>JAOTON010001356.1:82500-682500 GCA_034440635.1 Lepas anatifera
GAAATCACATCACAACATAAACAACATTCCACGATGCCATATAAAAAGAGTCATGTATCGTAGCTGGAAAGCTATCCTTATCCCCCTGATTCAAAATTGTTGTCTGCTGAACAGTTATCAATAAGCAGCATCACATGTGAATTTCCACGTGAATGTGTAGGCGGAATGATCAAAGCTCTGGTTTAAACGAGAATGGACATGCTTTACTTTCGGCTGAGATGATATTTTCTTTCATAAATGTCGAACACATACGCAAAAAGATGAAATCCATCCTGATGAATAAAACCAGCTCCATTATCTTTATCCATGGCACGAACGACACTGAACAGCATCTACGACAATTGTTGCACACAAGAAAATCGGCCCTTGGACCACATCATGTTCATTTACATGAACTTTTTACAAAATAAAAAAGTCAGGGCATTGAAAACACACTGCATCGCCATGGAATACCAGTCCACAGCAGTATCGGAAACAAAATATATTGCTTTATCGCGCACAACCCAAAATACATCACCATCGGCGGCGACGTACAACACAGAATCTACACAACCATCTAAGAATCTGAGATCGCAAGCTTCAGAACCTGACATGCACGAGCACTTAACAGCCGGAAGCTCTCTAGCAAGAGCACTTCTTCAACGGTCAAACGTTACTTCATGATACTGAGCATGGTTCGACTATTTGCAGTACCTAAAGATGTATATGATTTTTCCTTATTTCGGATTGGGCCTTGCGGTTTTATGTTTATAGCAGTGCAGGTGCAAGGAATGTATTTCTGTATATGATTTTATGTCCGGATGTGATGCGGTTTGTCCGTCAACGTAATAAGATCGATCCACAAACAGGTTAAAGTGAACATTTTGGGGAATTCACTACAGTCGGCAAAAACATAACGCTTTTCTAATCGGCCAAAATCAAACTAAAAGCGGATGAAACATGGTTGCATTGGGGTAGTAACCGGACTTGACGCCTTGATCCCCCTGAACGAATCTTGGTACAGGCATTGACCTTGAAGTCATCGGTACCCTGCCCTCCCTCGGTCACCCCGAAGTATTTCTTATCTACCAGGTCTCCTTTATCCGCCCTAAAATACCCCCCCCTGATGTGCACTCGCCCGTCGTAGCCTGTATTAATGTCATTTATTTCGAAGAACAAATTTGAGGAAAATTCAAATCAAGAGGATTTGAATTAATTCTATTATGCCAGTAGTGGTAGTATACACTATCTACCAAACTCTTTGATAATTCGATTAATCATTTGAGTTTAGGGGCGCGCAAAACTACCAGATCATATAGTACCCTCTCAAAACCCATTTCAAAAGTAAAAAGAAGAAACTTAATTTCACCCGTTACTTTGTTCCAAACAAATATGATGGCAATACCAAGTGTCCACTGTGAATCAATGTGCAGCTAAAACGAACGTATCAAATATTTTGTTAGTAAGATTAAATGAAATGAAGTGCCCTTGGGAATATTTTCCTAAATGCTGAGGAATTTGAGGTAACGTTGGAGGAAAGCATAGATGAGGACCGGACAGGGCATTCAAAGTTGAGGGCTTTGCATAAAGGGATATATGAGCACACGAGTGAGACAGGGGTAAATGAGGACAGAACAGAGCCAAAGAGGGCTATGACCGAGCAGACAAAACAAGACAGGGCAAATGAATATCAGGGACCAAAATGCGTGGACAGAGCTGAAGAGCAGACGAGAGAAGGCAAACATGGCAGACGAGGGAGGACAGAGCACGAAGGCGAAAACACGATACATGCGAAATCTTAGGGAACATTAAAGGAAATGAGGCACCTTGGTCGAATCCTGTAATTTAGTGTAATTAGGCGTACTTTTAGCCGAAAATAATGAAACCACTCATGATTTCTCTGAAAATGTACAATAAGCTCAATATCTTGATTTTTAAAATACTCCTCTAGGAAAATATATAAATATCTGCCTGTAGATGATGTCATGATCTGGCAACCACTACCATACTCAAAACGCTTCAAAGGCTTCGATTGGCTGATGCTCATCGTGACGTCAGGATATGTCGTCACACCAGCAGCTCACAACAATGGACGCCTGGTGAGAGGTACATGAGGGGTATATTTCGGGTAGGTTTTAGTTTTTTATACGGAAATAACGAGTTCCAAGACAAATGATATATAGAGTACCGGGTTTTCCGACTTGCTTTACAGCTTGGCTATCTCAGTTAAAATCACGTTATAGAGATGCCACATTCCCTTTAAAAAGGACATAGAAGATGAACAAAGGGACATGACAACCGAAGGCGATGGGGCAAGGCAAGCGAGTGGGACTGGATGACAGACGAGAAAGGGCAGGATACGTGGAGGTTACGACACATCATCTGAGGGATACTTTAGCACGCACAAAGGACAGCGCAAACGACAGCAAGGACATGGCAGATGAAAGAAACTCAAGGGCAGACGAGGGTGGGGGGGTGACACGACACCAATAGCTTAAGGGTGGATCTAGGGGGTTCAATCTAGCCGTGGCGCCAAAAAGCGGCAAAATAGTGCCCACTACTATCCGATTTTGATTTGTTTTCTTACAAAAACTGCTTTTTCACTATTTCACCCGGACTATCCTCCCCAGTTTTCATTAAATTTGACTATGGATCGGTTTACTTACATTTAGGGACAAGCCTGAGCACATACAGGTAAACGAATCACACAGAAACATTGATTTTCCACCAGTCAGAGCTGCTGCACTGCCACAGCAGCAACGTGTCGCGGGCACACCAACTGGGCGGGCGAGAGGCAATATTGCAACCCTAAGAAATGTTGCTACAAAAGGACACAAATTTCCTCCCATGATCGCAACAGCACGCTTAACAAGAAAATAGAAAGGCCCAGTCAAAATAATACTTAATACTCATAAGACCGTATCTAATGCAGATCACCCATGATTTACAGCTCAACGTCCACGTCCGATACGTTAGTCACGGCGAGTTCTCCACGAATTGCACCAGTCGCTGTCTCTTCGGCTGCCGCCGCAACAGATTCCACCATGAAGGGGGAAGGAAACACCAGTCTTCATATCCTGAAAAAAACAGTGAATATAATCAGCAAGAGTCCCCGCGTCCCCTGGAATGCATTTCTTTGATTCTACCATAACATTGAAGTTTGATACAGAGTTATTAAAGTTATTTTCATGAAAATAGAAGTGTGAAACATAGGGACCGAACCTTAAATCTTCTAAAAAAGACATTATCAGCAGTTTCACGATGCAATTCAAATCGGGGCCAAATTCTGGTCCAAAGGATTTAGGAAACCCGTTGGGACGAAGTGGCTAAATGTGACGGTTCAAGGGTTATTTGATGCAGAGAATTCGCTTAATGGGGGTCTGAAGTCGATTCTTAGCACGTATCGTATGGAAAGCAAGTTCTGAAATTTGATCCCGTTTTCTTTAGCCGAAAAGTGAATTACGACAATCTTATGGGGAAAGGTCATCATCATCATCATCTTTTTGTTTCTTTTACCAAAATGACAGAAAGAGCGAAAGTGGAGGGATGAGTAGCACACAGAGCGAGCGAGCATAACAAAAAATAGGTAACAGTGAGCAACAGAAAATAAAATAACTTTTCCAGAAGACAAAGCAGCAAATACCAAAATAAATGAGTTAGCGTATTTCCAATTCAGAAAGTAGAGGTACACCGGTTTGATATTGAACATAACGCGCTAAACAAAATAACAAAAAAGAAAAGGAAACAACAAAACAGAGCAAAGAGACAAGAGACAAAAAACACGAAATAGGCTGACATGAGACAATAAAACAAGAAAACATACTTACATTACTGCAACAAAACTGTTAAGACAAACTGTGAAGACATAGTGACAACGAACATGCTGGGGTCTAATTATAGCTTTCCGAATGCTCAGTTTACCGTTTAAGTTTGTTGGTTTAAGGCCCACATATGCAGCTGAAACTAAAACTAGAAAAAAACGTAGGGATAATGGTGAAAAAACAGTTATGTGGATTTTAGACGGTTGATGGGACTTCAATAGGCGAGATGAGAAATATGTTGCCGACGTTGAGCATCGCCGGGACCCGCACTGCCGGGGTAGTTCTCAGCCTTCACCTCCAACCCAAATCGCAGTTCAGACATCGCAGCATCAGCAGATATGGGCCCCAACTCGTAGAATGAGGTGTTCCCCTGACACCAAGCACCGTCGGGATCCACCCTATTGAGGAGGTCCCGGACCCACCTCTCCAGCAGGACCGCAGCAAGGATGAATGGGTCCATCACGTGACGCTTACAACACCACCGGGCACGGTCCTATGACAGCAGGGTAGTGAGCATCGGCATCGCCGAACCCAAACTAAGCCTTCCGACGGAGACCGCCTTCAAGTGGTGGAAGATGTGAGCCCTCGGGCCCACCGCAACTGGTTGCCCCAGCCGCGGAAACCAAACGGCCTCCCACGTGCCCTCTCCGAGAGGGACTTGCTGGCGGCATCCCGCCACCGTCGTCGCTTTCCCAGCCTCCCGGATTTGGCAAAATCAACTTGTTTTTCTCCACCCCGGGGCTACGACATGCCCACCTTCGGATCCGGGTGCCGCACACGCAGCGCGGCCCCGGCCTACTAGATGAGTGATCAGCCGGCCGCGTCCTCCTCCGTGAGCGCCGGCGGAGGGGGTGATCACCGGAGGCCGCCGAGGGGACAGCACAGAAGACGGGCCCAGAACCGACGCTACCGCCGCAACCGGCATACACGAAGTCTCCTTCACATTGTTGTCTGAAACGCCGAGGGGATCCGGGACAAAATCCCGGTACTCAAAAGCTGGCTTCGGACGGTATCCGCGGACGTCGTAGCTGTTCAGGAGGCCTAGCTTCCTGTCAAGACTGCTACCCGCATACCCGACTTCCAAACTCCGGCGTTCAACCGCAGGGCGCGAGGCAGAAGGAAAGGCGCAGCGGTCGTCAGGAATGGCGATGTGGCGTTCTACCTCCAGGCGGATCTCCACTTCGAGCCTCTGGTGGGCCGCCCTCTGGACACGGCTGACGACTCGACTGAGGTCTGCGGCGTGCGCGTCCTCGGAAAGCGTCCGCTCTTGATTTGGAACTTGTACCGGCTTCACATCAGGTCAGCGGAGAATGACGACCGTCGGGACTGATTCTCGCCCGATGCCGTCCCGCACAACGGCTACTTCGTTGTTGTCGGAGGCCTAAGCGGCCACCACCCTCTCTGGGACTCTAACATCGAGACTGCAGACCCCATGAGGCGACGATTCGATGATTGGCTGGATCGCGTCGGCTGGAACACACTTAACAGTAGAGCACCGACGTTCCTGAGCTATCGCACTGGCAGCCGGACTGCGCCTGACGTGTGTGGCCTGCAGCTCAGAACTCGCTAGAAGGTCGTCATGGCGACTCGGCCGGGATCTCGGAAGCGACCACCTGCCAAAGTTGGTCGAGGTGCGAAGCTCGGAGTGCCCGCCTAACCGAGTCCGGAAGCAAGAGTCCACAAGGCCAACTAGAGCGCTTTTCGTGATGCCGGTGAGGCTGCCTTGTCTGAAGCGGTGCCTCCACGGGCCTCCACCAAGAAGCTCTGATCGCCTGGATCGAATCCTGCACTTCGGGCCACACTACAGGAGCCTCAGAACAAGGGTGCGACCTCGCATTACGGAGCTCCGTCAGCTGACTGGCCGCCACTGGGGACTCGAAGAGAGATTGCTCCGGACCGTTGCCAATGCCTACGTGCGCAGAGCCCTAGAACACACCGCGGAAGCCTGGGTTCCTGCCGCCACTGCGCCCAACGCACTTCTCTTGGAGCGAGGGAGTTGAGAGCCGCGGCACGTGTGATCACGAGGGACCTATCTCCACTCCGTCACACGCGCTGATGGTGGAGGCAGGCCTGGCTCCGGTAGCCGCCAGTTGCAAGACCCTGGCGGCGCGCTTCCTCGCGAAGTCCCTGACCCTCCCAGAAAACGACCCACTCCGAGCGGTGGGTGAAACCACAGTCCCGGCGCGCCTCTCCTCGGTTACGGGGTGGCAGGAGCTCAGGCGCGCGGTCTGGCTCGCGGCAGGTATTACTGCCCCCGGTGAAGCCTCTGCTACCGCAGCGCCCCCCCACCCCCCCCGTTTGAGGGGATTGCATCGCCGGTGATTTTCAACCTTGATGTGGGCCAAAACATACCGGGAGGATCATCGTCCACGAAGAAGGAAGCGGCGCTCTTCCAACTGACGGCCCTACCACAGTGTGCAATCTGAGCTTGGAGAGTGAAGGCGTCTTGAACGGCGAAGCCGGAGCATTCATCGAGGAGCCGGGTGAACGCCACGAGCTCCGAGCCCCCGCCGGCAGACTCAGCTCCAGCTTCCGTGCGGAGCTTTTCGCAATCTCGGCATCATTGCGCCTCCTTTGCGAGCTTCTGACTTGTGTGGACGACCCCATTGTGATATGCACTGACTCCCTGTCGGTCCTGGCCTCGCTCCGTGCCAGCCCCGCAGAACAAGTCATCCCGCTCGGGGTTCAGATCTGGGAGGCCCTCTCGACCATCGCTAGAGGGAACCGGCAAGTAATTCTGCAATAGGTCCCCTCCCACTGCGGAATCCTGGGAAACGAGAGGGCAGACGCGCTTGCCAGGGAGGCCTCTGCCCTTCCCCAGAAACAGGTGCCGGTGGACGTCACCATGGTGTCCCGGGAGGATGCCAGAGCGACGAGGTCTCACTAAATCAGAGCTTGGCCCGCCGGCTGGTACCACTCACTCATGGGAGAGGAAGTCCCGCCGCCTCTGCCGGTGTGTATGTGTGTATTGGGGTTTTAGGGAGCTTTCAGCGTCTTGGCCATTTCGCGCCCATCATTATCATATTAGATTTCAACTATATACGGTCTGCAAAAGCTACTTAGAAAGAGGCTAGCATAAGTCATTGTTCAGCAAGAACAGCAGCTTAAAAAAACCGATGTGCCGAGATTCTACCTAAGTTTCCCAGCTTCTTCCGTCGTACATTTCTGATACGCACCAAGCCGTACGTGCATCCCATGCATGTGGTGGTCTCTCCGTTCGCTCGGGATATCCGAGACCCTTGGGCGGAGAGCTGCGAACGAAAGTTGTGTTTCTGTTCATCTATGTTTCCCGGGCTCTTGGACCGGAATGCCTCTCATCACTAATAGAAGGGCGTGACACACCTTGCCAACATTTTTGATTTATCCAAAATTTTCTTAGGACCCTGCTTGCTTTATTTTAATGGGGAACTCTTTATGCACTCTTGGCACTCAGATTTTCTTTCCCTTTGTGTCAAGGAAAAGGAAATCTGGTTTTGTTGTTTCTTCGTGCCGTGTTGGGGGATGCCTTTCCTGAGCTTGAACAAGGGGAAAGTCTTCGTTTAATTTCACGGGACTCTGAAATTGAGCGACCCATGCCATTTGTTTTTGGTGGCGGTGTTTGTGTCGGCGGTGACGGTGGCGGGTATGGCGGAGGCATAGGTGCAGAGTCGCTATCTGCGGGTGTTGGGATAGCGCTGCACTTTGCTCCTTTCGCAAACTGCGCCCCTTTGGTGGTGCTGAGGCAGAACGTTCCAACTGAGCAGCATCCCCCGTGTCAGGGACTGGCTGCTCCCCACTCACATCAGGCCCTGTAATCTCCCCAGAATGGTCCGCTGGTGATGCGGCGCCCGACGCAGGCAAACCTTCCTCGAGATCCGCTTGGGTGCTCTTATCCGTTGTGTGCCCACTCTGATTGTCAGGCATCAGTACTGATGGGGATTTAACAAAGTTGGCAACTGGGTCAGTCTGAACGGACTTATCAGATGTGATCCTAACTTCACCAGTCTGGGTACTGAAGTGGTTGACTGGTTGTGGCACCCGTCCACCGTAAATGCTAATGAAATCACGGACTGATATGTGCATGACATCTCGCAAGGAGGAATCAAGGTTGACGGGAGATCTCGATTGCACAGTGCCTCCCACGAGGGCATCGCGATAGGATGAGGACAGCACGGAAGCTCCCTCCATCACAGGCGGCTTGAGAGAGCCAGGCACCTCACGGCGGCTATCTCCTTGTGATACATTCTCCTTGGGAGGCCTTCCCAGAACATGCTCTTTCAGCCTTTCCCTCTCAGAGAGGAACGTGGGGCATGTGCGTGACCACGCCTCATGGTCACCACCACATCCGACGCACTTGGGGACGCCCGCCTTGCAAACTGCTGAGCCGTGGCCTGCCATCGAGCACCTCGCACACATCTCCTGCCCTTTGCAAGTCTTGGCCACATGACCGTATCTCTGACATCGGTAGCATCGCGTGGGGTGCGGTACGTACCTACGAACGCGCACGGAAAGCCAGCCTACACGGATGGTTTGAGGCAGCTCCTTAGTATTGAAAGTCAGAACGAAAGTGTTTGTCGCTTCAAGCTCACCGCTCACCCTCTTACTCATTCTCCGCACGTTTTTCACCCCCTGCTCCTTCAAACCATTCAATACGTCCTGTTCTGTTGACCCAGCGAGCTCCCGATAAGAAACACACCAGCATCGCTGTTCTTTGTGGGGTGGAGAGTCACTGTTATCGGTATCGATACCAAGGTTCCTCCTTCTCCAGAGTACGACAGGCTTTTAGCCGACAGCAGACTGTACGTTTCTTCTTCTGAGGACATGGTGACGTCCAATTTGCTGGCGGAGTGCCGATAGACATGGGTCGTGGTTCCGAATTTAGCCAAGGCCTCGACAACCTGAAAGGGATTCATTTTCTTGCCCTCCTCTAGAGTAAGGACCAGGACCCTGGAAGAAGACTTGACCCACACAGGGATAGATGAGCCAGGCTGTTCTGGTCTAGTCCGCACGGGGGTCTAACTTCCAAACGATCCATCGTAGTGGCAGTGTAAGAGGATGAACTCACGGTGGTCTGTGTCTCCTTGCGAAGCGTTGCGTCTTGGTTAGGACACCGGGTTAGTGTCAGTTCGTTTAAGAAATATTTTAAAAACGATTACTCTTCTCATAAACGTTTCGTCTCTAGCAATGAATTTTGATGAGCTCTTTAAATTTGGGACCCTGCAGACTGGATGAAACGTAAATTTGTAAATTATGTACAAAAAGTTGTTTTTACCGATCCCGATTATTTTCGGTGTCTTTTCTCAATAACTTGCAAATTTTGGACATGATGAAGTATTTCGCACGTCAATTCATGCATCCAGTTAAAACGAAGCAGGTGAGTCAACAATCGTCTCTGTAAAGACCAGCTCTTGATAGATATTTTGCAAAAACGACCGCAGCCTAATACCAACCAATCAGTATCGAAACGGCTGTACATACTACCTCTCTTGGATTTTGAAGATAGTCGCTTGTCGCACATTTTATTGCGTTTGCCGGTTGTTAAAGCTTAACAGTGGTTATCTTCCGATGATGTTTTATTACCCGGATCTACCCTAAATGTGTTCACAATGTTAATAAATACGAGGTGAGAATGCATTTTTCACTTCCAATGTTTGCCGGCTGACAACTGGGGAAATCCAATCATTCAATCAAATTATCAATCATACGAATTGATTCTCTTACTATTATCTTTATTCAGCTTATCGCATGGTCAGATTTGCGACTAAGTAATTATTTCATAAAGCTACTGCCGCTGACAGAACCGTTAAAAAACCCAGATAGCCTCCGCATAAAGTAGCGCACCCAATGGGTCCCAAGGGGTGCTCTGGTGCCTTCGTTATGGACCTGACCTCAAAATGGATGTCCGCCCTATATTTTTCTTTACAAGAGCTTTCGAATAGTGTATAGAAACTCGATCTAACTCCTCTAGAAGCTGAGGTATTCCCGGCTTTTGCCAACCTTGTTTTGAGAACCTACATTGCTTTACATCGATTTAGAAATGACATCATAACTCGGTGACGTGACCTGACCTTGGATTGAAATTTCGTCAAGATGTATCAAATTAATGTTGGTTCGCACTTGCCACGCGGCATTGCGCTAAAGCGAGCAGATTTTCTCCCATCGCGAAAAATTAAGAGGGGGTAGAATCAACCCCCAGGCAAAAATGAGGGTTAAGAGGAAAAACGAAATTTGGTGTGCTTGTTTGAGCCGCCTGATGAAGAGCTTCAAATTGCACCCAAAATCATTGTTCTTTCATTATTATTTATTGAGCTATGAGTTTCGTCCCGTTTTTCAGGCCTCCTGCATCACTGTGCAGTGGGCCGGCAGGGCCATGAGTCGGGACGAAGCAAAACGCAGCAGCCCTCACCCAGCGGAGACTGCGGTCCACCAGGCGCGCGCAACAGGCCGAAGTCTCGCAAATCGACGATTTCCGAAACCCCGGCCCACGTCGAGCCCGGCAAGAACTATCACAGTCCCCACCGCGAAGGGCACCGCGCCGCACGCCCGAAACATAATCCCCCTGCCCAGCTGGACCAAGCGACAGCGCCCGTAGACACTGCCGAGTAGCTAGGCCGTCCGCGGCAGCCTACGGACGGCTTACCCCCGGTTAGATCGAGATATCTGGGCCAAAGGGAGCGTGTTGGAACCCTCGGGACTGACCCACCCGAGGGGGACCTAAACACCCCAGGATCCCGTCAACCTCGTCGCCGGGGCTCGAGATAGGCCTCGAGTGGGCGTCTTACACCCATAAAATGCCAAAGAAGGCAAATTACTGTGAGGGCGACAACTAAGGCACAAAAAGGTGACAGGAACTAACAATAATCAACAAAATAATAGAACAAAAAACATACAGGAGCTACATACTGGCAGGTGCAGGACAGAGCTGACCCGATCCAATACGGTTACCGACCAGGTAACAAAGGGCCCGTAAGGCAGCCATCAGTATCACCGCGGGCCTCATCACCAGAGCCACCGCCGACAGATGCTGACTCTAACCGACCGAAGTCGGAAGAGGCGGCGGCCGCCGGAGGGTCAGAAATGATAAGTCCGCGGTTATGCTACGACGTGCCCTCCAGGGCTCACTGGGGCCCCGGGCGCATCATTCCTCGTTGCTCCAATCTTTACTTGCCGGACGAATCCGGCAAGTGAATATCGGTCCCCTGAGGGGACCTCTGCCGGCTGGCAACTGGCTGGCATCGGTCGACGTCCAACAGCTGCGAGCGGGACACTGGTCCTGTTCAAGGCAGTTCCTACCTTGTCTCGGCTGGAGCCCTTCCCGAGAGTGCCAAGGGTGCAACACCATCTGCTGCCCTGCGGGAAGATGTCCCATTTGCAACGAGGAGGCAGACACGCCAGAACACGCCCTCCGGCGGTGCCCAGCCCTCATGAGAACCAGGCTGTCCATCGTGGGGAGCATTCATACCAGCCTGCCCCAGGTCCGGGGGAGCGACGTCGTGGTGGCATCCTGCATCCTGAGCAGGTGAGAGCTATCATCCCGAGCAAGTGAGAGCCCCAGAGTTCCGAGGGGATGAGAGTCAGCGTTCTGAGCAAGTGAGAACCCGAGTCCGGAGCAGGAGAGGGTCGGCGTCGAGAGCGTATGAGAGTCAGCGTCCCGAGCAGGTGAAAGTCGGCGTCGCAAGCGGATGGGGGTCGGCGTCCCAAGCGGATAAGAGTCGGCATTCTGAGCAGGAAGGAGTCAGCGCACCGAGCAGGTGGGAGTCAGCGTCCCGAGCATGTGAATCCGTGTCCCGAGCAGGTGAGTTCAGTGACGTAGCAAATGAGAGTCGGCGTTCAGAGCGGATGAGAGTTGGTGCCCCGAGCAGGTGAGAGTCGGTGTCGCTAGCAGATAAGAGCCAGCGTCCCGAGCAGATGAGGGTTGGCGCCCCGAGCAGGTGAGAGTCGGTTTCTGAGCAGGTGATAGCCAGCGTCCTGAACAGGTGACGGTCAGCATTCTGAGCAAGTGAGAGCCAGCGTCCCGAGCAGGTGAGATCCAGCGTCTCAGGCAGGTGAGAGCCAGAGTCCCGAGTGGATCAGAGTCGGCATCCCGAGCATGAGAGTCGGCACCCGAGCGGACAAGAGTCAGCGTCCCGAGCAGGTAAGAGTCAGGGTCCCGAGCGGGTAAGAGTTGGCGTCCTGAGCAGGTGGAAGTCGGCGTCCCAAGCGGATGGGGGTCGGCGTCCCAAGCAGGTGGAAGTCGACGTCCAGAGCAGATGAGAGTCGGCATCCCTAGCAGAGTCACCGCCTCGAGCAGGTGGGAGTCGGCGTCCTGAGCATGTGAGTCCGCGCAGGTGAGTCAGCACCCTGAGCAGGTGAGAGTCAGCGTCCCGAGCAGGTGAGGTCAGTGTCGTAGCGGATGAGAGTCGGTTCCTCAGCAGGTGAGAGCCAGCGTCCTGGACAGGTGACGGCCAGCGTCCTGAGCAAGTGAGAGCCAGCGTCCCGAGCAGGTGAGATCCAGCGTCCTAGGCTGGTGAGAGCTATCATCCCGAGCAGCTGAGAGCCAGGGTCCCGAGTGGATAAGAGTCGGCGTCCCGAGCAGGAAATAGTCAGCGTCCCGAGCAGGTGAGTCAGGGTACCGAGCCGATGAGAGTTGGCGTCCCGAACAGGTGAAAGTCGGCGTCTCGAGCGGATGAGAGTCGGCGTTCCAAGCAGGTGGGAGTCGGCGTCCCGATCAGATGACAGTCAGCATCCCGAGCAGAGTCAACGCCTCAAGCAGGTGGGAGCCGGCGTCCTGAACATGTGAGTCCGCGCAGGTGAGTCAGCGCCCTGAGCAGGTGAGAGTCAGCATCCCGTTTAGATGAGAGCCAGTGTCCTGGTCAGGAAAGTCAGTGTGCTGGGCATGTGAGAATCAGCGTCCCCAGCAGGCAACAGCCAGCGTCCCGGGCAGGTAGATTGAGATTCAGCTCCATGCTACTCCCCGAAGCCCACTCCCCAGGCAAACAGCATTTCCCGCCGACTGCCGGTACGACCCGAGCCAACACGACCATGAAGATGTCGATAAAGCCGAGGTCATAATCGGTCTAACGTGCAGATTATCAGCTCCATTTAGCCCGAATGGCGGAGATAAATTGGTGAGGCAGTTTAGAGGGAACGGGTCCGGGCGACGCACGATGGGGCCACACATCGGGTGCTGCAGTTATACCCGATGAAATTGACGATCGACTCAGGGCCCGCAGCCCCCGCAGCAAGCGAGCAGGTCGGCCTCCAGCCGTCCAGTGAGTGTGGCGGAGCCGCCAGATAGCGTCCGGGTCCCAGATGGGCCGGCAGCCTTCGCGAGCAGCACTGGCGATGATGGAATCATTCCCCCGGCCGCTCCGGCGGTATTCATAAACGGCTCTCTGGGCTATCAGTCGAAGGGAGCGGAGCACAGCACACTGGGATCCTGGTCGAACCCCCCCCCCGCCACCGA
Organism: Lepas anatifera; assembly: GCA_034440635.1. Lineage (NCBI taxonomy): Eukaryota > Metazoa > Arthropoda > Thecostraca > Lepadidae > Lepas > Lepas anatifera. The sequence goes on from JAOTON010001356.1 coordinate 95,725, forward strand.
GATGGCAGCAGTACTGAGTTTCTCTTAGATGTAGGCGAGATGAAGGCAGTAACAGAAATAACATCAGCGTTGCTGATCAGGTGAGGCAACAAAGAAGAGATGAGCTATAACATGAAGAGTTAAGGTGATATCATAAAAAGTAGACGCCACATGGGCTCACAAGTGTAGAAATGAGCACCTAAGAGCCACATAAAATGATTCTGCTAGTTATCACGGTGAAGCTGAGCATCAGGCAGCCACAAAGCCATCAAGCGCACTGTGTCAAGTAAATATACTGTAGATAGACATCAAGCACACTACATCAAGCATATATACAGACGATACACATCAAGCGCACTGCATCAAGCAAATATGAAGACAAGCACAACCGTAGCTCTCGGCGTACAATCATCATAAAGCAACCGGCACAAACGTTTATATGTGAGCCCCAGAGAGAGCGAGAGAGAGAGAGAGAGAGAGAGAGAGAGAGAGAGAGAGAGAGAGAGAGAGAGAGAGAGAGAGAGAGAGAGAGAGAGAGAGAGAGAGAGAGAGAGAGAGAGAGAGAGAGAGAGAGAGAGATACACACAGATAGAGAGCCATTCAGACAGATAGAGAGACATTCAGACAGATAGAGAGACATTCAGACAGATAGAGACACATTCAGACAGATAGAGACATTCAGACAGATAGAGAGACATTCAGACAGATAGAGTCATTCAGACAGATAGAGATTCATTCAGACAGATAGTCATTCAGACAGATATAGAGTCATTCAGACAGATATAGTCATTCAGACAGATAGAGAGTCATTAATACAAATATAGAGTCATTCATACAAATAGAGAGTCATTCAGACATATAGAGAGTCATTCAGACAGATAGTCATTCAGACAGATAGAGAGTCATTCAGACAGATAGAGAGTCATTCAGACAGATAGAGAGTAATTCAGACAGATAGATTCATTCAGACAGATAGAGTCATTCAGACAGATAGAGTCATCCAGACAGATAGAGAGTCATTCAGAAAGAATCTTTCTGAATGATAGAGAGCCATTCAGACAGATATAGAGTCATTCAGACAGATAGAGAGTCATTCAGACAGAAAGAGAGTCATTCAGATAGATATAGAGTCATTCAGACAGATATAGAGTAATTCAGACAGAGTCAATCAAACAGATAGTCATTCAGACAGATAAAGAGCCTTTCAGACAGACAGAGAGTCATTCAGACAGATAGATAGCCATTCAGACAGACAGAGAGTCATTCAGACAGATAGTCATTTACACAGAGAGTCATTCAGACAGATAGAGTCATTCATACAGATAGTCATTCATAGAGATAGAGAGTCATTCAGACATATAAAGCCATTCAGACAGATAGAGAGTCATTCAGACAGATAGAGAGTCATTCAGACAGAGAGAGTCATTCAGACAGATAGAGAGTCATTCATACATATAGTGTCATTCAGACATAAAGTCATTCAGACAGAGAGAGTCATTCAGACAGACAGTCATTCAGACAGAGATAATCATTCAGACATATAGAATGATTATCAGACAGTCATTCTGACAGGAGGGAGAGAGAGTCATTCAGAGAGAGATATATAGTCATTATTGGTCAGAGAGTCAGTCCAGTCATTCACAACACTCCCTGTACAAGTACTCCCTGAACTTTAATCATGGAATAAAGAAACCTGGAATGGAAGCCTCCTTAATTTCTGGGATGCTTTTGGAGGGCTCATTAAAAAGAATGGGGTAAATAAAGAAAAACATTAAAATATAGATAACAGTAAAATATTCAACAAAAAACAGGCTTTAGAGCATGTCTTACTTCAACCGAGAGTGAACAGCCACTACTGAGGTATTATTTATCCAATATAAACCTAAATAATTGCATAATAACCATAAAATATAAAAACAGAATGTGTGTGAGCCGTGATTCAAACCTGGAACACTAGGATTGCTAGATAAGCATTCTGCTAACTGTGCTATTGAGCAACAAAATTACCATTATGAAGATGAAAAGTGCACCATGCGGGATCTGATCCCTAGACCTTTCACTCGCAAGCTGAACGCTTAACCCACTGCGCTACTGTGGTGCTGAATCACACACTCTTTAAACATGTAATAATACCAGTTGAGATGCAGTATAAACGCTGTGTTCTTTGAATTATTCTGAGGTGGAATTCCAGGGATTGTGACATCGTGATATTCCCCGGATTCCAGCAGTGGAACGTTCTTTAATGAGGCTGGAATGCAGAGTAAATGGCAAGGTGTGACAGTCTCATTATTTATTTTGACTTGTGCACACCCAAATCTTTCATTTACTTTCATTTAGGTGTTATTATTAGGTTCAGATTATCCTGCAAAAACATATAATGTACCTTACAAGCAGATAAATATTAAAGTCCACAAACTTACTGTCACAAAATTCATGCATGGGCGCCGCCATCTTCAGCAGGACTGTTTTTTCCAAGGCCATACATGTTTTTTCTATTCCCACCCGTTCCGCACGGCATGACGGGAATATTCGATGTGGAATCATGGGAAAAGTTTAAGAGAACAGCTGTGATGTCACTGTTCCCAGAATTCCAGGCTGGAATATTTCAAAGAACGCACCCAAAATTCTGATTTGTCTTGCACTTTGCTGATATTTTAGATATTTCATGCCTAAAATGTGTTTTAGCAGACGCAACACAGATAAGGCTTTCCTGAAATGCATGGTTGCTTTTCTGTGCAAGCGACAGTTTATAAGTTATGAGGCAATAAAGTCATTGGCCAGCACATCTCCCATAGACTTCACATAAGTCCTTACCGAGCTTTACTTAGCGAAGGATTTTTTAATGTTTTAGAAAGACACCCAAAAGCGGGGAGGGTTTGTACCTATTGAAGTCTCCATTCCAGGTATTTCTATTTCATGCTTTAAGGGTTTGAGTAACTGTTACTGGTCTTTTTCCACCAAAGTTGCTCCAATATTTCAATTATTGTCACTCACCACCCTCCTCCCGACATTTTCAATCGACACAGGTTGATCAATTTGTTTATTTTGAAGAATATATGCAAACAGGGCGCGAAAGAAGACTGAAGCGCCATCTGCACTAATAGAGATTACGCAGGGTATTATTTTTATCTTTCATTGGCTTACTGTCAACAATTCTGCTACTAGCTTTACCATAAAATGTTTCGAAACATAACCACGAGTCGGCTAAACGGCTTTTGATTGGCCCTTTTAGGGCCTTATATCACCGCTATATGGGGATATAAGGCCCTATTTCACCTCATAGACGGGGATATAGTGCGTCGTTATATCCCCACAGTATGGTGATATAACTCGGTAGGTATGTTGCCCAAGCAACTATGTAGACGAGTCCGGCGCACTTTTTGCCTTGTGCTCTATAACAATTTGCAACGCGTGCGGCAGCTTGTCAGCCGAGCTCCAACTTACCCCAACGCTTCCACCGCGGTGCGAACGGATTGACTTAAACACATCCCCAGCTTCCCCAGATGGACCGCCCTCGAAAAGTTCCCCGGCTTCTGATTCGTGTAAAATGGCTGAAAGCAGTTTTTTTGCTAGTGCTAGCGCCAGTGAAAATAATGAAGCAGAAGGACTACAGATATGTGAATTCAAACGATGTTAAATAGTCAACTTCTCAAATAGTCCACATTTTAATTCGACCTAGAGAACAAAGAGTCACGGCTAGAGCGTCCCCATGAATAACTATCTTAATGTTCAATGGTCAAATAGTCCACAAAGTCATAAAATCCACAGCTCAAAAGCACCACATAAGTAAAAGTAAGACATAATGTTCGCATGTCAGAAGACCAGAAATACTGCAGCAGAGAAAGAAGGAAAATGCTTAGACTCCCTAGCAGCTGAAGATTTTCCCCAACTTTGTTGGCACGTTCGGACTTTTTCTGACCTCTGGCGAAAATCGGCACCCATTGCTAGGATTTTGCGCCCGCCTGAAATATTTTTCCGGTAAAAAAATGCGCCCCTGGTCCGGATGGCACCCCGGGAAGGCATGGACGACTCCGAGATTGCCGATCGTCGGGGGCACCTTTCCAGTTTGCGCCGCTATTTGCCTGCAAAACTCTTCAGGTGGGCGCAAAATCCTATCGGTGGGCACTGATTCTCGCATACTAGGGGGGTGGTGGGTGGGAAGCGACATTTTAGGGGGCGCAATTCAACTTTTAGGGGTTGCCGTGACCATCTCAGATGGCGCCGAGGGTCTATCTTACCCCCACCCCTAGATCGGTGTACGCGAGGTGACGGAATTAGTGAGGTGGGAGGTGACGGTACTAGCAAGGCGGGAGGCGGGAGGCGACGGTGTTCGTGAGGCGCGAGGCGATGGATAGTTGGGGAAGGGGGAGACCATGACGCCGTAGACTGCACATCGGCTCATCGAACTTCTTCGTCGATACATCGCCGGTGTCACGTTCACGAGTATGGCGAGGACCGACTGAATCAGAGGGGGCCACCGCTGTTCCAAGGAGCCGCCGCTGGCCCGGGTTGGGCCGTCGCCGCCGCTGGTCCGGGTTGGGCCACAGTTACCCAGGCGACTACCGTTGTCGCAGGCCCAAGTGGGGAAGCCGCCGCCGCCGAATACCTTCTCACAATGCCACGACCGACAAGTTGCCCCGCAATCTCCGGTAGGCGGCCAACTCCATCGGCGATAGCTCACCAAACATACTTTTGGGTTTGTAGGTCAACATGGTGAAATGGGCAGTGTGTCAGTGAATTTAGCATGGTACAATAATGGTCAAAGCGATGTACCTCAACTTCTCACTCTTTGCATAGAATAGTACCATCCATTGTATTTGCCTGGAGTAAATGCTCAATAAATGTCAGCTGTAGATGTCTAATGTGCAAAGCCAAGCTTGCTGAAGCATGTGGGGTTGATTCACCCAGCATGTCAACCTCAAACTTTGGTTCACATCACTAGAAGCATAGGAGCTGAAAACGGGGGAGGCATCTCCCTTGATGTCCCCCAAAATTTTTGTCCCATCATCATTAATGCTGTCAGGTACTAAATATGCTCAAAATTGGCTTTCTCCAGTTAGCACCAGCTTGGGTCCGTCCACCCTGTAAAAATTATGAGACAGTGCCGCTGACTAGAAGGGGCGCCAATGTGGGGCACCAAGTGACTTGCTGTCACACAGAATTCACAAATGATGCCAAAGCCTGATACTGCACCACTTTATAGCTTGATACTTTTAAGGTATCAAAGGATGAATCCCAATAGCATGACAAAATGATCATCATCAGGAAACTCCTTTAGTTACTTTTTAGTTATTTCAGAAAACCCAGAATCTTTTTGGTAAATGAGCAATGCAACCAACAAAGCTACGCCATCTTATTATGATGAATTAGCATTATTGTCTGTGGGTATATTTTAAAAATACGGATAATCTGTACATATCCTGTATTTCATATGAAACTACCTTGCAGCCAATCAAGAAAGCCTGACCTGGCCTAAAAAGCAGATATAGCTCTATTCAAATAATAAGCAAAGTGTTTTGTATTGCTAGTTGCATAGCACATATACCCAAGCAGACCTGAGAAACCAAGATAAAATATAATTTTCCAGTTGCGCCCACTTCGAGGTAAAAACCGCTAGCAGTCAAAACCCCATACCCTGCAATGAGGATACAGGATGTGGCCACTTAGTTTTTATTTAGGGAGATGCTCCAACTAGAAATAAGGGGATACCAATGTGCAAAGCATGGCATTTTTGACGAGATCTCGTCGGTGGGAGTGCCCTTGGAGACAGGACCGAGTGGTGCGAATTTTATCAACCTGGTGCGAATTTGCGAGGTAGTGACACTTAAACTAAACAAATAATGACTGAATGGCTATTAAGACACAGGAGGGGGCCTTATAAAAAGTCCTTAACTAACTGACTAATGATTGAGGTAGCATTGCATTGTAGGGGTAGGAATGGGTGCATTTTTTCCCTGGTATGTGGCAAATTGGTGCGAATTTTTTGAGGCTGGTGGTGCGAGAATTTTAGATGGCTGGTGCGACTCGTCTGGCCTGCTGCCATACTTTGCAGACTGGGGGGGAAAATATGCAGTGGGACAAAAGTTTGGACCAAATCGTTTGTCTTAAAATGATGCTGTTCAAACACTTCACCCACAAATTTAGCACATCTCAGAATTTGGGTGGATCCACACATTAATTGTAATGACAATGCAGAAAACTTACATCATTCAATCCCAAAAATTTGGCATAATATTCACCCTGATTTACATTTAGGGATTCCTCTGCCTGTTACCCTTTGTTTAGGACATCCCTGCTCGTATGCAAGTTGGTTACCTAGGTAATTAACTTTTTATCAATGTAATTGGAAAATTGAGTAATACACGAGCCGACGTTACCCAAGTCCCTACTACTCCTTTTGTTTTAAACTTACTACACAGCTAATATACAAGCTGAGAGAAAAAACATAAGTGATTGAAGGGACTGGGGTAGCAGGAGTATAACTGATGGAAATTTCACCCATTATATGACTTATTAAAGTTGAATTTTATTTTATTAAGAACTGCAACACTCAACACAGGCTGCCCGGCGACACTGAAGCATTGCCAGATGTGCCAGATAATTGTAATCAATAAATTCCCAAGACTCTTGTGAAAATCCGACAAATGGCAGCAATCTTACAGTGCTACCAAAAAACCTTTCAAAAAGTCTCCCAAGATTTAATTCACGTTGTGAAAACGGCTAGTATCATGTATTCTGAAAAATGTATGTATTGTTTACTAGTTATCACATGACTTTTACATTTTCTACCCTCAAGCTATTTAAACTTGAGCCTATACAAATCTTCAAAGACAGCAATGGCGCACAGTCACCTGTGACCGACCGACCGCTCTTCGGTCTTATTCTATTTATTTATTTAGGTTTAGTATTTGTTTAGTATTTGTTTAGGTTTAGTACCTGTTTGTATATGAAAAATGAAATGAAAAGCTGATGATGATGATGATGGTAAAATTTAGGGACAGGAGTTGGAGACTCACACTTTGGAAAGGGATCTGGGAATCCTCATCGAGCCATAGTTGAGATTTCGCGAGCAGGCCTCTAGTGCGGCAGCGAAAGGAAATCAGATCGTAGCCATAATCCGTCGCTCCTTTCAGACTATCAAAAGAATAACCCTGCCCGTACTTTTCAAGGCCTTGGTTCGCCCGTTATCTACTACCCTGGTTCGCCCCCATCTCAAGTGTGGGAACTTGATCTGGGGCAGTTTGCAAAGTATGGCAGCAGGCCAGACGAGTCGCACCAGCCTTATAAAATTCTCGCACCACCAGCCTCCAAAAATTCGCACCAATCTGCCACATACCAGGGAAAAATGCATCCATTCTTACCCCTACAATGCAATGCTACCTCAATCATTAGTCAGTTAGTTAATGACTTTTTATAAGGCCCCCTCCTGTGTCCTAATAGCCAATCAGCCATTATTTGTTTAGTTTAAGTGTCACTAACCTTGCAAATTTGCACCAGGTTGATAAAATTCGCACCACTTGGTCCTGTCTCCAAGGGCACTTGCACCGATGAGATCTCGTCGAAAATGCCATACTTTGCACACTGGGCGGAAGTTAGAACAGGTCCAGAGCCGTGCTACTAGGCTAGTCTCCAAACTGTGACACCTATCATACACTGAACGACTGAGAGAAGATGCGACCAGAAGATGATTGAACGAGTTCAGAGGAGAGCCACAAGAATGGTCCGAAGCATTCAGCATAAACCTTACAATGAGCGTCTACAGGAGCTAGATTTTCCATCGCTCTACTATAGGAGAGGATGTGGCGACATGATCAGGGTGTATCAAATCCTGCACACCTCCCTGGATGTTGACCCTGCCAGATTCTTCTCGGTCGATAGATCCACTCAAATAAGAGGCCACCAGCTGAAACTTATGAAACCAAGAGCTCATTCTCACTCCCAGTGTAACACGTTTGGAGTTTGTGTTGTAAACAACTGGAACAGCCTTCCCGCTGAGGTTGCCTGCGCCCCTACAAGTATTGCATTCACATCGAGGCTAGATGCTTTCTGGATCAATATCAAATATCACATCCCCGACACAGACTAAGACCGAAACACCACACTTTCTATGGACACAGGGACATTTCTATGGATATCCTCACGCTCACAGTTCTCAGGGTGAACTGGGTTATCGCTGGTATTCCATGTAATCCTCGGCGAGACCGCTCGGGGACAGTGAGTGGTACGAAACTTGAGATACGTCCTGGTCCGAAAAACAAGGTGTATTGGAGGGCAGTTAGCATTACGGCTGGTGGTCCACTGGCACATCTGCAGTGATCTATGTTTCTCTTCGCCTGTGTCTCTTCCGAGGATTTCCCAGTGAGATGCTGGGAGTTGGTGGGCCTCGATTATTATTATAAATACATGTTTTGTTGACCGCAAGTCATATAACTTGGATTCATAGACATTTCCAATACCTTTTCGTTGCTTTAAAAGCATCATACAGGCTTCCGCTGCTGAGAAGACGCGGAAAGTTAGCGCGTAAGACAGCGAGTTATGACACTACTTCCGCCACAACTTAGCTGCGCACTGATGGATCCCTCCAAAAGCCGCTCCGCGTTAACTTACGCCCCAGCGCAGCTGCGCGCTGTCTATCGCGCGTCCGGATCCCCCCAGCCTAAGGCTGAAAAGCAAAGCGACATCGGAACCAATTTTAACAAGTTGGGCTAGTGCTGCCAACTCCTCCCCTCCCCTCTCGAATACTTTTTATAGTTTTGTCCAAGTTGTTTCCAGTACAGATGTCGGAGTCGGGTCCTTCCAAACATTTTTTCTTTTCTATACACCACAATTCAAAACAAAAACAAACCCCCTCTTTAAAAAAAAAAAAAGGGGGGGGGGGGGGGGGGAAAGTCTCACTTAAGTCACCAAGAGACTTGTCACGGAGAACCCAACCCCACCACCCGAACGACCAACGCCCAAAATGAAGGGTTGATTTAGAAGCCAAATTTAACGTCCCTCAAAGCACGGGGACGGCCGCCCGGCTCAGGTCACCCTCTCACACGTCAGTTGCCAGCCGCCTTCGTCAGATAAACTATTAAGCGCCGGAGCGTCTCAATGGGAACCGATCCCAAGCCTGGACATGCACTGTCACTGCATGTTTCTGAGCAGTGAGCTGGAGCCCAACACTCTACCGCCTGAGCTACGGGGGCGGCAGTTCGGCTCCTGAGTGGGGTAGCGAAAAAGCGCAAGAATGGTTTGATAGGCCATTGAACCTATTAAGAAACTCTTCCAATAACGTTATAGCTGAGAGTAATATTGAGGTCATTAAAGGTCAAAATAGCACACTTTAGAACACTTTTCTCTAGTGTTTGGTTGAGTTACGTTAGAGCCAAAATTTAAACGTTATTCGATTCCTCTCTTTATGGCGGTTTGAATGATGTACAATATGACCATACAAGATCAAAGTATAAAAATGACATGACCTAGGGTCAGGTCAAGGTCTTCATCTAACTAAACATAGTCAATATGCATATCACTCGACTCGTAATGACAAATTAAACATAGTGGTATCCAAATGAGAGCTCTATTGCGATTTACTGCACAGTTATTGACATAAGTCTCAAAACGTGCTTAGGTAGACCCAAATGACCTCTCAAAGGTCACAGATCAAGAATTGCAAAATGAACTTTCCGAGTGGCCTGTGATACTACGATCCCGGGAATAAGAAGTCCCTGTAAGCTTTATATACAGAAAAAGAAAAATTTTCGGAAAATTTGCGCTTTCCCCATGCATTTCCAATGGAGAGGCCATGACTCATGCCTGACCTTAGGTCAACAATGTACAAAATACCGAAATATAGTTTGTAGCCCCCGGTGAGCCCATTATATGAAAAAGGTTTCACATTGATAAATCAGCCCTGCTCCGAGTTATGCAGTCCCAAACATTTTTTTAAGTGAGGTCACTGGACCTGGCCTGGTGACCTGACCCGAGATGAACCGAACTTAAACTTTTTAGGGGAAGTTGCAGAATTGATTAATGATAAGCTGTGCCAAGTACGGTGGCGCTTGGTGCTGCCTCTTCTCCGCGACGAAGAAAAATCTGTAGGGGGCTAGTCAGCACCCTTCGGCCCCACTGGGAGAAGGCTAAAAAGTGAAAATCTGTTGCTTAAACTCGAGAAAATGACGCATTTTTTTGCAGGATTGTCCTTATATTTGTGTCTACCGTCCAAAACCACGTGAAAAAAGTTTCGATTTCGAAAGAAGTGTTGTAACGCCCACCCTACTATGCATACATCTCACCATCCTGCAGTGTGCGAGCCGCCTACGCCTGCGGTACGATGCAGCATGCGTTCCACTTGTAAATCGCGTGGAAACCCAACTCGCAGTGTATGGCGGGCAATGGGTAGGATCCCACATGGGGTACATTTCACACGTCCCTTCGGAAACCCCTCGCTTTAGGGCTGAGGGATCATCTGGTCGTTTAGACGGTGCAGTCTGGTGCGGACACCACATTGGGTACTCATCTCTATCCCTCCTTTTCTGTTTCCCTCTCATTCATACCACCAATATTCTGTTCGTCTTTTGCCTGCTTGTGCTAGGCTTAATTCAATTGAAAAAAATGTGCACGGAAGCAAATGCTGCATTCCTTTGGACAAATACTGTGTACCGGTTCATGCTTGCCTGAACTGCTCGTTTACAATCTGTTCAAATTGGACCTGTAAAACTACTCTGGTTTTCTACCAGTCTGGTGTTTCCTCTTGGTTTTTGCATTCTGTCTCGTCTTCTGGACGTGTTAATCTTCCACCCATCAGTGACTTCGATGTGGAGTCCGTTGTTCTGACTCAGCCATGTAAGAAGCATTAGAGTTGAAGTTGAAGGGCGATGGGCCTGAAGACGTTGGAAACAGTAAGGAATAGGACGCTTCTGTTGATGAATGGACCTCGCTCGGTGGGAGCTCCAATACTACAAATGCTCCAGTGCTCACCTGTCTTCCTGACATGGGCTGAAAATCTCCAATACGTAGTCTATCGCCCAAGGCCCAGCCACTGAGTTGCCAGCAGACTTTTCCTCAGTGTGACTATGTTGATACCGCCTGCGGTCGGGTCTCACTGCCAGGACATGTAGAAGTTCCGCTCATCGTGGAGCCAGTTCCGGCCATTCTCCGGTATGGAATGTGAACTATCATTTGACCAGTCTAAACCTTTATCGACCTCTTAATCATCCCCAGGGATGCCGCTCGCATTCGGCTGCTGTAATACTTATCGGCGCTGACGTTCATCAACAAATACTGTCTGGTGGTAAAGACCTTTTAACACAAATTATGTATCAACCGCTGTGGGAGAAGCCTGTAAGAATGTTCGCTTTGATTGTCAGTAGCGTCCCCTCAAGCTGGAGCCAAGGATTCAGGTTGTGTTTACCTTTACCTTTTATGTCTTCTTTTTAGATACATGGAACTGTACCTGGACCACCAACAAATATCTTCGTGGGGAAGGTTGGGATGGGCTCTCAATTTCAACCAAGGAATATCAGCGAGTATTGCCAGCATTGTTAAGCATGGGGAATTAGTGAGCCCATATCCCAAAGCATTTTTTTTTCAAAGCGTATGAAGTTCTGAATGGTGATTTACTGACCCCTCATGCCTTTGTTGTGTTATACATTTTTATCTTCCTTGACTTTTGAAAATATTGCTTCGAGGATATTATCTATTTTATGACTGGCGAGTATGGTGTAGCAAACGACTTGATCAAATCAAATGTTAAGTGATCTTTCTCCTTGCTCAGGTAAGATGCATACGAGATATTGCTTAAGGGGGTGTTGGTAGAAGTTAAAAAGTTCTATCATGCCTATCCATAACCAAGAGGTGACGTCGAGTAAGAGGAAATACCATAGCTTGCCACGACACTGCAAGCCATGCAACTCTCAGGTAAGTACTGGCTGATGTTATACACTCATCCAGAATGTCGGCACATTGCGTGTTATATTTCTAGGAGGAGTGGGGGTGTTGTAGGATTTTACATGACTTGGCTTGAAAGCGTAATGACCTCTATTGCTTCTTCTAGGAGCTAACTAAGCCTTAAATTGTCGTGCATGATATCGTACAACTTTTAAGTGACGAGACACCATGGCTATTGGCTCAGCTTAAATCTAAAGAATTAAGCGGAACATGTTGAATTGCGAATTGAACAGTCGTCTGTCATTCGCAAGAAGACAGGATATATATGCTGGATCTTAGTTGTAGCAGTATATTTAGCCGAACCGCTGACGTTGGCAGATAATCTCGCCTCGACTGGTTTGTGTCCGGGACTTTCGGATCAAGCTGAGCGCCTTCCAGCTGTGGTTCCGCGAGTTTGATGACGACCAGAAGAACACCGTTCTCCAGGAACTCATGGTACTGGTCCTCTCCGCGGAAACTGGCCTAGTTCTTAGCTGCTTGATGCTCTGTATGCTGTCATTAATGAGAAAATGACAGAGAAAACAAAAATACAATTTCTTAATTATTTGTGGCATCGGTCAAGAAGCTTTTCAGATAAGATGCTCTCTTACGCGAACTTCACCTTTCGCCAATCTTGTAAATAATGTCGTTCTCGAAATTCCTCTCAACAGGAATAGTGTTGGCTACGCTATATAGCCCTAGCAGTGAAGGCTTGGGTAAACTCCAACAGTTATTTTCACCCTGATGCCAAATTCAAGGCTGAATCCTCTCATCGGAGAAAGCATTCAAAGTTGCATAGAAAACAAGCACACCCTGTGTGTGTTTGATAACATTCCTCCGGCACCTCGTATGTGGCAGATGCATCTCTTCCGGTGTCCAGTGCGATCCTTCCAATCACTGCCCTTTCCGCTTAATACCGGGTTCTAGTTTGACAATCCGATCTCTAACTTTTTTGCTAGCATTTGCTGTCTTGATTGTCGTATTAGAGCTATGCAGGTGTGCTCATCCGTAAGTGGACAGTGGGCCTGTAACGGCCATGGGCGCGCTCTGACGAGGCCGTGCCTCCTGTTCTGCGGCTCTGACGAGGCCGTGCCTCCTGTTCTGCGGCTCTGACGTGGCCGTGCCTCCTGTTCTGCGGCTCTGACGTGGCCGTGCCTCCTGTTCTGCGGCTCTGACGTGGCCGTACCTCCTGTTCTGCGGCTCTGACGTGGCCGTGCCTCCTGTTCTGCGGCTCTGACCTGGCCGTGCCTCCCGTTCTGCGTGGCCAGGGTCTGTGCGGCCCAGCGCAGAACCACCTGCTGTCGGTGCGACTGCAGGACTCGCTGCACGAGCGCTGTCCGCCCAACTGCCAGGACCTGCTCTCTTGGCTGCCCGGCCACGTGGTACACGCCATCCTCAGCTACCTGGACCCCGTCAGCCTGGCCAGGGCCGGCGCTGTCTGCAGGTCAGCAGTGTTGTTGTCGCCCAAAGTGAGGTGCAATTTGTGCTTTGTCTGTGTGCCCAACACCATGCGAATATGAAGTTTGTGACGGTCAATTCTGACTCTCGTTAATAATGGCGTTGTTTAATTGCTGAATATGTATTTTCTTTGGAAACATTCTAGAGTTCCACAGTCTTTCATACGAGAGTCATCGTGAGCTTCTATGCCCCTTGACACGGCAGCAGGATGGGACGTGCCCAGCTCTGTCGGCCGGTGTTTACCGCTTCTGTCTCCGTGGCGGGAGTTGACCTGTCTCCTGTGGTCGGCGCTCTGTCGGCCAGTGTTTACCGCTTCTGTCTCCCTGGCGGCGGAGTTGACCTGTCTCCTGTGGTGGGCGCTCTGTCGGCCAGCGTTTACCCGCCTCTGTCTCCGTGGCGGCGGAGTTGACCTGTCTCCTGTGGTCGGCAGGCAGTGGCGCTCTCTGGCCGGCGGCCGCGGTCTCTGGCAGCGGCTCTGCGCCCGCGCCGAGTGGCAGGTCTCCCCGGAGACGCACCAGAAGCAGCTGGAGGAGCTGACCGGTGCCGACGGCAGGGTCAACTGGAAACAGGTCGGACAGTGCTGCAGGGTAGACGCGAGCGGGAAATCGTGCTCCAGTGGCTGTGTTTTACCATCATAATGTCGCCTTGCAGACTTGCAGGTTTCTCTGTATAAACGTCTGCGTTTTTTTTATTTTTTGTCTTGCTTCTTTTATAGTAATAGACGCAGCGGGTCTAGAGATGTGAGTGGAACTAAGGGTTTAATGTGCCCATGTATTGTAATTCAGCACCGACAGAACTGGCGCGTGTGTGCGGTGTGCGTTCACCGTGGTGAGCCGCGGCAGCTGACTGGCCGCCGCCGCCGTCAGGTGTTTATCCAGCGGTACCGGCTGCGACGCAACTGGCTGCTGGGCCACTGCCACGTGCGCACCTTCGAGGGCCACGGCCAGGGCATCTCCTGCGTCCAGTTCGACGACACGCGCATCGTCAGCGGCTCACATGACAACAGTATTAAGGTAACAGCCTCTTCAACATCGGCTCTGACCGACCTGCATGTCGATTTCTTTTCTTTTTCTTTTTTTGTAAACCTTGAAGTGATGGTGATGCCTTTATGGTGTCTAAACTGCGATAGTGTGAGCATATCGAACGGTCCCCGGCTCCAAATGGCCTTTGTCCGGGAATTCAGCGTTTCGTAAGGCCGTCTCCAAGGCGGCCAGCAGTCGCTACTCGGTGATGGGCCGCATCACGCCGGCTACACGGAGTGGTAGTGTGGGCTAAAGCTTACTTTTTCTCATGTAGTGGAACCGGCGTTGACTCGTTGGTACTTATGGGAACTTTTCACATGGTACTGGACCAGAGTTGTGATGTATTTTTACCCATTTCCAAGGCTTTTGCATCGCAGTCCATCTTAATGCAGCAGGGGACAAGTGCGGCTGCCGACACTCTTTCCGCTCTGGAGAGGCTTATCTCTACGCAAAGCTTTGGCCGAAACGAATGTGTCTTATGCAACAGTGTTTTTCAAAACTATTTGGTTTACAGGGAGGATTCTAAGTAAAGGGAAAACTACTTTGTATTGAGAACAATGTGGATTTTATGACAGAACATGTCGTCAATATATAACGGTCGAAGTGTTTGAGGCGTTTTGTGAGCTTAGGTTCAGATCATTAACGGAGGGTCCCGCTGCCGTAATAGTCACGCCGACTTCCAATCTGCCATTTTTGCGTCAAATCAATCTCAAGCCAGGAGGGACACGTGGATGTTGTCGTTTTGCAGCTCGCTACGAATTACATGGGTAAAATGTGTAATTCTTCTGCACTAGCAATACATTTTGTTCCGACCTACATTTTGTTCTGACGTACATTTTGTTCCGACGTTTTTGCCGACGTACATTTTGTTCCGACAGGTGTGGAACATCCGCACCAACTCGCCCTGGTCGGTGATGACTCTGCTGGGCCACTCCGGCACCGTCCGCTGTCTGCACCTGCTGGAGAACAGGCTGGTCTCCGGCTCCACCGACACCACCATCAAGGTGGGTCCCTCCTCCGACAGACTGGACTCTGACACCACCGTCAAGGTGGGTCCCTCCTCAGACAAACTGGACTCTGACACCACCGTCAAGGTGGGTCCCTCCTCAGACAAACTGGACTCTGACACCACCATCAAGGTGGGTCCCTCCTCCGACAGACTGGATTCTGACACCACCGTCAAGGTGGGTCCCTCCTACAAACTGGACTCTGACACCACCATCAAGGTGGATCCCTCCTCCGACAGACTGGATTCTGACACCACCGTCAAGGTGGGTCCCTCCTCCGACAAACTGGACTCTGACACCACCGTCAAGGTGGGTCCCTCCTCCGACAGACTGGACTCTGACACCACCGTCAAGGTGGGTCCCTCCTCAGACAAACTGGACTCTGACACCACCGTCAAGGTGGGTCCCTCCTCCGACAGACTGGACTCTGACACCACCGTCAAGGTGGGTCCCTCCTCAGACAAACTGGACTCTGACACCACCGTCAAGGTGGGTCCCTCCTCCGACAGACTGGACTCTGACACCACCGTCAAGGTGGGTCCCTCCTCAGACAAACTGGACTCTGACACCACCATCAAGGTGGGTCCCTCCTCCGACAGACTGGACTCCGACACCACCATCAAGGTGGGTCCCTCCTCCGACAGACTGGACTCTGACACCACCATCAAGGTGGGTCCCTCCTCCGACAGACTGGATTCTGACACCACCATCAAGGTGGGTCCCTCCTCCGACAGACTGGACTCTGACACCACCGTCAAGGTGGGTCCCTCCTCCGACAGGCTGGACTCTGACACCACCGTCAAGGTGGGTCCCTCCTCCGACAAACTGGACTCTGACACCACCATCAAGGTGGGTCCCTCCTCCGACAGACTGGACTCTGACACCACCATCAAGGTGGGTCCCTCCTCCGACAGACTGGACTCTGACACCACCATCAAGGTGGGTCCCTCCTCCGACAGACTGGACTCTGACACCACCGTCAAGGTGGGTCCCTCCTCAGACAAACTGGACTCTGACACCACCATCAAGGTGGGTCCCTCCTCCGACAGACTGGACTCTGACACCACCGTCAAGGTGGGTCCCTCCTCAGACAAACTGGACTCTGACACCACCATCAAGGTGGGTCCCTCCTCCGACAGACTGGACTCTGACACCACCGTCAAGGTGGGTCCCTCCTCCGACAAACTGGACTCTGACACCACCGTCAAGGTGGGTCCCTCCTCCGACAGACTGGACTCTGGCACCACCGTCAAGGTGGGTCCCTCCTCCGACAGACTGGACTCTGACACCACCATCAAGGTGGGTCCCTCCTCCGACAGACTGGACTCTGACACCACCGTCAAGGTGGGTCCCTCCTCCGACAGACTGGACTCTGACACCACCGTCAAGGTGGGTCCCTCCTCCGACAGACTGGACTCTGACACCACCGCCAAGGTGGGTCCCTCCTCCGACAGACTGGACTCTGACACCACCGTCAAGGTGGGTCCCTCCTCCGACAGACTGGACTCTGACACCACCGTCAAGGTGGGTCCCTCCTCAGACAAATTGGACTCTGACACCACCATCAAGGTGGGTCCACTCCAACAGCGCCGCTGGCTTCTGCAGGCCAAAAGATGTAACGCCGTAAACTTTCACGGCCGTAAGATGGTCAACTCCTCAGGCACCGCTTGTGGCCTATATAGCGTATAATAGCGATCATTTATTAACTTTGATATAGCGTTATATTGATGTGGTGATCTATTTCAGCCCCATTTATCGGTGGAACACATTCCCTTCTAACCTGTTGGAAACTGGGTTTTATGGTTTGCTATCCTTAGCATGACAATTTTATTTACGTTTTCGGAGGAGTCAAATTAATACCGTGTGCACCGAATAGTACACTTTTATTTATTTATTTATTTATTCAGCAGGATCGCCAACAGATAAATCCAGTTCAGGTAAGTCCAGGCATTAAAGCGTATTTACAGTGGAACACATCAGACAGTATACATACTAACAAGTAATAGGTAAAAATAAAAATGAAAACAATTGAAAAGTAAAATTTGAATGGGCTTAGAAAGAGATCGCGGTAAAATTGCGGTAAAATCGCGCACCATAAAAGTAAAATAAGACGTAAAGGCCTAAAAGATGAACCAGCACGGCCAAAAGCCTCACAACCTTGCCACATATCTTATAATATGGTTTCTGTGAGTGGCCTTACTGCCAGCAGAGCTTTACTGTTGAATTTTGACGTCATTTGCAAAAATATCGGCTTCAACATCACGGCTGAATAAAAACATGTTGAGAGCCTCGGGAGGCGACAAAGATGCCGCTCTGTACGTGTTGACGCGTGCTCGGGGAATAACAACGTCAGGTTGCGGGCCGATCGGGCAGGCACCTGCAAGAAAAAGCGCTGAGCAGAGCAGGTACATCGAGCTTTGCACGGATTACATTTCTAGTAAAATTAAATCGTGCTGTACCCTCCGTGCAGCGGAGAAGAAATTTTGAAATGTGTTAGAAGATGCTCGTAGAGAGAGAGTGCTTGTCCAGATGGAATGTGGTGGATAAGCCACGAAGAAGCTTATGTTGAACCCGATCGACCCGAACCTTGTGGGAGTCAGCCGCCCCCGCCCAGACAACGCTGCAATATTCTAAAATAGAACGCACGTTGCAGTAGTATGCAGCCGCGAGCTTTACTGTTGAATTTTGACGTCATGAGACCGGTCTGAAAGATCGAATGAGTAATCCGAGAGATCGATTGGCCCGCTTAACTATAGTATCTACATGATTGGCAAGGTGAGTTTAGAATCGATTATGACACCAAGATCACGAATTGTTTCAACGTGCTCCAGCACCGAGGGGCCTATAAAGTAGTTTTCCGGACGGGTGCGCGCCTGAGGGTCATCGTCAGAATTTGCATTTTGATGGATTTAGTGTTAGTCCTCACCTGACAGACCACGCTGCGAGGCGGTCAAAGTCCCCCTTCAGCAGCCGTCCATCAGATTGTGACTTAATTTTTCGAAAAATTTTGACGTCTTCGGCGTACATGAGGCAGCCGCTCTGAATGAGGTCCGGAAGGTCATTTATGTACAGAGAAAAGAGCAAAGGGGCCAGAAGGCGCCTTCAGGCACACCAGAAGTTACAGGTCTCCAATCGAAATTTTTCCGTTGACGATGACCCTCTGACGCCTATCGGAGAGGTACGAGACGAACCATGTTAGGGCTGTGTCCTGGAGATGATATGATTGTTTTAGTTTGTGAATTACGTACGTCAGTACGAATTTTGTCGTATAACTGAGGCCCCATTGTTGAATATTCAGTTTCTACGCATACTGTGGACGAAGGGCAGCTATTGGGCCTTAGCTACGTCGTTCCACCTGTTGTAGCTTTCGACAGCCCTTGAACACGTGCGCTGGAGAACACAGGACCTGATCAGACACATCCCTTTTTACTTCTGACTTTACTACACACCAACGTCGGGGAAGTGGCGTCGGGGGGCTCCAAATTCTGTCTAGACTGATAGCTGGGCTCGAACCTGCTATCATTTGCAGCGCTGCCGGAGGTCACGTGTTTTGATCGGAACGCGCACTATCCAGCTGTTTCATCCATACCCCTCCGATGGGTTAAATTATCGCCAGGCATGACCCGATCTGACCTTTCGAAGGTATTGTTCTTACTGGCCCAGAAGCAATATTCCTGGTCTGATGTCATTTAGGCGTGTGACCCTCTCCGCGCAGGAGCAGTGGATCTGACGTATTTCTATGGCCGGCGAGTCTGGAACCTATACGCAGGAGCTGTGTGCCGCAAAATGACCGAGGCTTTCCACACGCCCAAAAAACACCACCGAGCTGTGTGCCAATCGATTGCGAGCCATGTGATTATTTCACCATGTATTTTAACGCTGCATGCGATTTTTGGCATGCGGAAAAGCCCTGAAAAGGCCTTTAGAACAGGTGTTGGACCTCTCCACGCAGGAGCAGTGTACCTGACGTGGTCCGATGTCCGCAGTGTGGGACCTCTCCACACAGCAGCAGTGTACCTGACGTGGTCCGATGTCCGCAGGTGTGGGACCTCTCCACGCAGGAGCAGTGTACCTGACGTGTTCCGATGTCCGCAGGTGTGGGACCTCTCCACGTAGCAGCAGTGTACCTGACGTGTTCCGATGTCCACAGGTGTGGGACCTCTCCATGCAGGAGCAGTGTACCTGACGTTTTTCGATGTCCGCAGGTGTGGGATCTCTCCACGCAGCAGCAGTGTACCTGACGTGGTCCGATGTCCTCAGGTGTGGGATCTCTCCACACAGGAGCAGTGTACCTGACGTGGTCCGATGTCCGCAGGTTTGGGACCTCTCCACGCAGCAGCAGTGTACCTGACGTGTTCCGATGTCCGCAGGTGTGGGACCTCTCCACGCAGGAGCAGTGTACCTGACGTGTTCCGATGTCCGCAGGTGTGGGACCTCTCCACGCAGGAGCAGTGTACCTGACGTGTTCCGATGTCCGCAGGTGTGGGACCTCTCCACGCAGGAGCAGTGTACCTGACGTGTTCCGATGTCCGCAGGTGTGGGACCTCTCCACGCAGGAGCAGTGTACCTGACGTGTTCCGATGTCCGCAGGTGTGGGACCTCTCCACGCAGCAGCAGTGTACCTGACGTGTTCCGATGTCCGCAGGTGTGGGACCTCTCCACGCAGGAGCAGTGTACCTGACGTGTTCCGATGTCCGCAGGTGTGGGACCTCTCCACGCAGGAGCAGTGTACCTGACGTGTTCCGATGTCCGCAGGTGTGGGACCTCTCCACGCAGGAGCAGTGTACCTGACGTGTTCCGGTGTCCGCAGGTGTGGGACCTTTCCACGCAGGAGCAGTGTACCTGACGTGTTCCGATGTCCGCAGGTGTGGGACCTCTCCACGCAGGAGCAGTGTACCTGACGTGTTCCGATGTCCGCAGGTGTGGGACCTCTCCACGCAGGAGCAGTGTACCTGACGTGTTCCGATGTCTGCAGGTGTGGGACCTCTCCACGCAGCAGCAGTGTACCTGACGTGTTCCGATGTCCGCAGGTGTGGGACCTCTCCACGCAGCAGCAGTGTACCTGACGTGTTCCGATGTCCGCAGGTGTGGGACCTCTCCACGCAGCAGCAGTGTACCTGACGTGTTCCGATGTCCGCAGGTGTGGGACCTCTCCACGCAGCAGCAGTGTACCTGACGTGTTCCGATGTCCGCAGGTGTGGGACCTCTCCACGCAGCAGCAGTGTACCTGACGTGTTCCGATGTCCGCAGGTGTGGGACCTCTCCACGCAGCAGCAGTGTACCTGACGTGGTCCGATGTCCGCAGGTGTGGGACCTCTCCACGCAGCAGCAGTGTACCTGACGTGGTCCGATGTCCGCAGGTGTGGGACCTCTCCACGCAGCAGCAGTGTACCTGACGTGTTCCGATGTCCGCAGGTGTGGGACCTCTCCACGCAGCAGCAGTGTACCTGACGTGTTCCGATGTCCGCAGGTGTGGGACCTCTCCACGCAGCAGCAGTGTACCTGACGTGTTCCGATGTCCGCAGGTGTGGGACCTCTCCACGCAGCAGCAGTGTACCTGACGTGTTCCGATGTCCGCAGGTGTGGGACCTCTCCACGCAGCAGCAGTGTACCTGACGTGTTCCGATGTCCGCAGGTGTGGGACCTCTCCACGCAGCAGCAGTGTACCTGACGTGTTCCGATGTCCGCAGGTGTGGGACCTCTCCACGCAGCAGCAGTGTACCTGACGTGTTCCGATGTCCGCAGGTGTGGGACCTCTCCACGCAGCAGCAGTGTACCTGACGTGTTCCGATGTCCGCAGGTGTGGGACCTCTCCACGCAGCAGCAGTGTACCTGACGTGTTCCGATGTCCGCAGGTGTGGGACCTCTCCACGCAGCAGCAGTGTACCTGACGTGTTCCGATGTCCGCAGGTGTGGGACCTCTCCACGCAGCAGCAGTGTACCTGACGTGTTCCGATGTCCGCAGGTGTGGGACCTCTCCACGCAGCAGCAGTGTACCTGACGTGTTCCGATGTCCGCAGGTGTGGGACCTCTCCACGCAGGAGCAGTGTACCTGACGTGTTCCGATGTCCGCAGGTGTGGGACCTCTCCACGCAGGAGCAGTGTACCTGACGTGTTCCGATGTCCGCAGGTGTGGGACCTCTCCACGCAGCAGCAGTGTACCTGACGTGTTCCGATGTCCGCAGGTGTGGGACCTCTCCACGCAGGAGCAGTGTACCTGACGTGTTCCGATGTCCGCAGGTGTGGGACCTCT
Source organism: Lepas anatifera (assembly GCA_034440635.1). Classification (NCBI taxonomy): domain Eukaryota; kingdom Metazoa; phylum Arthropoda; class Thecostraca; family Lepadidae; genus Lepas; species Lepas anatifera. The sequence continues at coordinate 117,354 of JAOTON010001356.1, forward strand.
CCACGCAGGAGCAGTGTACCTGACGTGTTCCGATGTCCGCAGGTGTGGGACCTCTCCACGCAGGAGCAGTGTACCTGACGTGTTCCGATGTCCGCAGGTGTGGGACCTCTCCACGCAGGAGCAGTGTACCTGACGTGTTCCGATGTCCGCAGGTGTGGGACCTCTCCACGCAGGAGCAGTGTACCTGACGTGTTCCGATGTCCGCAGGTGTGGGACCTCTCCACGCAGGAGCAGTGTACCTGACGTGTTCCGATGTCCGCAGGTGTGGGACCTCTCCACGCAGGAGCAGTGTACCTGACGTGTTCCGATGTCCGCAGGTGTGGGACCTCTCCACACAGGAGCAGTGTACCTGACGTGTTCCGATGTCCGCAGGTGTGGGACCTCTCCACGCAGGAGCAGTGTACCTGACGTGTTCCGATGTCCGCAGGTGTGGGACCTCTCCACGCAGGAGCAGTGTACCTGACGTGTTCCGATGTCCGCAGGTGTGGGACCTCTCCACGCAGGAGCAGTGTACCTGACGTGTTCCGGTGTCCGCAGGTGTGGGACCTCTCCACGCAGGAGCAGTGTACCTGACGTGTTCCGATGTCCGCAGGTGTGGGACCTCTCCACGCAGGAGCAGTGTACCTGACGTGTTCCGATGTCCGCAGGTGTGGGACCTCTCCACGTAGCAGCAGTGTACCTGACGTGTTCCGATGTCCGCAGGTGTGGGACCTCTCCACGCAGGAGCAGTGTACCTGACGTGTTCCGATGTCCGCAGGTGTGGGACCTCTCCACGCAGCAGCAGTGTACCTGACGTGTTCCGATGTCCGCAGGTGTGGGACCTCTCCACGCAGCAGCAGTGTACCTGACGTGTTCCGATGTCCGCAGGTGTGGGACCTCTCCACGCAGGAGCAGTATACCTGACGTGTTCCGATGTCCGCAGGTGTGGGACCTCTCCACGCAGGAGCAGTGTACCTGACGTGTTCCGATGTCCGCAGGTGTGGGACCTCTCCACGCAGCAGCAGTGTACCTGACGTGTTCCGGTGTCCGCAGGTGTGGGACCTCTCCAGCGTACCTGACGTGTTCCGATGTCCGCAGGTGTGGGACCTCTCCACGCAGGAACAGTGGTCGAGTATGTCGTGTAAGGTGACGATGGTGGGACACTCGGACACCGTCCGCTGCGTGCAGGTCAGTCAGCTGTAGTACAGGTTAGTCCGATGCCGTACTGGTCAGTCCGCTGTCGTGCAGGTCAGTCCGCTGTCGTACAGGTCAGTCCGCTGTCCTACAGGTCAGTCCGATGCCGTACTGGTCAGTCCGCTGCTGTACTGGTCAGTCCGCTGTCGTACAGGTCAGTCCGATGTCGTGCAGGTTAGTCCGCTGTCGTACTGGTCAGTCCGATGCCGTACTGGTCAGTCCGCTGTCCTACTGGTCAGTCCGATGCCGTACTGGTCAGTCCGCTGTCCTACAGGTCAGTCCGATGCCGTACTGGTCAGTCCGCTGTCCTACAGGTCAGTCCGATGCCGTGCAGGTTAGTCCGCTGTCGTACTGGTCAGTCCGATGCCGCACTGGTCAGTCCGCTGTCGTGCAGGTCAGTCCGCTGTCGTACTGGTCATTTCTGATGTGTAAGGCCTAGTCGCTGTCCTGCAGTTAAGACTCCGATTATCGAACCGAGACGTCCGCTGCCTACGGGTGGAAGGTGGATGGCTTGAAATTTAAAGGGACTGTCGCACCTGGTCACAACGTCCGATTTTAACTGAGATAGCCAAGTTGTAAAGCAGGTCGGAAAACCCGGTACTCCATATTGGTCATTTGACTTGGAACTCGAATTTCCGTAGAAAAAGCTAAAACCTACCTGACACCAGCCCCTCAGTCCCTGTCGCACGGGTGGCCATTGTTGTCAGCTGCTGGTGTGACGACAGTATGCTGACGTCACGATGAGCATCAGCCAATCGAAGCCCTTGAAGCGTTTCAAGTATGGTAATGGTTGCCAGATCGTGACATCATCCACAGTCAGATTTTTCTTTTTCTAGAGGAGTATTTTTAAAACCAATATTGAGCTTATTGTACTTTTTCAGAGAAATCATGAGTGTTTTCATTATTTTTACTAAAGTACGCCTAATTACACTAAATTCCGGGATTCGTCCAAGGTGCTAGGCTCGAACCTTTAAGGGAGCAAACGAAAGACGGCGTTTACAGGAGTGATGCTTAAAACAAAGCCGATATCACCCTCCATACAGCTCGATACTGAGTGAAAGTCCCTGCTATTTTTTGTCTCTCTAAGAAATGATATGCCGTGGAACCGCTCCTCCTGACCCAGTTTCATCCGACGTCACCATTCGTTCAGTAACCAACTGACCGCACTGGTTCCGCCGCTAACCTGCGGCCGTGCCTGACAGATGGACGGTGACAAGGTGGTGAGCGGCTCGTACGACCACACGCTGCGGGTCTGGTGCGTCCGCCAGGGGGCGTGCCGGGCCGTGCTGACGGGCCACACCGGCCAGATCCTCTGCCTGAGGTTTCAGCACGGGCGCCTCGTCAGCGGCGCCGCCGACAAAGCTATCAAGGTGGGTGTGCTGAGCTAAGCTGCTGAGACGTGCTAAGTTGTGGATGATGTCGATAAAAACTGTTAATACGGCGTCCCGATCGGAAGACAACGCCGTGTCAAACCATTATCCACCAACCAAACGCTACTTTTCCTCTTATTTTCACATACTGTAGGAGCCTCTCAGGTGAAAACGTTGCAGAATACTTCTCCCTAAAGTCGGACACGGGGTCAGACCTCTGGAGCCTCGGCCGCACCCTCTGACCGGGGTCGGCGCTGGCCTCAGGTGTGGTCGCTCTCCGCTGGCCGCTGCCTGCGTACCTTGCACGGCCACGAGGGCGCCGTCACCACCCTGACGTTCGACGAGCAGCGCATCATCTCTGGCTCCCTCGACTGCACCATCCGGCTCTGGAGTCTCGACTCCGGCGCCCCGCTCGCCACCCTCGACTGGATCAAGAGCGAAGGGCACACCGGTCAGTTACCGCGCCATTCAACCATGCCGAGTAGGACTGGTGCATTTACTTAGGTTGTTCGTGGCGTATACTGACCTGCTGGTTTGGTTAAGTCCTGGGTCAGCTTTCTGGAAATCTTCTACTTTCGCTGATCTTATGAGTAATGACTGTTGCAATGCCTTACCTCTTACCTTGAAATTACTGGTCCCATGACTAATGATTTCCCTTTATCACGTCGAGCATGTTATTCGTTAAAAAAGTGCGTTGCCACTAGCAATGTTCGGATTTTTACCGACAAATTATTCTCATTATTCAAATTATTCTCTGTTGCGTTACCTAATTTTCACACATTCCGTCCACAACGCAGAATGACGGTATCGGTCCTTTCGGTACAGGCGTGGTGCGGTGTCGTGGGTGAATCACGCTCGTGCTCTCGGTACAGGCGTGGTTTGGTGTCTGGGTGAATGACGCCCGCGCTTTCGTCACAGGCGTGGTGCGGTGTCTGGGTGAATCACGCCCGTGCTCTCGGTACAGGCGTGGTTTGGTGTCTGGGTGAATGACGCCCGCGCTTTCGTCGCAGGCGTGGTGCGGTGTCTGGGTGAATCACGCCCGTGCTCTCGGTACAGGCGTGGTGCGGTGTCTGGGTGAATGACGCCCGCGCTTTCGTCGCAGGCGTGGTGCGGTGTCTGGGTGAATCACGCCCGTGCTCTCGGTACAGGCGTGGTGCGGTGTCTGGGTGAATGACGCCCGCGCTTTCGTCGCAGGCGTGGTGCGGTGTCTGGGTTAATGACGCCCGCGCTTTCGTCGCAGGCGTGGTGCGGTGTCTGGGTGAATGACGCCCGTGCTTTCGTCGCAGGCGTGGTGCGGTGTCCGGGTGACTGACGCCCGTGCTCTCGGTACAGGCGTGGTGCGGTGTCTGGTGGCGGACCGCTGGCGGATCGTGTCGGCGTCTGACGACAAGACGCTGAAGGTGTGGTCGCTGGAGACAGGCCGCCGACTGGTGACGCTGCGCCAGCACACGGACGGCGTCACCTGCGTACAGTTCAACGACTCCGTCATCGTCTCCGGCAGCTACGACAAAACGGTCAAGCTCTGGGACTTCAGCGTGTGCTGAGACCCGCCCCACAGACAGTGCTGCTGCCTGCTTTAGCAATCTCAGTTGCATTTTTTCCGGTGCAGGGCAGCTTTCTGGGTTTTATTTTTATTGCGCAGTGCACGTTTCTAAATGAAACATTATTTTGCGTTATCTCTGTGGTGGTATTATTCTACCACGATGTTCGTGCAATGTTAATAAGCGTGGGTTGTGTCTCAGCTTGGACGTAACACTATATCCTTCAGGTGGCGTGCTGTGCTTGATTTTTTTAGATAGGATTCATTTTCTTTTGGTTCAGACTTATAGCTTCGTAGCCAGAGTGAAGGGATCCGAAAGGGGAGAAGAACTCCGGCACGAGGGGGGGCTACCGAATTTGGTGGCAGGAATTTGATGACAAAAATTGATCGTCGAAGCTCGTTGCCTTACTTTGGAGAATGATTTGTCTTGAATACATTAGGTCCTACCTTTTCTGTAAATAAGGTTTCTGTGTTATTCTGTATTTTGAGTTTCGCCGGATTTTGCTCATTTTCACAATTTTACCCTACGGATACATTTCGGCCTTGTGTGTTAAGATGTCGTGGCCATTGGTTCAGGCATTAAAACAAAACTGAGTTCTGTTCGGGTAAGGACGTACGTTGGCGAAAAAAAACGTGTTAGCTCATGGTTGGATAAAGAAACAAGAAGCGACAATATGCCAACTGCGGTAGCCAGTTTGACTGACCGCTGGGTAGTTCGTCCAACGCTGTTGGTGTGGCAGGTAAGCTATGCATCTTCTATTTCTGTGTCCAAGATCTTACCAACGACGATTCTGATGCTGTGTTACTTAATTGATACTGTATGAGTTACCATAATTTAAACGTTATGAGTCACTGGGTGATAAGTTTTCTCTGCTCATACCTAATTGTCAGCCGTATCGGGCGAATGTTCTCATGGCAATGTTGTGTATATTACGGAAAGGGAACTTGGGTGATGGTGGAAAGTGCCTGCTGAGGTATTGGGTGAGGTCACCGCTCCTGTCCTCTGTCTCCATCCTTGGCGAGGGAAATTAAGCTGCCATGACTGCTCTTAAAGCGTGATGACGCTATGGTTGGAATTTCCTTCTCTGTCCAGTGAGCAGAGGCTGATTGTGAGGACGGTTGTCTTGGCGTGAACGCCAGAGGAGACCTCAGAAGCACGCTGCGTGCCCTGGTCAGTTTTGTTTCCTGCGGTTAGCGTGTGCTCGGCACGGGCTGGACCGACTCGCAGCGCAGGTTAAAGCTCGCTGCGGTCTGTGCCCTCCGTGTTTACGTCGTGAATATTTATTTGCCCCATTGAGCTCGTCATGTTGGTTTGCTTTGTTTGAGCACAGCTTGTGTGTGGGAATTCGTGTGTCACGGGGCTTGTTCTCTTAGTTCGCGTGCGTTCGGTGGTTTGGATGGAGTCACGCTCATTTGGGTATTTATTTCTTTGCATTCTTTGCAGATATTTATTTGTTGGTTGTCGGGCTCCGGCACGTTGTTATAGTTTGGTTTGGCTTGCCGCGGCATCCTTTGTCCCGCCTCGCCGAGAACTTCCGGTCAGATCTGGTTCGGCCGCCTTGCCGCCGCTCTCATTAGGACGCATTCACGCAGGGGAATCTCAGCCAGGGTGGAGCGCTCAAGGGAGACGGGAGATGAGCTTCTCAGCTGTAATGGCTGGTAATTTCGTTTGGTTTGCGAGACCGATGGCGGTCAGCCCCGAGGGAAAGAGAATTTAGATGTGCGCTGCGGCGTTATAAATGTATGGCGGAAGCCTGCAAAGTTATCAGAACCACATGACGTTGAAAGGCGTGGTGTCTTTTGCCAGGTGCGGTCCTTCAATCATGGGATGGAGTCATCTGCTCTTCAGTCTGTAGAGGATTTTATGTTCCCTCTTAGATTCCGTTCCTTGAGATCATTTGGTCATATTGGTCTTGTTTTCAGGAAGTCGGGAATACACCAGCATCCCCATTGCCTCACGGGGATGAATAGGTGGAGCGATTCTCAGACCCAGTAAGCTTGAATACTAGACATTTTTGTTCTAATCATACTTTCAACTTCGGTAAATCAATGCTTCAAAAATACGTTTGTATCGTGCACCTGAAGCCTTCGTGATAAGCCCAATTTTGCTTTAGCTGTACCCTCGGATCGTGGAATTTATACTTTTCTCGAATTTCCTTTGAGTAAGCCGAAATTTCCTTGGGTAAGCGGGGAACCTGGGCGGCGCAAACTGCAGATACTCGGCAGGGTGAAATTCAGGCTGGTGTTATGAAATTGCGTGGGCCTGAGACGAACGTGGGGAATAACTTCGGCTGGTGTGTTACCTGAGGCAGCAATAACATTGGAACGTGAATGCCGTCGGGGTGGGTTTTGGTGTTTTGTCGGGCTTGGAGGGAGGGGGGTGTCGCGAGTGTTGAAGTTGCTGGCGCTTTGTTGCGCGAATAGTGTTTCTGCAGATGTTGTGTTGAGGCCTCTTTCTCTGCCGGCGTGGAAATGTAATGGAAGGCAGTCTATGTTTTGTACAAATGCCGCTGGATTGTTTTTAATATTTTATAGGAAAACGTTTTAAATATAGCTGGAATTTGCATCACTCTTCTCGTGTACTGCGTGTTGGCATTTTTATAGCTTCGGGAATACAGGATTAAAATCCTTCTGAAATACAGTCCATTTATTGGTACAACATTAACGACAAAACATACAATAAACATAACTCTTGTTTAGCATTAAACTCAACAGTTCGAAACTAGTCGATATCGTTGGTTAATATCCGTCAAGGCGATCGGTCACTTAGGCCTGGAAACCCCTAAAAGCGGACACGCTGAAGAGGCGCTGTTCAACACCCACGCGTGTTACGGGGGAGAGTAGCAAACGAACACTAAACATTCAACATACACGGATCAGAGGTTGAAAGAACATTTCCAGGTATTCGAAAATCCCCCTCGGCGGGCTCAACGAAGCAATTATAAATATCAATCGGTGCAAATATTAGTCTCAAGCCACCATGGACTACTAGCTTCCATTCCGGTCTGTGGAAAGACAAGAACGCTCCGTGATTAGCTTTACATCCCCAGTAATTCATCGGCGGCAAAACTAGGGGGGGGCAACGGGGCACTGCGCCGCCCGTAAAAGATGAATTTCAACACTGGCCCTATGGTATTGATTGGTAAGAAATGGGTCGAAAATTGCATGATGCCCCCTACCCTCTTATATCCGGACCCTCCGCCACCAATGATTGCGTTTCGCGCAAGGAATGCTGAGTCACCCGCCCCCAGCCAACTGAACACCATCAGAATTGTTCCCCAAATAAACGACAGCACACGCAGCTTCCCCGGAAGCAGAGCCAAGCGTGCCCGGTGTCACGCAGCAGCTCTCAGAAAGACGCGGCGGCGCAGCTGAGCTCCAGCGGAACAGACAGCGACAGGAATTTACTCACAGCCTGGCAAACGTGAACCTAGCGGGACGGACGTATCACGAGGCGCGCCACTCCCGGCGCTAAAAGGCACACAAGTGAAGCGCGTTCTGGTGGGGCCTGGAATGCCGGCGAGTGTCTCTCCCGAGTCACACTGCAGCGCCGTGTCAACACCCGCGCAACAGCGCAGCAGGTGCTCACTGCGGCGGCCCGTGAAATGCCCCAGCTCACCCTACTGGGAACCCCAAGGCCTGGAAGGACAAGCGCTACGCTTAACGCACACTTCGAGGAAGTTTGCAGGCGTCGGCCGTGTCTCCAGCAGGAATCGGCGCCGGCTGTACTGAGTGCGGCGGCGCGTGTCGTCAGGCCCTGCCCATCATTCGCAAACGAGGCCAATAGTCAAACCACGGCACAGAGAAGCCTTCGAAGAGGCATCCAATACAGACAAATCCTACATCGAGCTATGCTGCGTTGCAACTCTGGCATGCATAAACATCTGCACTCGCCCCTCATCAAACTATAAAATAGCTATCGAATAGTGTACAGATTTTCAGTTCAGTATTCCTATAATACCAGCAGCAGGACCTACAAGACCAGCAGCCCATCAATATATACCATTTTGAATGAACAGGTGCTTCAGTAGCAACTAACGCATTCTTCAATAAATAATCTTCGTCATACACTCAATAAGCTGCGAGACAAGACCGTCCGTCGCACTCCGAGCTCAGGGACGTCTGAGGCTGGTACCTTGGTTAATGTGAAAATACCATCTTACATGACCGGTTCGTGACTAACATGTTACTGGAGTTTAAGTACATTCATTGCATGTGAGGACTGGTCTGTCAGGAAAAGACATTACCCAGCGGGGGCAAATACGGTCCCTAAGCCAAGCCAATGATCCCGTAATTGAGTCCCAATACTTGGTACAAGGGGCGCAGAAAATACACACAACTGTGTGGGGAAATAAGTAGAAAACTACTCACCCTACACTGAAAAATATCACAAAAGCTAGAAATCACCACACAGAGTGAAAGGAAACTAAAACGGCAGACAGACGCCGTTGAACAGTCAGCCGTAATTCATCAGTGGGCCATGTCCCTTAACTGACAGACAACAGTTGAATGCCTGGCACTGTTAGTGACTAAATGACAGGCACTAGGAGGCGCAGCCATATTGCAATAGCACCCTGATTCAGCATCAATGCAAGTCTATGGCACTACGTCGCTGTGGACTGTACCGTCCGATCGCTCGTACATACACAGAAAGCACACACAAGCCGGCTAGCACTCCAGCAAAGGGACACTTGACTAAATACTGAACTGATCTTTAATAGTACACTAAGCCCTCTCCTCTAGCTACTTTCCTATCGACGATATATTTAGACAGCTACATGCTGAAATGCTTTGTAGATCACCCAGTACAACGAGTTGGCCCCAGCCCATCAACTACAATATGCGGAAGCACAATATAAACTGCCAGCACCCAAAAGCTTTTGAATACGAAACATCGGCCTGGGGGCACCTGCAAGCTTGAGCTGCTGTATTTTCTGACTAGGAAGGCACTAGCGAGTCTACCCTGTCACCAAACCGAAACGTGTAAGGTAATGTAGCTGGAGGGTAGAGTGATGGCTGCCGGGGCGCGTGCTGCTAGAGGAGGCCGAAGCCCACGTTCCCCTCCCGCAGCGCCAGCAGCAGGGCACGCTCGAACTCCTCGTAGTTGTTGTGGTCAGGCAGGCAAATCTGGTTGAAGCTGCGGGAGGAGAGCCTGACGTCAGCTACGTCGATGACGTGCTCACGTCAGATGTGCTCAGCCGAGAGACAGGACGCCTGGTCCACGTTAATCACTGAATTTACTCAACTAAATATCATTCTGATGCAATAAAACGATCGAATCACCGTTCGGGGGCCAGTGTATATCCACGAAACGCGGCCCGACTCCTGAGCATGAGGTACCAGGTTCGAACCTGGGGGCCCGCCGGATGCGAGGCGGATTCCCGCGTTTCTCGGTACCCTGACCCAGGCGACTACCCAATGTTTCATGACATAATCCCATGGCCGCCGGTCCTATTTTCTATGCCCCAGCAGTCGCCAGAAACTGACCAGGTGTGCGCCACGGGCAGGGCGCCGAACTCGTGGTGGCTGGAGATCTGGAAGTTGGGCAGCAGGTCGGCGAACCCGCCGGCCGGCAGCCGCGCACAGCCTGTGGTGAACTGGAGCAGCCGGGAGGTCTCCTCCGCTGCCGCCACAACAGCGGCGCGTCAGAGCACGGCCCGGCTCACATTGGGAGAGCCACACGGCGCTCCCAGCAGTTACTACTGAACACGTAACTATTCACTTGAGCAGAAGTTACCGCTGCAGCCTGTTTATCCCCACATACATATTTCGGTCGCAAATACACATCGACGAAGGCTAGGTAAGTCTTCAACATTTTACCCACACGAAGCTCTTACCGGAAGCATCGACAAAAGACCCGCCCACATCACCTCTTCCACGCCGCCGCCTGTTCCTGCAGGCGTTCGAGTTCCACCGACCTGTAAAGTTGTCCAGGGCGGTCCAGAACCACTGGATGACGTGCTGGAAGCCGGCGCTGTGGTCGGTGACGGCGTGGTGGCGTCGCAGGTCGGCCACAGAGAACTGACTGCTGCCGCACATCAGCAGCTGCCACACCACACCACGCCACACTCAGACCACCACCGTGCACGGCAGGCTGGCTCACAGGGGAGTGATCACGGCTACGGAGCGTGCCGCCGTACTACGACAGTGCACACAACAACCAAAACCATCCTCGGGACTGAGAAAGGGGACAGGAAAAGCTAAAATCAAAATAAAACCTTCGAAACTATAAAACCCACATATCTCTCCCTTCGTCAATGCAACCAATGACAATGTTAAGCATTCAGCATTCTGTTAGTACCTGACGTGTACCACCGCACCTATTCTACAGTCTATAACGGCAGTACCTCCAGTTCGTTTTCGTCGAAGATGCTGAGCAGCTGGTCGGGCACCAGTTCGTTGAGGCCTCGCAGGAAGGCATCGACCTCGGCACGAGACCGCGTGCTGAGCCGGTACTGCGCCAGCGACTGCAGGTACTCCAGACGGTTCTCCATCGTCACCGACGTCCGCGCGCCGCCGGGCCGCAGCTCTACCGTCTGGAGGGACGGCGATCAGGTCAGGCGCAGCTCACGGACACAGGGAAGTAAGGTCAGACACAGCTCACGGACAGGGGAGTCACGCCAAACATCTCATAGACAGGAGAGTCATTCAGGCACAGCGAGAGAGAGAGAGAGAGAGATAGAGATAGAGATAGAGATAGAGAGAGAGAGAGAGAAGAGAGAGAGAGAGAGAGAGAGACAGAGAAGAGAGAGAGAGAGAGAGAGAGAGAGGGAGAGAGAGAGAGAGAGAGAGAGAGGAGGAGAGAGAGAGAGAGAGAGAGAGAGAGAGAGAGAGAGAGAGAGAGAGAGAGAGAGAGAGAGAGAGAGAGAGAGAGAGAGAGATGGAGGGGTCACGTTAGGTACAGCTCCATTCCACCGTCTGCATAAACAACGAAGTGAGGCACGAATCCACCGTCTGCATAAACAAGGAAGTGAGGCACGAATCCACCGTCTGCATAAACAAGGAAGTGAGGCACGAATCCACCGTCTACATAAACATGTGGCTCTGATAGGGAAGTCAAGTAAAGATCCATCGTTCGTCAAAAAAGGAGCAACAGACCAATCGGATAGGGCCCGGGGTGTTTCTCAAAAATATTTTATGCAAGAATCGGTAACCCGAATGAAGACCATCAGACTGACTTACAGCCTAAGTGACGAGTGTTTGAGGAGAAACCCACGTATTTGTATAAATTCGCCTCACATTTCACACAAACGAAAAGTTTCACCTGAACATGTACACTATAAACTGGGGCAGCGTACATTTAAAACGAGCACAGGGCAGTACCTGGAGAAGGCGGCCCCGGTCATCGAACTCCTCGTCAGTGAAGGCGAGATCGAAGGCAGCCAACTCCTCGGCTGAGCAGCTCTCAATCAGCGTCACTTTGGTGCGGTAGAGCTCCCGGTCGTCCTGCTCAAAGTGCTACCACCCAGACACCGTGACGATGGCGTGGGAGTTGAAGCGATTTACTCAATTCCGCAGATAAGCATACTCACTTCATTTGATTCAATTAATCGAGCCTTTGAGAGTTGAAAGACCACGATGCGCACACATTCAGACTCGATTCATTTTACCCTGCTTCGTCCATAAAAATATTGCCCTCAAGTCTAATAATAATAATAGTGGTCCTGCAGGATTCATCACTGTGGTTGGCGGTGTAGAAAAGAATGCTGCATGGGCGCCATATGACCCAGCTGTCGGTGCGCCCAAAAACCCCAACAATGATGAAAAGAATGCTGCAGAGCGTGCAAATCATTCACCTCCGGCATCCCACTGAGACCGGACAGACCACCAACTACGTCAACACAGTGTCTTCCTCCACTCAACTCATCGACTCTGAAACACTCCCGTCGGTTCACCAACCAGATCCAGCCAATCAGCTCACCTTGTACGTGACCCGCAGTCCAATGAGCTGCGCCAGAAACGAGCGGGAAAAGTTGGCGCGCACCAGCTGGCGGGCGGCGGCACCCTGAGAACTCTCCAGCAGACATTTGCCGGCCACCCGGCCGGCAAACTCGAAATGGCGCAGCTTCAGCGCTGGAGGGCGCCGCCAGTTCGGGTGCACCAGAGCCTGGCCACCACAGGGCGGCGTTAGAGGACAGCTCTCAGATGAGGCAAACAGAACATGCCTGCCTCTGATGGGAGGGGAAGAAGATGCGAGACACAGAGATGAGAGGGAGCGAGAGGAGAGGTCATATGATGGGCGGGAGTGGCAGACCGAGAGGTGGGGAGGTGAGGAGGAAGATAAATAGGGAATGAAAGAGATAGAGAAATGGGAAAGATGACGGAGAGGACGGGATGGAGTGGGCGAACGTGAGAATGAGTGAGCGAGTAAGAGAGCGTGAATGGGCACGAGAAATGTATCGAGGGATAACGAAATGGACAGACGATGAACATCTTGAAGACATTGCAAATTAAGAAGAAGACGAGCATCTAAATTTTACGATTACTCGAATAGCTACATGCCACTGACGTTTCGTACACTGACGTTTCGCCAATGGTCGGAGTTCGTACCTGCTGGTCCGATTCATCGAGAGGGATGAAGAGCTTGCTTCGCGGCTCGAACATCTCCTGACAGAGCAGTTCGAACCACTCGCGCCGTACGCCGCCGTAGTCGAGCGCCTCCTCGTCGTCGAACCTGCAGCACAGAGCGACGGCGAGGGTGAAGAGAGTGACGCAACTTACTGATCCACAGGTACGGCAGCAGCCACAATTTATGTTCAAAATGTTTTCATTGCATTCACTTCGTCGCCACGTCATGTCGTTTGGCCGCTTTCGTAAGGTGTCACGTCCAAACCAAATACGTCACTGTTCATCGATACCCATACAAGATCGCGAAACCCGGGCTCAAAGAATGATACCATTAACGGGTGTCATTTCATCAATCATCATACAACTGTTGTACACAAATGGCAACAAGAGCCCTCTTAAAACCGAAAACTATGCTCAGAATGACGTTCTCCATTTCAACTGGCATTATATTTCCAGCGCCACTGGCAAAAGACCCTACCCCAAAATGAAGCATACATATGTTTCGCCCCGCATCCTCACTTAATCTCGAAGGGCCGGGCCCAGTCGGAGGCGGAGGCTCCCCGCAGCGCGGCCATTGAGGACTCCAGCAGGGCGGCGCGGCGCACGGCTAGTGTGAGCCGGCGTCTCGCGCGGCCCCCCGACACCAGCCTCCGCTCCAGCTCGCGGTACAGGTGGCGCCGCTTGTCGGCAAACGTCTCACTGCCTCCCACGTTCCTGAGCAGGAAGTGGGCGAAGGTGGCGGCCATGGTGTCCCGATCCTTCAGCGCCAGCTCCACGGTCGGCTGGCAGCCGTCCGTCACCAGCAGAGACGGCATGCTGATGGCGTTGTTCTCGTTGCTGGGGGTCAGCCGGGTGCTGGGACACAGCCGGAACGTGAACAGCTTGCGCTGGATGAAGAAGAGCAGCGTGTCACGAACGGTGAGCTGCTTGGGCGAGACGGCGCACCAGACGTCGCGTCGTTTGTTGAGCGGCCGGCCGTCGACGGCGGTGAGCGTGGCAGAGAAGGAGACGCCGCGCGCCTCCACGTGCTTCCGCACCGCCGTCATGTTGTAGGCTGCGGGTCACGACACACTTCAGCCCGTCATCTCTCACCGAGGCGCAGAATCATGATGACACTATTGTGAATATTAAAATCGTCTGAGTGTCAATAGTATGTAACTGATCGACTTCTAGATACACTTCAAGTGAGACAATTCAAGTTGTTAAGATATTGCTTTAGTCGGTTAATGAGGGCTTTGTTCCAATCTCTACATGCAAGCTAGATATAGTAAAGTAACAGAGCATATTCCTATCAATTGATAAAACACATGGTGTTTTCCTACAGCCTGAACCAGATCACAATATTAAACTTCACTATATCTAGCCTGGGGAGAACTTCTCTTACATAGTCTGTGGGGACAAAACCACTGTCTACCGAATTTCCACACATATATGGGTACATTGCCGGAAAAAATTCAAGGGCAATAGGGCGAACCCTGCGACAACCTGTATTCCACACTATTGATGAAATTCTACACTTGCTAGGTGTGGTGCATTTATGAGATCCAGAATCAAGTTCAGATGCGAGGACAGCTATGTGCCCGAACAGCAGCCATGCAAAAATGGTGATTCCTTGACTGCATCTCTTCTCGACTTTCACATCATTATCCACAAGATTAACTATTCATACACATTGCTTTCGCTTAGAAACTAGGCATATCACTCTTCTGGGACACATTTGCTGGGGGAGAACGCCTGGAGCCGCGGCGTTACAGCAGCTGCACCGTTGCCTCACCACTGAGCACGATGAGGTAGAAGTCTCCGTTGCGGATGGGCTGGCCGTCGTAGGTGATCTTGGCGCGGAAGCAGCCCTCGCGAGACAACACCAGCCGCAGTCGCACCCGCCGTCCATCCAGCTCCAGCTGTTCGTACGGCAACACCGGCCGCGCCGAGTCCAGCTACGGGGAGGCAGGGTCACCGGCCGCACCAGGCCCAGAGGGGGAGGCAGGGGTCACCAGCCACACCGAGTCCAGCTACGGGGCGAGGCAGGGGTCACGGCCACACCAGGCCCAGAGGGGGAGGCAGGGGTCACCAGCCACACCGAGTCCAGCTACGGGGCGAGGCAGGGGTCACCGGCCACACCGGGCCCAGAGGGGGAGGCAGGGGTCACCGGTCACACCAGGCCCAGAGGGGGAGGCAGGGGTCACCGGCCACACCAGGCCCAGACGGGGAGGCAGGGGTCACCGGCCACACCACGCCCAGAGGGGGAGGCAGGGGTCACCGGTCACACCAGGCCCAGAGGGAGAGACAGGGGTCATCGACCACACCAGGCCCAGAGGGAGAGGCAGGGGTCATCGACCACACCAGGCCCAGAGGGGGAGGCAGGGGTCACCGGCCACACCAGGCCCAGAGGGGAGGCAGGGGTCACCGGCCACACCAGGCCCAGACGGGGAGGCAGGGGTCACCGGCCACACCACGCCCAGAGGGGGAGGCAGGGGTCACCGGTCACACCAGGCCCAGAGGGAGAGACAGGGTCATCGACCACACCAGGCCCAGAGGGAGAGGCAGGGGTCATCGACCACACCAGGCCCAGAGGGGGAGGCAGGGGTCACCGGCCACACCAGGCCCAGAGGGGGAGGCAGGGGTCACCGGCCACACCAGGCCCAGAGGGAGAGGCAGGGGTCACCGGTCACACCAGGCCCAGAGGGGAAGGCAGGGGCCACCGGTCACACCAGGCCCAGACGGGGAGGCAGGGGTCACCGGCTACACCACGCCCAGAGGGGGAGGCAGGGGTCACCGGCACACCAGGCCCAGAGGGCGAGGCAGGGGTCACCGGCCACACCGGGCCCAGAGGGGGAGGCAGGGGTCACCGGTCACACCAGGCCCAGAGGGGAGGCAGGGGTCATCGACCACACCAGGCCCAGAGGGGAGGCAGGGTCACCGGCCACACCAGGCCCAGAGGGGGAGGCAGGGGTCACCGGCCACACCAGGCCCAGAGGGGGAGGCAGGGGCCACCGGTCACACCAGGCCCAGAGGGGAAGGCAGGGGTCACCGGCCACACCAGACCCAGAGGGGAAGGCAGGGGTCACCGGCCGCACCAGGCCCAGAGGGGGAGGCAGGGGTCACCGGCCACACCGGGCGGGGCTGAGAGCAAGAGTCATCGTAGGTTGCCCGGCAGGCACTATAATAGTGAAAAACCTGACGATGAAAAACCTAAGTCTGATGGTGGAGGCCAGGATCAGAAGCACATTACCCCCAGCCGACAGTCCTGGTGCTATCCAAAGGAGCGCTAACTCCGTCTGGATCCGTAACAGCCCACCACGGTCACGAAAAAGAAAAAGACCACGGCGAAAACATAACAAACATGGAGGCAAAGGGCGCAAGAGCTGTGACAATATCGCAATCCGGTGCAGTCGGTCTGACACCACACTACTTCATCAGAACAAACACAAACACAAACAACTGCACCACCCCACCAGCTACCTCGGAGACGGCGACGGCGAGCCGCGGCCGCACCTGCGGCCAGTCGGCGCGCTCGCAGCCGTTGTGGAAGCCGTCACGCATGTCCAGCAGCATGGGGTACGGCTGGCCCTGGGTCATCACCACCGTACTGCTGTGGCTGAGCACACAGCAGCAGCCGGCCTCCGGTAGATCTGCCAGACACCAGGGGGCGGTGTGACCAGGACTGACAAACACCCGATACAGTGTCCAGCCAGCGGGCTAGCACTGCCCTCAGGGCTGCTTTATGCGATCCGTGTTTATCGTTATCACGTATGTAAGAACCACCGGCGTCTAGGTATGTGAATTTTGTGACACCAGAAAACGACCTAGCTCCGCGGCCGTTACAGAAAAAACATAATGTTAACGAATTTGAGGGTGCAGTACTTCATTTTCGGGAATTCAATCCATAGCACCATGTCTTGGTTTTTTCCTGATGCAACCTCCATTCAGACATCTAAATTCATTGAAACAAGTAAACATCTCGATATAAAAAACCAAATCATGCACAGATCCTTTTCACCCGCTTTTCCGTACCAGTTAGGATCGTCACGTGTAGACTGTGTGCCACGTGTTCAGTAATTCCTCACCAGCCAGGAAGTGTCGGGTGTAGGGACTGTGTGCCACGTGTTCAGTAATTCCTCACCAGCCAGGAAGTGTCGGTGTAGGGACTGTGTGCCACGTGTTCAGTAATTCCTCACCCGCCAGGAAGTGCCGTGTGTAGGGACTGTGTGCCACGTGTTCAGTAATTCCTCACCAGCCAGGAAGTGTCGGGTGTAGGGACTTGTGCCACGTGTTCAGTAATTCCTCACCAGCCAGGAAGTGTCGCGTGTAGGGACTGTGTGCACGTGTTCAGTAATTCCTCACCAGCCAGAAGTGTCGGATGTAGGGATTGTGTGTCACGTGTTCAGTAATTCATCACCAGCCAGAAAGTGTCGGGTGTAGGGATTGTGTGTCACGTGTTCGTAATTCATCACCAGCCAGGAAACGTCGCGTGTAGGGACTTGTGCCACGTGTTCAGTAATTCCTCACCAGCCAGGAAGTGTCGCGTGTAGGGACTGTGTGCCACGTGTTCAGTAATTCCTCACCAGCCAGGAAGTGTCGGGTGTAGGGACTGTGTGCCACGTGTTCAGTAATTCCTCACCAGCCAGGAAGTGTCGGGTGTAGGGACTGTGTGCCAAGTGTTCAGTGATTCCTCACCAGCCAGGAAGTGCCGTGTGTAGGGACTGTGTGCCACGTGCCGGCCGGCCAGAGTGACGGTGATGTGGTAGACGCCGGCGGCCCGTACTGGGAAGGTGCAGGTGGCGCTGCTGCCGCGGCATTCGATAGCGCACGCCACCTGGGCATCTCCAACCCGCACGCGCACTTCCAGCGCCGAGGCACTTGCCTCCAGGCAGTAGGCACCACCATCCAGCCGCCACGCCTGCCGGATAGGGACAACTGAATGGACTTGAGATAAGTCAAGACGATGGTGGAATAACTTTGAAAGAGCATGCCGTCCTCAAGCGTGGTACAGCAGAGGTCTCTTCACATAAATTGTGGTGAGACATTCGACAATGAGACACCAAATAAAACCAAAGGTTTTATTCACAGCAAACCTTGAAAGCATACATAGTCTGGTTTATCGAATCAGCCCAGTCAATGAGCCTTCCAGTGCCGCGTGCGGCAGTTCTTTCCCAGGTCCATTCGTGTCACCTTTTCCACTAAAAACGACATAACATGTTTGCACTGAGACATAGTACTGCCATTTTGTCGCTTCCTATCCACCCAAGACCAGAATATAACATCTCTGTGCTGAGTCCAGGTACCGCATCCAGTCGGGGCGGCGTCTGACCTGCACTGAGAGCGATACTGTGCCGCCGACCCTGCGCCGGTCCTGCCAGCGCAGCTGCACGCTGCAGCGCACCGTCATCTGCAGCAGCCTCTGCAGCGGCGCCGCCAGCGCGCGCCGGCCGGCCGCGTCCCGCGTCAGACGGTACACCAGGTCAGCCAGCAGCGCCGCGCTCACCGCCGCCGCCGCCCAGCCCAGCGCGCCTGCCACAGAGGCACCGGTCAGAGGGGTTCACATAGCCGCCGCCGCCCAGCCCAGCCTGACGCCTGCCACAGAGGCACCGGTCAGAGGGGTTCCCATCACGCCGCTGCCGCCGCCCAGCCCAGCGCGCCTGCCACAGGGGCACCGGTCAGAGGGGCTCAGTATCAGTACCATCCACTACAAAATCAACGGTTAGAGAACTTCTCATCAGAGAGGTTCGCTCCACAACATCGCCACGACCACCCCGTAAGACTTGTCCGAGACAAAGGGCTTACTCGTCAGATAGATCCCCTCCACGACACCGCCATGGCCCCCGTAAGGCTTGTCTGAGACAGACCGCTGCCAGCCCTTACCCCAGCTGGTGTCGGCGGGCTCGGCCGCTGCCCGCATCTCTTCGAAGAGCTGACGCTTGAAGGAGTCCAGCTGGTCGGCGTTGGCAGCCAGCTTGGCCGTGGCTCGCACCAGGCCCGGCGACGCCTTCAGTACCAGGTCTTGCCATGCCAGCAGGTCATCCAGGCTCTCGATGTTGAGGGCGGCCAGCCTGAGCACGAATGTGGGACATCAGAAAGGAGGTCGGACGGAGAGCTCTCGTGATATGATAGGCTAGTAACAGGCTGTTCTGTTGCTAACAGAGCTTTGTAGCTCTACAAGGGTGATCCTCGAAGAAACACGAGGGAACATACATCCTGCTCAAGATGACTGGACTATATGACTAATGGCTGTGATTCAAAATTGGTAGATGCTCGAAACAAGCTAGCATGAGTTCAAGTTGAGCCCTGAGCCATATCCACCTCCCATGAATCACACATTGCCCTATCCCTTGTTTTCCTCACATTCTACGTGGCCCAGTCCGGCATATAAATTCGCTAATACAGCCCAATCGTGACGGCTTTAACCGTTCTCAAGTTCAACTTAAAACCAAATTGGGACAACAATATTGAATCCCAGCTGAATAAGTAGTGAAAGCAGTAAATTTAACTAGATCACACTATTCCTTTCCCGGAACCGCACACGCACATCATCAAAACCAGTTGATTGAAACCTTCCTTGAACCAACAATTGTTATCTGTAAAAAGGAGAAAGAATAACTGCAAACTAACTCCACTATGTAAGTTCACAGTAGCCAATATCCATGTAATCAAAGCCAACACAAGCGTTTCTGCAAGCCACCACCAGCACTCACGTATCAGCCTGCTGCTCCTGGCGAACCTGGACCAGCCAGAAGTTGAGGACGAGCTTGTTGTAGAGGCGGTGGGAGGCGGCCACCAGGCGCTCCCCGTCCCTCCCCGGGATGACTGGGATGGCACGCTCGTCAGCCAGGTCCAGCATTCCTCGTACCCCTGCGCGGCAGAAATACCTCACAGGCTGGCATTGGCGGACGCAGGGGGGGGGCATTTCGGCCATGCCCCCCAAAGCGCTGGAGGGGGGCAAACTATCTTTTGGCCCCCCAAACGCCGGAGAAATTTTTTGAAAAAGGTGTTTACACTAGGTCTGTAGAGCAAAAAATCTTCGCTCCCTCCCCGCCCCCCCGGAGAGCGATCATGTACTTGGAGAGATAGCTTATACTAGGTCTGTCGAGCCCTGAAAAGAAGGTGTTTACACTAGGTCTGTGGAGCAAAAAAATCGCTCCCACCCCCCCTCCCCTCAGGAGGAGAGGCAGACATGAGTTTGACCCCTCCCAAAACTCGGGTCTGCGTCCGCCCCTGCGGGCTGGCACATCTCCTCCGGCAGCCGCGCAGGCAACAGCAAGTCCCAGTATCACAAAGGAGCAGCAAGTTTGTCAATAGTTCAACCCGGTGTCTTTTTAAGGACGCTCAGCCTCCCAATACTGTATTCTACGCATCCATCCAAAGAAGCTAACCATCAAACAAGCATGTAGCTAGATTCTCTGCAAGATAACGCCAAAGCGGTCAAATTACCATGTTGACTGATGAGTTTGGCGTATATGGAGAGATTCTGTTCCGAGAGCCATTTGGCTACACCGGAACTCAAGGGGGAGCTCTGAACCACCAGCTGCAGACGACGATGCACGCAAAGCAGACCCAGACCTTCATCCTGAAAACAAGACAAATACCTTAGTGGGGCAGCGTGGTTGGTGTTTGTACTGTATTTGCAGTGTCAGCGCAGTGAACACAAGGTGTCTCTGGAATTGCAAGCTGACAGCTGTGGTAGAATGGGCCAATCCCTTCTGCAGCTTTTGTGTGTCGAGTTTTGCTGTTCGGGAGAGGCCGCTCACCTCCGGCCTCAGCTGTCTGGCGATTTTGGACCTCAACGCGATGTGGGGCGGCTCCACCTCAGCGGAGCGACTCCACCTATCTGCCTGGGGTGATGCGACGGCGCCTTGGCGGGCCGCACATCAGGACCGAGACTGGCGGCCCTGACCGACTGCGCCGCGATTCGCCGCTCGTGTCCTCTGCCGCCTGGCCGGGACCCGCCCATCTGTATTTGACGACCCCGTGATTGCTGCCGACCTGCGGGGCTCTAGCTGGTCGCTGTGTGCGGTCGCCTGCCGGCCTAGCGCTGGTGGCACCATTGCGAGGGCATCGAGCCGGTTATCCGTCGGACGGCGCCAGCGAGGGGCTCGATCCTGCGCGGCTGAGATCAGGAAGAGGAGCCTGGTCGGCTGCGGGGCTGTTGCGGACGACCGTTGTGGTGCGAGGTTGTCGCGTGGTGCACCTGTTGTTGTTGTTGTTGTTGTTATTCCCTCCTGTCTCCTGGCGGAGGAGTAGCCAGATGGCACTGGAGCCACCTGTATGCGGCCGCCAGGGCCGCAACGACGTCATCACGCCGAGCCTCCTCCATGTCGATAGATATGCTGCCCGTCAGGCGATGTCGCAGCGCCATCAGGGCGGGGCACCGCAGCAGCACGTGGGCTGGCGTGTCGTTTTCCTCCCGGCAGGCCGTGCACCGACCCGCCGGGCAGCGGGGGTCGTCACACTGGGGACACTGCCGGGAGGGGTTCCGTCCGATGCGGTGGAGGTATAGGGCGGAGCCGGACCAATGACCGGCACGGAGTTGGTGGATGTCAACGGCCTCCGCCCTAGACACTCCTGATACCGACGGTGGCAGATGGGAGTTCATCAATGTTCTGTACCATCCCGGGGGGCGCTGAGACACGGTGCGTTTCCTTGCCGCCCTGGCCACTGCCTTCTGGACGGTCCTTGCGTCCACCGCAACGGTGTCCTGGGCCATCGCTGAGGCTTCGCGAGCGAGGCGGTCGGCGCGTTCGTTCCCGCGGATGTCGCAGTGCGACGGGACCCATTGGAGATATATAAGGCGGTCATCCTGAGTGAGTTCGAGGAGAAGCTGCCGTGGGGCAGCTGGACGCGTGAGGCAGGTTCGGCGCGCGGTGCAAGTTCGGTGCGTGACATCGGAGAAGTGGTGTTGTGGAGGCCCGGTGCGTGGGCGGTCATGCTCCGGACGGTCGAGACAACTAGGTATATGTCGGCTCTGTCTGTCTGATGGGCATGTGTAGTCTGTGCCTGAAACCTGTAACTGCTATCGCCGCTACGAGCCTTTTGTGCTGATGGTGGTGGCTCTGGTGTCCGGCTGGCTCTGTTGATCATGCTAGTCGCGCCTGGGTGGTTTTCACCACGTGTGGACTCTTTCAGTCATTAACTTTCTCATCAGTCATCATTTTTTGTACTTATTTGCGCTCAACATGCAACATGCTCAGCATGCTATTTTCTTGCACCCCACTCATCCACTCTTTCCAGTCTCTATTCTCCACCAGACACACACTTTTGCTTATTCGCAACGTGAGAACTAGAAGTCTGCCTACACTTTTACACTCATATCCGCAGCCGTGCCCGCCCGGGCGCTACCTTTTAAGAGGCCTCGCGCTGAACGGGAGGGCACGGGTCCGAGATACGCGGCACCTGTCGTATGACGGCGTCCGTCGGCCGTTATGCGCCAGTCCCACATCACCCAGCTCCAATCACCCAACAGACCTCCACTCGCGCCCTAGCTCCCCCGCCGCGTGTGGCCGTAGCGTGTGTAGGGGTGGCCGTGGGCGGTCACGGGTGAGAGATGTGTGGCGCCTGTCGTATGGCGGCATTGCGACGTCTGCTCGAACGTTTCATCTCTATAACTCCAGCCACTTGTCATCCCTGTGACTACATGTTTGCAGTGTTTGTATGTTTACAAGAGTGCTCTTTTTTCATATACATGTACGAATTCAAATAAGGCCCATAAATAATTTTTAGGCCAAAAATGTCAACTTGATCACCTAATCAGTATGCAGAATGACCATTTTCTCATTCAAATTGACTCATTATCATTCACAAAAATATCTAACAGAAAGATCTGATCAGGCAGTGAAAGGTTAGCTGAATACCCCTGCATTAGGAAGCCACTTAAGGCCTCTGGAAGCCATTCTGCATATTAAACTGTAGGTACTCAGCCAGTATCTGGCGTATTGAAAACATGCTGGAACCAGGGGTTGTCGAACCCTGCTTTGAAGGTGCTGCTGGAAGGTGTAAACACCAATGACTCACTTAGTGTGAAACTGATGACCAACAAACTGTTTAACCCAGAGCAATAAAGAATGTTCAGCCACTGGAAAAGACCATCCACTTTCATCACCATCACAATTACCATCACCATATCATCATCATCAGCTTTTTATTTCATTTTTTATGTAAAGACAGGGGACAGAAGCAAATGAAGAGACCAGCAAAAGAAGACATGAACACAGCAAAGCAATAAGGAGCAACAGAACAGCAACTTCACAGGCACATAATATAAAACAAAAGGAAGTAAGCAACCAGTATTAGAATAGAGCATATGTGTAACATCGGTAGAAGAAAAAACTCCCAGCAAGAAGCAGCAGCCAAGGAACGAGAAAACAAACAGAACAATTGATACAAAATAGAAACCTAACCTAACCTAACCAAAAACTTTTGGATTATTTGGAGGCCACTTGGCCTGCTGGCTATGGTCCCTGACGGGCTCTTGGTATATGGGACTTAGCTTAGTCTTACTCAGGAACATATTCCCAAGAAGAAAGGAAGACTGTTTGATGCTCCTACTCTGAATCATTTCAAGGCGAGACTTGATGACCATTGGGTGCTCCTAAGATATGACGTTCCAGACTGACCATTACGATCCCGGAAATGAGCAAACTTCAATGACCTCACTCAGGCCTAGGTCCTGAGAATGACCGAGTATTGACTTCTTATACCTGAGCTCGTTAGTGAACGGAGCCAGCAGGCCATCATGGCCTCCAATTTCCGAAATCCCTAGGTAAGGTAAGGTAAGGTATGACCGCCAGTGGGAAGGTGCAGGGGGACTACAAGGGGCACTCTGGGACATCAAACATGACAGGGGCCCAGTAGACATCAAGCTTGGCCTTAAACTGGTCAACGGTGTTGACACTCACCACGGAAAGAGGCAGGACGTTCCAGTCATTGACTATCCGAACACCGAAAAACATGGGACTCTGTCTCGAAACTGCATTGGGTTTCAACAGCTTCCATAGGTGACAGTGAGTGTGAGAGCCTCTATCCAATCAAAGTGGAAAAACTGAAAAATACTCTGATCAATAAGCCCATGAAGAATCTGGAACACCCTAACCATATCCCCTCAACGATGCCTGTAGTAGAGCAAGGGAAGCCTCAGGAGATGAGATGAGATGAAAACAAGATGAATTACAGAACGGACCTAACAGAAAAACAGCACCAAAAACACACCAATATGCAAAATAAAGTTACAAGCAAACAAAACAGGGGCAAAAACAAAAATGAACAAGGTTGAGTTATAGGTAGAGGCCCCACATATGTTGAACATATTAAATCTAAGAAAATCTTGAGTTAATAAAAGTAAGAACAAACATAAGAAATAAGGACAAACACCTAATCAAAGCGCAGAATATTTTCCATGAGAGTGATAGACTCACAGAATCAGTAGGCCCTACTCCATCCGTTCACACATGAATTCATCAACATAAACTCCAAAGGCACAAACAAACAATACTTTTATAACTTACCCTTATCTTTACCCATTCCTCTCATTCTCATCGTAGATCAGCGGTGTTATTCTGCCGTGCAGAACACATATACTATGCCACACGCATGCGCAGTACGGTATCTTGTAGCCCATGATACCGTACTGCGCATGCTTATAATACAATAGTATGGTTCTGCCAGTAGAATAACACGGCTATCAACAAGCACGCACGCGATGCGCGCTGCGATTGTGCTGCACTTTCAAAATGCGGCAGAAGTGAAGCACCCTGGGATAAAACGGCAAATAAGGTTCATTGTCACGTAATTTGATTACAAATTATTTATATTATACCAAACTAACATGTGATTTTGCAGTCATTATCCTGGGGTGTCATCTGTCTGAGTCGACGTAAATTTTGTTCTTGATGGTGCGTCACTTTTTATTGTGTTTGTGTGTGCGTGCGGCCAAAGAGCAGAAAATTTAAATTAGGACACAGTAGTGTCTCTATTGCTTTGGACACAGTCCTCTTCGGATTGGTCTCAATGTAACTGAAACAGCGGAGACTTTCTGGTGGGATTACTTCTTGCATGCTGTGCTGCATTTTACCTTATGCCCATTGAACAATAGAGAAAGTAGGTATTGGATTGAATTAAGTACTTACCTACCTTCCGAACATGTGCTACTTACCTGTATGGTCCTTATATTTTTCACTGGTTGTTTCGTCATTAGTATCTCTTTTCTCTCAGTTGCTTCTCATCTGCATGCATCATCTTGCTTTTCTGCTTATCCTGCAATGGTTTATTCGTTGTGCTTTTTTCTCCATGTGCTGTTAATTTACTTATGGCCAGTATATACACTTGACACCAACTCTGTTGCCAGTGTGCAAAGTATGGCATTTTCAACAATATCTTGTTGGTGCCAGTGCCCTTGGAGACAGGAGCAAGTGGTGCAAATTTTATCAACCTGGTGCAAATTTTTGAGATTGGTGTGAGGAAGGTTAGTTAGTTAGTTAGTTAGTTGCGGAGACAGACGTTAGGAGGCATAGCCTGTTGAGTCTGATCTGACACTAAAGTCTGAGTTGAGTCTGAGGTGACACTAAAAACCAAACATATAATGCCTGAGTGGTTATAAAGACACAGTAGGGCGCCTTATAAAAATTCCTTAACTAAATAACCAATAAGAGAGGTAGCATTGCATTGTGTCGGTAGGAATGGGTGCATTTTTCTCACTGGTAGGCAGATTGGTGTGAATTTTTTATGGCTGGCAGTGAGAGAATTTTAGACGGCTGGTGCGACTCGTCTGGCCTGCTTTGCAGACTAGCTCTGTTGCACTCAAACTAATGTGTCTTCTTGTACCACTACTGCTTTTTACACAGCTGCCTACTACTGACAATAGCCTGTTCACTTGGTTGTGTCCCATGTGATGTGGGTGCTGTGCGACAGAGCTCTGCACTGTCACACCACACAGGACAATATTCACATTTAGCCATGATGCTACCTTAGATTGTTCCGGTTTCCATGCACAAGGTGATCTGGGTAGATTGGAGAATCAGGGTACAGACATCACAGTTTCCATGGTACTGACTTGAATACAGATAGAGCTCCTATGGATAGAAGAGACTTCAATCTCAATTTTGTTCTTGTATTGCGTTGTCCTCTGACTTTCGTCCTGACAACATCTCTCCGGAGAGCTCCTGCCCTGGCCTCGCCGATATCCGCCCTTGGTTCCCGCCTAATATTTGGCGCGCTTTTGCAAAACTCGAACTCAGAAATTAAGCATGAAGATTGAATACGACTTATTAGGATACACATGCAAGATGTGTCGATAGAAAGAAGACATCATATCAAGATTCACGATTGGGAACTTTGAATACTTTCAATTTAGTACTGGTGATCTTGTTTTCTTTCGGAGACGGTTGACTTCGTTGACTTCCCTTGTCGAGATCGTTGGTGCGCCTAGGGCGCTAGACACTCCACACAAGCTGTCATTCACATTCACGCAATTTTCACATCCAGCAGATAAATCCACATATCGCTCGGAAATTCCACCACACGCTCTTCAGCGGCAATCAATAACACACAGGGTAACAGAGAATAACACAGCCCTATCAAGTCTCCACCATTAAACAAGCCTACCATGATTTCTGAGTTGAACTTATTACAGATTATTCAAGAAAAGGTATCAACCAGCAGATTTACGCACAATTCACTCGGGAATTTAGAAAGGCTCCAGCAGTATTTAGAACTCAAGGTATTTTCTATTTAGTGCTGGCATCCCTGTCAAGTTAAGTTTTTAGCTTTATTCGTTGTTAAAGTATCCTGGTTTATTCCACAACACCTAGGCATAATCAGTATTAGGGGAAATTAAATATGCCAATTCAGCACTCTCCAGTCTCTTTGAGAAAAAAGTCATAGACAGAGGAAGCACTCATTCGTCATCTCCGAACACAACTCCCTCAGAAGGGAGGAGCGGCGTTTCTGGCGCAGTGAAATCCTCGAAAGAGCTCGCTAGTGGCAGTGTGAATTCGTTGTTGCCCTCGCCAAACACTGGTGTTGGGGTGGTCGGAGAAAGTGTTAAACCAAATAGGTCGGGTGGTCTGAATGTTAGGGGTCTTCGCCTCGTACTTGCACAGGAGGAGGAAAGCGATATTTTCTTTGGTAAGGGTTCTGCCAGTGGGGAAAACCCCATTGGTCCTGTCACCCCTTCAGGCACTGTTGAAACAGCGATAAACTCGCTTCCCCTCGATGTGAATACGTCGCTCTCACCGACACTTGCTAAATCACAATCTGGCGGCACTGCACCTCTCTAAGTGCAAAGGGGGCCCCGGTAAAAGGTGTGCGGCCTTCTGGTGAAAAACGGCCAGCTTGGTGTAGAGTGTGACATATGCCAACATTGGTATCATGCACTGTGCCAGTCAGTTTCAAAGCCCGCATACAACGCACTTGCAAAACACAGTGTCATTGCATTCATTTGCTCAAACTGCAAAGCCCATGCTTCCTCAAAAGGAGCCCAGGAGCATCCATCAAGCTCCAGTACAGGCACCCAAACTGAGGGTTTCGAGATACTTAATGTGCCCTCTGTGGGAAACAAAGATGTTTCTGTTCAGGTTCTGCTTGCAGACTACAAAAATATGGATCAAGACTGCGATTCAGTCCCTGAGTCCCGGTCAGATGGTACTGTTTCCCTAAATCAGAACATAGTCGAGATGCGAAACACACTATGGGGAAAAATAGACCAGCTTGATCATGCACTCAGGGACCACACAGCACTGGTAGCTCGCTCTATGAGGGAACAAGAGAGTCAGGCTATCGATCAGGCCAACATGCTAAAGCGGATCCTCTGCGAAGGAAACTCACAGAAAATGCTTTACTCTGAAGCACTGAAGACCTCATGTAACAAGATGGTATCAGATGTTAAAGAAAAACTGGCCAGCATGTCTCACACTGGTACAGTTCCTGGTCCAGTGTCAGGACATGATGCCAAGTCTCTGTCAAAGGTGTTTGACAGTTTCTTGGACAAAAACAGGCGTTCCCGAAACCTTGTCATGCATAACCTTCCTGAACAATCTGGGGCTACCACACTGGAGAAGTCTCAGGCAGACATGAAGTTGTTTACTGACATGGTCAAGGAATCGCTCAACCTCATCACAAAGACTGTGCGTTCATTCAGGGCAGGGAAACCAGTATCTGGCAAGAACAGACTTCTGATAGTGACACTGGACAATGAGGAATCCAAACATGATGTGCT
Organism: Lepas anatifera; assembly: GCA_034440635.1. Taxonomy (NCBI): domain Eukaryota; kingdom Metazoa; phylum Arthropoda; class Thecostraca; family Lepadidae; genus Lepas; species Lepas anatifera. Next base: position 145,207 of record JAOTON010001356.1, read on the forward strand.
GAGGATGGCTTCCCAGCTTAGGAACACAGAGAAGTGGAAGAGAGTGTTCATCACTCCTGACCTCACATACAAAGAGAGGCAGGACCAGAAAAAGCTGAGAGAAGACCTGTGGAGGCGTAAGCGAAATGGAGAGACAAACCTCACCATTAACCCTATTTCCGGCAGGGGGCTAATATTGCCCCCTTCAGGTTTTTCGAGAATATCTCCGAAACGGCTTGCGATAGAACTTTGAAACTTCCTGACTTTTCCTAAAACTAGTACAGGCAGGTTTTCTGAAATTTTCAAGATTATATATTTACCAGGGGCGGAGCTATGGCTGGGTTTTTGGGGAGGTTCTATCCACAAACCAAGTATTATCGTATGCGATGGGTTTTTTGTAAAAGGAAGCCGTCTCTGCTGATCCTGATACCAGTTATATGGTTTTATTATATCATTTCTTATGTGAGATGATAGTGCATTCACAATTGTCACTATTTGTATTCATCAGGGGCGGTTACAGCAGTTCAAAATGGGGGAATGTTATCAAGAAGGACTAAACGTTAGTAAGTGAGAAGACTGCTTACAGCCGTGTCAGGGCGAATACAATTGGGTATATGAAAATTCAAAATAGTTATAACCCAATTCTAGATTACCAGAGGCGTGTCCAGTCACTACACATTTTCAAAATGTATATTCCCAGCCAGTATCACCGCCGCGACTCAATATCGTTGTATATTGAAAATGTGTTTCCAATCACCCCCACCCCCACGACGAGTCCTTGATCCGCCTATGTCACCCCCTTTCCCAGAGCTGCCATGGGAGGGTAAAAATTATCAGAAATTAAATTTCAACAAGTCGAGGGACTAATATACTCATGCATACCATTCGCATATTGTTGGTATGTATTTTACCCCACTGTTTTACCTTACTGCATCCGCCCCTGATGAGTTTTTCACTTTTTTCTCATTTATTTATGTGTCAAAGATGCCAAGCAGTATATGACGGCTTCTAATCTGCGTAACAAAAACTTTTTAGGTTGTATATATTTCTCCTCATAGTCCTGGTCCTGGAACTGCCATTGAATTTCGAATTTTTGCGTAACTCGAGTATATGAAAATTTTGGGTCAATTATTTGTAAAACGGATCTGGTTTTGTGAAAATCGTACAACAGAGACAAGGGTTATGGAAAATCTAAAAAATACACAAAAATTGTATATTTTGCACGACCTTCTCCTAAAAAATAAAAATTTTGAAATTTTCTTTTTTCAAAATAAAGTTTAGCAGCAGAGGAATCTATGGCACTTTGAATTTTCAAAATCGGCCGGTTAGATTACGAGATCTTAGGGGGGCCGATATTGCCCCCCTGCCGGAAATAGGGTAGCCGGGAGCCTGACGGAAATAGGGTTAAACGGGGCAAGATTGTTCGGGTCGATGGTGAGATGATCCCTCCAGGAGCAAATGCTGGTACCACGCAAGCATTTGTGGCACATGACCAGTCTAGGGCTGACTCTGTTACTGAGCCAAATGGTTCACAGAGTTCTACCTCAGTTGCTCAGGAGACTGAAGGTGAGCCACTAGGACCTGGCACCTCACCCACGGATCCTCCCATGCCAGAGTTGCCTCAAACAGGGCCATTAACTAACAGTGGGAGTGCTGTTAACCCCCAAATCCCACAACTCTCCACCAACCAGGACACCCAAGAGGACTGACAGCAGAAAGTGGTGCTGTGCCAAGCAGCCCAGAAGCCACAAATCATCCCCATCAAGATTGACAGTGGTCAATCAGCAATATCCAAGATCTGACAGTTTGGTATTCAAATTGTGACCAATTCACTAACAAGCGAGAGGATCTTTGCATGGCAATTGCTGGTGTTGATCCTGATATTATAATGCTCACTGAGGTTATCCCTAAAGCACAACGTTTTCCTCTGGGTCTTGCTTTTCTCACTATCCCAAACTACAACATATTCACCAGCTTTGATCCTGAGCAATCAGACCTAGGTACCAGTGGCCTGCGTGGAATCTCCATCTATGTGAAAACTACTATTAATTCTTCTCTGGTCACTTTCAGCAGTGCAACAGAGTTCATGGAACACTTGTGGCTCAAAGTCAGACTCCATAGACAAAACTTTCTTCTCTTAGGTTGTGTTTACCGAAGCCCCTCCAGTGATGGACACTGTAGTATGCAGGAGTTTACCAGAGTTCTTGATGAAGTCAAAAAGATTCTCCAGCTCACTTGTTGGTTGCCGGTGACTTCAATTTTTCCCAAATAGATTGGGACGGAGAGTTCTCTAGGGCGTCAGCCAGCCACCCCTCCCATGCTCTTTTAGAAGTTATGCATGATCATTTCCTTTTCCAACACATATTGAAACCGACAAGGTACAGAATGGGCCAGGAACCAAGTATATTGGACTTGATCTTCTCAAGTGATGAAAATATTGTACAAAATATCCAGTACCTTCCAGGTATAGGAAAGAGCGACCATCTTCTCATTCAGTTTAGTGTCCTATGCAACATTGTAAACCGTGAAAATCTGGTTCCTAGGCTGAATTTCAATCGTGCTGACTTCACTCTCTTTAACCTGATGGTCCAAGAAGTAAATTGGTCCTTCATGGTTACTCTAGATGTGGAAAGCTCGTACAGCTTCCTTATGGACCATTTGAACCGCATTATAGACTCATGCATCCCCAGGTTCAGGATCAGAAAAAATGTTAAAAATATTTACATGACCGCCCCAGCCTTGCGTCTCAAGCAGAAGAAAAACAAATTAGCCCGGATCTATCACCACACAGGCGACTCTATCGACTATGCTCGCTTCACCATCTGTCGTAATGAACTAAGGGCAATGACACGCAGGCTTCATAGAGAATACGAACACAAGTTGGCATGCAGAGTCAAGTCAAACCCAAAAGCCTTTTGGAGCTATACCAGTTCGAAATTCAAAACAAAAGCTGCAATCGGTGACCTGAAAAACAGAAATGGTGGAGTTGAGTCAGATGATTTTGGGAAGGCAAAACTGCTAAACGAGTTCTTTGGCAGCGTTTTCACAGTCGAGGATATGGATAATGTGCCGGTGTTTGAAGGTCGTTTTGAGGGTCAACCTCTGACTGACATTCCGATATTGGTAGATGCTGTTCACAAAAAACTGGTTTCGCTAAAAACAACAAGCTCGCGGGGCCCAGACCATATTCACCCTCGGGTGCTTCACGACGGTGCGGAGTCGCTATGTTCACCACTGGCCCTCCTTTTTAGGAAATCCCTAGACACCGGAGTCATCCCACAGGACTGGAAGCTGGGTACCGTAACACCCATTTACAAGAAAGGGGATAAGCAAGACCCAGGGAATTACAGGCCTGTCAGCCTAACTGCCATTCCTTGTAAACTGTTGGAGTCTTTGGTGAAAGATGCGCTTCTTGGACATCTTGACGCGCAAAACCTCCTGTTCAGTCACCAGCATGGTTTTCGTCCGAAACGATCCTGCGAATCTCAACTCCTGGAAGCCATAGAAGACTGGAGTCAACAAATTGAGGAAGGCCACCCCATTGACGCTGTTTATTTAGACTTCCAAAAGGCATTTGACTCGGTCCCGCATGAACGTCTGCTGACCAAATTAAAAGGCTATGGTGTTGACGGGAGGCTGCTGGCCTGGTTGAGAGCCTTTCTCACAGGTCGTCGCCAACAGGTAGTGGTTGGCTCTTCAGCCTCTGACTGGGTGAGAGTTACCAGTGGCGTCCCACAGGGCTCAGTTTTAGGCCCCGTGTTGTTTCTTTTGTACATCAACGACCTGCCTGACACCATCACCTCAGGGATCAAAATCTTTGCAGATGACACCAAGCTATATGCCAGAGCAGACTCCCCCACTTGTGTTGCATCCCTCCAATTGGACCTGGCAAGGGCACTTGATTGGTCCTCCACTTGGCAGATGCCCTTTAATCTAAGCAAGTGCGGTGTGCTTCACTTAGGTAACAATAACCAAGAGCACAGCTACTTAATGGAGGGCACGAAAGTCCGGGCACTGGAGGTTGAGAAGGACCTGGGAGTTTTTGTGGATCGGGATTTGAAATTTCGACGCCAGGCAGCCACTGCAGCTTCTAAAGCATCCAGAGTACTGGCGATCATGAGGAGGTCTTTTGCTAACATTGACACGTTCACGCTTCCACTACTGTACAAAACTATGGTTCGCCCGCTGCTCGAATACGGAAATTCTGTCTGGGGACCTTTTAACAGGGCAGATCAAAGGCTCATCGAAAGCATGGTACCGTCCCTGAGAGGACACTCGTATGAGGACAGACTGCGCGCACTAAATCTTCCCTCTCTCTACCATCGTCGACGCAGAGGAGATATGATAAGAGTTTTCCAACTCCTACATGGCACCATCGACCAGGATTATACCCAGTTCTTTCATCTAGATAGCAGATCTCGCACGCGTGGTCATTCTATGAAGCTGATGAAACCGGAAGCCGTATCGCGCGTGCGTAGGGCGTCCCTCGGTGTCCGGATCGTGAACAACTGGAATGCATTGCCAGCCCATGTGATAGCTGCTCCTTCTTTAAATACATTCAAGTCTCGGTTGGACAATCACTGGGCCCAGCAGATGTTCCATGTACCCGACGAAGACCATTAATCGCTCCAAACTCGGAAGGTCCGTGGGCCTCTCGGTATTTCCAGAGCCATACATCTCCACAGGAACTCATTAGATCCATACACACTCCAGAAACACTTCTCGGCAGGTCGCTCGGTTAACGAGGGCCTCCGTTTTCTCTCAGACACTTTACTCTGAGAAAGACTGACTTAAGACTCAGATTGAAACGAGCTCGTCAGAGACCAGAGCCAACAGGCCGTGACGGCCTAAAAATCTTCTGTAATTTTTAGGTATAGGTATAGGTATCTGGTGTACTATTGATATTTCCTTTCCTATTCTTCACCTTCTCTTTGCACAAATTTACAGTTTTGTTGAATAATATTTTTTAAATGAATGTTGTTTAATGAGTAGTTTTGTTTAAAGTTTAATACAATTTTTCTGTTTAATTTTTAATAGCAAAAGAAAGCTTTACCCATGCCCTCTCCTTCACCTCTGCACCGTAAGGGAAATCTTTGCCATCACCCTGTCATGTGCTGCCAGACCTGGCTGGGTACAGATTGACAAGAAGCAGATTGAACTTGGTTTCCATAGGCAAAAGCTATATCTGTATCATAAATGCACCCAGACACATTGTGCAATCCTGATCAGAATTGTGCATGGAAACTGGGTCAGTGACATATCTCAGAAGTGTCTTGGTCTTTTTCATTTTTTGGTTTTGTTCTAGTGCATTCTGTTGCTCAGTGCTTGAGACAGCTGTTCTACAGTGGAGTGTCCAGTTAAAGGAATATTTCCCATGAAAATATGATGCATAATCTCCATTCACTCATGAATTTTAGGCAAACTAGGCCAGAAGAACTTAATTTTAATATTCTACATATAAGGAGTTTGGGCTGGGTCTTTGCAAACATATCTCAGAGAAAAAGGTAACCAAATACTTTCCTGTGGAATTTGAAATGTATCTAAAATTTTTATTGCTTGTAATTAATTCTGAGTGGTGGTGCAAAGCCCATATACTCTCTGCTAATTTTCTTTTCAAATTTGGTTTTGGAACTCTTAATAGCTTTGGAGGTTTCTGGGATTGTAATTTTTGTTTTTTTTGTTCTTTTGTTTTACACCAAATATGGTGCAAATATCATTGTCAAGGACCTTTCATAATTCTTTATTGCTTCTACCATAATTCTGTATTGCATCTGTCAGTGACATCTAGTGTTCAAGACTAGAAACAGCTCAAGGGAAGTTGTCCTTGAGTGCTCATGGGTTTTGTGCCCATTTGCAGAGAACAGGTGGCGATTTGCCAACTTTTGATATCCGGAAATTGATATACCTCTCTGACATTTTATTTATGCCCATGAACAGACATAGGTAATTAACATGCGCTTTTCTGGGGGGGTGAAATTCGCCCCCTGGTTTTCCCCAGATGACGCAATAAAAAGGAGATGCAGAACAACACAACTTACAGCACTTATCCCTTATCAATTTTACCCATCGGAACAAATTTTTGTGGCCAGGTGATGTCAGGTCAAGGAGCTATTCAAGATCAAGGGACCTGACCTCAAAACCTAAAATCACTAGTTTGAAGCGGCGCCCAAGGAACATCACCCAACCGATCAGTTTCAAGATTTTACAATATGATGAGGTAATTAGGGTCTTCAAATCTGTTATCTTGGAATTTTATATTGTTGACCTAATGTGGGGTCAATTTTGTATCATTCCATTCTAAGTCTATGGAAAAAAATAGAAAGGGCTCGTTTTCAGGAAATAATGGATAGATACACTTGAAAATCCTCAAAACGTGTATTTTTACCACAATCTTGCCCTTAAAGGTGAGTTTTTGACCATCTGACCTCTCAAAGGTCATGTCACATACAGTGATTGTTTTGCCAATAACTTTTCACTGAATTGAGATAAACCTCCCATTTTTCTTGCATTATGGTGATATCGCATGGGCAGTCGATTGATTGCAGCATGACCATACCAGATCACCCTGTGACCCTGACCTAGTGCAATGTCAGGTCATTTTTACCACTTGGCCTAGCAAGGTCATATTATACATCATTTGATTCGCCAGGATTAAAGGAATCCAGTGATGTATAAAGATTTATTCTAGCTACGCTGAGTAAAAATATGGAGGGCAAACATACTCTGCCCTGTTGTAAGCTTTGGAACCTTCTTTGACCTATGCTGACCTCAATATTTACCGGACATAAAATGCTACTGTAATTTCTATTTGTCTCGCCAAGTGCTTTCGAACGCTGTCCGTAATTTTTCTTTAGCTTTCCTGGGAAATGAGATATGGAGGGGGGACGAAATACGACCCCAGCGGGATGCATCATGACAAGGACCCCAGTGGGGCGCGAGTTAAGATATAGGTGAAAACTTATAACATATGCAGGGCTAGTGAATCATCCAAAGACTCGATTTTGTACCAGAAATTATACCCTTATATCCGAAATTCTGGGTCTGCTTACAGAATAAAACCATGCGAAGTTTTTGGTAATAAAACGCTCGGTGATATATGGATATTAAAATTTGCTTAAATAAAGCGCCATTAATATCTTCCCACCAAGAATTGTGCTACAAAAACACTTGTATACGAAGAAATGGATCGCGAACATTGTATACAGAGGACATGCAATCAGTATATGTGTGAACCGATATGTGGATGTAAAAAAATCCGAAAAAGTGTTATAAAAGATGCGTTACGAAAATTTTCAAACAGTAAATACTTACGAAGAAATTCGTGGTATCTCCCTTTGTATTGATAACATTTCAACTTTGAGTGGTCAGTTTGGGCCCGGTCCGACCTTTGATCTAATGAAAAGCTTATATTTACGCGAATAGGTGTAATGGAATGCAATTTTTTAAAGGGATAGAAGCATGGATTCAATTATTTGGTTTTGATTCTACATCGAAACTGTACCCGTGAATGACGTGCTTCCTAACACAACTTTTAACCTACACATGTCGTGTTGTATCTGTCTTTTAACCACACTTGGATCACTGTGGGTGCGAGATGTGTTGTCATTTTCCAAAACAAATGATGCTAAATAATGTAATAGGTAAATCCTGATTTCCGAAGTCATTGAATGCGGAATGATACTGCATTTGTTACATTTCTTTTCGTTATTTATCTTAGGTATTGTCTGGCAAAACGCGTGGCACCAAAAATTATCGGTTTTTCAAGAGAGGGTCTGGACCAGGGAGATAGTATTCAGAAAGTCTAAAGGCAAACATTAAATAATTTCGCGTCTAATCATTTTCCCGTTGATTTTTCACAATTGTGTTACATGAAAATAAGTTGTGGGGTGACTGGACCTACTGTGCGATTTTCATCACGCTTATGTTGGATTGATTGATTATTTGGGTTTTGGGGCGCGCCAACCTGTGAGGTCATGTAGCGCCCATAACACTTCTCTGCAGTCAAAGCTTATATTCCTGTCTATTTGTAGGAGAGGGTAAAGAAAAGTCCTGTATGTAGCAAAATAATATTTACATTAAAAAGTGATTTTTTCACATCGTGGTTATAATTCCCACTGCGCGGATACATGATCACAGATTTAAACAGGTTTGCCGCGCCGGCAGGCGCCCGGCACGGAGCGCCGGGTCATCACTTCCGGCGCTCACCCTGCACCCACGGACCCAAGGACCCGGGGCCCCTGGGTGAATAATGATAAGCCATACAAAAAAGTTCAACCCAATCCCTACTTGCTATCTTCAAACAGAATTCTACTGTCGGCTATTGAAAATAAATGCGTTTTATTATTTTTACCGGTTTTGCTCCATAAATAGTAAGATATGATGTAACGATGGATACTATGGATGAAATATCCTTAACAAGAAGTGCGGAATATTTTCTGCACGTGAGTAAGCTGTATTAACAGAAAGTTACCATGTACTTCTACAGTGCAGGCATTGACATAGCTTGGATCAAGTATATCTTGGAGATCTACTATAACTAGAGACGACCTCCTGTACAAAATGGCAATACCCCAACGTCACAATTGAAAGTTCTGTTAGTGCAAATCTTGGCCAGGTTATTTGGGGAATCACGTATTGATTTGAATCCATACACGTTTATTCATGGCATTTCGAATCACATCGTCAATAAAAAACAACTCACACTACACCATCGATAAAGCATCATAATTGCTAAAGCAGTCCTTGTTGGGACACGGGAGGCACAGCCAACGTACACGGAACATGCGTGAGCAACGCTACAAATGCGAGGACGCTCCGGTCCCGCCTTAATACCGCGATTCGATTTCAACGAGAGCTTCTTGATTTAGCTTACGACGAAATAACTTTCGCAGAGAAAGTCATTATTCATTTGCGAGGCATCGTGGCACGTTAGATTGTTGCCATGACAACATTTTGTTGAATCAATTTAATTGAATTAAATTGAATACGATTATCAGAGAGGTGTTTCAGTAAACAGTCACGAGCTTCCTCGCAGAGGTCTAGATTTGTACTAATGAAACGTTCAGTTTTGACGACCATACAGGTAGTCAGCTTGCATACAGGTGTGCTGTCCTCTCTAGTTATAGTAGATATTTATGGGATCAAGTGATAGGAAGAACTTAATGAAATATTGAGGGGCAACAAGGTAATACAACCGATCAAATGCAGTGACTAGAGGCGAGGGGTCAATCTCATAGCAGTGTTACATAACCCGTCTCGATCTCTACCGAGAATGCAAACACAACTTTTCGGTCAGGTTCACTTTTGGGTCCTCGATAGATCAAAATGGTTCAAAAATGTGATAGATCACAAGGGGAATTTAAAGTTTGTACCTTAACGGCCAACAGAATATAACAAGAGAAAAGTTGTCATCCTTGGAATGTATGTCCCAAAACTTATGTTCTTAAAGTAGCTAATAAGCTTAGAAAACGCTTTGATTAGGCGATCAAGATAAAAGAAAAATTGAAGTTTCACAAATGCGTGCTAGTTAATTCAAAGACAGTTTTCATGCATGAGCTCTCGACTGATGGGGGACAGAAGGTTCTAATCTCACATTAAATATGCGAAGTTCAACGGCACTACGTGATGAAGTTCTTCCGATCCATGAATCGAATCTTAAGTAAATCAGCATGTCCTGACCTTATATGTTCGAAAATCAGTTGTCTGCGTGTTCGTTGTGTGGGTCTTTGTCTGTGATGTGTGCTTTCTAGGAGAAATTAAACTGGGGCACATCACATTTTGAGAATGTGGGTTGAGAACGAAAACTATCTAAAATAAACTCAAGACAACAGCAATAACGCAATATCCTCCTGCTGAATATCGCAGCAAATACACCAGAGTGTTGGAACTGCTTCGAATGTTTTCGGTAACGCATTCAGTTCTTTGAAACGGTGCACATTTTTCTCTTGGCAATGGTAACCTTCACACCACATCTAGTTCATCCGCAATGTCACCGAAGCGCAGTCTTGCTCGGGTCTCCCCTCCCCCTTTACACCACTACCAACCGGACGCGTCTATGAGGCGTGCCGACTGCAGGCTGAGTGGCCGGCGACGGTGTTGGGCTTGGTCTGGGGCACTCGGTACCGGTTTCGTTGTTTCGACTCCATTCTTTTCATTTGCGCTATATGTAGTTGATGCTATGCACTATCACCTGAAGGCATGTTGAAGCCAATCAAGTCATCGGTAAAATGTATGCTTGTCTTTGCAAAAGTTTGGATTTAAAATGCATGCATATTCGTGCCAATTAATCTTATCTAAACCATACATTCGTATTGTTCAGACTTTTGTGATTATTTTCATGGAAAAAATGTATCACTGCCTTTAATTTAAGTGGCTCAAAACTCCAGTGAAAAGTCCAACGCAAATATCGGATGCTGTATTAGCCGAGGCTATAACTTCTGAACCATTATCTGGACGGGGCTAAAAATAGCACAGTCGTTTTCAGCACCATTGAGAACCCCAGTGTCCACTTGTCATAAAAATGTGATGTATGAGGGTGTTACTTCAACCCATAGCTTGGTCGATTTGACGTGGAATGTCCCAGTGATGTTATGTTTGTTGAATCCTCGTTCGTGAGAGCTAGCTGTGCTTTTGGTCTCTACCGCCATTCATTTTTCAACTACTCAATACTTCTGCTGAAATTCAGAGGGCTGTCTGTCTTCAGCATTCGTCTCCACTGTACTCAACATTGTGATCCACCTGTTTCCAGACGGTCGGATTAAAGTGTATGTGCAGTGAGTGAAGATGGAGGGAGATGGCACGGGTCGGCCGCCACTGGGCCGCGGGGGCCGCGGAGATCAGATGCGTCGTGCTCTGGAGATGTACAAACGGCGCCCAGGAGCGGGTCAGGAGGGCTCGGCCGGTGCACAGGTGAGGGAGCTGACGCGACGCCCGGGAGCGGGCCGGGAGGGCTCGGCCGGTGCACAGGTGAGGGAGCTGACGCGACGCCCGGGAGCGGGCCAGGAGGGCTCGGCCGGTGCACAGGTGAGGGAGCTGACGCGACGCCCGGGAGCGGGCCAGGAGGGCTCGGCCGGTGCACAGGTGAGGGAGCTGACGCGACGCCCGGGAGCGGGCCGGGAGGGCTCGGCCGGTGCACAGGTGAGGGAGCTGACGCGACGCCCGGGAGCGGGCCGGGAGGGCTCGGCCGGTGCACAGGTGAGGGAGCTGACGCGACGCCCGGGAGCGGGCCAGGAGGGCTCGGCCGGTGCACAGGTGAGGGAGCTGACGCGACGCCCGGGAGCGGGCCGGGAGGGCTCGGCCGGTGCACAGGTGAGGGAGCTGACGCGACGCCCGGGAGCGGGCCAGGAGGGCTCGGCCGGTGCACAGGTGAGGGAGCTGACGCGACGCCCGGGAGCGGGCCAGGAGGGCTCGGCCGGTGCACAGGTGAGGGAGCTGACGCGACGCCCGGGAGCGGGCCAGGAGGGCTCGGCCGGTGCACAGGTGAGGGAGCTGACGCGACGCCCGGGAGCGGGCCAGGAGGGCTCGGCCGGTGCACAGGTGAGGGAGCTGACGCGACGCCCAGGAGCGGGCCAGGAGGGCTCGGCCGGTGCACAGGTGAGGGAGCTGACGCGACGCCCGGGAGCGGGCCAGGAGGGCTCGGCCGGTGCACAGGTGAGGGAGCTGACGCGACGCCCGGGAGCGGGCCAGGAGGGCTCGGCCGGTGCACAGGTGAGGGAGCTGACGCGACGCCCGGGAGCGGGCCAGGAGGGCTCGGCCGGTGCACAGGTGAGGAGCTGACGCGACGCCCGGGAGCGGGCCAGGAGGGCTCGGCCGGTGCACAGGTGAGGGAGCTGACGCGACGCCCGGGAGCGGGCCAGGAGGGCTCGGCCGGTGCACAGGTGAGGGAGCTGACGCGACGCCCGGGAGCGGGCCAGGAGGGCTCGGCCGGTGCACAGGTGAGGGAGCTGACGCGACGCCCGGGAGCGGGCCAGGAGGGCTCGGCCGGTGCACAGGTGAGGGAGCTGACGCGACGCCCAGGAGCGGGCCAGGAGGGCTCGGCCGGTGCACAGGTGAGGGAGCTGACGCGACGCCCAGGAGCGGGCCAGGAGGGCTCGGCCGGTGCACAGGTGAGGGAGCTGACGCGACGCCCGGGAGCGGGCCAGGAGGGCTCGGCCGGTGCACAGGTGAGGGAGCTGACGCGACGCCCGGGAGCGGGCCAGGAGGGCTCAGCCGGTGCACAGGTGAGGGAGCTGACGCGACGCCCAGGAGCGGGCCAGGAGGGCTCGGCCGGTGCACAGGTGAGGGAGCTGACCGTGGTCTTGTATCCCGCCGATGATCGCTTATCTTGCGATTGGAGCATTTAAGGGTTGGTTCTAAAATGCTCGGAGGGGAACCAGTGCACAATGATTACCGTGTGACGTATCGGCGAGATTATTTTCTGTCCCAGCCATTGACAATCACATTCTGTTTGTTATCCAGCCACCTTGTGGAGACTAGCATTACCTTTGATAGCTGCAGTTGTTGTATTTGTGTCCTATTAAGTTGGTATTGTTCTCAGGGATGCGTTGAGGTTGTGTGTTCCGTTCCAGGCTGCGCCAGACAACCCCGGGGGCACGTGGTGGTCCGGGCGGGGACGCTGCTCCCGCCCCAGCGCAGCCGGGCGCCCTCCCCCGCGCCTGCCGCCACCAGTCAGGCAGCCCGACTGCAGGCGCTGCTGGAAAAACACAACCGAGAGAGTAAGTGCTCTGGAATTGCAGCGGTGCAGCTGCCCGCCCCTCCACACTCTAGCTTCATATTTAATTGAATATTTGTTATGCTACTTTGGTTGCTGACTTTTAATAAATTGCGTCCAAGCGGTTGCAAGTTTGGCTCCTATCGAAATTTACTATGGGCAAATGAAAAATAAACTATTGGCATATTTCGTTTCACCCCCAGCTCTGTATTAACTTTTCGCACAATCTAAAGCTCAAAGTAAAGGGCCTTAAAGGCCTAAATCAAACCAGGAAGGAATCATTTCCCAACTGCTTGCAACAATTCTGTCTAAATTCGGCAACCACTCAGATGACGTGATAAATGGTAATAATGGAAACGCTCATTACGTCACATGGCGTGAGCGACTCTAGCGACCATCCTCGTAATTACACGCGATGCTTAGGTCAGCCCAGTATAGTAAGAAAAATGCGGTTGTTTTGTTCTCAGCGATTCAAGGTGGAAACAATACGTAGTTTACAGATTTCCAGACTTACGTTGTTCATAAAGTCCTTTTTGAAATTCCAACAAAGTGGTACATTCCCTTCACGTCCATAAGAGGCGTGTGTCAGAGACCCCGACGCCACCATCCGAACGAGCAATTCCCGCAGCGACGGGTTGATTTGATAGTAAACGCTGAACGTCCCACAAACCACAGGGTCGGCCGCCCCGCTCGTGCACCACCTGTAACGTACAGGAAATCGCCTGTAGTCCAAAAGTAGTCACCAATGACAGATTCTCAAACCAAACCTATGCTGAAAAGTTGCGTCACTTTACCAACTGCAGGCTTCTTTTGTTTTCATGATTTAAAGGCTCTGTCGTTTTAGTCTTCCAGATGATTATAATGTTGGAAGTGATTTTGTTTTAAAGGAATCCTCTCACTTAATCTCCCCTACTTTCAAGAAACTGTGGCATTCTGACCTGAAATGATTTTGTTTTAAATAAGCCTCCCACTTAATCTCCCCTTCTTTCAGGAAGCTGTGCCATTCTGACTGACCTGGTCAGACTGAGAATGATTCCCCATCATACTGTCCCATATATGTTTCAGTTGTCTGAACACTATTACCGCTACTCCCTCCTTTCTACAGACTCATGACACGTGCTCCCGCAGAGGCGCAGGGCGGCGCTCCGGGCCCCGCCCCCGCCCCCGCCACCGCCAGCGCTGCCACCCCGATAGCAGCCACCGGAGTGTCGCCGCCCGCGCCCACTGGCGCCGGCCGCGCGCGCGCCATGCAACTCCTGATGGAGAGACACAAGCGCGGCAAGGGGTGAGTGCCCGTGGAATGCTGTTTGTCTCGTAGTGGAAATCATGTTGTGAAGCTAGTATGTCGGTTCTGACTCACGGCTTTTCAACCGACTCCGACTGACTGAACTCACTCGACGTGTAGACTCTGACTCACTCAGAATCGGAAAGCGAGCCGACTGAACTGTGTCAAGCTGAATGTGTTCTGGAGTCCACTCTGGCTCAAAGTTGATAACCAAATCCGTGAGCAAGAAATATGGAGTTCCTTCAATCGCATGCAGGTTAAAATAGATCCGACTATATTAAATACTTTATTTAGTCAACAGGATCATGGTGGATATGCCTATGTATTTGAATTGGTAAACCTAGAGACGTGCCTTTTTAGCCGAAAGCAGTACGTTTGGTGGTTAGCTTTCCCCTCTAAGATACCGTATTCTGGTGACAGTGCACCAGGAGCCTGCAGTTAACGTCAAATTGGGACATTTTTATTTGAACTTGCAATACCACGTGATCAAATTTTCGCGAATTCCAAGTCCTGGTCCTGGAAACGCCGTCATGAGAAATTTCTGCCGGACTTTTCATTGGTTCCATCACTGGTGGAGGTGTTTGATTGCATGAGATCAGACCCAAGGGAACGGAGAAACGAATGCGTCATGAGCACGATTGCGACATTCTCACTACGTTTGAATCGCACGCTGCGCGGACCAGCCTGAGAACAGCCAAACAAATCTAACGATGGCGTGTGGCAGCCGTCCCCGTATAGCCAGTGGTCAGTGCCGCTGTCCCAGCCGCTGAGCCAGGTGTGGTCTGTGTCTGCAGGGGCGGCGAGTCGGCGCCGGGACCGGCCGCTACTCCCGCTGCTCCGGGACCACCACAGTCCAGCGAGGCTCCAGCTGTCGAGCGGCTGCAGCGCCGCTTCCAGCACATGGAAATCGACACTGAGCGCGCGCCCGTCATCAAGAAGGGCACTGCCGGCCGACCGTGAGTGGAACAGGGGTGAAGGGGATGCTGGTTCGGTTGTGCCGGATTCCGGTGGAGTTTAACCGGGGGTTTGAAATGGTGAAGGTTGTGATCCCGCACTATAAGATTGTTTCTTTTTCATGGAAATCATTGTTGGAATGAAACTTGTTGAACAGTCTAAGTAGGGAAATAGAGACATGGTTGTCGAATCCCGAATATGATAAGAAAGGACGTGGCTTATGGTCTATTCAGAGATTTCAGCGGTTCACGAGTGCTGAAGCTTCTCAACAAGACTGCATCAACACGCTATGCTCCTTGTTTTTTTCGCCACTCGCATATTCTCCCCCGTCCGTGTGTGCCATGCCGTGACCCTGCCGGCCCCCTGTCGGCCTGCAGGGCTAACCTCTACACCAACCACATCGGGATGCGGCTGCAGCCCGGCCGCGCCGTGCATGAGTACGAGCTGCGCTTCACGCCCTACCAGGACTCCATGTCGCTGCGCTTCCGCCTGCTGCGCCACGAGAACGTGCGCTCGGTGATCGGCCGCGCCAGCGTGCACGACGGCGGGAAGTACTACCTGCCGGTCCGCCTGCCGGAACAGGTGGGCGGGGAGGGTCGGCAGAGGCTGGTGTCCTGTGGTGAAGGCGCCACGAGGATGTGGTGGTGGTGGGATTGAGGAGAGTGGTTTGGTGGTGTGATGATGGGACGAGGGGGATGGCTGGGTAGTATGACGATGGATGGTAGGACCTGTTTTGCTATACTAGTGGATCAGTGGTGGGAGCTGGTTTGGTGCTGTGGTGAGGCTTGGAGTTTATAATTGGTGGTCTTATGTACTGGACTGTTGGTTATGATATAGATGCTATAATTATGGCATCATGGTTGGTGTGTCCTCGGTGATAATTAACCTCGTGAGCGGTAGAAACGCCATGCCCCCTGAGCCAGCTCCCGGTAGAGCCCAAGAATAAGTCAATCGAATCCCCAGACTCGATTGCACAACATTGGCAGTTGGTGCGTCGTTAAATCCCAACAATTATAATTGGCGTTAGAAATGTCCATTACTGCATCTCAGACGAGTACATTTCTTTGCTATGCCGTTCTTCACGAGCTATTTGCTCTTTTTTCAGTTTCCGTGTATTTCCTTGCGCTGACCTCTATGAAGAATGTATCTGAACCTTTTTCTTGCAGTACGCCATTTCTGGGTGCGTTTCTCAACGCCTTCAGTAGAACCCGGAGGCAACATCCACATACCAGCCCGGTGACTGCCCTGTTCTCCCAGGTGACGTCCGTCCCTGTGCCGCACCCTACCCCGGGCAACGCAGACATCATGGTAGAGTTCGTCTACAAGAAAGAGATGCCGCTAGAGGCGTGCACCCACCTGCTCAACATCTGCATCAAGCGCATCATGGGCCGCCTGAAGCTGACCGAGGTGCGCCGACAGTACTTCGACTCCGCCATCGCCGTGCAGATTCCCAAGTACAAGTAAGCGGTCCGGTGTAAGCATAGCGCAGAACGGCGTCGAATCCGTGGGAAACTGCAGAGGCTGGGATGTTGGAGATGCTGCTGTTGTATTCTGGTGATAGGCTGGCTCCTGATTGCCCGGGAGGAAGCTATGGGGGAGGGTGAACTTGTGTTTCAATTCGATTGTCTAAACCATTTACGGTGTGGACTGGTTTTCTCTCCTTGATAGTGCCTGTCTGTCACGGTCTTCTCAAGGATCGCCAGTGCTTCTGCAACGTACAGGGGAGACGGATTGGGCTTTGCTCAAGTTCTGAATACTTCGCTCGAAATTGTTAATGTGGTACTCGCGGTTGGAAAACTTCCATCCGCAGCATGACTCCGCGTGCTTGTATGCTTTCCCGAATCGTGTTTTGCTGAGTTCTGTCTCATTTCTTGTGTTTGCTGAAATCACGGTGTCCTAATGTTGGCGTAACTTCCACATCAATAAATGCATGTTTTCTTACAAACGCTGGCAGTAATAACGGAAGCAGGAGTATGAATGTTTCATTTCTGTTTGTTTTTTTTTTGTAGCAGCAATTGCCTTGTGTCCCTGCTCGGTGTGGGCTCTGACTGGTGCCTCTCCCCAGGATGGAGGTGTGGCCCGGATTCGTGACGGCCGTCCATTGCTACGAGGGCGGCATTAAGCTCAACGTGGACGTGGCTCACCGTGTGCTGCATACCTCCACCGCCATGGACTGCATGTGAGACAACGCCCCGACCCGCCCCCGTCCTCTGAAGCAACGCCCCGACCCGCCCCTGTCTACTGAAACAAAGCCCTGTCCCGCCCCCATCCAAATCAACAAAGGGGTCAGTTTGGTCAAAAGTGTTCAACGTCAGTACGTAACCCGATTGGTGTATATCAGGGGACATGTCTCGGCCCTCTCCTCTATTCGATCTTCTCAAACGACCTTAGTCTCTATATAAGTCCAAAAATAGAAGTATTCCAGTATGCTGATGATACCCAACTTCTAATCTCCGGTAAAAAACAAGAAATTCAAACCATGATCAGGCTTATGGAGGACACCCTTTCAACTTTATATCAATGGTTTACCCAAAATTCGATGAAATTGAACTCTAGCAAATCTCAACTTCTAGTCCTCGGCACCCGCCAGGTGCTCAGTAATCTTCCGACAATTTCACTATCTGTTCACGGAACTATCATCACAGAAAGCAATAGAGTTAAAAACTTAGGCGTAACTATGGATAGAACTCTCTTTTGAACCCCATATTGACTCACTGGTCGGAAGATGCACCGGAATGTTGTTGGGGGCTCCACCATGCTCGACACAGACTGCCCCCGCAGACCATTAAGCCCATAGTGAACAGTCTGGTTTTGTCCTCAGTCCGCTACTGCCTAAGTGTATATGGAAATTGTAACGTCCAGTGCATGTACAGAATCCAGAAGCTCATTAACTTTTGTGCCCGGGTGGTCACGGGGCGTCAACGGCGGGATCACATTAGTGACGCTGTTCAATTGTTAGGCTGGCTTCCCGCTCGTGAAATGATTGTGTACCACTCATTGTGCCTATTGAGACGTGTCATGGACGTGGGTGAACCCGCTCTAATAGCCCAACAAATAGCAACTCGCAGTGAACGCCAGGAACGAACCACGAGAAATGACAGCGATCTCTTCCTTCCACGTATTAGAACTGAGTCAGGAAGAAAGCGTTTTATATACCGTGCCAGTCATGCTTTTAATAGATTACCACATGTAGTGCGAAACATGCCTATAGGTGTGTTCAAACGAGAGCTCAAACGTCATCTGAGCTAAATTCATCGTGACCATGCCATGTTTGTGGAATGTATGAGGATTGAGGGTGTATGATTTAGTTTTTATCCATGTTTCTTCTTGACCTGGGCTCTATAATAGCCAACCTCTATGTTTGGAAGAGTCCGTGACGTTGAATACAAATACAAATACAAATACAATGAGGCGACGCCCCCTCTCCTCCTCTTCCGTCCATTGGGACGTCCCCCGGATTCAGTGTTTTCTTACGCGGTGAAGCCCCGACTATCTCCATTCCGTGAGGTGAAACTCCAACCCGCTCGCGTGTACTGGAAAGTATTTTATTGATAGCTATTTACTGATGGTATGCAGCTAAAGCTGATGGCTTTGATGTCATTCTCTTCCCTTCGATCGTTCAAATTTGTTTTGCGTTCTGAGCTGCAACTGAAATCATACGTTGCGTTTAGTATGGTGGTCGCCAGTTTTGTTCTCCCCGGGCCGTTGGTGTTGTATGACGCCAGTATGATCTCCACATTTTTATGTGAAACAAGCTACTGTCTAAATTCGATAGGCAGAGGCTTAGTTAAATGTCAATAGATGCCTACTATCTAATTTTGTTAAATATAGAATATTGGATGAAATAAGTGCGCCCGATCGCAGAGCGGAAGTTCCGCAGCTCACAGCCGGTGTTGTCCAGGAGTCTGCCGCCTGACGCTGTCTCTCCGCTGTCGCAGCGAGGACGCTTTCAATACGAGGCGCGGCGAGTGGCAGAACCAAGTGTTCAAGACTCTGGTCGGCCAGACTGTGATGACCAGGTACAACAAGAAGACGTACCGGGTGGATGACATCGACTACAGCAGGAGCCCGAAGGAAAGATTCCAGTTGGCGGATGGCTCCACGGTAAGGTGCCTTACCGCTCTTAAAGCCGTGCTTGAGATTGTGTGTTTTAAAAACACTGTTGTGCTTTTGGGAAGAGCCAGTTTTGTTCCTTCACGTGGTAGTTCCGTCCTTCAGTTTTGCTCCTTGCGGGATTTCCTCAGACACCGGGATGAGTAATGTTTCGTTTAAGGTATTCATTGAATGTCGATCCGCAAAACACGTAATATTATAATCAGATAGTGCATCCCATGGCATAATCATAACGCTAGGTTATGCACACGGTTTTCATTTTCATATCTTTCTGACTTTTGTCATTCATGCGAGTCGTTGTTAGTCTCCTCTAATGACCTGCACGTGTCGCTTATGAGGAGCTTGCTACTTTGGTAATTTCGTCTCCAGATGCTTAGAAAGGGATGCAGGCTAAATTCTCTGTGTACCGTATCTTCGGTTTGTGTTTGTTGTTGTGCCAGTGAATGGCTTCATTCAGATGGGACTGTAGTTCTGCACACCGACGGATGCAGGGGAGTGGGGAGGGGCGGGCAATTGGTCCCCAAGCCCCGTTTTTTGCCGATTTAAAAGCATTTTTTATACGATTTTGGACCGGTTGCCCCCCCTCCCCCAAACCGTCGCTGTGGATCCGACGCTGGTCCTGTACTTCGACAGTGTCAGATAGTGGTGCATACTTATCGCTCATAACCAATAAAGCGGACACCAGGACGTGTCGCGACTTTTGTGGACCCAGCCCATCTTCGGACGCTCTAACACGCTGTTTTCTCCCGGAAGATTACATTCGTGGAGTACTACAAGAAGAATTACATGCTAGACATCCGCAACCACGACCAGCCGCTGCTGATCTCCCGTCCGAAGAAGCGGGACGAACAGGTAGGACCCCGCGGACGGCGCGCTCCGACCGACAGACGAACGTGTGGGAACAGAGACTGGTGAAGTTGTTCAAAGACTGGTGAAGGATCAAAATTTCTGGTTCGAGGAAGGTCATTGTGAAAGATATTGCCGAGCTTAACCTGGCAGGGACGGCGATTCTTGTCCAAAGGAGGCTCAAGTGGGCATCTTTATGATCTGTCGATGCTTAGATACTTTGTGAGATGCAGCAATGCCAGATAACCATTGTGTGAGAGGCAGTAATGCCAGATAACCACTGTGTGAGAGGCAGGGGGTCAGATAACCATTGTGCGAGAGGCAGTAATGTCATATAGACACTGTGTGAGAGGCAGGGGGTCAGATAACCATTGTGCGAGAGGCAGTAATGTCATATATCCACTGTGTGAGAGGCAGGGGGTCAGATAACCATTGTGCGAGAGGCAGTAGTGTCATATAGCCACTGTGTGAGAGGCAGGGGGTCAGATAACCATTGTGCGAGAGGCAGTAATGTCATATATCCACTGTGTGAGAGGCAGGGGGTCAGATAACCATTGTGCGAGAGGCAGTAGTGTCATATAGACACTGTGTGAGAGGCAGGAGGGTCATATAACCATTGTGCGAGAGGCAGTAGTGTCATATATCCACTGTGTGAGAGGCAGGGGGTCAGATAACCATTGTGCGAGAGGCAGTAGTGTCATATAGCCACTGTGTGAGAGGCAGGAGGGTCATATAACCATTGTGCGAGAGGCAGTAGTGTCATATAGACACTGTGTGAGAGGCAGGGGGTCAGATAACCATTGTGCGAGAGGCAGTAATGTCATATATCCACTGTGTGAGAGGCAGGGGGTCAGATAACCATTGTGCGAGAGGCAGTAGTGTCATATAGACACTGTGTGAGAGGCAGGGGGTCAGATAACCACTGTGCGAGAGGTGGAGGACTCAGATATCAATGTGTGGCCGGCAGGAGGCACAGATGGACATATGTCTAATCCCGGAGCTGTGCCACATGACGGGACTGACTGACGCGCAGCGCGCCGACCACCGCATGATGAAGGAGCTGCACCTGCAGACGGCCGTGAAGCCGGAGAACAGAGTCCGCCACCTGGACGCCTTCATCAGGCGCATCAACAGTGGGTGCTGCGACCACGGATGGGGCGTGGGTTGGCCGCAGGACCGGCCCAATCGCTCATGCTTGTTACTGAGTGTGTGGTGCTGGGGCGGTGTATGATAGCTTGTTTTGTTATCGTGGCGACATGTGTGACGGGACTTGGCTGATGACCTTGCTGAGATCGGTAGGTCGATTGTATTGACTATTTATTAGCTTGGTACACTTCCACGCATGAGGTGACTTTCAATCGCCTCATGTGTGGAAAGGTTTATGATGTCTGGCTTGATGTTCCCACAGTCATTATAGTTTATTTTCCTGACAAACTTCCTGGAGCAATGCATCAGGAGAAGATTATCTTATCGATTGTGCGTCACTTAGAGTAATTGGCCGCTCTATTCTTCTTTCCAGAACGGGTTTCAAGGTCCCTTGTTATTTTCTCGGTCGGATTGTTGCCTTTGAGCTTTCACTTTCAAGGTAGCTTTTACTCACTTTGCTTCCCTCGTCCGCGTTTTCTGCTCTGATGTAAGAAATTAAAAAAGAACAATCATAGGAAGCAAGGGGTAAAAACCGTGTGGTCCTAATCTCCCAAGAACTAACAAAAGCATGTTCTCCGTTCTGGAGACGATCCGGAGCGAACTGGGTGACGAGTCGGCACTTTGCGGCCAACCCTCCGCTGGGGTGATGACGGATCAGGAGCGCCTGATGCAGTAGTGGGGCCGCCGCGGCTGTCCTTCAGCACAATGCCCTGAGACGGCTGTATAGCAGCGTCTACTCTGCGACTGTCTTAAGACAGACTGCCCCGAGACGGCTGTATAGCAGCGTCTACTCGCGACTGCCCTTCGGCCAATGCCCTGAGACGGCTGTATAGGAGCGTCTACTCTACGACTGCCCTTGGCACAATGCCCTGAGACGGCTGTATAGCAGCGTTACTCTACGACTGCCCTTCGGCACAATGCCCTGAGACGGCTGTTAGCAGCGTCTACTCTGCGACTGCCCTTCGGCACAATGCCCTGAGACGGCTGTATAGCAGCGTCTACTCTGCGACTGTCTTAAGACAGACTGCTGAGACGGCTGTATAGCAGCGTCTACTCTGCGACTGTCTTAAGACAGACTGCCCCGAGACGGCTGTATAGGAGCGTCTACTCTCGGCTGCCCTTCGGCACAATGCCCTGAGACGGCTGTATAGCAGCGTCTACTCTGCGACTGTCTTAAGACAGACTGCCCCGAGACGACTGTATAGGAGCGTCTACTCTACGACTGCCCTTCGGCACAATGCCCTGAGACGGCTGTATAGCAGCGTCTACTCTGCGACTGCCCTTCGGCACAATGCCCTGAGACGGCTGTATAGGCGTCTACTCTGCGACTGCCCTTCGGCACATGCCCTGAGACGGCTGTATAGGAGCGTCTACTCTGCGACTGCCCTTCGCATGCCCTGAGACGGCTGTATAGGAGCGTCTTCTGCGACTGCCCTTCGGCACAATGCCCTGAGACGGCTGTATAGCAGCGTCTACTCTGCGACTGCCCTTCGGCACATGCCCTGAGACGGCTGTATAGCAGCGTGTACTCTGCGACTGTCTTAAGACAGACTGCCCTGAGACGGCTGTATAGAGCGTCTACTCTGCGACTGTCTTAAGACAGACTGCCCTGAGACGGCTGTTAGGCGTCTATCTGCGACGCCCTTCGGCCAATACCTGAGACGGCTGTATAGAGCGTCTATTGCGACTGCCCTTCGGCATGCCCTGAGACGGCTGTATAGAGCGTCTACTCTGCGACTGCCTTGGCACAATGCCTGAGACGGCTGTATAGGAGCGTCTACTCTACGACTGCCCTTCGGCACAATGCCCTGAGACGGCTGTATAGCAGCGTCTACTTGCGACGCCCTTCGGCACAATGCCCTGAGACGGCTGTATAGGAGCGTGTACTCTGCGACTGTCTTAAGACAGACTGCCCTGAGACGGTTGTATAGGAGCGTCTACTCGGCGACTGTCTTAAGACAGACTGCCCTGAGACGGCTGTATAGGAGCGTGTACTCTGCGACTGTCTTAAGACAGACTGCCCTGAGACGGCTGTATAGGAGCGTCTCTCTGCGACTGTCTTAAGACAGACTGCCCTGAGACGGCTGTATAGGAGCGTACTCTGCGACTGTCTTAAGACAGACTGCCCTGAGACGGCTGTATGGGAGCGTCTGCTCTGCGACTGTCTTAAGACAGACTGCCCTGAGACGGCTGTATAGAGCGTCTACTCGCGACTGTCTTAAGACGACTGCCCCGAGACGGCTGTATAGGAGCGTCTACTCTACGACTGCTCTTCGGCCAATGCCCTGAGACGGCTGTATAGCAGCGTCTACTCTGCGACTGCCCTTCGGCACAATTCCCTGAGACGGCTGTATGGCAGCGTTACTCTGGACTGTCTTAAGACAGACTGCCCCGAGACCGCTGTATAGGAGCGTCTGCTCTGCGACTGTCTTAAGACAGACTGCCCTGAGACGGCTGTATAGAGCGTTCTTGCGACTGTCTTAAGACAGACTGCCCGAGACGGCTGTTAGGAGCGTCTGCTCTACGACTGCCCTTCGGCACAATGCCCTGAGACGGCTGTATAGAGTGTCTACTCTGCGACTGCCCTTGGCACAATGCCTGAGACAGCTTATAGCAGCGTCTACTCTGCGACTGTCTTAAGACGGCTGCCCCGAGACGGCTGTATAGGAGCGTCTGCTCTGCGACTGTCTTAAGACAGACGCCCTGAGACGGCTGTATAGCAGCGTCTACTCTGCGACTGTCTTAAGACAGACTGCCCTGAGACGGCTGTATAGGGCGTTTCGTGACTGTCTTAAGACAGACTGCCCCGAGACGGCTGTATAGGAGCGTCTGCTCTGGACTGTCTTAAGACAGACTGCCCTGAGACGGCTGTATAGAGCGTTACTCTGCGACTGTCTTAAGACAGACTGCCCCGAGACGGCTGTATAGGAGCGTTCTCTACGACTGCCCTTCGGCACAATGCCCTGAGACGGCTGTATGGCAGCGTCTACTCTGCGACGCCCTTGGCACAATGCCCTGAGACGGTGTTGGCGTCTACCTGCGACTGTCTTAAGACAGACTGCCCCGAGACGGCTGTATAGGGCGTCTACTCTACGACTGTCTTAAGACAGACTGCCCTGAGACGGCTGTATAGGAGCGTCACTCTGCGACTCCTTCGGCACAATGCCCTGAGACGGCTGTATAGCAGCGTCTACTCTGCGACTGCCCTTCGGCACATGCCTGAGACGGCTGTATAGCAGGGTACTCTGCGACTGTCTTAAGACAGACTGCCCCGAGACGGCTGTATAGGGCGTCTACTCTGCGACTGTCTTAAGACAGATTGCCCTGAGACGGCTGTATAGGAGCGTCACTCTACGACTGTCTTAAGACAGACTGCCCTGAGACGGCTGTATAGGAGCGTCTACTCTGCTACTGTCTTAAGACAGACTGCCCTGAGGCGGCTGTATAGAGCGTTACTCTGCGACTGTCTTAAGACGACTGCCCTGAGACGGCTGTATAGGAGCGTCTACTCTACGACTGTCTTAAGACGACTGCCCCGAGACGGCTGTATAGGGCGTTACTCTACGACTGCCCTTCGGCCAATGCCCTGAGACGGCTGTTAGCAGCGTCTACTCGCGACTGCCCTTCGGCCAATGCCCTGAGACGGCTGTATAGCAGCGTCTCTCTGCGACTGCCCTTCGGCACAATGCCCTGAGACGGCTGTATAGCAGCGTCTACTCTGCGACTGTCTTAAGACAGACTGCCCCGAGACGGCTGTATAGGAGCGTCTACTCTACGACTGTCTTAAGACAGACTGCCCTGAGACGGCTGTATAGGAGCGTCTACTCTGCGACTGTCTTAAGACAGACTGCCCTGAGACGGCTGTATAGGAGCGTCTACTCTGCGACTGTCTTAAGACAGACTGCCCTGAGACGGCTGTATAGGAGCGTCTACTCTACGACTGTCTTAAGACAGACTGCCCTGAGACGGCTGTATAGGAGCGTCTACTCTGCGACTGTCTTAAGACAGACTGCCCTGAGACGGCTGTATAGGAGCGTCTACTCTGCGACTGTCTTAAGACAGACTGCCCTGAGACGGCTGTATAGGAGCGTGTACTCTGCGACTGTCTTAAGACAGACTGCCCTGAGACGGCTGTATAGGAGCGTGTACTCTGCGACTGTCTTAAGACAGACTGCCCTGAGACGGCTGTATAGGAGCGTCTACTCTACGACTGTCTGAAGACAGACTGCCCTGAGACGGCTGTATAGGAGCGTGTACTCTGCGACTGTCTTAAGACAGACTGCCCTGAGACGGCTGTATAGGAGTGTGTACTCTGCGACTGTCTTAAGACAGACTGCCCTGAGACGGCTGTATAGGAGCGTCTACTCGGCGACTGTCTTAAGACAGACTGCCCTGAGACGGCTGTATAGGAGCGTCTACTCTGCGACTGTCCTTCGGCACAATGCCCTGAGACGGCTGTATAGAGCGTCTACTCTACGACTGTCTTAAGACAGACTGCCCTGAGACGGCTGTATAGGAGCGTCTACTCGGCGACCGTCTTAAGACAGACTGCCCTGAGACGGCTGTATAGGAGCGTCTACTCTGCGACTGTCTTAAGACAGACTGCCCTGAGACGGCTGTATAGGAGCGTCTACTCTACGACTGTCTTAAGACAGACTGCCCTGAGACGGCTGTATAGGAGCGTCTACTCTGCAACTGTCTTAAGACAGACTGCCCTGAGACGGCTTGTATAGGAGTGACATCTCTAATGGTTTGACGGTGACTGGACTGCTCAGTCGATGAAACCCCCTTGGTAGGTTTGTGACTGTCCCTGCTGCCTGCAGACTGCCCGGAGGCAGCTGAGGTGCTGGAGGAATGGGGCCTGTCTCTGGACGACTCTGTGTCCAAGCTGGTGGGCCGGCAGCTGGAGCCGGAGCGACTGCGTGTGGGCCACGGCCGGGAGATACTCCCAGACAACCGCGACTACTCCTGGGACCGGGGAATCAAGTGAGCAGGGCATCCGCCCCAGTTTGGTTAGACTTCAGGCAACTCCAACAGTAATACACATTGCACAGCCATCGCCGAAAGTAAAGGTGGCTCTCGGCTTGATGGTTACAAGTTTGTAATTATTCGTAAGCTGCAATATATCCACTATGCAATCTAAAAGTGTTTCTCTTTACTGTGCATGTAAAAATCAGAACAACATCTGAGGGTTATATCGAGCAAAGTCGGCTGTTAAAGAGCAATGTAAACTGTTAGCTATCGAGCCGAAAATCACCATTATTTTCTGCAACGGACGTGTACATCGATAACTTTTAAACGCATTGCCTTGCAAAGAAAAACAAATCACTAACGGCATGTGCAGATGACTTGATGACCGTGGGTTGGCATTACTGTTCAGTGCTGTTCAGCCACCTCCCTATTGTGCTGCATCAGGAGCAACAAGGTGCTGACCGCCGTGGAGCTGCGCTGTTGGGCGGTGGTGTACTTCTTCAAGAACGAGCCCCAGGTGCTGACCATGGTGCAGGCGCTGATGCAAGCCTGTCAGAACATCGGCGTGATGGCCACCAAGCCCCAGATGCTGTCCGTCAACAACGAGCGCACCGAGAACTTCATCACCACCATGCGCCAGATCATCAACCCGCAGGTAGCGCTCGCGCGTGCGTGGAGGGCTCTCGCCGGAAATGCAGTGGCGCGGCGGTAGCGTGTTGGGCTTTCACGCCGCTGACCCGGGTTCAAATCCCCGGGCGGGAATGCTCGATTAGGGCTTACTGATTCCTTAAAGACTTCTGACAGGGTGAGAGTCAGCTACGCCTGAGGATCGCAGCAGTTCGTGCGACGTAAAGGTCCAAGGCTGCTCCTTTGTACACTGTCTTGATCACCACGTCGTTTGTCTTTCTCATGAGTGACGTGAGACGCATCCTCACATGCGGGTTGCTGCAAATAAGAACATTGCATTACCATCACTGACGACTCGTGGTTTCAGAGGACCCTTGTCAACTTCTGTCAGAACCCGACTGAAAATTCGAACACGGGGAGATCTGTACCCCCCCCATTCCCCGTGAGCGCCGTTCATGGCCATGACACCTGTGAACGGCTACTTTGTCTCCCATCTAGAACCCCACCTGATGCTTGTACTGATGGTCAGGGTGTATGCCGCCGCCGTGCTGACGGCTGGTCTGACGTCCGTCCGCAGCTTCAGCTGATCCTGTCGGTGATGCCCAGTCAGCGAGACGACCGGTACGCGGCCATCAAGCAGCTGTGCTACGTCGACATGCCAGTGGCGTCCCAGGTCAGAGCGAGCGCGTGCGCCGCTGTCGATCGCATCCTGACTGCTGGAGTGACCTCAGGTTCAGCCTGTCCGGAGGCTATCCAGTTCCTGAATGGCCCTCCAGGTCCAGCCTGTCAGTGTGGCCAGATGTGCTTGTTAATCATAGTTTCATGATATGTTAGCCACTTGGTTAGTTTCAGTTGCTTGGCTAGGTTGATTAGCTGGTCCATCGCTCTCGGGGATGGAGATTCTCTCCAGCCTCACAAGTGGTGCTGGTAATTGGTATTTTCCGCTTGATACCCTAACCAGGCGAATAAAAGGACAATATTTTCAGAAGATACAGGGTGTTTGGACTTCGGACTGTTACCCTAGAGACAGCAACTTGTAGTCGCTTTTGTTGTTGGATGTGGTTCATTCGATGTGTACAAAGATTTGGATCACGCTCAATACCTCACAAAACATCTCCATAATCCGGTAAGTAGATCCGATGAGCCAACTATCACCTGGAGCGAGTTGAGAGGTAATTGACCGGTGTCTGCGACAGGTGGTGAACTTCCGCACCATCAACAAGGACTTGATGAAGCTGAAGCCCATCGCGCACAAGATCGCTATGCAGATGAACTGCAAGCTCGGCGGAGAGCTGTGGTCCTGCAAGATGCCAGTGGTGAGGACCATGCCTGGGCGAGGTGCCTTCAAGGCGTTATAGTTGCTGGATATATAGTATGGGGTGTCGGCACTGGCGTACGGAGGGGGTGAGGCTGGGGCCAGGGCGCTTCCTTTGGCGCTGAAGGTGCCCTTCTTGGCAACGAAGTCGCCTGCTCAAAATAGACCGCGCTGGCGGCCACAAACTTTTGAGAGGACAATTATTTTGCACAATTTTGCCTCTCCCACTACAAAAGCCTGAAAGGCACTCCAAAGTCCAAGACTTAGGAGCTTTTAGTTCCAAGAGTGGCTCTGCGGACACCTTGCAAAATACGTAAGGGGTACATCGTGGATATCTTGAAGTGCAACCTTTCCTTGACATAGAAATATATATATATATATATATATATATATGTATATATGTAATTTATTTAGGGGACGCCCTTTGAAGCTTCTAAGGCGTACCCAATTTCCATAACCTTCCTCTCAATTCCCTTACCGAACACCGTGCAGAATACTGAAGCGACGCATTTTGATTTGTATGGGTTTTCCTACCATATAGATAGAAAATCCTGTCAGTTTTCTTGTCATTTGGGGCATCTTTTGAAGCTAAAAAGGCGCCCCCCCAATTTCGAGTATTTTTCCTTAAATTCCAAGAGTGCCAACGGAATACCGTGTGAGATCCCTTCCAGCACTGTGTGGAATGCCCTACACAATGCGTCAGGGGCGCCTCCTGTTTTCTAAGGAGTGCGACGTCTCAAGGGAAGGTGTAAGTTGTGTTGGCTTGTGTTTTGTTTAGGAGAGTATTCTGGGTACTTGGAAGTTTATTTTTCCCATAATTTCGGGCACCTTTCCTGCAATTCTGTTGTAAGAGAACTTCAGGTGTGCCTTTTGATTGCTATGGTGTGTATACTTCTCGAGGCCAGAAACCCTGTCAGTTTGTATTTTATTTAAGGGGCGCCCTGAGGAGTAGGAAAGGCGCCCGCCCCCAGTTCCTGAACGTATTTCTTTCAATTCATACTCTGTCTCTGCCGAACGCCCTGTAAAATATTTCAGGAGCTGCGGCTCTTGAACTCTATGCAGTGCAATGACTCGAGGCCGGAAACCCTGTCAATTTGTTTTTGGTTTTTAAGGATAGTAGAGTCTTGATGATACTGACTGAATTGTTGGTGGAATATTGCACTGCCCTAGCGAGCTGTGCAACTGCCTTATCTAGATTGAGGGAACGGAAACTGCCATTTGATGGGAAGCAGTTTCGGAATATATTTCCCTAACATATAGGGTGTTTATGTGGCTGGTTGAATCTCGCCAACCAGCCTGCAGGATATTTTCTCAGCTTTGTTTAAGTGGGGTCGCTCCATGTGACCGGTTCCGTTCGAGGTGGTATGGTCCCGCTTTCCGAGCTTCTGGGCACGACGTTAGATGGCAGTGCCACGAGTGCTCCAATAATACTCGGCCGACTCTGTGCAATATTGTTGACTAGTATTCCCGGGAAGGACGAAAACGTAGCCACCACACCTACCGCTGTGTTTTGATGGTCATGTCCTGTGAAGTGTGTGTAAGGCCTTGTGATGCCCGGCCGGTAAAGTTTGACCATCCGGCAGAGCTCCTGCATGACCTGCGGTGTCGACGTCTACCACGACAAGGCGCTGAGCTCGCGCGGCAGCGTGCTGGCGTTCGTCTCGGCGCTGAACCGCGACCAGACCCGCTTCTTCAGCCAGGCGCGCGTCCAGAAGCCGGGGCAGGAGCTAGGCGACACTCTGAGCATGTGCCTGCTGACGGGGATACGCCAGTGGCATCAGGTGCGGGCCGCAGCCGCTGCCGACTGTCGGCCGCCGCCGCGAGTTGATTAGCCCTTCAGTTGTTACATGTTTGGGGGCTATGGTCCGTTATACCGGGCCTAGAGTGGGGGTCTGTCACGGGTGGCGTGCTGGAATACAGTGACGGACTATGCGGCGCACTGGGACAAGTGTCGGCCGCTAACCCTCTGTCCTCTGCGCAGGCCAACAACAGCCTGCCGGAGCACATAGTGATCTTCCGGGACGGCGTCAGTGATGGTCAGCTGGAGGCCACGCTGCAGCATGAGGTGAGGCAGCGCACTGGCCACGCCGCAGCCGGCGTGATATAGCCCAGATGCTGAAAGCGCCCTATAAACCCCAGTACACACAGGCCGCGGCCGCACTGCTGCGCTCTCCGCGGAAACACCGAGCTCAGTGCCTCACGAGCCTGCGGCCGGTTCAGAATTATCAGCGAGGGTTTTCTGTACTATTTCCACGGTTTGTCCTGGGTGAGCATGCTCAGTCATCGTCTGCCCGTTTGCAGGACGATGTGCTCCCACCAGGCCACTGCTTGCCGACGTGACGTCACGTGCCCCTGTCGGCCACCGCCCGCCTGCCTGCGTGACGTCACTAACCCGGTTATTCCGTGCCCGCCTGTCTGAAGCGCCCCGTTGTGCGCAGGTGCGTCAGTACGAGAGTGTGTTCGGCACCCTGGACGCTAGCTACCAGCCCAAGCTGAACGTCATCATCGTCCAGAAGCGCATCAACGTCCGCATCTTCCGTGCCAACGTGCGTCGCGCTGCGGCACTGCGCCGGTGTCGGCTGGGTAGTCGCACCTGTACCGATAGTAGGACTAAATGGTGGCAGCCTAGAATGTCCTGCCTTTGCCCACTTACCGCGTGTGCTTTCGATGCACTATCTGCAGTTGTCGGTGATGATTTCGCTAGGGCTCATCTCTGTTTTTTTCATTTTGCCAAGAACAGAGATATTGACTCGCTGATGCCAAGAAATTGATTTCAAATTTACTTCAATGCGTCAATTAATGTCGCTACTTGTCGCCTCGCTTGTACAGATTTGTTACCGCTCGTGACCGCAGCTCCCTCCAGGTCGTCATCAGCCAGGT
Source organism: Lepas anatifera (assembly GCA_034440635.1). Lineage (NCBI taxonomy): Eukaryota > Metazoa > Arthropoda > Thecostraca > Lepadidae > Lepas > Lepas anatifera. The sequence goes on from JAOTON010001356.1 coordinate 176,032, forward strand.
GATCGCTGCACGATGTTAATCCTATTGTGTGGCTGTGTGAGATACCCTTGCTGACTTACTCCCTAACCCGTGACCAGGCCTCTGCGATCGACAATCCGGGCCCGGGCACGGTGGTGGACCATAACGTGACGGCGCGCCACCTGTTCGACTTCTACCTGGTGTCGCAGCACGTCAACCAGGGCACCGTCAGCCCCACCCACTACATCGTGCTGCGCGACGCCGGCTACTGGCCGCCGGACGTGCTGCAGAAGCTCAGCTATAAGGCGTGCCACCTCTACTACAACTGGTGTGGCACCGTGCGCGTGCCCGCGCCCGTCCAGGTGAGCGTGTCAAGAGCCACCGGAGGCCAGATTCTGGTGAAGATATCCGCAATCCTGCGGAAGGTTATTGCTGCTGAATGTGTTGTTTTAACCGTGGTTATACTAGACTTATAGTTCATTTGGCCTAAGAAAACCCATCGTCCAAAGTCGAAAGGGGGGAATGGACAGGTGGATTTTTCTCTTCTGGCTATTTCCAAGGCTTCGTATGGTCGAGAGATTGTAAAAAAGCGGAGCTCCTGCAGGGAAATCTGACGTCGGAACCGCCCAGGCCTCAAATTCTCGTGCATTTGTAGATCTCTCCACTTTGGAGGAGTTTTTTTATTAAACGGACTATAGTCATCTTGTCACGTGTTCTCGTGACGTGGTGTGTTGATGTCCCTCGTAACTGGGTTCGATGATGCGCCGTCGCTCTGCATGGATTGTCTCGCGCCATCGGATATGTTGGATTTGATGTATTGATGTCCCTGGTCGGTGGTGGCCCGACCCTCTGACGTTGTCCCGCGCCGTTTCAGTACGCCCACAAGCTGGCGGCGATGGTGGGTCAGGTGCTGCACAAGCACCACAACGACCGCATCTCTGACCGGCTCTTCTACCTGTGAGCGGGCGGCGCTGGGAGCCGGGCAGTCGCCTGTCTGAGAGTGTGGCAGCGAGGTCGCCGAGTGTGTCGACAGTGTGGGTGTAACTGACCGATATGGTACAAATCTGGCACATGGGACTGGGAATGGTACAAAGAATCTCGTGACGTCTCCCAGCGGAGCTGCCGAGCAGGGCGCGCCCTCCCTGTGCTGCCAGTTGGTACCAAGTTCCGGTGTGGCGCTAGTGCAGGTACAGTTACACCTGTTGTCTCAGGATTTCAGTGTAAAAACTCAGCGGAGCTTGTGTTGTAGGAAGCGCCCTGGCCGCCCAGCTCGTGAACTGGTGTCCCTGTGTGCCACGCCGGCACTCACTGGTTGCGATCCATGTCGCGGCTCTACTGGAAGTGAATGGGGACATTTTCAGCGCTTGACTGCGGGATGATTGGGCGAGGAGGGATTCGCGATACACGTGAAGCGTATTCCGCATACTAACTATTTTCTTAGTTGATTTGCTATGGAAACACAACAATCGATGCGTTTTCAAATCCGAGACGGAAGTTTGTTTAACTTGGTACGCCAGAATGTGTTCTCGTGTTTGCTTTCTACCTAGTTAGTGTTTTCGTTAAAGTGTACTGTAGCATAGCGGGATCTTCTGCCATTGGATCTCTTGTTCGCCAGCACGAGTGATTGGGACTGGCGTGAGCTCGGCTCTTCCTGGCATGGCCCACCAGTTGACTATTCAGGGATAGGGTACCTCCGAAATTGGTTTCCCTGCGGTGTTTTCCCTGCATTGAAGTTTCGTTCCATGAGGCTCTCAAGGTTCTGAGAGGCCCTCGGATGCCACTCCCACCTCCTCCGAACTTTCTTGCGTAGTGGAATGTAATTTCCGCTTCAAGTACGGCGTCTCATCCCCAGTTTTTGCAATATAGACCATATAACATGGTGTCCCATAAGTTTGTTTTCGTATGCATGGCTATAAAACAAAATTTACTCACATCTAATTTTGGTGCAAGCTTACGGGGATCAGCGTCTTTTTGCTTCGTCCATTCGCAGTCATTTTGCGAATTTGAGGGGAAAGGATCTCGAAGGGGGACTGGGTACTCCAAATGACCTTTACAAAGACTTCCTCCAGCTAGTTTGGCACCATTTTGCAAAAGCTAAGCCTGTTTGTTGTGTTTCGATATTTTGAGGTGAAGCGGTCGTTTTGGCCTGAGACCCAAATTATGCTCAACACTCATCGCTTAAAAATTGGATATTTATACGCTAATTTACTACGTCTTGTGTCATGCTGCCTTGAAGCAGGTTTCCAGCCCGGGATCCGACTGATGTTGGCGACGAGTCCTTTTTCCGGACGTGCATATGTACGATTGCTGGAAGATCGGGAGCTGAACTCTGTCTCATCACGCTTATCCCTGGCTCTCGTCGGCCGGACGGGGGCGTGGTGAACTGATCTGGTCCGCCCCGCCCCGGCCCAGAAAGCCGGTCAGGCTAAGGCAGAGTGAGGTCGGAGTTCTGGGATAGCCTGTACCAGAGGAGGTCTTCTTTACATTAGACTATCCGGTGCTAGCCTCATGGTCGAGTGTTTATGGGGATACCGGCAGAAACAATGTTGCCTCCCCTTTCCGAAACTCCTCTCATTGCTGAACGCGGCACAAAATTGTAAGGTTCCAATCGACACGTCATGCAACCGCATAATGACTCTTAAAATAGTTGAGTTCAATTATCATGCATAGTCGGCCTTATAAGTACCTGCCCTGAAACCCCGATGATGATTATACACAGATGAGCCTCAAAACTTTATCCAGGACTGACAACACCATGGGGCAGGAGGGTGCTATTGAAACAGACTGTACGTCTCTACGTCAGGAAATGAACTTCATTCGCAGAACAGGTAGTTAGCTTCCTCGGGCTCTCGTTTTGGATTTAAGCAGTAGCTAAGGGATTTTTAATTATATGTCGCAATAATCTGCAAAAATTCATTCAGGTGTGGAACGTTCCTCCAGTTAACAGGTTAATATGTTGTGGTAGTTTCGTTTGTCATTGTGCCAAAGAAGACATACTATATAAGGAATTAAAATAAAATGTAGACATTCGCTCATGTTGCGAAGAAAACTAGGTTAGAAATATAGGTTAGATGCGTGTAGTAATAACAGTAAGAACCCGATCCATGGATATAAGACCTGGGAACCTGCTTTTATTCAGGAATAAAAATTCTCATTTTGTTCTGGGTGAAGAGAAATTCCATAAAAAAACGCAAAAAATGACTTCGTTGGGAAAAGCAAAATACTGAGTCAGCCAGGCAGAGGTTGCCGTGAAACTTCCGGTATCAATGCAAGGCTCCGGCTATGTCATCGACCCGAATAGTGAGGCCATTGTAGTTAGTTCCGAACATCGTGTTGTACAGAGAACCATTGGTGCCCTCGGATGCAGCGGTGGTGGTGTAACCTGGCTTGTGACCCTATCTGGTTGGTAAGGTAAAGTTGTAGCTTTAGCTATCAATCCAACACTGTCTCAATATTTAAGCTCAAAGATATCTGGAAAATTCTGGATTGAGCTACTTAATTTTCTCGCGGTTTTTTATATAAAAGCATTAAAAACGATCACCACCACCAGGGTGTCACAGTGCCGTGTATATACAGGCATCTGTTGCGTTGTACTTGTTCAGCTCCGATAGCGAACAGTGCTCACCGTTCACCGTTCTTGTGCGTTGCCGCTTAATGGCAGAGAGAGAGAGCGTGAGCAAGAGAGAGGTCCCGAGGCCGCCATGCGAGACGAGGCACGCGGCGCAAGCAGAGAGAGTTCAATGTGTATTCATAGAACTGAATGCGCAGAGCCATGGAATAAAGAGACCTCTTGGCATACAACCGTGGCTTGCTTCCTTTTCCGACGTCATGCAACTAAAGCGTCTGCTGGGTCGGAATGCGCTGGCGCAATATGACACCGACAAATAACGAGGCACTCAGTCATCACAGCGTTCAAACACTACTCATGGAAGCGTACGATTAACAACGCCACTCGAGCTACCGCGCCCTGCTGAGATGATGCCATATAAGTAGGGAGTAGTAAACGATCCGCTGTTTATGCCCATGTCCATTATTGCAACGCCATTTCGTCACTTGGCTCGAGAATCGTACAAAGCGCTTACTACTACGCTTCCTAAAATACACCGGGCTACCTGAATGAATAAATACCAGAACTCGTTGAGAACTGCCCCATCGCACACAGACTCAACCATACCGTTAAAATGTAATACAAAATGCATGGCGCACACACACGTGTTCAAAAATCTTAGCGCCATTCAGGTATGAGAGTATGCAAAAGTCGGCGATTATGTCATCATCCCTTCTTGGGATGACACTTCGCCAATACATATAAGCATTCATCATCCAATAGCACAACTCTTCCACAGCCTAACATTTCCGTCGTGCCCCGTCAAACCAGTGGCAGAACTGTTCTCAGGATGTGTCGCAGCTAAATAAGTCAGACACTCCGCCTGCCGGGAGGAGCAGGCACTCCGCCTGCCGGGAGGAGCAGGCACTCCGCCTGCCGGGAGGAGCCGTCCGGGGTCCGGCAGCCACACACCCTGTAGAGGTGTAGCTCAGTGGGTGACGTTCTCCTACACTCAGCTGGGTACTTACGCTCCCTGTCTCAGTAGGAGACTCCGGGCCTTAACTCTGGTGACGCTCCCAGTGACTCTAAAGGTGATGTGCTGCCTAATCACATAGGGGACGAACTCCTACACTCAGTATGTGACGCTCCTCGACTCAGAAGGTGATGTGCCACCTGGCTCAGTACTTTGCGCTCTCATACTCAGTAGGTGACGTTTCCTGACGCAGAAATTAAGACACTCCCTGACTCAGTAGGTGACGAGCTCCCGGGCTCAGAAGGTGACGAGCTCCAGGACTCAGTAGGTGACGAGCTCCCTGACTCAGTAGGTGACGATCTCCCGACTCAGTAGGTGACGAACTCCCGACTCAGTAGGTTACGAGCTCCCGGATTCAGTAGGTGACGCGCTCCCGGGCTCAGAAAGTGACGAACTCCCTGACTCAGTAGGTGACGAGCTCCTTGACTCAGTAGGTGACGAGCTCCCGACTCAGTAGGTGACGAGCTCCCTGACTCAGTACGTGACGAGCTCCCTGACCCAGTAGGTGACGAGCTCCCGACTCAGTAGGTGACGAGCTCTAGGACTCAGTAGGTGACGAGCTCCCGACCCAGTAGGTGACGAGCTCCCGACTCAGTAGGTGACGAGCTCCCGACTCAGTAGGTGACGTGCTCCCTGACTCAGTAGGTAACGAACTCCCGACTCAGTAGGTGACGAGCTCTAGGACTCAGTAGGTGACGAGCTCCCGACCCAGTAGGTGACGAGCTCCCGACTCAGTAGGTGACGAGCTCCCGACTCAGTAGGTGACGAGCTCCCGACTCAGTAGGTGACGTGCTCCCTGACTCAGTAGGTAACGAACTCCCGACTCAGTAGGTGACGAGCTCTAGGACTCAGTAGGTGACGAGCTCCCGACCCAGTAGGTGACGAGCTCCCGACTCAGTAGGTGACGAGCTCCCGACTCAGTAGGTGACGAGCTCCCGACTCAGTAGGTGACGTGCTCCCTGACTCAGTAGGTAACGAACTCCCGACTCAGTAGGTGACGAGCTTCCGACTCAGTAGGTGACGAGATCCCCGACCCAGTAGGTGACGAGCTCCCGACCCAGTAGGTGACGAGCTCCCGACTCAGTAGGTGACGAGCTCCCGACTCAGTAGGTGACGTGCTCCTTGACTCAGTAGGTAACGAACTCCCGACTCAGTAGGTGACGAGCTCTAGGACTCAGTAGGTGACGAGCTCCCGACCCAGTAGGTGACGAGCCCCTGACCCAGTGAGGTGACGAGCTCCCGACTCAGTAGGTGACGAGCTCCTTGACTCAGTAGGTGACGAGCTCCCGACTCAGTAGGTGACGTGCTCCCAGTCGGGGTCGTCTCCTGCCGCCAGCGACGACAGGCGGCGTATGCGCGGCTCCAGCGGGCGGCCGGGCGCCACCGCCAGGGTCTGCAGGGTGTAGAGGCCGCCACCGTGCACCACCCATAGTTCGCCACTCACCGAGGCTGTCGGACACAGCGCCCGGTCAGAGACGCCCACCAGCCCGCCACTGGGGCGTGCCACAGGTTAACAACCTCTTATTTTCTCTTGTAAACATCCGGCTCATTCCCGGTCACACTGGCAACATTGTACAAATTGGAGACTGGGTTTCCGTTTTCGCAGCCCGCTGTAATCACCTTCTCCCATGTAGCTTGTTTATAACGAGATAATTCGTACATGCGGGAGAATTCATCAACAGGGGAAATTCTGCTGCTTCCCAGTAAGACCCAGTGTTCCCGGCCCGGCGGGCCGCAGAGCGGCGGCGCCACTGACCGGAGAGTTGTTTGGTGGAGCCGGGCACGCGGCACCACTGCCGCTCCGACTCCAGCCAGCGGTGGACGGCGCCGGAGCGAGCGCGCGCCCAGACGCCGCAGGGAGCCACCGCCAGCTGGGCGGCGGCCACGCCCGGCGCCGCCTGCCAGTGGGTGCCCACCAGCAGCTGCTGGGAGACGCCCGCCCGCCGCCACGCCAGCCCGGCGTCATCCAGCGCCCATACCGGCACGTCGCCGGGGCCGACGCACACCTGTCACAGACGCACACGTCACCGGGACCGACGCATACCTGTCACAGACGCACACGTCACCGGGACCGACGCACACCTGTCACAGACGCACACGTCACCGGGACCGACGCATACCTGTCACAGACGCACACGTCACCGGGACCGACGCATACCTGTCACAGACGCACACGTCACCGGGACCGACGCATACCTGTCACAGACGCACGTCACCGGGACCGACGCCTACGTCACTGGGACCGACGCCTACGTCACTGGGACCGACGCCTACGTCACCGGGACCGACGCATACGATGACAGGAGACTGCCGTACAAAAACTTTGCTCCATGGTCAGGGATAGGTACCTTACAATGGGTTCTTCTGAACCAAGCTTGCGCGGGATCTCAGTCCATCCCCAGGACCAGAAGGAAGCTAGCCCCCCCCATCCATACAAGCTACATAAATACATTGGCCGTAGAAGCTTCTTAAAGACATGACGTCACAGAAACAAACACAACCAAAGGAAAACGAACGGAAACAAAAACGATACCCACAGTCATGATTACATCCTGATCAGGTGTGCGGCGTTAATCCCATTACCAGCACACACCGAAACAGAACGAGCTCAGTACCGGACTGAACCTGGGGAGGACCAGACCATTGCCGCACCAACAAACAAGCTTCTCACGGACCAGCAGGACAGGACTGAACCTGCGGAAGGGACCAGACCATTGCCGCACCAACAAACAAGCTTCTCACGGACCAGCAGGACAGGACTGAACCTGCGGAGGGACCAGACCACTGCCGCACCAACAAACAAGCTTCTCACGGACCAGCAGGACAGGACTGAACCTGCGGAGGGACCAGACCACTGCCGCACCAACAGACAAGCTTCTCACGGACCAGCAGGACAGGACTGAACCTGCGGAGGGGACCAGACCACTGCCGCACCAACAGACAAGCTTCTCACGGACCAGCAGGACAGGACTGAAGCTGCGGAGGGACAGACCACTGCCGCACCAACAGACAAGCTTCTCACGGACCAGCAGGACAGGACTGAACCTGCGGAGGGACCAGACCACTGCCGCACCAACAGACAAGCTTCTCACGGACCAGCAGGACAGGACTGAACCTGCGGAGGGACCAGACCACTGCCACACCAACAGACAAGCTTCTCACGGACCAGCAGGACAGGACTGAACCTGCGGAGGGACAGACCACTGCCGCACCAACAGACAAGCTTCTCACGGACCAGCAGGACAGGACTGAACCTGCGGAGGGACCAGACCACTGCCGCACCAACAGACAAGCTTCTCACGGACCATCAGGACAGGACTGAACCTGCGGAGGGACCAGACCACTGCCGCACCAACAGACAAGCTTCTCACGGACCAGCAGGACAGGACTGAACCTGGGGAGGGACCAGACCACTGCCGCACCAACAGACAAGCTTCTCACGGACCAGCAGGACAGGACTGAACCTGCGGAGGGACCAGACCACTGCCGCACCAACAAGCCTCTCACGGACCAGACTTTCACAAAAGGCGACATCAACGCCGCCAGAGCCTGGCGACAGACGGGACTGGGTCGGAGTACCGGCGGGTGGCCTGGTAACGGCACAGGGGAGCGCCGCGGCGCCGAGTACCTGGCTCCGCTCCAGGTGCGCCGTGTAGTGGTTCCGACTGACGTGCACCTGAGGGGGGCACCGCCTGCCCGGTTAGAAACGCTCCGACTCAGCCGCCACCAGCATCAGCCACAACGCAGCCGTGCCGCAGCGGCTGGAGAAATCACACCGCCTCAAAACACGATCGCCGATGCAGTCAACGGTTTGGCCACACAGGGCCGTTGCGTCATGAATTTTCCTCGTTGTTTTCAATCCTGATCTGCGTGCGGCCCGCTCTCGTAGCCAGCTGTGCATGCACGTGTTTATACACTGACGTGTACTACGCACCAGACTGCATCATCTGAATTCACATAAGACACCACGTTCAGGTCATCGGGCTCACCTGCACGAAGTGGACACCTCCCGGCGAGTCCAGGGTGACCCAGGCGGGCTGCAGGGCGGTGGGGCTGCGGCGCGCCACAGTCGGCCCCAGCCGGATCAGCACGCGGCCCTGCGCGTCGCACGCCCACACCGACTGGGCGCCCACCGAGAGGTGCGTCAGGCGGCACCGGTCTGCCGCGGCACGCAACACAACACTGTCACCGCCCGCACCGACTGGGCGCCCACCAGAGGTGCGTCAGGCGGCACCGGTCTGCCGCGGCACGCAACACAGCACTGTCACCGCCCACCGCCGGCAGCCTCGCTTACAGCTACCGTAGCCTCAGCGACTGGTGGTCCCGAATCGCGCATGGACAAAAGGACTAATGCTGAACGACAGTATGAATGCTTCTGATACATTAAGTGAATTATTCACTTACTTCTGAGATAGACTGGCCTGCCTTTCCTTGGTTAGCGTACACAAGCGCAACAATCTACCATTCACTGACACCGGTGCGGACCGCGGCGTGGCGCCGGAGGCACTAACCGATCTGAAGTAGGTCCAGCTGGGCCCAGTCGGTACCACGCGGCCGCTGCTCCACACCCTCGCGCACATACACCTCCCCGGTGGTGGAGAGCAGCCAGAGGGCGCCCGGCGCCGCCGACAGACACTGCAGCTGGCAGCCGCGCACCGGCAGCGGCACCGGCTGGCAACGGACACACAGGCTGACTGTGAAGGAGAGGACGGACACGCAGGCTGACGGTGAGGGAGAGGACGGACACACAGGCTGACTGTGAGGGAGAGGACGGACACACAGGCTGACTGTGATGGAGAGGACGAACACACAGGCTGACGGTGATGGAGAGAACGGACACACAGGCTGACTGTGATGGAGAGGACGGACACACAGGGTGAGGGAGAGGGAGAGAACGGACACACAGGCTGACTGTGATGGAGAGGACGGACACACAGGCTGACTGTGAGGGAGAGGACGGACACACAGGGTGACGGAGAGGGAGAGAACGGACACACAGGCTGACTGTGATGGAGAGGACGGACACACAGGCTGACTGTGATGGAGAGGACGAACATACAGGCTGACTGTGATGGAGAGGACGGACACACAGGCTGACTGTGAGGGAGAGGATGGACACACAGGCTGACGGTGAGGGAGAGGATGGACACACAGGCTGACGGTGAGGGAGAGGACGGACACGCAGGCTGACGGTGAGGGAGAGGACGGACACGTAGGCTGACGGTGAGGGAGAGGAAGGACACACAGGCTGGCTGTGATGGAGAGGACGGACACAGGCTGACTGTGAGGGAGAGTACGGACACACAACTGACGGTGACACAGGCTGACTGTGAGGGAGAGGACGGACACACAGGCTGACGGTGAGGGAGAGGACGGACACACAGGCTGACGGTGAGGGAGAGGACGGACACACAGGCTGACGGTGAGGGAGAGGACGGACACACGGGCTGACTGCGAGGGAGAGGACGGACACACAGGCTGACGGTAAGGACAGACACTGGGGATGGACAGATAGGCTGACGGTGCCGGCAGACACTAAGGATTTTTCCTGCTGCTAAACCATTAATTTTAGCAGCCAAACAACAGTTTTGTCAACTTTTGTATTGCTCTTGAGGCGCTATACTGCGAAACTTCGCTAAGACAGGGCGCTAGACAGGTTCTGGAACACATGGCATCGAGGAATAGTCAGCGTTACCACGCTGGATAAAAACTAACGCTCAGCCACGCGGCAAACGCTCCGATCCCAGGCGTCTGGGCTACCTTGAGCAGGCCGTCGTGAGCGTCGCCGCCGTAGAGCTGCCCCCTGGCGACGGTCCAGAGCTGACCGCGGCGCTGGTACAGTCCGCTGGCGTGTACTTCCGACCAGGCCAGCTCCCGACCGCGCGGCGTGTACTGCTCCCAGCGCACCCCTGCGGCGGCCGGCGCAAACTCACCGGGGGGCTACAGGGCCAGGCGGAGCAGAGTGCAAACAGAATGGGAGGACTAAGGGAGGTTGGCACATGGAGGGTGGGCCGGCGAAACAAAACGTAACAACAGTGATGACGTGAGTTGATTAAAGGGCGAGAGAATAACCACCTGCCACTCGTAATGATCGAGAGTTGTCAGGTAAGCCGGAAGTTTATTCGATATTTCAATGGCGTGCCTTCATCAGCAATAAGGTTTGGATTTTATACACAGACAAAATAAGAAGAAAAAACACTGATGAAGACAAGTCGATGAAATGCCTAATAACGTCTCGGATTTGTTTTACAGTTTTGGATTAGCATGATGGTTAGGCAGTTATTATCTTACTTCTGGATCACGTACAGACTCATACAACACTTTAGACTACTAAATCATAAATAAGACCTGATTTATTTCTGATCCAAACACCGGGTATGTCTATAATATGTATATACACACAATCAAAGTGACCGACCATAACCTCCCACGACTAGTGAGAGAGCGTGGTTCCCACCCCGCCACCAGGAGGCCGGGCCGCACCTGTGATGCGGTGCCGGTTACTGAGCACGTTCATAACGGCAGGCTCGGCGAACCACGCCACGCCGCCCTCCACCGCCACGCTGGCGCGCAGAGCGGCGCCGGCCGCTGGTGCTGCCACCTGTCGGCCGCCGGCCGAACCACCGCTCCTCAACCCCAGTACCTGAGACGGAGAGGGGTCAGCTCCCAGATCCGACTGGTGCCAGAAGACAGCCATGGCGAGCGGAGGTGTTACTACGGCAGGTAATGTGACACATATTCCGGGCAAGCAGTTCGATCGCACATAGCCAGCAGTCCGCAGTCATCCAACCAATGCCTTCCAATCCGACACGTCCGATAATAACTAAACCTCTGACGAAATTCACCGCCAGCGACAGCCGTTCTCGGTTGGGGTGTGTGGGGGGGGCACTCACCCGTCTCCAGACTCCGTCCACGCCGCGGGGCAGGTCGGCCGACACGCCGGTAATGAAGTGCAGCCGGGCGCGCGCGTCCAGCAGCCAGCCGGTGCTGCCGGAGCCCAGGTAGGCGGCGTGTACCTGCAGCGCGCCCGTGGCCAGCGACTCCCAGCTGAGACCGGCCTGGTGCGCCCGGCTGACGCCCACCCGCCACAGCACGCCGCCTGTCGGCGGGGTTATAACGTTAGAGCACGGAGCCTGGCAGGGAGGTTATAACGTTACAGCACACTGCCTGTCGGCGAAAGTGTTATGTTACAGCACACCGCCAGTCGGCGGGGTTATAACGTTACAGCACACTGCCTGTCGGCGAGATTGTAACGTTACAGCACACTGCCAGTCAGTGAGGTTATAACGTTAGAACACGCCGCCTGGCAGTGAGGTTATAACGTTACAGCACACCCCTTGCCGGGGACGGTTATAACGTTACAGCATACCGCTTCCAAAGCACACTAGCTACAGCAAAGAAGGAAGCGGTAAAAACGCCCACCACGTCGGAGGAAAAGGTTATGACGCGCCCCAGCCAACCTAATCGCTGATTTGGAAATCAAGCGCTAACACCTTGGAAAGCAGCCATTTTGAAAAATAAGCACTAACGCCGGACGACTGCCAGAACTGGCGGCTAACATACTTCACTGACGGGAGAGCACAGCAGAGAGAAGGGAAACGTCAGCTAGGCGACGTCTTACAGGATGTCTTACTCAACTGTCCATTTTTAAACAATAATGATGCGAAGATAGATTTGGCTTATACGATATCACTACAGTCCACAAAGGGTAGCCAAACATTGCAGGGGATAATGTTCTACCATTGTTATCAGGTTCGGGTGCAGCCACAATTACCACGATCAATCAACCTCGATATTCACTGTCCTCACCCGACCAAAGCCTGACGCCGGTGCTCTCAGGCACACCTGAGCGGCATTTGAGTCTCACCCTTGGCAGTGACGGCCCAGACGACGCCGTCACGCGCCGTGACGTGGATGAGCGGCTCCGGCGCGTCCACGGCGAACTCGGGCGCGGCGCACCGGTGCTCCCACAGGTCGCGCTGCACGAACAGCTTCCCGCCGCGCTGCCCACACAGGACAGTGTCCTCAACTAGACAGATGGCTCTGTTTCTACATGGGACCAGCGTCTAGGCTATGTGACATCAGATGGGAAAAACCAGGCTTGGGCTAGGACACGGTGTCCAGTCCTGCGACTGAGTAGACTCGAACCCGTGACCTGCATAACAAACAAGCAGATTACACAATGTCTGCAGACGAGCTGAACGCGCGCACTATCCGACTGCGCCGCACAAGGAACAACCCCCAGGAAAGATTCGCACGAGCTGCAAGCAAGAACCAAAGCTTGCGGGTTTGGATACAGCATCCTTTACGTTTTTGTCAGCCTGGCCACATAATGCATACAAAATAGCTGGCAACACACGAGGAATTCCTATGAACCAAACACTCAAATAAAATGCACAGAAAATGGCTGAGCTGGACTAGAGAGAAAAGGGTCGTACCATACATCGCCATCCCGGGTCTGTCTACCATTCTACCCTGAATCCCACAGCGCCGCCTCACCTTGATGTACCAGACGGCAGCTGAGTCGGCCGCCAGTTGGACCACGTCGCGGGCCGCTTTGACCCAGTGTGCGCCGCGCGGCCGGCCCGGCTCGGGGTCAGCCAGGGCGTAGGCCAGCCCGGCGGAGTCCAGTCGCCACACGCGGCGACCGTCGAACGAGACGGCCACCTGCAGCCGACAGACGGGACAGCGAGGTGGTCAACGGACGTGTCACAGCCGTATCTAACGTGCTGGTAGGTGTGGAACGAGCAAGCTGTACCAGGTAACTTCACAAAGCTGGGACTAGTAACTTCCTCAGCGCTACACTGCTGCATTTTAAACTTTGCAGCGCAGTCACAAATAAGTTGAAAGTTCGATAATCTCTGCGATCCATACACTACATGAAACGAGACCATTCATTGAGTACAGATGCCGAGATGTATTCACCCCACTCGTTGTACAAACCTGAGCAGCCCTGTAGTCGAGCAGCTCCCACTTGGCCTGTTCTTCGGAGTCCGTCCAGTACACTCGGCCCTCAGGATCGGTCAACACGGCGTACCGACTGCAGGCGGACAGGGTGGACACGAACGACGGCGCCAGCTGGCGCAGCCACGGCCGCCAGCCGCCGTCCACGTCCTCCGGCTCCTCTTCGGCAGCGTCGACGGCGTCGGCTTCCACAGCGGCGTCGGCGTGCTGCACGTGGACCGGCTGGGGCCGCACCGGCTCCCCTGTCTCACTGTCCAGGCGGGGAGTGTCCTCGGAGGCTGGGAGTTCAGCTGGGGGTGGGACTTCTTCACTGTCCAGAGGCAAGGGAGGCTTATTGAAAGGGAAGAGGCTGCTGTAGCTCGGAGTGGGCGATGGTTCTTCTGCTTTGTCGGGAGAAGGGTCAGTGGTGAGTGCGGTGACCGCGCCCCGGCCCCACAGCTGAGCCGTTTCGAGAGAGGTTTCAGCAGTGAGCCCCAGGGTCGGCGCCGGGGCCATGTCGCGGGCGGTTGGAGACGGCTGGGAGGGCGTGGAGCCGCCCGGGGACGGCGGCCGGGCTGCTACTGAGAGGTCCTCCAGACCCAGCAGTGCTGCCAGCTGCAGCTCCTTCTCCCGGGCCTCGTCCGACAGCTCCGAGTCGGTCCTCCGCAGCCGCGGCCGCACGTCGCTGGGGTAGAACTGGGTGAAGTCGAGGGGTCCGGCGGGCGGCCGCAGCGGGAAGACGGACGAGGCAGCGTCCTCAGCAGCTGCCGGATCCGGCAGCGCTCGCTCCGGAGGCGGAGGCACGGCAACCCTCTCCCGCAAGTCGCTTCCCTCCGACTCACCACAAGTCCTTTCACTCGCACTCTTACTTCCACTCTTCCCCTCATTGAGCGCCACACCAGCCATCGTCCCGGCTACCTCACCGCCAGCACCCTCAGCCGCCACCTCCTGCGCACCCCGCAGAGGATCGGCCTCCCCGGAGTCCGCGCCGTCGGCGCCTCACCACCCAGGGAGACTGTGTCCAAGCTGCGGGTATCGGGCTCGCAGTTGGCGCGGCGGCGGCGGCCCGGCCTCCGACGTACCTTCACCTGACGCGCGATCGGCTCAGTATCCACCATAGCCACGGTCGGTGCCGGCGCCACCTCCGCCACCGCCACCTCCGCCACAGAGGAGGCCGGCGAGGGCGCGGCCGACACTGGGGGTGAGAGCTCGTCCTCGGCCGGGGGTCGGCGCACGTCCGGAGAGGAGGAGGATGACCCGAGGGCGACCCGCGCCGACGGCTGTCGGGGCGGCGGCGGCGGACGGCTGCCACCCAGGCCCAGGGCCATCAGCGAGCCCATCCGCGCCTTGAGAGACGAAACGGCATCTGTGGACAAGGACGGAGTCAGAGTTTACAACGGATTATCAACATCCCTGCCTTCATGTGTTGGGATCCACTAGTGCCTCGACAGGCATGGGCATGTAACGACCCGAAAACCATGTCCAGCAACGGTAATGTTATGGAAGGGAACTAAAATAAACTTGGTCGTGAGCAGCTGGGACGAAAGAACTTACAAATCAGTGCAGACACGGAATTAATGAAACACATTGCTTTCAAAAAAAGTAACAACATTCATATGCCAGACATCACCAGAAGCAGAATTCTGCACCATCCCTTGTTTCGCCGATGCCCACTCGTTGTCAAGACTCCGGCAGCCGACGGTCTACTTGCCTGAGGTGCTGGACAGTTTGTCGAAGACACCGGCCCGCTCCAGCTGTCCGGAGACGCTGTGCAGCATGCTCTTCACCTGGGTGACCGGCACGGCCGACTTCAGGTCCTGCAGCACCTCCTCCAGACTCAGGTCGCCGTTCGCGAGCCGCAAGTTCTCTGGCGAAGTTAAAACCAACATTAATGTCGGGTAGCAACGGGTCGGATTGATCTGTGAGCTGTCAAGAGGCAAAAATCGTGAAAAAACAGAAATCCCAATGATTTTTAACAAAATTTGATAACTCAAATTTGAATAAATCTTGAATTTTGATAACCTATCACGAACTCTAAACGGGTAATTCTAATTCAAAGTTTCAACAAATTCCCACGCTTCGTTGACAACAGTGTCTCGATCTCACCGCAGATGGCGGGATGGTCGTCGGGCAAGGCACCAAGCCGGATGAGCCGACGTGGCGAGCAGAGCACGAAGATGGCGCCACCGGCGGCGGCCACGTCCAGCACAGCGGGCAGCCGATCACACCGGTGCAAGATCTCCCAGCTGAGGCCAAGGCAGTGCCAATGTCAACAACGGACGCGACATACCGAGGGAGATGTCATTATGCGACCTTCAAAGCAAAGCACCATCACTATCTCACAGAAAGATGATGAATAGAACACGGAGGATTTCGCCGCAGTTTCCGGACATCACCTGACCTCATAAGAGCGATTAGATGGGCTGGTCACTCACCGGGCCGTGTCGACCACCAGCAAACAGTGCCGATCGTACAGCGCCACGGTGGTCTCGGAGAGAGGCATCAGCAGGCCCGGCCCGACCCCTGCCGCCGGCGAGTGCGCGCGCACCGGGTACAGCAGCTGAACCGGCCGCGCGCCCTCCAGCGTCGGCTGCCGGGAACAGCGGCGGGGTAACGGCGGCTGACAGACACAGCGACGGGGTAACGGGGGCTGACGGACACAGCGGCGGGGTAACGGGGACTGACAGACACAGCGACAGGGTAACGGGCACTGACGGACACAGCGGCGGGGTAACGGGGGCTGACAGAAACAGCGGCGGGGTAACGGGGGCTGACGGACACAGCGGCGGGGTAACGGGGACTGACAGACACAGCGACAGGGTAACGGGCACTGACGGACACAGCGGCGGGGTAACGGGGGCTGACAGAAACAGCGGCGGGGTAACGGGGGCTGACGGACACAGCGGCGGGGTAACGGGGGCTGACGGACACAGCAGCGGGGTAACGGGGGCTGACAGAAACAGCGGCGGGGTAACGGGGGCTGACGGACACAGCGGCGGGGTAACGGGCGCTGACGGACACAGCGGCGGGGTAACGGGGACTGACGGACACAGCGGCGGGGTAACGGGCGCTGACGGACACAGCGGCGGGGTAACGGGGGCTGACGGACACAGCGGCGGGGTAACGGGCGCTGACGGACACAGCGGCGGGGTAACGGGGGCTGACGGACACAGCAGCGGGGTAACGGGGGCTGACGGACACAGCGGCGGGGTAACGGGGGCTGACAGACACAGCAGCGGGGTAACGGGGGCTGACGGACACAGCGGCGGGGTAACGGGGGCTGACGGACACAGCGGCGGGGTAACGGGGGCTGACAGAAACAGCGGCGGGGTAACGGGCGCTGTCAGATGTTTCGATTTCACGTATGGACGACAATTTAAGGACGATCAACACGAAACCTTTTTTAAACATTGTGACCCAAACTATAATTGCAATTTTTTATAAGAAATACACGAAGGAACATTTTTGTCGGCCTTTCCTAAAGCAGCAAAAGTGCACATTTAAAAACTATATAGACATCATGATATTGCAACTATGCTGGGATTTGGTCATAAACCCCACCGCAGGCAGCCCATATGTATGGATCGGACCCTGTGCGTCGTCCACGACAGTCCACGCCACAGCTCCATCAGCCCGGGCGGCCGCCGAGTCTGACCTTGAGGGAGACGGTGGCGCCGACGCTGCCGTTGAGGTCGGCGGTGACGACCTTCAGAGCCGAGCGCGCGGCCAGCACCGCCACGCCGCCTGCCGAGTCCTCCACGAAACAGGCGCCCAACTCCCCCGGCCTGCGCGCAGCAGGCGCGGCCGGGGCGGTAATGATTGGGCGGTAATGAAATAGAGATTATCCACAAACCGCTTTCAGACTGGATTGCTAGAGAATTCGGGTGGCTTTCGATGTAAATAGGGATAGTCATATTCTTTCGCACACGGAGAGCATATGGATTAAGTCATGGCGCGCAAACAAATTGACCCAAATTTTTCGGTGAAACTTCGCATATGGATAGGATTGGATCTCAATGTCCTTAACCATGACATTCTCTAGGTAAGGAAGCCTGGGTACAGGCAAAACGCGACTGCAGCTGCACATGTGTGAGGCTCACCTGTGGTACAATGGAGCAGGGGAGAGCCTTAGAAAGGGCATGTATGATCTACATGACACCTCACGTACCAAGAATGGCAAAGCAAGCCCCATGCAGTAGCTAAAAGAGCATACAAATCCACATATGCCTACACAATACCTCACAGATCTAACTATCCCGCGAAATAAACACAGCCCTCCCTCTCAAACCCCCGAAGAGATCTGCAGAACGAAACATTACGCCCGAGGCAAAGGGGATGCTGTATCAGAATTATCGCAAGGCGATAGAACACCATACTACATAGAGATAGAACGAAACCAAATGGATAGAGCTACGACCCCAAGCGGCGTAACCAAACAGAAGAATAACTGCAGCGCTCTGAAGCACTCAGGTGGATAGCAGGCTCACGTTTTGCGCGGTTTGGTGCCGACCTGGGAGGCCGGTCCGTGCGGCCACCGCCAGACCAAGCACCGGGCGCGCGTGGCCACCAGCAGGTACTGGCGCAGGTAGCGCAGCTGCACCACCGGCGACGGCTCCCGCAGCAGCACTCGGCTCACCGCCGACTCCTGGGGGCGACGTCAGGCGACGCAACCGTCAGACAACAGGCCGTCAGGCGACGCGACCGTCCGACAACAGGGCGTCAGGTGACGCAACCGTCAGACAACAGGGCGTCAGGTGATGCAACCGTCGACAACAGGGCGTCGGTGACGCGACCGTCAGACAACAGGGCGTCGGGCGACGCGACCGTCCGACAACAGGGCGTCAGATGACGCAACCGTGACAACAGGGCGACAGGTGATGCAACCGTAGACAACAGAGCGTCAGGTAACGCGACCATCAGACAACAGGGCGTCAGGCGACGCAACCGTCAGACAACAGGGTGTCAGGTGACGAGATCATTAGATCACAAAACGTCGGATAACGAGATCACCAGGTAGCAAAGTCTCAGAGAACACGATAATTGCATTAAAAACGTCAGGTAACACAATCATCAGACAACAAAGCCCTATATGACGCGATCATTAGATCGCGCAGAATCAGATAACGGGTTCATGAAATAACAAAACGTCGGGTGCCGAAGTCACGAGTCATGCTCAGTACCAGTCTGTGTATTCAGCTGATCAAACGCTGCTAGTGGGCAACAGGAGCCCTGAATGTGGCACCTCCCTCTTTGATAGGCTAAAAGGGTACGGGTTAGAACACAAGACGGTTTTCGATGCAGGCACAGGAATATCCGTTCTCTTTACTGATGATCAGTTAGAAGCAAAGTCAGTCCACTCGTCTCCGAAGCGCTGCCATGTGATCGAGCACGCGGACGTTTCGGCTGCGGGGACCTACCGTGATGTAGTCTATCTCGGTGACGCTGACGACGCCCGCCTCGTCGCCGCTGAAGACGCGGTCAGCGTTCTGGCTGCAGCAGAGCGCCGTCACAGGGGCGTCGTGGGCTGAACTGACGCCGAACTGCAGGTTCTGCGGCACGGGGGAGCACAGCGACCGCCGGGTAATCGACGGGGTTTCGCAGGGACCAGACATTGTTCCACTCAAAACAGGCTGGGCTTGAGTTAGATTAACGATTACAAAAAAACATCAGATGAAAAAGTCATGGCGTCATCTATTCTCCGAAAAAAAACAATTTACTCGCGAGAATAATTCCAATCAGACTCGTCGATTGGAGATTACGCATCCGAGCCTGCTGATGATTTTATTGGAGTTTTAGGGCACTCCAGCTACAAAGGCTATATGTGCCCGGCATCAGAGCCTGCACTTGATCCAGTAGCACAGCAGCAAGTGCGGAGTCTGTGCAGAGGCCGAATATTGGGAAGGTCAATTCAAGCAGTTCGGTAGCTTATCACCATGATAGACCAGCACAGGTGCTTTCAAAAGCAGAAACGGCACGCTGTTCTCTTACTTCTTGTGAATAAAAATACACAGCACTAAACTTTTGGCTAGAAATGGAACAACAAAAAATAATCTCGCAATCATGTTGAGCCATTTTTGCATGATACTTTGAGGCGATACATGATCATTTCGGCTCTTCCCGCAGAAGCCAATGCACGCAGTCCTACGTATTATAACTTTCAAGTTACGGGGCTGCACCACGGTACGGTTTGTTAGAGGACGGCCATCAACTACGCACCGCATACTTTTCATTTCAACCCCTCCCTCCGCCCCCCCCACGCAGCACCTTTGTGACACCCCCGTGTAACGTTGGCTATCAGATGTCACATGCCATGGAGCACTTGGCTATGTGGATTCGTCCGGGCACAATGCGTGTCCAGTGCACCTAGTTCATGTGGTCATTATTTGCTTAGTTAAAACACGCCATGTGATGCACCGAACAATCCAAACAAAAACCGTGCTAAAGCAAGTTTCCAGTTATATCTGATTAGCTTCATCTGATTACTCCAATTAAGTTCAGATGGCCTCCAAAACAGAAAAAGAGTAAAAACGCAGTTGAAAAGTGAAGCCAGAATTAGAAGGAATGAAGGATTATTAACTTCAACAAACCAATTATAAAGACACAGTTTCCATTTTCAAGCGTGTTATCGCCATCAAGCCATAACACTTCTGGACTGAAAGATACTGGAAAGCTTGAGGGGAAATTCTGTAAATTTGATTTAGCACTCGATCTGAAGCATTATAACGTAAAGTGTTACAATGTTAAATGCCCTTGCAAAGTAAATGCTGTAGATTTATGGTGATGCCACCGGAAGGCTTTTACAAGAGCCGCAGTCAGTATCTACCCTCACCTTTTTGATGTTCATCTCCGTGATGCGGACGTACTCGGGGACGTCGCCGCGCGCCAGGCGGGGCACCACGAAGGCGCTGACCTCGCCGGACCGGTGTCCGGCCACCAGCAGGTGGTCCGAGGAGGTCACCGCGCACACCCGGCTCACCGGGTTCAACTGGCCCTGAGGTCACACGGGGCCGCGAACGAGGTCTTGGGGTCGATCCGAGGTTTGGGGCTGGAGCCGGTGCATCGGGGCTGGAGCCGAGGTCTATGAGGTTGGGCTGAGGTGATATGGGGTCTGGCTAGGGGATTGGGGTCTGAGCTAGGTGATATGGGGTCTGGCCGAGGTCTGTGGGGCCGGGTGGTTGTGGGATCCGTGCCGGGTTCATCTTCTCCTCATATATTTTAGTCCATACGTAAATGATATGTGTCCGACCGGATACGGCATATGGAGCCGAGCCGATACACGGGGCCGGGGCCGGGGCTAAACACATCGGCACGTCAGACGAAGCATGATTGTTGGGATCTTAATACACACCGGCTGCAGAGTCCACAGGTGGCCATTGCCGATGTTCCGCCTTTGGAAGAGGAGAAATGTGCTGCCACAGGGTGGGATCTGAGCTCCCAGCCTAATTGTGGAATCGCAGTCCGCTACTGGACTTCACTAATCCCCCGAGACATAGCTTTAGCGATTGCAATGAAATAACTGTTCATCACAGCATTCAAGGTACCCATGGGGTGACGCGTCTTCCGCGTCCCCAGGTACCAGAAGGGTCACCCTTCTCCCACAAAAAATGTTAAAACTCGCGCATATATTTCATAATGTTATCCAGCTTGTTAACGCGGACTCTACTTCATGTTCCCAAACTGATTGTGGATAAACTACCTTGATAGTGATCCCCGGACAGCTGGCATGATTTGATTTAACCTTTTTTCAACTCCCCTCCCACACCCCGGTCGTCGGCAGGATGCATTACGTCCCCTCGAGGAAAAAAACGCAAAAAAAGAACAAACAAAACATTCGCGAGCATACCTTTCTAACCCTAAACACTTCAGTTTAACTCAGACAGACAACACAGGACACACGCACACACTCAGCCACAAAATATGGCCTGAACGAGGTCGTAGCTACACACTGTACACATTCCGGGCTTTGCCAGTGTACACCGCACAGTTCAACTGACCTCTCTGCGGTAGCGCTGCATGGTGCAGCTGACGCTGTCGTACCAGTACACGGAGCCGGTGTTGGTGCCCAGCAGTATGAAGTCGTCCACAGCCGACACAGAGGTGAGCTGCAGCTCCCCCTGGGCCAACAGGTTCTGCGGAGACGACGGCATACGCCCAGTCAGCACCACAAGTCCAGGGCGTGGGAGCCCCGGGAATCACGCCCGCTGGAGTAGCTGAACACTTCCCCTTCTTGTGACCCCAGAGACCCCTCGTGGTACGTGCTCGGGTAAGGCGATCCTGGTGCTGGGTTAACATACGCTTCAACACAATTTAGCGCAATGTCTAAGAAAATAGATCAACAATAGATAGAATTCAGGGTGCTGCACTGAAGAACATGGTTATAATTTGATGAGTTATAAGTTGGCATTTTCTCCTCGAAGCCTGTACGCAGAATATTGCAAATTCAGAGATTATATATTCAGGCGCAGCCCTTCCTCAGAGTCTTTTTCATGTAGGCAATCAATGATCAGGAATATTATTGGTCATAGTGAGAGCTGCAACCTCGAACTGAGTTCCTTACAACGTCTTCTGATTTGGCATTTTTCCAATCATCGGTCGCCTACATGACGAACATTCTGAGGAAGGGCGGTGCCAGAATGTATTATCACTGAAGCTGCCAAACTGTGCATGCAGGATTCGAGAAGAAAGACAAATAAATCACATATCAACTTAAATTTATCAATATTCAGAGTGCGAGAGAAGGGAGGAGGAATACAACACATGTGACAATCTGTCCTCAACATCGGACGGATTCTTGTTGTTTTGTTTTTTTTTGTTTTCGGAAATCGAACCACTTATAAAAAGAGCATCATCAAAACATAGGCTATTCACGGACAAGAAGAGCTGCCAAGCTCCACAGTTCTAAGAGGCCGGTGTTCTGAGGAACGTGATAGGAATATCGAGCTTGGACTGATTCAGCCACCCTATTCACTGAGCAAGATAATTCTGTGGTTCCGCGGATCATGCACTAACAATATTAACGCTACTCACGATTCTCGTGTACTTAAGTTAAACCCAAATAACGTCGCCCAAACTCGACAGCTGAGATCGGGGTTTATAGTCCCCGCGACCATTTCGGGGCCAGAGCCAGAAGCTTCGTCCTGCCAATCCGCCGTTTCTAGGATACCTCTCTATTTATTTGAAGCTCTGGCACAGGATACTCATTGCACAACACAGCCGGTATGGATTTCCTCGCGGTGCGTGGTAGCGCCCGGCTCGTGCACTGCGGTCGGGTCCCGGTCCCGGTCACGTGACCTGAGTCACCAGCGAGGCTGGATACAGACCGCGCGCTACACAGGGAGCGGCGCAACACGGCGCCCCAGACACCGGCACCCGGCACGCGCCGGGGTCGCTCACACAGGCCAAACTGCAGACTTTTACATAGTACGCGCCGGAAAATGGGGAGGGGGAGAACCAGGCAGCCAGCCAGCCCCCCCCAACTTTGCATTAAATATGTTTATTTCAGCCAAATTGGGGGAAAAATCGAGAGATTTTGTACCAAGCCAGTGCGAAAGGAAGCAATGAGCCTAAAGCCCGATGAATTGAACTTTTGGTTCTTGAGAAGTGCAGTATTTATCAGCAGCTGCCTGAATATTAGCTCACTCCTTATTTTTTCGACTGTTAACACTTATGATAGCCATTCATATTCAAAATAGCCACAAAATATTCAAAAGCCAATCGGACAAAATGTCGCCTGGTCAGTTACGAGCAACCGATTTGACGCATTACTTGTGATTTGGAGACGGCAAGATTTTCAACGAACTGTGCTATTAACACGCGCATTGACGGGGGCGGGTACCCGCCCCCTCGGGTTTTTCGGAGACAGCAGAAAAACGGCGGCGCTACGCGCCGCCGTACTTGGTATCCTTTTCCTCATCATTTTACAACTTCTGTGAAAATTTTAAGGTTAGGTCATCTCAGGTCAGGTCACCAGTACAGGTCAAGTGACCCAACCTCAAAAAAGTTTAAGATAGCATAAGTCGGAGCAGGGTGAACTTATCCGATTGAAACTCACATCACATAATGGCCCCACAGAGTTCTCTAAAATATGTTCCGGTATTTTTGATATCGATGACCTAAGGTCAGGTACGAGGCATGACCTCTCCATTGGAAATACATGGGAAAATGGTTTTTCGGAATAACTCAGTCACGGATGGTGATAGAGCATTTATTTTAGCTGCATTAGACTCGCCTGGGCTTTGCAGTTCTAATGATATGCATTTTATATAATTTGACCCTGACCTGACCTCAGGCCAGGTCAAATCCTTGATTTGACCTAGCAAGGTCAAATTTATATCATTCGATTCGGCTTGCTAAGAGGATTCATATAGTTCAGTCGTTTTGCTCTATCTTTATTGTTCAGATTTCATGGCCGAAAACTGAATTTACATGTTATCCCTATGACGGGCATGTTTTGACCTCTCGTGACCTTAAATGTGACCTGACAAAAAATGGTTCAATGTTTTCGATGGGAGTGGATGGGCAGCCCAACGCCGTTTACCGTTTTGCTACCTACCGTGGTTCTCGAGATCTTAGGGGTGGGTCGCCCCCCGTTGGGTGGCTCCCGTAATGCGCGTGTTAAGTTCTCCCAAAGAGTCTAATTCCAAACCGATTGAAACTTTTCCCACTTTCAATCGCTAAATTAGATTCCGACACTCAAACTTTTCAGCCTCAACGCAGGAAACATACAAAAATAGAACGCTGGTGTTCATTCTAAACGCAGGACTTCAGGCTAACAAACTGTAGCCTTAATACTGCGGTTCAAGTTTCTTTTACAGTTCAATTCTTTGATTTGAACTGTGTCTGTTCTAGCGTCAGTCTGAAATGGCCAAGCACAATTTCACACCCGCGGAGGTAGCAGGTTCAGCGTTAGTTAGTCACTGACAGCCTTTCCGATCAGCGGGTCCTTACCTGGTACTTGGCCGGTATTTGGAGCATCAGGTGGTGCATCGCGGCCCACTCCTTCAACCCAGCGCCGTCCCCTGAGGCTCCCCGCCCAGCAGCGCCACCCTCGTCATCGCCGTCGTCTGGTTGACACTCGGACTCCGGCACTGGTCTTCCCGAGCAGCTGTCAGTCTCGTCCAAGCCCTCGGCTGACGACATGTCTCGAAGCTGGTTTTCCGGTCGCCGTTCAGCCCTATCTTTCGCTTCCTTCGAGAGCGCTCCCGAGCCGCTGCCTTCCGTGCCCGTGTGCGCCATCAAGACCGTTTGCACTGTCATCTTAGCGCATCATTCCTGCAACACACAGATGGTTATACCACCAATATCTCATGCGCGCCCGAGTATTCCAGGTCACAGAAATGCAGGGAACAGCGCAGGTCGTCCTTTCGGACCAGCTCAATCCCACGAGTTCTTAGCAGCTGCACGTCTTTCATAAATCGATCCCATCCGTCACACAGGACGAAACGCGTACGAGTGAGGATCTTTGATACCACTGATAGTTTTTCACGTCTGATCACTGAAGGCGCGATACGATGCTGATGATGATGTTGGAAGGGGACGAGGCTTCCACCGTCACACTGGCGGACCCTAGTTGGCTGTATGGGCTCTGTCTCCTACTCGACTGGGTACGAATGTGACACTGTAGTAAAAGTATGCAGGAGCACGCGTTTCTTCAGGTCACGCAGTCACTCTCGTATCAAACACGGGTGCAAACTACGGACGTGTAACAGAGAACACTGAGCCTTGGAGTTCGGAGCCTGTGTGGCCCGGCGTCGTGAGATCGCTGCCAATCGATACTCGGGCGGGCCACCCGCTGGCAGCGTGGGCTTCCACCATCTGTCAGTTGTCCGACTCCGCCTCTCAAAAACACCAGCGGCGTCCGCGCCAGACGAACCCATGCGACACCCCCGAGACTCACAAAAAACCGCTGTTTACCATCCACGCCTTGCCGGGCGACAACGGCTTAACAATAGTCAAATGGTGTATATAGCTTCAGAATGTAGACAATGATAGTTTCAAAGTCACATTGGCTCCGCCCGCGTGACCTAGAGGAGCTCGGCTGAGCGCACCTCTGCACTTCACGCCACCAGCTGTGTGGCCACGGTCAACCCCCAGGTGCAGGCACACGCTCCAACTGGTCTACCATTAAAAAACGGCATCAAAGCAGGTGATTGACATTCAATGCAAGTTTGAAGCGACAATGAAAGTGGGACGTTGTATCAAAGGAGCATGTCTCGGAAAAGGAGGATGAAAGCGTCATTTCTAGATAGATTTATATATTTAGATATATATATATTGTATATATATATATATATATATATATATATATATATATATATATATATATATATATATATGAAGTGATTCTAAAATTCTGAGGTCAATGTTAGATGAGCTTCTATTTACTACCGTGAATTGATCTAAGGTTATGGGTGTATCACACTCAAAAGAGTGGTCTCTGATTGCCGAAGAATCTGGAGTTGTTAACATTTTTTAGTTCTTTCTGAAATTCCCTGGTGTTGCCTAACTCTGGAGATCAAACTACGCTGAGTAGACCCAACGTACGACGCTTGGCAAGAAGCGCAACTGTATTTGTACACTACTCCAGAGAGGCAATCTTTCGGAATCAAATCTTTAAACCGAAAAAATGAACCAATAGTGAAGCTGTTTTTTAGCACTATCTCCTCAAAAGTTAAGTGTTCCAAAACTCGTGAAATATTTTGTCCTCCCCTATTTCGGTAAACAGTCATTGAACATGCAAAAGGAATTGACTTCAATTTTAGCAAAGTTTTACCCCTTTCTGGACCCAAAGATAGTGCTAAAAAACAGCTTCACTATTGGTTCATTTTTTCGGTTTAAAGATTTGATTCCGAAAGATTGCCTCTCTGGAGTAGTGTACAAATACAGTTGCGCTTCTTGCCAAGCGTCGTACGTTGGGTCTACTCAGCGTAGTTTGATCTCCAGAGTTAGGCAACACCAGGGAATTTCAGAAAGAACTAAAAAAATGTTAACAACTCCAGATTCTTCGGCAATCAGAGACCACTCTTTTGAGTGTGATACACCCATAACCTTAGATCAATTCACGGTAGTAAATAGAAGCTCATCTAACATTGACCTCAGAATTTTAGAATCACTTCATATACATGATATATATATATATATATATATATATATATATATATATATACATATACCAACACGCTTGTAAGCAGATAACTTTCAGAAGTCCGTGGGGATGCAGTCTCGTCTCACTAACATCGTAGTCAGTTGAAATTAACTTACAAATGAGCATGTAGTGTTGTAAAAATGAGCAGCGCATGACCCGTGCTTGAAGCAGATAATGAACGGGCACAAATGAAATTTTGGGAATATAAAACACCGTGGGCTGGAACAAAACCTCATTGGATGGTTGCATTTTATCTATTTTCAGAACCTCACCTGAACTGGAAAGACGTTAAGGTGTCCTGCATGCCGGTACTAGTTAAACACTCACTGTGACGTTCTACTCCCACCGCCGCCACCCCGTCCAAAATATCCAGCTGGATCCCAGCCGGCTCACCATTCTCGGGCGACAGCCGCCGCGGTGTCCGGACAGGGATGTGAACGCCACACGCGGTGACCACCACCTCAAACACCCCAGCCAAGCGTGGGAGACACTGGCTGGCGCGGTACCCGCGCTGTGACTGGTAGCACCAATATGAGGCCAGCACCGCATTTCCAGCACGCGGCGCAAAGCACGGCTTGTCAGCAGTAGTGCACCTCTGGTGATGCAAGAAAGTTGGCAGACGGCTCCGGCACGCCACCTCCCTTGGTACGCATGGTTTTTTGCCTGGAAACAAGTGTCAGACAAACGCATCCACGTTCTTTGTCTTTAGTCTGTACTGATGGATATGACTTAGACTATAATTTGAGGGAACAGACACCATCTGGCCAGGCCTTTCACGGACCGGGCCGGTCCACCACGCGCCTGCACACGTCGAACCACTCGACTAGGTTCACTTTTTGTCCGATGATTCGCGTAGAGCTTCTGGCCGGGTTGTTGACTTCATACCAGATGATTCATTGTCACGAGAACACACATCAGGGAATGTCGCAACAGTCCGTCAAATTGTCCGGCCTCGACTGACGGGCTTTACTAGACGATGGTGGAATCATCCTCCAGTGCCATTTCAATACCACGGAACACTCCATTTTCCGACATAAGACGATCTAAAAAAACCGCATGTATGACCGTCATGATAAAGTTGTAAAGCAGTCGAAGAAAAACAAAACACCTAACACATTAATACCAAAACAAAGTGTCGATGTCAGCTCCTTAGTCCATAGCTCTACAACAACGGAAAGTGCCGACACCGGAAGTATAGTAAGATGCGTTGGCACGACGTGGCCTAAATCTATTGGAAGACACAGAGTGTGACTAGGAGAGGGAGGCTTTTGATTGGAGTCATTCCACCCCTGATGGGGTTGCAGCCCTAGAAGAGCTCATTAACGGCGAATATCCTACATTATCGGAGGAGACTTCGGCATGCCTAGTGACACAGAAAATCGTAACCATCCATACACGTGTCGTGTCATTTAACTTACTGTCAATGTGTCGTAGTTTTGCAAATATCCAATACATCCCTGTCAAGTTCCGCCGTTCTGTATTCTTTGAAAACGTATGGTATAACGTGCTAAGTCGTTTTGCCTTACGCAAGACGTGCGATACACAAATCATGGATATATGGTGGAAAACATGAAAAACAATGCATTCTCCGTGTCTTATATTACAAAATAAAACACGATAAAACCAACACGTGTTTTGCGAGGAAAAACAAACATCCTGGTAAGAATCTGCATCAGGCAAAAGGGGCCAGTGAAAGAGTGAGTCGGTTACCGACCAACACCAAACAGCGAAAACAGAGTCAATATCCAGCCACTACACAATATCACGTCTGGCGTGCACAGGCGTGCCCAATCAACAACCAACACCAATGAAACGGTGATGAAAGCGCCTCAACACTCTGCACACTGAAATTCACCACCAAACATTTAACATGGTCACATAACTCACATTCCAGTTTGCACACGTTCAGCACGCTACACACTGGCCGGAACATTACGTTTTGGTATAAAAGCCACAGATACATTTCCAGAATCCAAGACGAGGCAACTTTCGCCAGGAGCCATGGGCCACACCAGGGGCGTGTGCTTCCAGCACAGACAGCTCAACGAAGGCCATTGCCGACCAGCTGCGTCACGTTCTGACAAACTGGCCTTCAAAAAAGTGTCATCCATGGGCTGGCTCGAGTTTCACTGTCAGTCAAGTTTTTGCCGACGAAAATTCAGGACACCACAGCTTTCTCTTTTGCCCCACTCCATTTTCGAACGCACGCCAACACGTTTTGTTCCCATTTCTTAGGCCTGCGATCCGTACGAAGGCGAAATACTGTTCACGATGAAGCGAAAAACTGGTCACCACGCCCTAGAAAGTGGAGCAGTGAAACACCGACACAGCACCACGTTCCCCAGACCGATCTTCCAAGTTAACCGACGCCCTGATGTGGGTCTGATAATTATACTGCGGGTTTAATATCCCACCCCCATATATGATCCTAGGCTGGTGGGCAGAAAAACACGTACGGCGTTCGACAGCTTATGACAATTCAACTCGAAACAACGTCAGGCATCTCCAGTTGCATACTCAGGACAAAACCAGAAGCAAAAAAAAGTCCTGAAGATGTCACAGACATTGCGGTAGTTTGCAGCTATTGAGCTTGCAGTTAGACTTGCTGGTGAGAAGGGTCACTCTGAATCACTGACTCAAAAGGGTGTGTCAAAAGTAAATATTTCAGTTTTATCTTCACGTGAGTTTGTTGGCCCATTCAAT
Source organism: Lepas anatifera (assembly GCA_034440635.1). Lineage (NCBI taxonomy): Eukaryota > Metazoa > Arthropoda > Thecostraca > Lepadidae > Lepas > Lepas anatifera. The sequence goes on from JAOTON010001356.1 coordinate 205,360, forward strand.
CCGGCAGAACCAATATGTGAGATTCGGGGAATTATTCGCGGCTTACACGCGTCCGCGTTCAATAGGAATCTGAGTCACGAACGGAGCCAGCTTTGAATACAAATAATCATATGTACTGGAAAGCTCATTTCCCGAATCGAAGGCATCAATAGTGCTGGGACAAGCGCGTTGATAGACAACCTAGCCGTATAACCTTGGAAGTTGGTGGGTCGTTACCCCCAGCCCCCCGGAATCAGCCACACAAAGGTAAAAGCTGAGTCATTCACTTTCCACGCACATAACTAGGTCATGCAACGAACATTTATCAGATTGCTTTCTCCATACGTTTACATTCATTTCAGTTACTCATGCTCATACATCTATTCCTTTTCTACATTGAAATCCGATCGCGCCTTATCCTTCTGCACTATTTTGCATCCTACCTCACTCAGGATTGGTACCCATCCATTTCCCGTTATTTCTGATTCTCGACAAATCTTCACTGATTTTGATCTGCACTTTGTCAGTCCTGATCTCCCATCCTCATTCCCGTGACACAAACCATCTATCATTGAGCCTGTTATTTACCCTTTCATTCAGATACCTCTATTTTTGTCCCACTGACAACTCTTTTTACCATTCATCTTCAGAAACGCCGTATGCACTGACATCTAGCTATGGCTGGAGTAGGCAATGCTATCCTCCGCGCGATTCATAAAGCAGTATTCAAGTAAGAATCTGAACCCCTGGCGGTTCATCATCTGATGTTTCTTTAACCACTCACCGAAATGGATAATTATAAACGATACAGCAGATGGTCAAATCACGACGACCCAGAACAAGAACAAATAATGTACAAATTTCCAGCAGGGTAGATAGGTTTCTTTCACAAAATGCTCGTCATGACCGAGTTGCTTACCAGCCTTCGTCGCAAAAAAACGTCTCAGAATGTGCAACTCACGATTATCAAGTGGTCAGCTCGTTTCAAAATGACACATGTTCCCTAACACACATTTAGAAGAGCCTGCGGACCTCGCAACAGGCTTTCTCCTGTGTTTTACCATCGGCGTGAAACCACACAGTGCGAGGTGATAGGTGCAGCACATCTGAATCGAACTTCTCCTTCGGAATGTTGATCACGTCAGGCGCCTCAGCAGCATCCTCTCCCAGCTTCAGGGGATGAAACGACAGCCGCGACGCAGCGCCCAGCTCGACCGAGCACAGCGGCGCCGACGACAACACAAGCATCGGGTAGGAGACGTTGCTGACGCCGGCGCCGTACACCTGTCCAGAGACGTACACCCTCCTGCCGGCCGCCTCGAACGCCAGGTTAAGGTTGGTACCGCTTGGTCTGATCGCCTGGGATCTGCAGACACCACGCCTCGCCTTCTTGGCAGTCGACATCCACTTCGACAGGTCCGACAAACTCTGAGCAGTCGCATTCACGTCCTGGTCGTCGTCATAGTCGCCGGCAAGCTCACTCTTGTCCTCGGGTTCGTAGCCGGTGACGGTCTGGATGAGGTCCTTGGCGCTGTAGGCCAGCGTGGTGCCGTTGAATCCGAGCTTATTGGTGCCGCCTGTGATGGTGGTCAGCGCCAAGCCGCCAAGCACCGTGCCGACGGCTGCCACGCTCAGAAGGCCAATCACTGAGGTCACACCGATCCCGTCCTCCAGGATACCCATCGCTCAAGACCGAAGGCGGGAGTCTGGTCACACAGATGGAGCCTGTCAGCGAGTGCTAATATCCACGACGGCAGCCACGGGAACGTTTTGTCTGCTGAGATTACGTTGCGGCAAAGTTCTGCGCTAAATATTTACGCCACACCTCAACGAACAAGATCCTGTTGGCTTGGGTTAATAGCCTCAACTCCGGGAAACACCAGAGACTAGCTGAAGACGGTTGGAACAATGCAGTACTAGAGCACGGTCAGGCCATCCCGGAGAACCATCAAAAACTAACGAGAGAGTGCGCCGCCAGCACCCTTTAATCCGCCCTGGTTCGGCAGCTTGGGGCAGGTTTTTACGGCAATGTAGATTTCTCGCGGCGGAAATGAGTGGTAGAAGTATGAGGTCAGACGAGGTCGATGGCCGCACACGAGTCGGTAGGCAGTCCTGCCATGGACCAGCCAAGTTTAGCTTTCTACGTACGCCGATGACTTACACGTATTTGTTAATCACTCAACCCGGCATCTGAATTATACTGCAACAACTCGTGGTACGTGATTATCAGAACTAAAGCCAAATATACAAACGTGAGCGTGTGTGGCACGACCAACCGCGCCCGATTTGTACCAAGACTTTCCAATTCTTTGGATAAAAGGGTTGCTATCCTACAGTGAACTATCACACACCCAAGTAATAAAAACAAAACATCGAGCGTGTGACCACGCTTGCATTGCCCCCAGCACGAATGTCCTAAAAACGCCGGCGGCGTGGAAGTATCGATCGGTGCACAAATTCAGGTAAAACACATCGTCATATGCACAAATGGTCACGAAAACAATGCGAAGAACACGTGTATAAAAATTAAAATCGCTAGCAATCAGCCCGGGAACAGACTAGCCACTTGGCGCAAAATGGGCTCCAATTTCTGTCCTCGGATTCCTATAATCCCCTTGGTTTGAATTCTACCAAGCACCCCACTTGCACTGTAAAATGTCCCTCAGAGCTCGCACTGTCTCCTGATTTCTGATCTCGGCAAGCCTACATTAGCCCGTCCAACTGCGAAAAATACGTAATATCACAGATAATCTGGTTTATACTTATCTGTAGTGTTCCGTAATGTTTTAGCTATGAAATAAGACAGAAATCAAAGTGTAGCCCGCACTTCCACGAGCTTAAATCACACATAAACACTGAATACTCCATAAGCATATACCCTCACAAGCTGATAGCTTTAAAAGGAACCTGTAACATTTTGGTGTGGAGAACACAGAAGGTCAGAAATTAAAGAAACAAATTCACTAGTTTGAATCACATTTTGTTGATATTTTTTTGGAAAAATATGGAAAAAATACTTCCATACGTCAATTTGACAAAATATTTTCAGCCAAATTTTTTTTAATCTAGGCAAACTCGGGAGGTCCGTGGGCCTCTCGGTATTCGAGAGCCATATATCTCCACAGGAACTCATTAGGTCCATACACACTCCAGAAACACTGCTCGGCAGGTCGCTCAGTAAACGAGGGCCTCCGTTTCTCCCAGGCGCTTCAATCTGAGAAAGACTGACTGAAGACTCAGCCTGGAACGAGCCCATCAGAGATCAGAGCCAACAGGCCGAGACGGCATTACAATCGTCTGTAATTTGTATGCATAGGTATAGGTATAGGTCAATAAATTTTAACGAAATACAGTGATGAGAGTTCAAAGTCAACTTTTCGAGAGTGCTGCCAATCTGTGTTTTGGCGGTCCATATATTGCGTAAGAAACATAACCTAACATTGCCTAACCATGTCTCGATTTAGCAAGCTGGCCTGTGGCGCACCGGGCCTCCGCCGGTGTGGTCCCTGCCTAGCCTGTGGCGCCGACAATCCCCTTTACCAGCCTCAGCTTTGCAGGCAAAGCCTGGGCCTCCTCAGAACTTGTCTGTGCGTTTTGCGTGTTTGCTGTCACGATCAGCGAACAAGTTGGTACAAATTTGGTACTTTTTCAACGCTGCCATCACTCTGGTACAATGTACCAATTGTGTTCCATCAGCTGGCTATTGGTGTTCAGCTGGCTTCTGTGTTTTATCATTTCCGGTGTTTTGTTTGGGTATGGCGATAGACAGCACAGAATTACAATGTTCAGTTTAAGTAAGTATTGAAAATCGGGGTTTGAGAGGGAGTTGCGCTATTGATCGAGCTGAATAGAAAATTTTGACTTGCTGATTCAGACGATGTATCATTTCTATACAAAACCGTTTGGCAATTGGACGTCTTATCGTAGGTTGGCCAATTTCCCTCTGAAAAATAAGCGAAAATTTGAGCAAAAATAGCACATGCAGTGTAATTCAATGCCATGTGATAGGGTGTTAAATCAGGACAGGCCTTAGCAACAGCAGCCTCGGCCTGCGGCCTCTGCTAGCGCCGTTTTGGCGCAAGAGAACCACATGAAAATGTGGGGAAGCAAGTCATTTTGAAATTTAAATTTACCCCTTACAAACCTGTGGGAAATTGTAACCTTCGTTCTCTTCGTGAAACGAAACAATAAAAAGTGTTTGCTCCCCGTCAGAGTCGATCCCAGTCTCTCGCCCAAGGTAGACCAGCGCTCTATCCACTAGGCCAACGCAACACTTTCTTCAGCATCCTTTCTGATGTAAAACCTGACCTATCAGGAGGTCACTGGGATGAACGCCAGCCAGCTCCCCGGCAACCGACAATTGCAAAACAGGGAGACGGGAGGCGCTGGGAAATAAATATGACCGCATATTGTATGCTCCAGAAGGCAAACCATGCATTGTATCGAGCAGAAACCAACTCAGATCAAGATACACTTCTAACTAACTTACCCTATTATAAGCTGTCATTCTCCAGCAACGGTTCAAGGAATTGAAGAAAACCTGGTGTGATGCTAGTCGGTCCCGATTGATTTTCTTCTTTTCCCACTCGTTACTCGGAAATCGTTCACGACAGGTGGGGGATATATGTGAATGAAATTAAGTTTATCATCTTCCCTATCCAGACATAACACGCTCAACTTTATGGGCGTGATTTTCGGGAAGCTAGGCAGCCGCAAAGAGTTTTTTGTCTGTTGCAGCGGCATCGGTTTGCTTTCAAATTGTTATGTAGAAATTCGGCAAGTTTTTCGCTTCGTATATATTTATTTGTTCTTCGCTGATATACGACAAATAATTTGCTTGGTGAATGGTGAGATATTTAATTTGTTCGTAATGCAATCGATGGTACGCCGTCTTTCAGTTCAAACATATAAAATGGTCTCCGTTGCGTGCTAGGAAACGAAAATCTTCAGTACCTGCACCGCCATCTTAGAATCTCAGAAAATTCTAGCAGTATTGATTCACTTTCAGAATCTGAAATAAGAAAATCGACAGTTGAATTATTATTAGTTTTAAGATATTCACCTCTGAATTACATTGAAAAGGCTCAGGCCCCCTGGGAGGGCCTAAAGTTCAAAACTATCTTAAAAATATTGCTTTCGTTTCATTCCCCGCCACACTATTAAGAAATTGATACAAACAACTGCTCCAGGTAGTTCTTTTGATGGTAAAAAGTGCAATTATGAGCCTCGGCCTCTCTTGTCAACCGAGCAGCAATTGATTCTAAGTGAGCATGCTACTTACCAGTGTCTTAACTATAAAGCAGTCACCGCAATCTGCATTTTTTTGACATTAGCATCTTTACAGGAAACCTTTGCAATATTTGACACCGCTTAACATCGACAACGCCAAGGCAAGGGGAGCGGGATGCCTTTGGTGGGAAAGGTTCGCCGAAGAGTAGCATCAGGACATGTAGAGCTCCGCTTAAAAAGCGACGTAGTGACATTTGGGCGGAGTCCGCCCAAAAATAAATCGACGGTGTGGGAGAGGGTCGTCCTAAAATGACGATATATCATAGGGGTCAGCATGGAGGTCAAAAACAGGAGATGTCTTTGAAATATATGCCATGTAGGCAAGCGAGCTCGGTATTCATAAACCGTGATTATTTCTGCACAACCCTAAGCAATAATGGTGATGATAAAAATTTATTTGAGCAACATTTTCAGAGGGATATGCTCATATGTATTAGGAGCATCGAAGGACGTTCCAGGTAGAGCGTTACCAAAATGCATGAGGGCTAAATACAATTCAGCAATGGCTCAGCGCTCATTTCGCTGCAGTTATAGTAAGGATATAACGTGGATGTTATATGGGCGCTATATGACCACACTGGTTGGCACGCCCCTTGAATCCAGAAACGAACTAAGGATGCAACAATAATTTGATTCATTGACTCATCATCCGAATTCAACCGCAATCAATCGATCAAAAACAACTCTTAGAAATTTCCGAAACTAACAGCCACAGCAAGCTGAAGGTGCACCGAAACATACACCCAGCTCACTGCACATAGAAATATACGGTGGTTAGATTTCGTTTGTAACTCCTGCAACCACTTACCCTGAGTGGACATTTCCTCATGAATAATTTGAAAAATTTCTTCTCAACAGATTCATGTAATAAAAACGTTTCAACAATTCATGTTAAAAAATAAATATAACAAATTCCAATGAAAGTTAAGTACCCAAAATAAACTAATGTAAATACGTGTAAAAATTTCAATAGGTGACGGGTGGCTAGCTCGCACATAACATCTAGCCCCTCTTAAAATGTTCCGTCGGGTACCTAAGCAAGATGTTGAATGTGTCCTTTCAAGTTCAGCAAACACGGCTGCACCAATGACTATCAGGCGCGTAGGCAACTGAACAGGCACTTGGGAGCACCGGCAGGTCCAGCCGATGGGTTTGGAGGCTGATTCAACAAAACGAGTCTGCAAGCCCAAAATAGAAAAAAACGTCGCGTGGTGGGACTGGAGTCTGCCAGGGTGTAAGAGGTGCAGGAGCGAGGATTCAAATGTCTCAAATAATTTTACGAACGGACAAACTACAGGAGACAGATAAAAGCATCTCTTCGTAAGCCCAAAGCATAGTTTTAGCATTATGTTCTTGAAAAATTAATAAAACAGTGACGGCTACCCCCGAACTCGAACCGGGCAACTTTGTTCATGAGCCAGGCCTTCTACCTAATACACCACCGCGCCACGCTGTGCCTCCTCCCATTAGTCCTACAGCTGTGACCCGTCTGGAGGTCACTGACAGGGCGGTCGGCTGGTAAAGTCAACCGACGACGACGTGACCCCGGCGCCGCGAGTCGTGTTCGTACAGAAAATATACGGTATAAATTTGTTTTTAGAGGACGAACCCATGATTGTATTGACCTGGAATAACTTGTATCGGCGACCCAGGACCTTAAGCGAGCTTGATGCCAAATTTCATCTTCATCAAATTTGTTTTAAATACGTGAAAGCATAGTGAGAAGCAAAAATGTTCCGAAAAAAATTCGCACTTTGAAATACCTTTTTGGGCGAATTACTCGAAATCTGTTCGAGGTAAGTGGGTAGTATAAATCGAGTGAAATGACCACAGTTAACTTTCCTATTCAGCCGTGTCAATTCTGAGCTTGTCAGTGGCATGTGCTGGGAACCAAGAAGCTGCAACTAAAAAGTTTGTTTGTTCGAATTCTATCTATATTTGTAAAACAAAGAATTTCAATACCACAAATTCCATCTCCAAATATGGTAAGATGGCAGAAATGTTCTTTCATTATCTGAAAGAAAAAGTCAAATTGGTCAATTAGAGCACAAAACATTAAGATTTGAATGAAATTAGCAAAAATTCAGTCCTCCGGCAGAACAGCAAAAGCAAGGTCGAAATATTACGTTTTGCTTTCAAAACTATGCCAAAGCACAAAAAAGTTCACCTAACTATCCCCCAGTCTGCAAAGCATGGCAGCAGGCCAGACGAGTCGCACCAGCCATCTAAAATTCTCGCACCACCAGCCTTCAAATTCCCCAAATCCAAAATTCACACCAATCTGTCAGGTACCAGTGGGAAAAATGCACCCATTCCTACCCAAACGAAGCAATGCTTCCTCTCTTATTCCATCCACACATGTATTGTGACAGCAGCCACGGCAAAACACTACAACGGTAAAATCGAGTAGTACAATGGGTGCGCACCCTAAAATCCTAAGGCCGGCCGGCATGATTACACTGGGCAATATCATAAAAAGCATAAGTAACGGTATAATACAGCGAGAAAAAATACAGCGCAACACAACCGCCAGGCCGGAGCCCGGCCGCAGAAAAGGACGCCGCACCGCCACAACGGGCGACGATACCCGCGTAGTGGCCGCTGCGGCGGGGCGAGAGAGCGTCCGGGCGCGGCGAATCGCGAAGTAGGGGAGCTGCCGCGTGGGGCAAGCCCCCCGGCCGCAGCGACCGAGGACATGGAGCTGCAGGCGGATGCCGCGCTGGACGTTGTTGTTGTTGTTGTTGTTGTTGTTGTATTTTCCTCCCGGCCGCTATCGTGGCGTAGCCTGGCGTCTCTGGAGGGCTGCGAAGGCGGCCGCAAGGGCCGCCACGACGTCCCCACCGCGTACCTTCTTCCGGTCTCGGCAGTATGTTGCCGAGGTGTAGCAGTCTGGTCCTCATCAGAGCAGGACACTCCATGAGGACGTGACGGGGCGTATCCGCCTCCTCCCCGCAAACGGGGCACCGCGCCGCCAAGCAGCGGACGTCGCTGCATTGTTGGCAGCGCGGGGACGGATTCCGCCCGATTCGGTGTAGGTACTGGGCCGACCCAGACCAGTGGCCGGCCCTCAGCTGGTGGATGGTGATAGCTTCGGCTCTATTCGCCGACGACACTGGAGGCGGCGGGCGGTAACCCACCAGGTCGCGGTACCACCCCGGTGGCCAGTCGCGGACCGTCTGTGCGCGGGCCGCTCGGGATGCTGCCCGGAGGACTGACGGTACGTCCAGCGGGGTGTCTTCCTGTGGTAGGGCTGCCGCTTCTTTAGCTAGGGTGTCCGCCGCCTCGTTCCCGGGGATGCCGCAGTGTGAGGGGATCCACTGCAGTAATATCTCGCGGGATCCGGCCAGGGCGAAAAGGGTACTGCAAATGGCCACTCCTGAAGTCGAGGTCTGAGCAGCGGGGCCCGCGCGGAGGGCAGCGAGGGCCGATCTGGAGTCCGTGCATACCACGATGGGATCATTGTCCAGGCCTGGGTGTGTGCTCAGGAAAGTCAGGGCGGTGAGGAGGGCCGTCATCTCAGCTCGAAAGCTTGAGCATAGACTGCCGGCTGGCGCGCGCAGCTCTTGGCTCTGGTCGTCGGCGAAGACGATGAGCGCACCCGCACTTCCATCACGTACGCCCGCGCTGGCAGAGCCGTCGGTCCACACCCAGGTGGCGCACTGGGGCAGCGACGCTAGGTGAAGAAGCATCGTCTGACGTTTTGTCTCGTCGGAAGAGCCCGGCGGCAGGGGGGCTCCCACTCCCATGTTGAAGTTCACCGTCATCGGCGTGCCGGTCCATGGGGGGAGCCGCGCCGGCAGCAGCGGGTCCAGGGGCGGGGAGACCCCCAGCGATGTGAGGAGGTCCCCGCCAACTTGCCGCCATCCGGTCACCGCCGCAAGGCGAGTTGGAACCCTCGCCTCTGCTACCAATCGGAGGGGGTCGTCCCTTGGGAGCGCTAAGGCCCTAGCCAGGAGACGGGCCGCAAGCTCCCGCCGACGGGTAGAGACGGGCTGCAGGCCGGCCTCTGCCATCAAGGCATGGGCCGGAGTGGATCGGGGGCAGCCCGTGATGGTGCGGGCCACCGCTCTCATCTCTCTCTCGAGAACGAGGACGTGCGAGGGGGGTGTGGCGGGTAGCCAGGCCGCCGCGGCATGTTCCAGGGCTCCGCGCACATACCCGTTAGCGACGGTGCGCAGTTGGCGTTCTCGAAGCCCCCCACTCCCTTCCCGTCAATCGCCTAAGCTGAGCGTTGCGGGGGCGGAGTCGCTGACGCAGGCCGCGACGATGGGCGCCGAAGTGAAGGAGCCTGTCCAGCGTAATTCCCAGGAGCTTCAGGGTATCACCGCCTACGACCACCTTGCCGGCTACCTTGATCTGGCAGTTAGTTGCGTCGCGGGCCCACTGGGACAGGACCAGCAGCTGGGTCTTCTCTCCTGCGACCTCCATCTTGTTGTTGCGCGCCCAATTGACCAGCGTGTCCGCTGCCGCCTGGGCGCGCTCCCTCGCAATCGAGATTGAATTCCCGGCGCAGAGTGCTGCGGTATCATCCGCGTACATGAAAGGAGTGGTGCCAGTGACCGACCTGAGGGCTGCAGCGAGGGGGGCCGACCATAACAAAAACAAGATCGGCGAGAGGACACTGCCTTGCGGCAGGCCCGCCCGGTACACCCGCTCACCGCTGCGTGAGCCATTCAGCTCGACGCAGGCACGACGGTCCCTCAGGAAATTCCAGACCCAGGTCACTAGACACGCGGGGACCTCCTGGTCGAGAAGGCGAGCTCGGAGTAGCAGGTGGTCTACCTTGTCATAGGCCCTCGCGAAGTCGAAGGCCAGCAGCACAAACTTCTGCGCCGTGGTACCGTCCGGTTGGTGCTTCCCTCTGTTCTTGGGTAGGTTCCATCCGTCCTTGACTTGTTGAACAAGCCGACCGATACTGTCCCCGACAGAGCGCTTTTCTCTAAAGCCGACCTGCTCCGGAGGAATCAGACCTCTCTCCGACGCAACGAAGGAGAGGCGAGCGGCCACCATTCGCTCTGCGATCTTCGCCACATGCGAGGTGAGCGCAATCGGGCGATAGCTGGTCAGAAGGCGCTTGTCCTTGCCAGGTTTGGGGATAGGGACGATAACCGCGCGTCGCCACTCTTGAGGAACGCCACCGCTCATCCAGGAGGAGTTGATGAGGTCGAGAAGAGCCCTCCGAGCAACCGGACCCAGGTGTCTCAGCTGTTCGTTGCTGAGGTCATCGGGGCCCGGGGCCTTGCGTAACTGACTGCACTGCAGCTGGTAAGTCAGTTCCTCCTCAGCAAAGGGCGCGCAGCATCCCTCGCGGGTGTCGGCGCAACCCAGGCACTGGCGGGACCGCCAGTCTCGGATCTTTCTCTTGGCTGTCCGATCCAGCTTCTGGTGCCTCTGTTGGCTGGAAACGGCGGCGTAGGTGCGATTGAAGGCTGCGGCTTTCTCCCTGTCCCGTACAAGGAGACGTCCGTTATCGAACATCGTCTGTCCGTCGCGGTGCTCGTCGTCAGAAGCCCCCTCCCACTTCTTGAGGAGTCGGGATACCCTACCGAGACTGGCTGGGCGGTTTAATTCCGATGATACGAAGTCTCTGAAGTGGCGTTGGGAGACTCTGCGTTCTACCTCTGCCGCGTGCTGCTTGGCCTCGATCCAGCGGGTTCTGGCCGCTTCGTCGTTCCCAAGGATCAAGCTGCGGGCTACGCGACGCGCCTCGATGGCCTCGATCAGCTCGGGGTCCAGGGCCCAGGGTTTGGGGTCCACCCTAGAGCCGCGAGGGATGTGCCGAGTTGAGGCGCGCTGTATGATTGTGGTGAAGCGAGAGGCGAGCTGGTGCACTGTCGACTGAGCAGGCACCGCCTCCGAGAAGGCTGCCTCGCATTCGGCGCCAAAGGCAACCCAGTCCGCCTTAGGGAACGCCCATCGGGTCTTCCGTATCCGCCGCGGGGGGGGGTGTCACCAGGCTGAATTGTCAGGACCATGGGCAGGTGGTCGCTGCCCAGGTCCGGACCCAGGCTCCACCGAGTACGCCTGGCGAGAGCGGGGCAGAAGCACGCCACGTCCGGCGTAGACTGTCCGCCAGTTCTGTAGCTGGAGAACGTGGGTTGTCTATCGTTCAGGACTCTCCAGTTATTTGTGTCCAACCAGTCAGCGAGCCGTTGGCCAACGTCGTCCGCCGCGTTGCATTCCCGGTCCCACAGCGGGTGGTGGGCGTTGAAGTCGCCCATGACGACGGCATCCACACCGGAGGGGGAGCGACGTAGGGTCGAAGTGGTCCACGCGGTCGTCATCCTCGGAAGTGCGGATGGGCGGCCGGTAGACGTTTACCAGGTCCAGGGGGGTGCCGTCGACGATCCGGATTGCACAAATCTCGGTGGTGTCGTCTGCGGTCACCCTGAAGGGTCCGTCAAGGACGGAGAAGTGCAGACCAGCTCTCACATAGATCGCAACGTCTCCGCCCTTTACAGGTGCGCCTGTGAGTCTGCCGCGCGTCCGACGCGTGATGACAGGGGGTTGGAAGCCGTTGATATGGGGCGCCGTCTTGCTAAATTGGCCCTCTTGGATCGCCAGGATGTCCACCTCGGCCGTCTGAAGCCAGGATTGCAACTCCGTAATCTTGGTGCGGAGGCCCTCCGAGTTCCAGCACACAACGGTGAGGAGACTTCGAAGTCGACGGTTGAGGCGGTGCCGACGATTGCGGGCTCGGCGACGGTGGTGCCCGGCCGGCCTCCCCTGTTGCGCCCCTCCGCCGCCGGCGATCACGGCGGGGGCGCGGCCTGTCGGTTACTCATTCAGCGGGCCGGCACCGCGCTGCTCGCGCGGCACCCGACCCGCCGGTGAGCTTCTGCGCAGCTCCGGGCGCTGTGTATTCCATGGGAAGAGGTCGCGGGGCGACACGGCGACGGCAGCGAACGCCCTCGCAGCCCCCACTGAGGGGGCACTGGGTGGAACCCGTTTGGTGTCTCCGGAGATGTGGCAGCAGCTCCGGTGGGCCTCGGGTGAGGCCACAGCACCTGCCACCTCGTGAAGGCGGGTTCCAGTCGGGAGGCGCGCTGGACGTCGAGCGGCCGCCCGGACTCGGCGACCGCTGGGACGAGTCCGCAGAGTGGCCGCGGAGGCCAGTTAGTTAGCTACGGCCTTAGGTAGCTAAGGCCTTGTTATGAGGCCCCTCCGGTGTCTTTATAACTATTCAGCCATTATTTGCTTGGTTTTCAGTGTCACCTTCCTGGCACCAGTCTCGCAAATTCGCACCAGGCTGATAAAATTCGCACCACTCGCTCCTATCTCCAAGGGCACTCGCACAGGCGAGATCTCATCAAAAATGCCATACTTTGCACACTGGACAATCCCTGGGTGTCTGTCTTGAGGTAACTGAACCGTGCCTTTGGATATGTCAAGCATGTAAGATTCCGGACATTTCCGGGAAGCTTTTTTCTCTCTTTAAAAAAACTGGTTTTTGGCAGACTAAATACTGTGATAAGACCTCCAAATTTTTTCTTTGGTGGCCTGTATCACTATTTCGAAAGCCAACACATTTCAAGCTTGTATCTTGAAAGTTAGAAATTCGAAAAATCAAAAATATAAAAAGTTCAACCAAAAATGCCTACAGCCATAAGACATATTTGCACTAAGCTGTACATAAAGCGTATAGGGACTTAAGAACATAGCCGTGAAGTGTTTAAGGATTTCCAAATGGAAATCCTAAATAATTTCGAATTTCCATTTGGAACTTCAGCTCAGGTGGATAATGGTGATAGGCTATTACCCTACAGAGCTGCAGAGCTCTGGCATCAATTCTCAGGCGGGACACACAACAGATGGACAGAGAGACCAAGACAGACAGACATCATCATCATCATCATCATCATATTCTTCATCATCATCATCATCATCATCATCATCATCATCATCATATTTTTATTGATTTTCTCAAGATAAAGACAAAAAATGAGGGAAGAAAGAGCAGGCATAAGAACACAAACTTCATCAAAGAGGAATAATGGAAGTTGAGAGCAAATAAAAGCAAAAAAACAACAACAAAAACAAAACCAAGCTCAGCAACGTAAGAGATAACACACAAAACAATGCAAATAATGTGATACAAAACAAAAAGAAGGAATAGTGCATACTGCTTGAAACAAGTAATACAGCTAGATGATCATAATAATGTAAGTACATGCACGAGGCAAAAATAATAGAAATAACAAATCCAACTTGGAACAAAACAAGTTCTGCAGAGCAAGAACTTTCCTAGAAGGCAAAAAACAGACAAACAAAGTAAGGCAAAGACAAAAGCAGGTTTAGAAAACAAAACAAAACATGCACAGAATGCCACAGAGCAAGAACCTAACAAGAGGCAAATAGACAAAACAAAAATATGACAAAATAAAAGTAATGAAAGAGACATGAGAGTGGTTGCTGAGAAAATGTCCTAGTTGAGAGTCTGTGTCTTAAGTTTATGTTTTAAGGTTTAAGGTTTAAGGCCCACATATGCGGCAGAACAAAGACAACAAAAAGTATACCGAAATCATAGATGAAAACGTAATATGAAGCAAACAATGAGACAAATTTTCGCAAAAAAACGAACACACAAACCGCGAACACAAAAAGGAAAAGTCGTAGCTTTGAGGAGAAAATATGCCAGGCCCTATGACAAGGGACAGCCGGGCGTGAGGCAGCCGCGTCGGCCGCACTCAGAGTACCGCCCTGTAAGCCGGGCCACAAGACACAGTTGACACGGGCACTTGGTGAGTCGGAATGCGTGCAGGAGGGTGCAGGCACTGCTGTTGGCGCCATAGTCCCTCCCCGAGCAGTTTACAATAGTAGAAGGGATGCACAGCACAGTCCTCGGTCAGCTGCAAATACTGGGCTTGCCGAATAAACCATGACCATGACCGAATAAACCATGAATAGACCATGAAGAGACCAGTAAAGAGGCCAGATTAGAACCACTCTGAGAAAAACTATTACACTGCGCTCCATGCAATTTGTCATGTGGTTCTGACTCTAATTTTAGAATAAGGCACAGAGGTGAGTTGAACGTCCAGCTTCCACCCAGCACCCTCAGATTTAAAACACTTACACACAACGTGTACTATTCCCATCCCATTTTCTCAGAACTAATACTTTTTAAGCTCCCAACTTCAACTAGACTGCGCATCAGCCAGCCAGGGTAGGTAGTAGATGACCTAGCAGCATATCAAAATCAAGGTACCTTTTATCAATATAGCCCAGTCTTCAGAGCCCTTTCAGTAGCTTTATCTCACCGGCAGTGCCTGCTGATCGCGCTGCAGGAATCCTAAATGCTTGCTCTAAATCTTATCATAAATGACAACGTCAATGTGAAAGCAATAGAGACACTTGTAAAAATAATAAAAACTGATAATAAAAATGCGTCCGAGAAGAGAAGAAGTGACAGAAGAAATGCATCCATTTTTGTCACAGCCGCGCATTCTAAAGCAACAGCTTTTACTGACCCAAGAATATAATAAAATAAAATAAGTAACCATGTGGAAGAAATTTGATCATATATTTAATCTTAAGAATTCAATAAAATAATTTAAAACTTCCAAATTTATACTAAGCTTAGTTTTATCCATGTAAACAAACACAACGACCACCTGGGCACTCGACACTCGGTCACAATAAGAAACATGGCGGCGCGCATGGGATACCAGTCTGCGCGCAAGATCGTAATTAGAAGGCATTTATGGTCATTTCCCAGGTGTGTGTACTTGATTTGATGCAGTTTTTCCAGTAGCTTGAAAGGGAGAAATGTCGTGGATTTGCCTTAGTTTCTGGGCAATATTAATGTATGCTTAATAGCGCCGATTTTGTCAACTTTGCTGCCGTCCGTTTTCATCCAGTGTGCAAAGTATGGCATTACAACCATACACGTATATTCACACTACGGCGGTACATGAAACATACAGAGACCCTAAAACAAGCCCCGGCCGACTGAGGTGGACAAATAAAAATTATAAACAGAGGCGCCGAGCCCTGAACCCGTGACCGCCGACGGTGCGGCGCTCTAAATTACGCCCAGACTGGCACGGGCTCAGAGCCCGGCAGTCTACCGGCTGTGTGCGTGGAAAATAAATCAGTTAATATATATATATATATATGTATAGAATTGGGGCTGTATACATTAGAATTTAGAAAGCTAAATTGTCTTTCTTTATTTGAGTGGGAACCTTTAAAAATGTAAAGGCCTGTAAGCAAGGTTCTAGTTTGACAAGCCCAGCATTCTCACAAATTACACTTCAGCTCAAATGTGTGTTCTATATATATATATATATATATATATATATATATAAGTGTCTGGTGGTTTAACTGCTCATGTACCAAGGCTGCTTGTTACTCCATCCTCTGGTCCAAACTTCAGATTTGGCATTCTTCTTAGAGTGACCTTTAGTTAGCAGACCAGCCCCTCCCTGCTAGCCCGAAGAATTGTTCTCTTCCCAGGCTTAGGTTGTCAGACATGAGGTTAATAACCTGAATCATTTCTTGCCTAATTCAATATATGTTCACAAATTTCTCCAGAATGTAATGAAAGCAGATAAATATAGAATAGTAGGTCTGAATTCATTTTCATCTTCAGATTGGTATAGAAGCATATTGAATCTATGTTTTGAATATGTAAAATAGGTAAGATACAGATGAACTGTTTTTGCAAGGCTTGATTATAAAGGTTTTTCATGTTCTGTGCTGATTAGAAATAAATGCTTTATCATCTTCCCTGCAATTTACAGGTCAGTAATTCAAAAAAGTGATGAAAAATGCATCAACTCATGGCTGAGAAGGGTCAGGATCTATGGGAGGACAACTTGAATTTGTATCAATTTATTTCATTCAATGCCATTGAGTTTTACTAAACTATCTAATTCCAGGGGTCAGCTTTCTCCCCCACATCTTTCCTTAGTTAACTTCCGGTGGTGCCGCCCTTGTTATCAGTTGCTTGTGTTTCTTTAGAATTAAAGCCCACAGAATTTCCTGGAAAATGTTTACTGCACCAAATAAATGAATATTTTCCTGCTGATATAGTTTGCACATTTCTTTCTCTGCCCATCTGAAGCTTCTCTGCCATCCCTTTGGATTTCAGAAGAGTAGTATTACATTTAGTAGAGTATCATTAATAGTCTCTGTTTCTATAACTGTTTTGCAGCATATTCTGGTGCATCTATGGGTTATTGTTTAATTGAAATGGTATGAATTTTAAGAGTCTCATCATACCACTTTGATTAACAGGTCCCCCACCACTGCCTCCTCATTGGCCATTGTACTAGGGAAGGCTGTAGTTAGCTGTTTGTTTGGCGATGGTGACCAATAGCAATGATATTTTCTGCTATGCCAGCATGTGAGATAAGTAACTTTAAAAGTTTATATATGTTCAATTTTTTCATCATCACATATTATTGATCACTGCTCCTTCTTTGTCAACCGATTCAAGGGAACTTTCATCAGAAGGTTCTGAATATACTGGCAACAGTCACAAAAAAGCCTGTTGTGTGCAGAAATGTATTGCCCAAACATTCATTCTTGTCATGCTGCCCCCTTGTCAGACTGGGGCGTTACATCAGTTCAGAGACCTCACCCACCACTGCTGACGCTCCGGCGGAGGAGGTGCGTCTCAGCGATGCCTGCGTAGAGCAGCTGCGGCGTATCTCTGCCGACGGCTCCACGCTGCGGCTGGCCGTCGACGGCGGCGGCTGCTCTGGCTTCCAGTACGTGTTCAGCCTGCAGGAGCCGGGTACCTCCCTGGACCCGGAGGATGTGACGGTGGAGCGGGACGGCGCGCGGGTGGTGGTGGACCCGGTGTCGCTGGGCTACATCAGAGGCGCTACTATCGACTACCACCAGGAGCTGATCCGGTCGGCGTTTCGGGTGCTGGACAACCCACAGTCAGAGACTGGGTGCAGCTGTGGCGCGTCATTCGCCATCAAGATAGACTAGAGAGTGCCAGCTCTTGGTGCAGTGAAGTATGCGTGGATCTCGCAATATTTACAGGTGTGGAATTGGTTTCTGGTTCGTATTACTTTGGTTGCGACGACAGCTATGTGCCCCCGTGTGTTGCGTATGTTACCTGTCTCAGTCCCACAGATGCGTCATCTTTTCTTTTTATAAAATCTGGTTGTTCAAAATTTGAAGCAATATTTCTTCTCCCCGAGGAGACTCGTTTTCCTTGGAAACGCATGTGGTGCTTGGACTGGTTTTGCGTTCCACAGGTGACGTTGCAATATGTTGTTTGATATAACACTGTAATCGGTTATACCGGTACGGTTCCTTGCCCTGAACATTAATCCTCATTTTTGTCCGTGACTCCCGTAGAAGGGAGGTTTCATCGCGGTGAGCATATTTCCAATATATGCTGTAAGCGTCCGGTAGTTGTCACCAGTCCACGTTCTTTCCCTTTGTAACACGTTCTTTCGCTGTATACTGATCCCTGTAGGTCCTGGGCTGGGGTCAACTGGCGAAGCTATTGGGAGATGAAAATTTTCGGACTTCGAAGGGAAAATTACACACGGTAAGATGGCTCTGTGGTAGTGTAATGGAATTAACCACCTAAATCGGCGGGTATGTGATCTGCAATAATGCATATTTCGGTGTTAACGAGGGTGGTGCTTCCCGGAATAAGCAGATAGATAAATGCGGTTTCCCTGGAAAATATTATATTGTGGGCGGGAGGGGGGCGATCGCTATCTACCATAATACTGTGTAAGCGTGAGTTGTAAGATGCGTATGTCATAATGTGAGGCGTTTTCCGGATGAAGGTTGTGCTGTGATAATGTATTGGAGCTTGTTTTGTCTCGCGGTGATGATATCAGCGACGTTTGAGGAATGATGTCTTCTCAGGTAGCCCATGGAAAAGAGTAGAAGCGTGAACATTCAATATTGTTTAAGCTTTCTCCGGTAATTGCAAGTATGCGGATGAGAGCAAAGCCATTGAAAATTAATCAATATAGAATGGCACGTTTCAGTGGAGATTTTCTGGGAGTGGTATGGACAGTGCAGTTTTCCATCAAGGGTCGCCGAAGAGACAACAGTTATCTTTACAAATGCCTCCAAGGCCTATGCGCCGAGTCACGCGGCATGTGAGCGCGCTGTCAGCCGCCGCGGTGTGGTCAAGCGGCAGTCCCTCTGCGCGGCTGCCAGGGCTGACCTCCCCAGCTCTGCCGAGTCCCTGCATGGTGTCAAATCTCCACACGACGGGCTCCCAGGCGACTGGGACCGCCCAGTCAGCCAGGCGCTCCAGCGGACCGACGCAGGGGAAACGCACCATTGTGCCCCGTACTGGGACCTATTTTATGACTTGGTCAAGTATATAACCCACTGAATAAATCCTCAAACTCTATGTACATATTGCTATTTCCCTGAAAGCACGTGGCGCCCCCTGTTCAAACCCCTTCCTCAATATCTTGGTCCGCCCCTGGAATCATATGAAAGGAATGTATGGGGCATTACTGGGTTACTTACTTCCCGTGCGTCGAGGGAAGCTGCATCTGGTGGCGAAGTGTGCCGTGATGGTGCCTCCGTGGTTCTGCCGCGATGGTGCCTCCGTGGTTCTGCCGCGATGGTGCCTCCGTGGTTCTGCCGCGACGCGCTCCGTCCACCGCGTCGAGACGTGCGACCAGATGTTCTTCCGATGCGTCCTGCTGTCCATAAGCCGCCCCACCCACTGGGCGCGTCACGTCACCACTCAGCGTGTGACGTCACTCCACCGCCAGCCTGGTTAAAGGGTGCCGCTTTAAGATATTTCAATCTCCCTTATCATGCGCAGCGTTTGGTACACGGCAGTGCCGGCGTCCCGTTCTCGACGGCAGCTAACCCCTGCCCGATGGGCCTCCGAGCCACCTCCGCCCTGGTGTAGGTCACGTTTTGGTTCAGGTTAATATTGGGGTCATGACAGTTCAAAGAAGGTTGCATGTTAGCGTAGTGTTTTTGGCTATAGCGAGTTTAGTTAGAATCATTTTAGGCACCATTCGGTTTCTCTCGTCGCAGCGAATCGAGTGATGTATGATATGACTATGCTAAGTAAAAACACAACAATGACCTGACCTCAGGTCAGGTCAAGGTCACTTCAACCTAGCAAAGTCAATGTGCATTTCAATAGACTCGCATTAGCGATCGTAATGGTATCAAAATATAAGCTGTATCATCATTTCCTGCAAAGTTATTGACCCAAGTCTGAAAACTGCTTAAATAGCCCCAGATGACCTCTGAGGTCACAGGTCAAAAATTGCATTACGAACCTGGAAAGGGGCCCCGGATACTACGATTTGGAGAATACGAAGGTATTGTCAGCTGTATCTACACAAATACAGCCCATTCCTGCTTCCCATGTATTTCCAATGGAGAGGTCATGATCCATACCTGACCCTAGGTCATCGAAATGAAAAAAAATCCCGGAATATTTTTGTAGGACTCGGTGGACCCATTATGTGGTATAAGTTTAAATCCGATAGATTCATTTTTGGACATTGAACATGAACATTTTTAGAGGTGAGGTCACTTGACCTGCACTGGTGACCTGACCTGAGATGACTCAACCTCCAGTTTTTTTTTTTTTGGAAAGTTGCAGAATCGATCAAGGATAAGGTGTGCCAAGTACGGCGGCGCTTCGCGCCGCCGTTTTGGTTCCTGCGTCGTCCCTACGCAGTTCCGACGTCCTCTTTAGCTATCTCCGGAACATGTGCGCTGTGTGCATATGTATTGAGGGACACAGTGTTCAGCTTGGAGCCAGCCATATTTGACACTCGACCAGCGGTCCAGTATCACTTTCGAGGAACGGTCGCCTGGCCAGCAGCACAGATTTCCAAACCGGGTCACACAGAAATATAAACTTCCAGTACATCCGGTCACATATTCAAGCATAAACACCCTGCGTGCGTTCTCCCTACACGAACATGTCAAAACGATAGCCAGCCGGCTTGCGGCGCAAGTGAGGCGACACGAAACGGCCAGTTCACAACGACCCAATTCTCCGAGAGACCAAGTGTTTGTATCAGAAGTTTTTGATTTGTTTTACAACGTATTAGATGCCGAGATATTTCCCGAGAAGGCAGTTGAAGAAGTACATGCCGTTGGATTTAGTTCACAGGTACCGACACGAACAAATTTGATTGCAATTTCATTATTTCTGAGTTCCAAAGTATACAGTTCATCTTGGTCAGCAATGAACCTAGGACATTGGTGAGATTAGCACCAGTCAAAGCGTCACGTGATACTGCGAGGCGTGCTTACCAAGCACAATCGTCTATCACATGATTACATCCCGGCGACTTCCTGAAGACGTCATAGAATACGTGATAACGAGACTAACAGAGAGCTATACATTGGATACAAAACAGAACGAGAACTGATAAGCTCTGACAAGCTATCATCAACATTGACTGGATGTATAGCCGGTGACTCCGATCCGAACGATTCCCAACAGCCTCAACTTGCTATCTGCACCGAAGCATCATATCATACATGCTTCCCGCTCTATCTCCCAAAAGATAAATTCGAGACGAGACATTGATCAGATGCCGTGGATCCCCGACATTGACGTAGGCGTTTCGAAGCTGTTTGGCCGTGACGTCATGAATAGCTAGCTAGGCAGTTTAACCGCGGATGTCTGCGAACGCTGGGAGTTAAGACCCTTACTCCAGCATTTATCCGCGGCCCTCGGCGGTCAATGAGCTCCTACCTAGCCACTCGGGCCAAAAATCCGAGACTCGCCCCCGCAGCTTCTCTGCCTCGTCTCAGAGAGTGAGCTGGTTTTTAACGGAATGATTCCAGTACACGGAGGAGAGAGCGACCGTGTACAAAACAGCGGTCAGTTCTGACCGACCACATCTCGCGGCAGTTGTCAGGTAACGACTGTCACACGTAGTTCCGCAAAAGCCCACAAGGTAACAAGCAGTCAGCCATACACCACAAGCGTCAGATCTGTCCAGCTATAACGACTACGGCATGGCAGCGCCATCCAGAAATATCTGGTTTCTTCGCGCTGGGATGCCTGTCTGGAAAGCAGTGTGTAAGTAGCTCGTGCAGCACTAATTTCGATTACATGTATGCATAATAAATCATTAACGATTACTGCTGCAGTATTGTCATCGATAAAAGGTGCACTATACGCATTCCAGAGACCACGAAACAGAGCCGACTCCCCAGTACTGATAACACCAGCGGAAGCACCATTTTAACCACCTCCGTCTCTCCAGCGCCGCCGCCTTCTTCAGCGCTGGCCGCGCTTCTTCTGGCCCAGCTGGTAGCGAAGCTGGTCGATTTGGTCCCGCTGTGACGTCAGCGTCTCGTTCAGGCCGGCCAGGTGGTCGGACATGGCGGCCATCTGGCTCTCGTAGCTGGCCGCCGTGGTGACCAGCTCCTGCTGCGTCGTCTGCTTGGCTGCTGAGGCGTCCGCCAGCTGGCGCTGCACCAGCGTGCACGTCTCCTCAACGGCGGTCAGACTGCGCACCAGGTGTCGACACTGCCGGAGGTGCCGCAATGTTGTGGTACACGAAATGGCCGCTAGATGGCAGTGCAAGTACGTGAAGCGGAGGGTGAATGGGCGTATGCTGTAGTTTGTGAGCTAATTAGAATTATGTTTTATATTCCATTCACCCTTTTATTTACCCTCCGAGTATACTCCTACAATCTCGCCGGACCACAAATTTCACCACATCACCTAAAACTCCACACCACACTCGGCTCCACCTCGAGCCCGCGCTCAGTTCTGACCTCAGTCTGAAAGTGTCGACTCCGGGCCTCCGCCGTCTGCAGCCGCACCACCATCTCGTCCAGTTGCTGCATCAGCTCCGCCTTCAACTCCTCCTCGCGGCCCGCCATGTCCGCCCAGGGGTCCCCGACAGCCGTCACTGCCCCAGCGGGGGGTCGAGGAGACTCGTCATCAGCGGACGGCGAGGGGTCCGTGGCTGGGGCGGCCGCCGAGCACGCCTGAAGTCGCTGGTGGAGGCACGTCAGGGAATAGTCACGACGCAGACTGTACTGCTGGGCTAGGAGCGATTAATGGCGTCACGGGTCACCGCCCCAGAAGGAATTAATGTAAAGCACAGAGGCGGAACAAGAGAGAAGAGATAAGTGCTCAATCAAATTTATAGGCCAAAATGAGGAAATAGAAAACTCATACAGACTCATTTTACTTAAATAATTGTTGTTACTTGTTAAAAATAATTGTCTACTTGTTGAGACTAATGGGTATTGATAAGGGATAGTAACATCTGAAGTGCTTTCGCGGAGCTTCAGTCTGAAAACGTACGCCAATGATCCAAATAGACCTATCAAACAGAATATAAGTCCAAAAAAGGTACAAAAGAATCACATTATAGGCCAGGGTTCATAAATTTTGCGCCACTTGTGAACAGTGCAGGTAAATAACACCAGCATTTATTTCGGGTATAAACAGTTCTACTCGCCAGGATTAGCTGACACGACAGCAATTCCCCGCCCTAAAACCAACTGCAAAAGCTCCACTCCCAAAGCAGACGTTTACACACAACTCTCACAAATCTCCAGCATCAGCCCAGCTGAACATTCCCCTGACCTCGTATTTGGCCTTGATGAGCTGGAACTCGAGTCTCCAGCGTTCCCGGCTCTGTTCCAGCTCGGTCAGCGAGCGCTGGCACCTCTCCAGCCGGGCGGCTGCCTCTTCCTCGGCGTCTCCAGCTAGCGAACCCGACAACGACTGGTCCAGCGAGCCCCGCGCCGGCGCCGGCTGTAAGGCCGCACACACACACACACACACAACACACGTCACTGGTGCAGGGTTGCCAGTGTACAACCATCCGATACGGTGCACTCCAAGAGTGTTGGCTGAAGACGATAGGAAGAGAGAAATAGACTGAAAAATGTTATTCCAGGATAGAATCGGCTTGGTGATTGTGTCCGTTATGGCCATCCGAGTTTTCCACAAATAGTTAAATAAGCTTATCCACACCAAATAAATATGTTTTCAGGTCCCAAGATGCCGCCGCGGGACATGAGTCATGAAAATATCAGGCTCAGTGCGAAGACTGATGGAGTAACTTGTTTCTTGAAGAGGATGGGTCAAAATTTACACACCAAAAAACCAGGGATCATCCAAAATCGAATGCGACGGGTTAAAAATGAAAATGAGCCCATGGTCTTGGGCCACTGGTTGACTCGCAACATTTTTCCGCTATTATAACATTTACGAGGTCTTGTTTCCAAACACCTCATATTTCCCATGGGTCATGAAGTATTTTCTGGCACAACATGCGTATAAGCCCACGCAACGCTTTAGCGACGACGCGAGCTTAATGACAAGTCACAGAGGTCGTCGCCCGAGGCATAGGCAAGCTGGTGGCACCACAGGCGGATCCCGATCTTTGGGGCATGCATCTCTCGTAGCATTCAGACCGGAACGCCAACACATATTTACCCTCCCTCTCCTTCAACGTGGCCAAGCGTTTCATTTCTATTTTGTGTTTGCACATGATTCAATTTGACAATGCAGACTTCGGCTCTGGTATATCTAGATATCTAAAACAAAAAAGCGTGGCTGCGCGCGTAGCTGTATGGAAGTCGTGAATAACACGGGACAATAGGGAATTTGTACGCTATTTCTTTCCATGCATGGCATAGGGTTCATGGTGCCATCCGGGGAAACCACTCCCTTCCTGGGGACGCGGCTGCTCACCCCATCCAGAAGCGTGAGGTAGGTGGCAGCACGCTCGTTGAAGCGGAGTACGGTCGCGCTGGCGCCGGTGTCCGGGGAGCATGTACGGAACTTCACGGTGGACAGCTGCTGCACCCAAGGCAGCGCCGCCGCCCAGGCAGCCTCCAGCTGCGCACAACGGGGCGAGATTATTCGATAGGAGACTAAACATAGTACTGCGCACAACGGGGCGGGACCGTCTGATAGTAGACTATAACAACACTGCGCACAATGGGGCGAGGCCGTCTGATACGGGACTAAAAACAACACTGCGCACAACGGAGCGGGACCGTCTGATACGAGATGAAAACAGTACACCTCACAATGGGGCGGGACCGTCTGCCACAAGAATAAACACAGTACTGCGCACATCGGGGCGGGACGGTCTGACGCGAGACTAAACAGAGTACTGCGCACATCGGGGCGGGACGGTCTGACACGAGACTAAACACCGTATTGCGCACAACGGGGCGGGACCATCTGAGAAAAGACTGCAAACGGCACTGTGCACAGCTGCTACTCATGGCACTCATATGTGAGGTGAAACACACCACTGCACACAAAGGGACGAGACGGTCGGATGAAATGCCAAAAATGGTAATGTATTCCCCGCGGCGGGACAGTCAGATGGGGGCCAGGCATAGCAATGCGTTCAATGTGGTGTGATAGCTGGATTCACGTAGTGTCAGCAAAGACACGGCATCAAAAACAGAAACGTAATCCAGCCAGCAGCTGCAGATTCACCAGAAGGAAACATGTTCAATCCGTGGTACGCTCCTAACAGAGAGGCAGCGGGAGCGGCCGCAGCGGCGGGGGTCGTGCGTACTTTCTGGGCGGCGGTGGTGGCGGCCACCAGGGAGCTGAGAATGCACTCGTTGGTGGTGACCAGCTCGGTGGAGGTAGTGGCCAGGTCACGCTCCTCGGTCATCTGCAGCGTGTACCGCTTGGACAGCTCTGCAGAAGCACCAGAGCCCGGTCGCTACCACTTCCGGCATCACCCTGGGTCGGGCCAGGCACGCTCCACGCTAAACACATTGTTTCTGGCAAGCAGGCAATACAGCTTTGCGGTAAAATGCAGTTTGAAAAGGTGATCGTGCATGGCAGATGGTTTATGTTGACATGATGGCATAACGTAAGCGATTGGGGACTGGGATTCACAGAATCAGGTTGGGGTTTTATACTTGGGCCCTGTGCTCGCCTCTGGAGGCACAGTCAGCTTTTAGAAACGACAAAACATTCCCCAAAAGCCTGTTTTCGCCTCCGTCATCGCAAATCAACGAGCCAATAAATAGCATGCACAGTTTGACAAGGACGCAGCATTTGATTGCAATAGTTAAAATATACAGTCGCTACCCTTCCAGAAAACGTCCAGTATTACAGAGCCACGAAGTCCTACGGCCTTGCCAATGACAAAGCCACATGCACCGTGCGGTTCAGTTCGTTGTACCATCACATACGTCACTAAGTCAATATCCGGCCTAGAATCAGCACGAGGGCTCCTGGGTGGAAAGCAGGCTTTCTTACACATCGGCGCGGAGTCCATTGTAAAAAAGTGCGTGGATATTCCATCACTCCTCTGTCTCATAAGGCACCACGGGGTGTTGGTTACTGGTTAATCCTCCAGAGGATTACGCTGGTACTTAGCTTTTGTTTTGTAAATGCATTTCAGGTCATTGAGTTGGCTATCTTTTCGTATCTTTGTTTTCTTTCAAATTTAACTATCATCGTTTTTTTGTATCAAATCTGGACAGTGTCTAGCAAAGCTAAGCGTGAGTAAGAAACATGATTAGGTATGCATGAACTAGCATTAAAGGGAATGTGGCACCTTCATAATGAGGTATGAACTGAGATAGCCATGTGATAGAGCATGCCGGGAAACCATTTGATCGTTATTCTATTTGTCCCAGAACATACCGTTTGCGGAGAAAAAAGGAAACAATTATCCACCCATCGACCCCTCCTTCCCAGGTGGTGACGTAGTATGAGGTGACCTTGAGAACGTGACGCAATGCTCAAGCCACGGTGCGCACACCAGTATTTCTGGTCTAGATCTCTTTAAAACCAAAGTACAAACTACTAAAAATACGTATGACTTTCTTCAATGACTCGTTCGAAGCGTGAAATATTTAATTTTGTTATAGCACGAAAAATACGAGAAATTGATAAGTGTCACTTTAGTTCCTAACCCTCTTTTGGCTAAAAACCCTTCGTTTGTATTCATATTCATTTGTACGCAAATCAAATTGGGCCAATCTGGCACAAAAGGCACAAAACATTATCAGATCGTACGCCGGTTTGATTTCACGCTGATTTGGAGACGTTTTGACCGATTACAGAGGAAAATTCAAATAAAGCAAAATATTAGGCTTATGAACCCTTTTCACCATAAAGGCCAAATCCATTATTTTCAACAGAGATCCTACAACCACTACAGTTTGGCACCGCACCAATGTGCCACATTTCCTTCAAGACGAAAACCAGCATTCCCTGTGGATTTTGTCCGTCAGAGTCTGCGGCTGTCCATCGAAAAAAAAACATCACACTCGGGAAGCAAACAATGCGTATTTCTATCCCAGACCGTGCATGGTGCTGTGCCGGTACCTCGCAGTGCAGTGTGCAGGTCCTGGAAGATGACCGCCAGCAGCTGCATCAGCCGCCGGCTGTTGGAGACGGGAGGCTGCTCCCTGCAGCAAGCTGCCGGGTGGCGGAACAACGCGCCGCGTCAACAACGCAACCTCCGGGCTGCGGGGGTTTTTAGCACTGGAGGGTTTCTCAAGGTTTTATGGGGGGTTTCTTCAAGGTTTTCTAGACACTCGAGTGTACGCTGGAGATTCCTACAGGCTAAGATCAGAATTCCGCACTAATTTCTCACTCAGTGATCATTTGACCCACAGTCTGGCGGTGACAAAGGAGATCTCGGGAAGTAACAAGCTGTCCCCGAACGTGAATAAATCGAGGGTCTTCATTCCTCTATAACAATTACGAGGTCCAATGCGAGAATATATCTTATACTCTTCGTTTAAGATATATTCTGTGTTTTTGTGGAGATTTTGAAACCAATATTTCTAGTCTGAATATCTGTCTTAGATTAAAGAGACTAGCGCCTTTCAAATTTCTGTTACAGGTTCAGTATCAAGAAATAACAGGCCATCATTTTTTCGGGTTGGGTTTAATAGTACAATATCTAACCATACAGCCTTTCCCATTCTCTCAATCCCACAAAAAAACATGCAAACCCTGACTCCATGGCAAAATTCAGGTGTCGTCCACAAGTAAGCCAATTTCGGCAGAATAATAGGGCACGGGACCAACACTCCTGTTGAGGGGCAACACGAATACATCCAAGGCCCAAGGCGGTGGAGGCATGAACGAACTTCAAGCCATCAATAAAACCCAGTTTCTTCGTATGCGATGATGGAAATTTTACGAATGAGCCTTGCTGCCTGTTCAACACATGCATGGGATTTATGAAAGAGCTTGACTAAAACATCTTCAAACGCAGCAAAAAGGTTGCAGCGCTGAAAATGCCATCAAGTAGGCGGGTATTTAAGTGTACACTGATCCCAAAGCCTAGCGCAAAACAAACCGGTGTCGATTTAAAGATAAATTCCTTTCGAATCCGATCTGTCCGAAAATCACATCCCACGTCCCAGTCAATTCACGGTCTCCCAGCATAAAACTACGAATTTATTCGTATGCGTTTTGTGCATGCACGACTCCATATTGCAAGTTTGGACACAAAATTTTCGCTTCGGTGTCTTTGCCCACATCGGATTTTGCGCACATATTTTATATCTTCATACTCTTATATCCACATTTGTTTCATACACACGTTAGGTTAGCCTGGCTTAAGAACTCGCTAGGAGAATCGTACCATCTTATACGGGTTGAGCTGCTTAAGCTCACTTTGAATTGTGTAAGTTCATATCAACCTGAGCATAGAACACTGTGGATGAGGGCAGCGTGAGGCTAGGTTAAATCTGATGGAACCCGATAAGCTTACTTTGAGTCACGAAAAACGTTAGGTAATTTGTGCATAAAAAAATCAGAAATATGGCCGACATTTTTGTTTCAGAAATAAAAAATTCCGTATGCGAATTTTCATATGAAAAATGACAAGCAAAGAAATCAATACAACACACGTTCTAAAATTTCCGATACGAACTTTCGTGCAAGCCCTATATAATACGGAATGCATCGCCAAGAAAATGCGTCACAAAACAATATCCTACGATTCAAGAAGTCACACTTTATACACGTTTAGCTTGCGCGGCAGATTCAGACGCATCAGCACGGCTAACCCACGTGCCCGGCACCATCTGGAGAGACTGACCTTGCTTGGCGAGGACGTCGAGACAGGTCTGTAGCCGGCCGAAGACAGAGGCCACGGCCGCCAGACGGGCCAGGTACTGATGTCCGCTGGCGTCCAGCGCGGTCTCCTCCTGCAGGCTGGTACGGGCACAGGCTGATACAGGCTGATACAGGCACAGGCTGACACAGGCTGATACAGGCTGATACAGATACAGCCTGATACAGGCAGATACATGCAGATACAGACGCAGGCTGATACTGACAGAGAACGGTACAGGCGACTAACAAACGGTCACACGACTCAGGGACAGTCACAGGACTCACAAACGGCCACACGACTCAACACGACTCGGAGACGGCCACACGACTCACAAACGGTCACACGACTCAGGGACAGGCACAGGACTAACAAACGGCCACACGACTCAACACGACTCGGAGACGGCCACACGACTCACAAACGGTCACACGACTCAGGGACAGGCACAGGACTCACAAACGGCCACACGACTCAACACGACTCGGAGACGGCCACACGACTCACAAACGGTCACACGACTGGGACACAGTCACACGACTCAAAGACAGTCACAAGACTTACAAACGGTCACACGACTGAGACGGTCACATATCTGAAAGACGGCCACAGGACTAAAGACGGCCACAGGACTCAAAGATAGTCACACGACTCAAAGATAGTCACACGACTCACAAACCGCCATGCGACTAACAAACGGTCTCACGATTCACTAAAAGTCACACGATTCACAAACAGTCACACGATCACAAACCGTCACACGACTCACAAACCGACACACGACTCTCAATCCGTCACAAGACTCGCAAACGGTCAGACGACTCACAAACGGTCACATGATTCACAAACGGTCACAAGACTCACAAGCCGTCACAAGACTCACAAACGGTCACACGATTCACAAACCGTCACACGACTCACAAACGGTCAAATGATTCACAAACCGTCACACGATTTACAAACCGTCACACGGCTCACAAACCGTCACACGCACGATTCACAAACCGTCACAAGACTCATAAACGGTCAAACGACACAAACACAGTCACACGACTCAAACACAGTCACACGACTCACAAACAGCCATACGACTCAGAAACGGTCACACGATTCACAAATCGTCACGTGCTTCAGAGATGGTCACATGATTCTCAGATAGTCACTCAATTCAGCATGGCAGAAACTCCCTAAATTGAGAGTAAACGATCGCCTTTGTTCCCCGACCACAGCGAGCCGCAGTGACGTCACCACACAAAGCGCTGCACACCGCCGAGCGCGCCGTGCCCACCTGAGCCGCTGGAAGGAGACCACCCTGTCCAGAAACACGTGGTAGTTCCTGACGGCCTCCGCCAGAGGCGCCAGCTGCACCAGAGTCTGGGGGCAGAGCGGCGTCGGCTGCCGCAGCGCCTCCGTCACCCGCTGCAGCGCCGCCGGCACCGGCGACAGCGAGAACCGGTGCGAGAGGAGCAGAGCGGACAGCTGCCGACAGACAGCGGCCCGGTCAGACCAGGAGAGGTGAGGGAGAGAGGCCTTGGTGTGAGGTAGCGAGCGGACAGCTGCCGACAGACGGCCCAGTCAGACGAGAGAGAGGGAAGAGAGGCCTGAGTGTGAGAGGAGAGTACAGCTGCCGACAGAGAGTGTACCGGTCAGACCAGGAGAGGTGAGAGGAATGGAAGAGGGAAGAGAGGCCTCGGTGTGAGAGGAGCAGGGCAGACAGCTGCCGACAGGTGCGGCCCGGTCAGACGAGAGAGAGGTGAGAGGGGAGGAAGAGGGGAGCTTTAGAAAAAGAATAGCTGAGCTGTCAACGAGAGGCCTGTTTGATTTAGACTGGGCATCAACGAGCAAATAAACCCAACAGAGATAGCCGAGGCAGCAAGATGAAAAAAATGAGCTGGACCGACATCATTAACAGGAAAGTAATCATTTTTGAAAGGAGAGAAAAGAAAAGAGCTGAGCGAAACCCTCTTTTCATCCGTGTACTTCGGATATGCATCTACCTCTTATGCTGTAGCAAATGAGGGATCTTTGCTATGGCCAGGTGTTTTATTGTCCTATTTCGTTCCGACACCTGCTCCTCTTCTTTTCTATGCTCTCCTCTTCCCGCAGGAGTTTTTCTCTTCTGTCTAGGCCCTTTTCACCTCGGAACTTTTGAAAAGCTATGCTGGAAAATATACATGTATGGATGGAGTTCACAGATAGGCAGACCTCAGAACCGCGAATGTCTACTTTCTCGCTGTCCTTCCCGCGTCACTCGCGTTCTCCCACACTGCCCCGAGTCTCTCACATTCCACCACAGGCATTCTATCTCCTCTGCTTCACACGATTTCTCCTCACTACCCCGAGTCCCCCTCTCTCCGTAAACCCTCTCCATTAAATTTCTCCTCCCTACCCTCCACCTCTCACCGGTTCCCTCTCTCCTCCCCTTCCCCTCTTTCCATCCGTCCCTCACATTTTCCAGCCCCTCACCATTTCTCATCTGCTATTCTTCTCCCCAACTAGCCTCCATCCCTCGCAATCTCTCTGTTGTCCCTACGTCCCTCACCATCTCTCTGCTGTCCCTCCGTCCCTCACCTTCTCCCTGTTTACCCTCCGTCCCCCACCATCTCCCTCTTGTCCCTCCGTCCCTCACCTTCTCCCTGTTCTCCTTCCGTCCCTCACCTTCTCCCCGTTGTCCCTCCGTCTCTCACCTCCTCCTAGTTGTCCCTCCGTCCCTTACCATCTCCCAGTTGTCCCTCCGTCCCTTACCATCTCCTAGTTGTCCCTCCGTCCCTCACCTTCTCTCAGTTGCCCCTCCGTCCCTCAACATCTCCCAGTTGTCCCTCCGTCCCTCACAATCTCTCTGTTGTCCCTCCGTCCCTCACCTTCTCCCTGTTTACCCTCCGTCCCTCACCTTCTCCCCGTTGTCCCTCCGTCCCTCACCTTGTCCGTTGCCCCTCCGTCCCTCATCATCTCCCTGTTGTCCCTCCGTCCCTCACCATCTCCCAGTTGTCCCTCCGTCCCTCACCACCCCCATGTTGTCCCTCCGTCCCTCACCATCTCTCTGTTGTCCCTCCGTCCCTCAACATCTCCCAGTTATCCCTCCGTCCCTCACCATCTCTCTGTTGTCCCTCCGTCCCTCACCTTCTCTCAGTTGCCCCTCCGTCCCTCACCATCTCTCTGTTGTCCCTCCGTCCCTCACCTTCTCTCAGTTGCCCCTCCGTCCCTCACCATCCCCATGTTGTCCCTCCGTCCCTCACCATCTCTCTGTTGTCCCTCCGTCCCTCACCATCTCCATGTTGTCCCTCCGTCCCTCACCTTGTCCGTTGTCCCTCCGTCCCTCACCTTGTCCGTTGTCCCTCCGTCCCTCACCATCTCCCAGTTGTCCCTTCCGTCCCTCACCATCTCCCAGTTGTCCCTCCGTCCCTCACCTTCTCTCAGTTGCCCCTCCGTCCCTCACCATCTCTCTGTTGTCCCTCCGTCCCTCACCATCTCCATGTTGTCCCTCCGTCCCTCACCTTGTCCGTTGTCCCTCCGTCCCTCACCTTGTCCGTTGTCCCTCCGTCCCTCACCTTCTCCCAGTTGTCCCTCCGTCCCTCACCTTCTCCCAGTTGTCCCTCCGTCCCTCACCATCTCCCAGTTGTCCCTCCGTCCCTCACCTTGTCCGTTGTCCCTCCGTCCCTCACCATCTCCCAGTTGTCCCTCCGTCCCTCACCTTCTCCATATTGTCCCTCCGTCCCTCACCTTCTCCCTGTTCTCCCTCCGTCCCTCACCTTCTCCCCGTTGTCCCTCCGTCCCTCACCATCTCCCAGTTGTCCCTCAGTCCCTCACCCTCCCCCAGTTGTCCCTCCATCCCTCACCATCTCCCAGTTGTCCCTCCGCCCCTCACCATCTCCCAGTTGTTCCTCCGTCCCTCACCATCTCCATATTGTCCCTCCGTCCCTCACCTTCTCCCTGTTTACCCTCCGTCCCTCACCAATTCTCTGTCGTCCCTCTGTTCCTCACCATTTCCCAGTTGTCCCTCCGTCCCTCACCTTCTCCCTGTTTACCCTCCGTCCCTCACCATCTCTCTGTTGTCCCTCCGTCCCTCACCATTTCCCAGTAGTCCCTCCGTCCCTCACCATCTCCTAGTTGTCCCTCCGTCCCTCACCTTCTCCATATTGTCCCTCCGTCCCTCACCTTCTCCCTGTTCTCCCTCCGTCCCTCACCTTCTCCCCGTTGTCCCTCCGTCCCTCACCATCTCCCAGTTGTCCCTCCGTCCCTCACCCTCTCCCAGTTGTCCCTCCATCCCTCACCATCTCCCAGTTGTCCCTCCGCCCCTCACCATCTCCCAGTTGTTCCTCCGTCCCTCACCATCTCCATATTGTCCCTCCGTCCCTCACCTTCTCCTTGTTTACCCTCCGTCCCTCACCATTTCTCTGTCGTCCCTCTGTTCCTCACCATTTCCCAGTTGTCCCTCCGTCCCTCACCTTCTCCCTGTTTACCCTCCGTCCCTCACCATCTCTCTGTTGTCCCTCCGTCCCTCACCATTTCCCAGTTGTCCCTCCGTCCCTCACCATCTCCTAGTTGTCCCTCCGTCCCTCACCTTCTCCATATTTTCCCTCCGTCCCTCACCTTCTCCCTGTTCTCCCTCCGTCCCTCACCTTCTCCCCGTTGTCCCTCCGTCCCTCACCATCTCCCAGTTGTCCCTCCGTCCCTCACCCTCTCCCAGTTGTCCTTCCATCCCTCACCATCTCCCAGTTGTCCCTCCGCCCCTCACCATCTCCCAGTTGTTCCTCCGTCCCTCACCATCTCCATTTTGTCCCTCCGTCCCTCACCTTCTCCCTGTTTACCCTCCGTCCCTCACCATTTCTCTGTCGTCCCTCTGTTCCTCACCATTTCCCAGTTGTCCCTCTGTCCCTCACCTTCTCCCTGTTTACCCTCCGTCCCTCACCATCTCTCTGTTGTCCCTCCGTCCCTCACCATCTCCCAGTTGTCCCTCCGTCCCTCACCATTTCCCAGTTGTCCCTCCGTTCCTCACCATCTCCCAGTTGTCCCTCCGTCCCTCACCTTGTCCCGGACGGCGCTGAGCCCGTGCGGACTGAGTGCGTGCAGCCGCTGTTCGCAGTAGGAGTGGTAGTTGGCCAGCGCCGCCGTCAGCTCAGAGAGGTGGCAGCCCACCTCGGCAGACAGCACCGCCGCGCGCCGCTGCTCCGCCCGCCGGCCACACGGCACGTTCAGCCGGTCCAGCTGAGGCAGCTCTGAAGACGGTGGCCGCGTTACTGGGACGGCCTGCTTGTGCGGCAGGTGGAACTGGGACTGATGCTTGTGCTGAAGCAATTATCCCCTGTTTCAGTTTTGGCGATTATCAATGGAGAGTTGCATATCGGTTGACTTTACGCCTTGACTGACGCCTCCCCCACCATCGGATCCACCATTGAAGCACAACCACACCTCCCCGCCGCCGCCCTCACCTGTATCCACCAGCGGGGCGTACTCGGCCACTCGTCTGCTCAGCTGTGCAGCGGCAGCCTCGGCGGCAGTCAGCTGACCAGTCAGCTGACGCCGCTCGGTCTCCACCTGCAGGAGCCGGGCCTGCGCCGCCCTCGCCTCCGTCCGCCGCCGCTCGCAGTCTGTACACGCCGCCGCACGCGGCTGCTGCCGAGGCGGGAGTTATGAACAGCTGCTGCCGAGACGAGGGTTCTAAACGGCTGCTAACGAGCGGTGGAAGCGCACTGACACTCATCTCCACACTGGGAAGGGGAGGTGAGAACTGTTTTGTCTGTCCGTCAGCGAAAAAAACGGGGTTCATAGACACTTTACTCGATTTCCAGGTATGCACCCTGACATATTTAAATGCTGAAGCGAGACTCATTTCAACGAAAAATCGCCATTTCGAGATGTGAACATACATCACAAAACACGAAGCCAGAACTAAAATTTTGAGTTCAGCTCAATAATTTCCCCAGCCAGTCCTCGGGTGGCAGTTCCGATGTAGCGTACCTGAGATGAGTCCGACGAGGCCGGGGACCGCGGCGGGGCGGCGGTGCACTCCTCACCAACAGCTGAGCTTCCAGCTGATGCACACGTGACGTCAGCGAGCCGACCTCCTCCTGGTGACGCGCCTCCGCCTCCGACAGCTGACGGCAGAAGAGTGACGTCACACGTTATACGGATGCGCAATCTCAGTGCGACAGCTGACGGCAGAAGAGTGACGACACACGTTATACGAAGACGCAAGCCCAATGCGACAGCTGACGGCAGAAGAGTGACGTCACACGTTATACCGAGGCGCAGGCCCAACGCGACAGCTGACGGCAGAAGAGTGACGTCACATGTTATACGGAGGCGCAGTCCCAGTGCAACAGCTGACGGCAGAAGAGTGACGACACACGTTATACGAAGACGCAAGCCCAATGCGACAGCTGACGGCAGAAGAGTGACGTCACATGTTATACGGAGGCGCAATCTCAGTGCGACAGCTGACGGCAGAAGAGTGACGTCACATGTTATACGGAGGCGCAGGTCCAATGCGACAACTGACGGCAGAAGAGTGACGTCACATGTTATACGGAGTCGCAGTCCCAGTGCGACAGCTGACGGTAAGGGACAAGAGACGTCCGCAAAGACGGATACAATGGAAGAAGTATGACGAGAACAGTCACCCCCAGCGGCGGATCCAGGGCTTCATTTGGGGGGGTGCATGGGATATCGAGCCTCTCCCGTCATTTCCTCGTATCAGTCTCCGTATATACATTAATTATAGGCACTAGGACATTTCAGGGTCTTAAGCCCCTAGCCCCCCCTCCACCCCCTGTATCCGTCACTGGTCACCCCCACCCTCCTCCATGAGGTCCGTGAAGCCGCTCCCTGTGGACCTAGGCACCTTGCAAGCTGTTAAGCTGCGAAAAATATGGGACAAAGGCGCCTTAAAATTGACTTGGAAGGTAAAGCTCGCAGAGGCGACATCTTTCCCGGTGTCGTCCATTGTGTTGCCACCATCCAAGGCCGACCGCTGACGTCCATTCTTCAACACTAAATGTAAAATACTATGGTGAAGTCTTTACCAGCTCTTCCTAGACAGCGGCGCCCGTTCCGCCGAATTGCTCCGCAACTTCCCGGTAAGACTTTGGGAGCACACAACTCCTTGGCAAAGACTAAAAAGCACGTCGAAATGGTGCTCCTCGGATAGCACGAAATGCACCCCCACGGGCGGGTTAGGTATGCTCCGTAAGGCTGTGCTACTCCTTACCGACAACGTAGATACCCAGCTGGAGGTAAGAGATCCGCCCTGAATAATGTGATAGATTCACTGCTGAATACATACAATCCAATGAAGACAGTTTTACCCAACCCTGTTTACATGCGGTAAATCTCGCAAATAAGTACATGGAGAAATATAGCTGTGGGACAGCTAATTCCTCTAACGGTCACCCAAATCGACCGTGGTCATTCACACACTTCCGCTGAAGTAAGCCATACAGCAGGCCACACACAGACCACTGCATGGAGAAGCCGATATATTCGCGTGGTGTTATTCGTGTTATAAGGCCGCTGGGATGGGGTGGAGCCAGTAACTACTCTTGGAGAGGAAATAATAACCACAAACTTTCGATCGCAGATTCAGCCACCCACGACAACCATCTCCATCAAAAGGACAGCGATAGAGCCAGCATCAAAATCATTTGCTCGGGGTCTCACCTGTTCGTTGAGTCTGACATTTTCATTGATCTTTGACATCAGCTCCTCCTCTAAAACGTTCAGGTTGTTGGGTACGGCCGGCTCGTGTGCGGGAGACTTGCCTCCTCCTTTCTTCTTCGCATGTTTGGACTGGAATCGAAGAAAGCGATATCAACCTCTTACTCTATTTAGAAGCACTTAAACTAGACACCTGTTTACTCTTATGTGTCATAAGAAAAGCGTACTCGGTCTCCATGCAGACAAAATTACTCCATATTTTTTAATATTTGTTTGCGTCTTTTTCTATGCACTGAACCCAATGAAGTCTGCTGCCTTTGTTTGATAATACGGAGAGGAACTTATCCTGTCCGTGAAAAAGTCGCAAAGGCTCACCGTTATATTCGTCCAGAAAGAAAAAATAGAAATTAGGACGTTTTTTAGGGCAAATACAAACAAGCCACGAAAAAAATCATCCAAATACTTCGTGCAAACTCGATCTCTTCACCGCAAAATGGAACTGTGATGTTGTACGTCACGCTGAACTTTTTTAACAGCACAAACATGCATTGCAAATGACAATCGCAGTATTGGACTACTACCCAGTAAGACAGTTACAATCAACTCCGTTGCCAACTTCACAAGATACACCGCGCGAAAACACTCGTCTGCCCCATAAAGCAGTCCGCAGTATGTCCTTTTCCTACCACATGCTCATGATACAGCACACAGAAACAATGACATTACGCCGCCGGCAGCGTGACCCCGCCCCACCTGATGGTCCAGCTCCAGGTCACCCTGCAGCACCGCCACCCGCCGCGTCAGCTGTTCGTTGCGGAAGCTGAGGCTGTCCACCTCCTGACGCTTCTGCCGCAGGTGCCGGTCAGTCTCCGTCAGCTGCTCCTGAAGTTGGAGCACGTTATTAGTCGTGAAAGGTTGATTTATGTTAAACATTGTCACACATGTTTCATATATGACGATCATCTATCCTGCTAGCTTGCCGACATGGTTTGTGAGTGCGATCGGTCGGTGGCTCGTCACCAACTTTTTGTCCTCTTACGCTTTTGGGACCGGGGTAGTGTGCTCATCTCCCAGAACACAATCAAATGGCACTACGAGGCGCGACGCAGCGAGCAAAGACCAGGAGCCGCCACCAGGTGCCGACCGAAAGAGGGCACGTGGAGCCCGTTTGGTCTCCTCTCGCTGGTATCGAGCCAGCGGAGGCGGATCACAGGCGTCCGCGCCTCTCAGGCTTGAGGACAGGCTCCGCCAGGAGGCGTGGAGGTCGGCGGCAGAATGGTGCCTGCTGCCACGCGGCCAGATTCGCTGAAGCGCCGTGAGGTTTAGAATCATAGCACGCCGTCTACTGCGCTCGTGTGGTGGATTACATCTCTTTGATTGGAGGAAGATTTACAGGTGATCAGCCTCGGATCCGATTCCAAACCTCGAGCTCAAATGTCAAGTGCGCTTCCACCAGGCCAACCGATGCGCCAAGCTGAGCGGATGCTATGTTCAAAGTCTCAAGAATGATGGAGGACATTTGGAAAAGGATACAGACAAATTGAACACGGTCTGTAGCAGCAGATTTGTTTAGTAGTACGGTTTTCCCCTGTCAATGTAAATTCAAAGACATCCAATCTTTGAGAGTCGTACATCACAAACATTGCCCTCAACATGTAAAAGCCTCTCCCTATTCATATTTCAAAGATTATATAGATTGAGAACCGACATATTTTAAACTCATGGTTTGCAATGGGGGAAATGCTTCATCAAGTAGTTAAATATGATCTCACCTTCAGATCCACATTCTTGGCTTGTTCCTCAAGGACTGCTTTCTTCAAAACTGTGCACTTTGCTGTGACCTGAAAAAGGAAGCAATTATCATGCTTTCCCCATTAAAGGACTATCAAGTTAAAATAATTGGGAAATAGCATCAGTGTGAACAGAGCAATACAGACGGGGCCGGACCATAACATATCAATGCTCTGTAGTTCGTCTGCCTACGCTACCTTTTACCCGAAAACTGCTCTCCATTACAAGAAAAGTAAATCCTGAAAAGAGACTCGTACAATAGTGTGAGACACTGTGCCTCTCCCTCATCCCACAGAAAGCAAAACAGATCACAGTCAGAGTTATGCATATGATTATCAGGGTCGATTCACTTTAAATGAGTAAACTCTGGCTACCTGAGCCAATAGTGATTGATAATGTGCCAATAGTGACTGGCAAAGGCTTAGTCAATATTGATTGATTTAAATCTTATTTTGAGTTCAGACAGTGTGCCCCCTTAAAGACAAAGTTTCGTTAAAATAGACTCAGAAAAATAGCCTGGAGAGCACAATACGTTTGAGTCCGGGCTTAGCCAAGAATGGACTTTCAACTCTGATCCAGGTTTCTATTTGTTTTGAACTCCGTAGAATAACTGTCAGATCAACTTTAGAACAGTGGAGTACGATGTGGGAAAATACGTTCACATACATATAAAAAACTAAATCGCATACTGTTGGCTCACCCGATCCATTCAGGAAGCCAGGGTTTACATCCATTTATGGAGTCAGTCAAGCTTGAATGACGCACAACTCTGATTCACAACCCGGTTCACCGGCAAAGACCTGAAGGCACGTACCTTGCTGTACTCGGCCGCCAGAGTCTGGTACTTGGACTGCAGGTCCACACTCTCCATGGCTGCTTTATCACGACCTCTCCATTCCTGCTACAAGTGGAGCAAATGTGAAAATGGCAATAAATATGTAGCCATCACAGGGGCGGATCCAGCAATTTTCGCTAGGGGGCCGCAGGGCTGGGGGCACCACTTCTATGGCCAGGGGGCGCCATTTTTAGCCCGACTGGGGGCGCCCAATTTTATGTTCTTTGCCCATTTAAAGTATTGTTTTTGCTAACTGAATCAGTTAACCCACGCCCCGGTGGGCCTCCGAGCCACGTTCGCCCCTCGAACTCAGCCCCTATGCAGGATAGCGAAAAAAACGCGAAGCCTGGTGGATAGCTCATATAAATTCATGAAGAAACTATATAAGTCAATTTTTGGCTCAGGTCAACATTGAAGTCATGACAGGTCAAAGAAGTTGGCATTTTGACCAAAGGTTTTGGGCTCTAGCGTCTGACAGCGTTGAGTTAGAATAATTTTGTAGGCACTATTGGCTTTCTCTTGTCACTGCAAATCGAATGATGTATAATATGACCATACTAGGTCAAAACACAAATGACCTGACCTCAGGTCATGTCAAGGTCACTTTTTTTAACCTGGCATAGTCCATATGCCTATCAATCGACTCTCAGTAGCAGTCCAAACGCAATGGTTTAAACATAAAAGCTGTATCATTATTTCATGGAAAGTTATTGACCTAGGTCTAAAAACTCCTTAAGTAGCTCCAGATGACCTCTCAGAGGTCACATGTCAAACGTTGCAACATGAATCTAAAAAGGGGCCTAGGGTATTTCCATTTGGAGAATATAAAGCCCTTTATCACCTTTATCTACACAAATACAGCCCATTTTCTGTTTTTCTCTGTATTTCCAATGGAGAGGTCATGGTCCGTATTTGGCCTTAGGTCATCGATATGAAAAATCCCGAAAATTTTTGGAGAACTCAGTAGGCCCATTATGTGTTATAAGTTTCAATCCGATATATTCGCCCATTTCCTACTTATGCCACCTTAAACATTTTTTGAGGTGAGGTCACTTGACCTGCACCGATGACCTGACCTAGGATGACCCAAACTTAAAATGTTGGGGAAAGATGCGCAATCTATCAAGAATAATGTGTGCCAAGTACGGCGGTGCTTCGCTCCGCCGTTTTTTCTTACCGCCCGAAAAACCGGAGGGGGTGGTGTTCAAACTAGGGCTGATAATCCCGGGACATTTTTGCAATCCCGGGATCCCGGGATTCATCGACCCTCAATCCCGGGATATCCCGGGGTTGGGTAATTTTTTTCAATAAACATGTCGAAAATTAGTGTCTGCTTTAGATAACGTATGTGGCGTATTCTTAACAGCATAGTAAATATTTCCCGTTAAGGATAACTCATAGCATACTATTCTCACCATGCGGAAAGCACATGAAAATTCATATGGACACTAAACAGAATAAAATACTCTACTCCCTAAACAAATAAAGACATATGAATGATATTGACAATATATATTTCTTGGTTATATTTCTAGTCATATTACAATAGAGGTATTTACCTATTGTGACCCGGCCTATTGTGTCCTGGTCACACAAGTCACCTGCCACGATAGTAGCACTTGAGGAAGAAAAGGGCATCAACGGCTTCGTCGCCGAGACTCGACCGTTCTTTAGTGACGATATTCCCGACAGGTGAAAACACATGTTCCGACTCAACACTCGTAGGGACTATGTCCTTGAGCCAGCTGTAGGACAGAGCTATCATACCCGTTCTTCCAGAGGCAGGCAGGTTTTCCAACTCTTCCCTAATGGCCTTGGTCATAAGCGAAGGATTGGAGAGACTTAGCCTGGATGCACTTGAACTGTGATCTGGCTCTGGAACTCTTATCTTATCTAGAGCCTGTTGAAGCATCGATTGAAGCGACTGTGCTGTCTGAGGATCATCAACGTCCATCGTTTCTGCATCTACAACTACTTCGGAAGCATGCATCTGTCCCAGGTCATTTTTAACATGTTAACTGGGGGGGGCAATTGGCCCCCAGTCGGCCGAAATGCCCCCCCCAGTGCCGGGAAATTGGCCCCCCAGTAAAAAGACAAGTCTTGCTTAAAACTTAATAAGCAAAAACTCACCTAACGAAAATAAAACAGAATACCACCCGTTAATAATAAGTTTGTTCTATTGCTCGTCCCAAACCGACAATCCACAAAAATTGTATTCAAAAACTACCATCAGTAGCCGTCTACTCCATCGTGCAAAAACGTAACAAAGCAAGTAGTTGCGGGAAATCCCGGCTAAGTAGCCTCAGCATCAATTTAACTAGCCACAACGCAGGAAATAGCCTAAAACCAATCAAACATCGTTTTCTATCCGACCAGAAGCCCCCGCCAGCCAGTACCGTGGCACTGCATGATGCTCTCATTTCAGACGTGGTCGGTTATCAGCGCTCAGAGCTCGTTCGTGGATTAGGCGGGACACAGTGTAGTCAAAGCGCGTCAGACTGGTTACTGGTGTGCCGTTGTGAAGTGCTTAGCCCATTTATTATTATTGTGTTGGTAGCATACGTGAAATTGTGTGATCGTTGCATCCATTTTAATCTAAAATTGATACGGGAGACCGGGGTCAACTGTAACGATTCTTACTTTTCTGCGTCAGGAAGGGCAATGCTTTGTGCCAGAAAACTTTTCATCATATTTTCGGCAGCCTTGACATTTTGGCTATCTGGTAGATGTAGCACTATACCAAAATAAAAACACTTATTGGTCTTTGCTTGGCTAGTACATAGCTACATAACTTGGCTTTGAAATACTTCCTTCAAATGTTACATTTGACCCCATCAAGGGTCAGTTGTGACACCCCAGGGGTCAATTGTAATATATTAAAGCCATTCGTCTGGTTCTTTTCGATCGCGATGCATGTCCCGTTAGGGTCGTTAAAAAAATTATTTTTACTTTTCAGACTCGAGCTCGAACAGAGAAACTGACACGGTGTGAACTGTGAAGCGATGCCAGGTATAATCTACGTACATGCAGAAGGGAGAGCCTGGCTTTTGCTTGTGTTTGAACATTTCAGGTAGGTAAAATATTAAGCATAAAACAACGCTGTAGCATGTTGTTGGATTCTATAATGATTTTTAATACTATCAACGACGCTTTCCACGCTATTTTTAGTGTTGGAACATATCGGGATCCCGGGATTCAAAATATATAATCCCGGGATTCGGGATTAATACAATCACGGGACCCGGGATCCCAATCCCGGGATTATCAGCCCTAGTTCAAACAGCCCCATACCGAGGCAAGGGTCAAAGAGGTAATTCGAGTTTCATATTTTCTGGAAAAGATGAGGAAAGATCATAGCTTTGAATGTATCTAAAATACATCTCAGGAGTGGTAAAAAGTGAATGTATTTCTTTAGCGTTTATTTTATTGATGCAATATAATAAACAAGTGTGTAAGGTTCGCCACTACCACTGGAAACCACGGATCGTAAACACACTCTGGGACCCGGGGAGACTGCACGGGGTCTATATTCTCCTTAATCGGTGAACAAAATTATCTTCAGAAGCCTTAAACAATTTTTAGAAGACCAACAAATATTTAGAATAGGCCCGTCTCGTTCAATGGGCCTATGTTTGCCATTGGGGATTAGGTTTCTACAGGACATGTCAGATCAAATCCCGATACACTTTGGGAAGCCTCATGATGGTTACATGGACTACTGATTTCGCTTATATGATGATAATTAGCTGATTTTGCTTATATGATGATTATCAGCTGATT
This sequence comes from Lepas anatifera, assembly GCA_034440635.1. Lineage (NCBI taxonomy): Eukaryota > Metazoa > Arthropoda > Thecostraca > Lepadidae > Lepas > Lepas anatifera. The sequence continues at coordinate 247,708 of JAOTON010001356.1, forward strand.
TTGCTTATATGACGATGATTGGCACACGGGGCCTTACCTAGCCATAAGGGTCTAATAAACCACTAGGTCAGAGCAGTGATCCCAGCTCCCTTCAATCTGAGCTAACCAGCCATGAATGATCTATCGACTTAAGTTCATGGACCTTGGCTTACTTCAAGACCCCAGTTATTGTAAACCTTTCTAAGGCTATATTCTAATATATTGCCCTCCTAAGACTTGACTGAGACAAGCAACTTGCCGTATTCCAATGTGGTATTTTGACCTTCTTCCGTGCGTAGCCACGCTCGACGTAGGACAAGCGTACCCGGGATGCACAGGGACCAGTATTAACCTCGCCTACGCAGAATATCAGCATACCGATCTACGGTGCGTACTGCGATCACAATGCTGATTTGGCCCCACCTGCGCAGTGCGGGCGCAGGTTGGAAATCAGAATAAAATATCGACGTGCGTGCGCCCATTCTTAGGTACTCTCGACATCAGAATACGGCCCCTGGCAACTTTAAGGCAAGCAAAGGCCTAGTTTAGGGATACTCCACATCAGAGATCAACTCGGAAAAATTTGTTTGTGTCTCCCTTCAGCGGCATCTACCTAAATTTTTGCAGGAACTATAATTAGCTATAACCAGATTTTGGCCGTTGGCCTGTCTTCGCTGTGCTCTGGCAGCGACATAGGACCCTCGAGTGACATCGAGGTCGTGGACAGTGTACACTTGAACACTTTCCGGCTTTCTCCAGGGGTTCGCTAACTGGCAAATTAGATCCTAATGGATTTAAGGGTCCCACCAGTCCCACTCACGGCAGCCAAAGACTGTCATGGATGGTTCCCCCCTGGATGCAGGGGGGCCAGCGACTTCCCGATTAACCTCAGGTCACCTCATGACCTTCCACAGGAATATGGCAGGCCTTACTGGTCACGGAAAGACCTGTTGGTCCCGGAGTACCCTTTTTACAGATTGTGCGTTCAGTTCCAAATATCTCTTTACGATACAGAGTGTTCTTATGGTCACAGGGGGTATCGCCCTGTCCGACAAAAAAACATGCTGGCAAGACATGGCCCTGACTGCGACCGAAAGCTTTGTTAGTTACAGAGATCCCTGTTGCCCTTAGGTTGCCCTATTGATAACGAGGACACTCCTGGTCCCAAAGGACCTGCTGGCCGTAGAGGGCCCTACTTGTCACAGAAGGCTCTTCAGGCTGCATTGGGTCCTGCCGACCACGGAATGGTGTGCTGGTCATGCTTGTCACAGAGGGTCCTGTTGAAAACAGGTGACCCACCTAATTAAAGAGTGTTCTTCTGCCCCTAGGGGACCCTGACGGTCACATATAGGGCGTCGCTTGCCACAGATGGTCACGCTTGTAACAGCAAGTCATGCTGGTCCCCGAGGTTTACGGCTGGTCATAGACTGGCGTAACCCGGCTGCCCTTTGCGCGATCTTTTCCCTTCGGGTGCCTCTCACGCGACTGTGCTAGCCGCCGCACCTCTTTGCTACCCTTCTGACCCTCCCTTCTATAGTTTTATCACCCAATCAACTCACCTACCCAGATCACCAGGCATTTTCGTGGCAGAAGTCAACGCTCAGAACTTGGCCATCATCTCTCGAACTGAGCCGTCCGCAAAAGTTTAGGGACAAAATCATCCACGAGAAGTCTGTTTCCCATGCACTGTGTTGGAAAGCTTATAAACTACACTACACATCACTTCAGCTAATATACAAAATCAGCTGACCATCTACCCAGGTTTTTCTTGATTGTAGTATAGTTTTATGCGAAAGTTCCATATATTCATTCGACAAAATCCGTATTTGGAGCAGTTTTTTTGTAATCATGTGTTTTACAAAAAAATGTTTTCCACCCCGCAGCTTCCGAAATATTCAAAGAAAAAATATAATGTTGGACATTTGTTAAGCCACCAAAGTGCTCAAAATCCAATTATTTGAAACAACTGTCTTTATTTTTATCAAAGAGTCTGCAATTTTGAAAGAAAGCCGTAAAAGTCAATGCCAGATACCGTCCCACCTTGCTCTGTCGGGACAAATGTACAATTTGCTGCGAAATGCAGCATCGGCAGGAACTTTTCTTGGAAGGTATATTTGGTAATATTAAAGCAGCAAACTGTATGCATTATGTTGCAAAAATAGCCTGTTTTTACGGGCGTCGCCACCGGCCGAAAAGTGGGGGGAGTGGCAGCCAAACTTCAAACTGACGCTGACAAAATTTTTTCCACGTTAGGACTGTTCGAATTTGTTACTGTTTGTTACTGTTAATTTGTGCTGTTACTGTTCGAATTTGGGCTCCTCGTTGCCTTCTGCAGCGGCTGGTTATAAGAATGTCCGGTTTTCTCCCATTTTGACTGAGATCAGGAAATTTTTGGCCAAAGAGCGGGGAGCCAGGCCCCCTTGCCTCCCCCGTGGCGACGCCCCTGAAAAGTAAGATACCAATGATGCATCAATCAATCAGCAGAAATGTGCGGGCGCCTATAGTGAGGTGTGGGGGCACCAATGGAGCGAAAGAAAAGGGCCAATGTGTACCATGGGTGCCGCCAGACAGAGCGGTTTGTCGAAATGTGGGGGCGCTCCCGATGAGCCCACGGCGGGAGATGAAGGCGCCGGTTGAGTAAAGAACAGGCACCAATGAATCATTATGGAGGCGCCAGTGATACAGACCGATGTGTCAAAAGATGGTGGAAAGAGGCGGGGGGAGGGCGCCCATAAAGCTAAGAGCAGACAACAATAATGTATCATAAGAGTGGGACTCCAGTGGTAAAGGAGGGACTGTTGAAAGGTGAAGACCCCTCAGTGGGGCATGGGGCACCATTTGAGATTAAAAACAACCCACCAATTATGCACCATGGGTGCGATGTACTGGTACCGCTGGTGTGGTGCGCCCTCACGAGATGGTGTTAGTGCGGTAGGCACCGGGCCTGACCGTGCAGCGGCAGTCGTCGAATACACTTCAAGAGCTGAGCAAGTGGTGCACCATGAGAGTGAGGGAAGCGGGGATCTAACATGGCGCGGTCGGTTTGAGGACATTACACCCAAGAAGTGACTGAGAAGCCATGGCCAAGCAGGACACTGACTCAGGTATGGCCCTTGTAGCCGACGCGATTTTAAAGCTGCAGGGAAACGTTGTGCTTTTGACGAACCACATCACCTCGGAACATAGCCAGCGTAGCCAGCTTCAACTCACCCCTGTATCAACCAGTTCGGTTGTTCCAGGACCACGACCCATCGCTCTGCAGCCGCCCCACCTGGGTTCATCTGTTTCGTTAAAGGAGTTCGATGTCTGGAAACACAAGTTTGAAGGCTATGCGACTCTGTCACGGCTCTCTAACTTCCCCGCTACAGAACAGTGTGCAGCCCTGCAAGCCGCTGTTAGCGATGATTGGAACCGTATCATTCGGTACAGCCTTACTCTCACTGATGACACGCCCCTCACTGACCTAATCGGTCTCATGGAAAAGTATCTGAGGGACCAGCGGAACATCGTGGTCGACGGACGAGATTTTCACACTCACATCCAGCATCCGAGTGAGAGTTTTGATGGCTTCTTGTGTTCTGTCAAGGAGATAGCCGGTTTCTGTGACTTCTGTACAAACTGTATCGATAACCGGCTGAGGGATCGAATCGTAGCAGGGATAAGGGACGATGACACCCTCAAGCGTCTGTTGGAGGAAAAGCCTCTCACTCTTCAGAGAGCGATCGATATATGTCGCGCAGCGGAAAGTGCTGCTAAGAACAGAGAACATGAGAGTGCATGAGAACAAAACATGAGAACAAAAAAACAAGAACATGAGAGTGTGGGAAGCGGGGTCTAACAATGGGGAAGCCAGAGGTAAAGAGCAGGTCCAAAAGCAGGGGGCGCCCACAGTGAAGTGTGGGGGCGCCTGTGGAGTTCACAGAAGACACCAATGATGCCCAATGGGGATGCCGATGGTACATGCAGGGTTTCAACATATGGGGCGCCAACAGTGACACAGTGGGGGGGGCTGTTGGAGCAAAAACAAGACATCAATGCTGCACCATGGAGGCGCCAGCGGTATCAAGCAGATTTTCCGAAGGTGGGGGCGCCTGTAGTGAAGATTGGGGCGCCAATACTTTATAGCGGGATGCAAAGAAGTGGGAGAGCCCACGATGAGGCTTGGGGGCGCTGGTGGATTGAAACGAAGGCAACAATGATGCACCATGGGGGCATCAGTGGTATAGAGCGAATTGTTAGAAGATGGGGGCGCCCCTAGTGGGGAATGGGGATCCAGTAGCCATCTAAAATTCTCGCACCGACAGCCACCAAAAATTGCACCAGCCTGTTATATTACCAGGGAAAAATGCACCCATTCCTACCTGCATGATGTAATGCTGTACCTCTTATTAGTTCGCTAGTTAAGGACTTTTATAAAGGCTCCCTCCTGTGTCTTTATAACCATTCAGTCATTATTTGTTTGGTTTTCAGTGTCACCTTCCTCACACCAGTCTGACAAATTTGTACCAGGTTGATAGAGTTTGCACCACTTGCTCCTGTCTCCAAGGGCACTCGCACCGACGACATCTCGTCGAAAATTCCATACTTTGCACACTGGTGAACGTTTAAACTGTGCTTTTACTATTCCTTGCGATGCTGCTGCAATTGTGATGCTGCTGCTCCCATACTGACTGAGCTGATGTTTTGAGCTTCACCCGTTTACTCTCCTTGTGCGGGTCAACCTGCGTTGTGTACCACCATGTACCGTTGCCTTGTGGAGCTGGGTGGAACACTGGCATGTTGCTCTAACTCTAACTGCATGTTGCAATGTATGGTATCTATATATATATGAGTGAAATATGTGTATGGATATAGGTCAGGTTAAGTCAGTGGCAGAGAGAAGGTACATTGGCATGTAACTACCAGTATTATTGTTAACATCAACAATCATCAAGGCGACAGCATGGCTGGACCAAGGCAAGCCGACAAGACAAATCTTCACACAAAAGTGCGTTAAAAAGTGTTAAACCGGATATTGAAAGTATTATCCTTCGCAGCCAAACCATCACCCAACCAGCCCTGACCAACCCTAACCGCCATAACCATACTACGCCCCCTGCGCCCAAGGCCCTAGAATCCCGAATAGAATAGAATCGACGACACACCACAACACACATAAAAAACACGGCTAACCTATAGGAACCGTGGGGTAACCTACACACCGCCGATTTGCGCGAGAGACTGGCTGGCCATACACAGCGCGATGTCCTAAAATAGACAGCGGGCAAAATGTAAGACCCGAGGCAATTTACGCTGAAATCTCTGTTTCTTAAAAGTTTTTACGTGTGGTAGCTAGAATCTAACGACCTAGATTGGTGTAATTTCGGAATTGAAGGTGTATGAGCAAATCAGAGCCTTCATTTCTAGTGGTCAACACGCAAAAAGGCTATTGGTACATTTCCGTTGTCAAAAAGAAAAAAGTTAGTTATAGGTCTATAACTGACGTAATAAAATAAAAATATTACATTTGAAGAAAAAATTCTATCATATTCTAGTTTTCAATAAATTTTTCTAACAAACCTATTAAATATTGTCAAAAAACTATGTTCAAATATTTATTTCATCTGCACTTTTACCTAAAATTCGAATGCAGTCAAATAATGTTCTTTTATTTCTACGATCCTCAATGAGCCCTTTTACCATCAGTCGGCCAAGTGGGGCGGGTTGGTCGTCGGTCGGCGCGTGTTGTATTCTGAATTCTGTTTATCCTAGGACTAAAAAGGTTTCAGTGGGTCACCCGTAGAATACTGCAATGTGTTCTTAGACAAGTGACATGTTGATGTGTGGAACACCGCAGGTGCTCAATTTCGACCACGTGTGATCCTTTATGCGGCTAACTGCGATTGAGCAGCCATTTTTTTAGTTTTTTTCTATGCTGTATCCACTGACATTGATATTTGACGCGACTGTTTTATCACCATGACTTCATCTGTCATTGGGATGGTTCATGCCTGTTGATGATTGGACAATAAACTAAACTAAACTAAATTTTCGTTCTTAGGCAGGTGAGGGTTGAAAACACATTTTCATTATTTTGCTTATTTTTTATTTGCAACTAAATGAGTCCTTGTGCCTTTATGGTTTGCCCTGCTGTAGTACCGTCTGTGCGCACAGGTTTTCATGTAGGCTCTATGGCCAAATTGCTAATTGTATCGGGCTGAAGGAGGCAGCGACTGTATTATCGTCCTGATGTATGGTCCCATCCGGAATTAATTTATGCTTGATCTTGAACTTGAACTTGAAGGATACAAACTTAATGAGGCTCTAGGCCTGTAGGTGTCCGGTCTTAGTGAGCTCGTGTAAGTGTGGTTGCACTACCTAATCCATGTCAAGTATAGTATACCAATAGTCCTCCCAGTTTTTGTCAAGCCTGGTCTTGAATGTGTTGACAGGGGGTGCAGTGACAACATGACTGGGGTATATTGATAACTGAGTCATTTATGCCTTGCATCAGGATGTAAAAAACAAACATTTTATATCTGATTTGAAGTGTGAATTTTACCAAGCTGAGTCTAGAGGCATATTCATTTAGTCATAAACTGATTGAGTCAGTCCAGATGGGTTGCACAGATTTTGGCTTTGCTCATTACTTTCTAGAAGAATGCATCAACATCTAAACTTCATACATCATGATGCAACACATTTTTGTTCAAGCTGCTACGGACTTTGCTTTTGAAATCAGAGCCACACTTTTTTATCAACCAAGTGATCAATGGAATTGTAATGGAGACCCATATCCTGCAAACTGAACAAGTACAGTAAGGGGTTGATTTAGAAGTTGAAGTTAACATCCCATGAAGACCAGCAACAGTCACACTGCTCAGGTCACCCTTTCACTAGTCAGTTGCCAGTTGACCTATGTTGGGTAAAAATTGAGCACCCAAGCTTCTCAGAGGAACACTTTATTATAGGTGAATGAATCTACAGAGCGGATATGCATAATACAAAGAAAACGGAGACCACAAGGACATGTGTCAGTAGGAGAGACAACTGAGAGAAAACGAGGAAGAAGAATCATTAGGGATACTGTCACCATCACTGCAGAGCGGCCAAAGGCAGTTTGCATGGTACATAGCCACATAAATTTTGTATTATGAACTTCAGCATTTCAATCCAAGCACCGTTGTATGTAGCACACACCTGTTTGGTGATATTGTGACTCAAAATGGCATTACACAAAGTTGCTATTAGAAAGATGCTGCAATGCTAGCATGTATACAATATGAATAAATATGGTCACAGTTATACTGCTCATGGGCTATTTTCATGAACATGTGTCACTAAAAAGAAAAAAAAAAAAATGTATCACTAAAATCAGTGAATCTCTCTCTCTCTCTCTCTCTCTCTCTCTCTCTCTCTCTCTCTCTCTCTCTCTCTCTCTCTCTCTCTCTCTCTCTCTCTCTCTCTCTCTCTCTCTCTCTCTCTCTCTCTCTCTCTCTCTCTCTCTCTCTCTCTCTCTCTCTCTCTCTCTCTCTCTCTCTCTCTCTCTCTCTCTCTCTCTCTCTCTCTCTCTCTCTCTCTCTCTCTCTCTCTCTCTCTCTCTCTCTCTCTCTCTCTCTCTCTCTCTCTCTCTCTCTCTCTCTCTCTCTCTCTCTCTCTCTCTCTCTCTCTCTCTCTCTCTCTCTCTCTCTCTCTCTCTCTCAGACCAAGGCTGATACAGTACTTTCTGCATTATTCGATGAAGCTGTTTCCATTTTTTATTGGTGATGTTTTCCTCAATGTGCATTTGTGCTAAATGGTAAACAACTGGCAGTCAGTCTTTGTTAATTCACTGTGACTGTGGTGATTGTAGGGGCATTCTATGTTACAAAATAATGGATTCGGCCTTATTTCTTTTTATTTCACGTTTCTCTGTTTCCAATAAAAGCATCCGAATTACCGTGACGTCAAATGAGCGTATTAGCTGGCACTGCCTTGTACCATATTGAACCTGTTTCAGTTACGTCAATGATAAATACAAATTCAAATCTTGGTCTCTCATATTCATTGAGTCATTGGTCACCCATTTTAACCTTATCGTTGATATCGGGATAATCTGTGACTGTTTTGTTCAATTTTGCTATGCTGATTGTGAGGAAAGCTCCTTCGGATGTTTTTTAACCGTTTTGGGAATTGTGTAGTTTTTATCTTATCTCGTGTCTTTTTCAGACTACCATCTTTTCACCCACTTCTCGGCACAAAATGGCTGGTATCGTTGCGAAGCTGCCTGCTCTGGGTGCAAGTAAGTCTGGGATCTGGGAGATATAGTCCTATGATGATATCCTCTGTCTTGTTTTTTGGGCTTTGCTCATGGCTGTCCAATTTGAAATGCCATTTGTGGCATGGTCCTGGCTTTGACCTGGTCTAAACGGCATGAGAAAGAGAATCAACCCGGGCCTCTCCCACTTTAATCTGAGCTCGGAAAAGGGCTCATTTCTTAGCTAGAAAACATTAGAAAAAATAGATGCATTCTCAAGTAGCATAAAAAACAAAAACAAAAATCGAAATAATGTAGAGCTTTGGTTTTGTTACAGTCGATAGTTCTCAATACTCAAGCTCATAATTGCATTTTAGCGAAAAAATGTTTGGTATTTTATTTTATGTCTCACATTTCACTAGTTTCTTCATTTACGGCATCCTCGGGTACGTTGCAGCGTCCAACTCTGAGCCGAATGGCGATAGAGAAGCTCTGATTAACACCCTCCTGTTTGCCTTGATACAAAATTACACTATCTGAGCCCTTAAGTTCATTTGACAGTCTTGTGACCAGGGTCATGAATGCAATTTTGTTATCATCTCTTAGCCATTTTAGAGCCAAGGTATGCACATCATTATTTGGCTTCCGGATGGTGAAACATGTACCCTAGCCTTCAGCCGTTGCTGCAACTCCCTGGTTATTCTGGGATATTTCCGGGAAACGGCTGCGAAGGGCCTCGCGCTGCTTTGCATAGCCATGGAGCACTCAAGGTGTATCTTTTTCCAAAGAATGTGTACATGCGCGTCGGAAAGGGGGGGCCAGGGGGGCCTGGGCCCTCCACTTCGTGGCCAAAAATTTCCTGATCTCAGCCAAAATGAGAGAAAACCGGACATTCTTATATCTAGCCGCTGCGGGAGGCAACGAAGAACCCAAATTCGAAAAGTTTTTGGGTACGTTGAAAGTTTTCTGTCAGCATCGGGTTGAAGTTTGGCTGCCCTCCCCCACCCCCACTTTTTGCCGGTGGCGACACTTATGAATATGTACACTGTACAGGTCAGTGCAGCTCACCGGGTTAAAGGGAATGTGGCACCTTCATAACGTGATTTTAGCTGAGATAGCCAAGTTGTAAAGCAAGTCGGAAAACCGGATACTCAATATATCATTTGTCAAGGAACTCGAGATTTCCGTAGAAAAAAGTCAAAACCTACCTGAAATGTACCCCTCATGTACTCTTAGCAGCAGGCCACAGTTTTCATGGCTGTTGGTGCGACGACTTATGCTGACGTCACGGTGAGTATCAGCCAAACGAAGCCCTTGAATCGTATTGAATATGATAGTGGTTGCGATATTATGACAGCATCCACAGGCAGATATTTATTTGTTTCCCTAGAGGAGCATTTAAAAAATCAAAACATTGAGCTGATTGTACATTTTTCAGAGAAATCATGGACGCTTCTTTGATTTTGGGCTAAAAGTTCCCCTAATTACACTAGATTCAAGGATTCGACAAAAGTGCCACATTCCCTTTTACCCGCGCCCCACCGGGGGTACGGCGCCACCTTCGCCCCACCGGGGCCATCAATGCCCCCTCTAACTCCGAAAATATGGGGGTTAGCATAAATCTGCAAAGTGCATTAGAAAGCTCGCGTGAATTCAGTACGAAATTACTGACATGTTTAAGCGCTCAGGTCAATGGTTTAACCTCCAGAGGTCAAGTTAGGTCAAGATAGGCTATTTTCACTCAAATATGCAATGCTTAAGCAAACTGGGCATGACTCTTATGCCATTAGAGCTATTGAGATCTGGTAAAGTACATTTGATAGGAAAATGCCAGACCTTTTTCCGCTATGTGGAGCGTAATGACCTCGCGCCAGTGGTTTGACCTCCAGAGGTCACCTCGTAACCTCAATTGACCTGAGGTCACCAAAGATCAGAAAGTTGCCTTCCCTTACATCAAAAGAAAGCCAGTGATGAGACATACACGATGATGTTTAATTCAGCGCTCTAGCTCAATTAGGTGAAAAGTTATTGTCAAAATACTGTTTTGACCCCTGGTGACCTTGGATGACCTCGGAGAGGTCAAAGGGCAAATATGACCCCTGGGATCCGTGAAGGGTATCCAAGAACGCTTTCCTGAGGAAGCTGAGCATTTACAATCGTTTTTGTGACTTTTAGATCATAAGACAGCTTTTTCCCCATGCTTTGTTAATGGGAGAGGTCACCTCGTGACTAAAGGTCACCTCAGGTCACTAAATCGAAAAATCCCGGATGTACATCTGGTGGACCCTTGGGGGTCATGAAGTGTATGAAGTTTCAAATCGATCAACTTAGAAATGTAGTTCTTATAGAGGTTAAAATTTGAAGTGAGGTGACCTTGGTTGACCTCGCCTGGTGACCTGACCTTGGTGACCCGGGGTAGAAAATTTCACAGATGGTGGCAAAAAGGTTTGGGTGACAGGTAGAGCCCTCAACCGCGGTGCTGCGCCTCATCGTTGTTCTGCTATCCCGAAAAAATCCATAGGGGGACCATTGATGCCCCCCCCGTGAGGCGAGGGTTCAGGCGTCATTTTCGGAAGCAAGTGAGACATAGTTTCGGTTTTTAGACTTAAGGTCTCGTTCCCTCGGAAGAAGGTTGCATGTAAGGCTCTATATACCTCTATGCCTCGATGCAAGGCTCTATGTCCTAGATACTCTCTATATACTCTGTTTTACTCTTCTACATAACACTACTGCTATACATGAATGCTACGCCGCTGCCACCCTACTCCTGTATAGGTGATATACAAAGCTCTCTGCAGGTACTGCTGGCTGTAACTCACACTTTAACTTGCCGAAACAGCCAACAATGAGGACTAAAACAAAACTTGATATTCCTAGTGCTGTATTCAGATTCATCGCTCCGAAATTGCCCCCAAGAAGTGAAACCTAGCACTTAGTGTAACTTCGCCTTTCAAGCCATTTCGATGACAGTGCCGCGCCTCACGCATTACGCAGGTGGTTCATATCGTTGTATGGCACCCGCATTGAGGTGATAATGCCTTCTTATTGATACATGTCATGGTGAGGGCATACGTGTCTTCACATAGCTACCGGGATGTTATTTTATATGTGGTTATTTGACTGGCAATCTAACCGATAGCAACCAAAGGGGGTCATTAGAAGTAAGTGAATATCAGGTATTTGACGCGACCGGGAAGATGACCAAATAACCCAAGGTCATACAGTTTGGCATCAATTGCGGTCTCTTGTCAGAAGCATCGCCTCTGTTTTCACTGCGAAGAGCTAGGCCAGTTGGAGGCGAACTGCGAAAGGGGATTGCAATGAACCCCTTTTAAGGACGATGGTTAGTTTCCACGTTTAGATGTTTAGTAAGTTAGCTGGTAAGTAAAAAAACTTGTATGCAAGTCTTGGCTGCATTGACACACCCTTAAATGAAAATGAGAGATCCACAAAATAATTATCCTGACCTTAGAGTCATGGGGTATATTCTTATAGTACCAGTATATTTAGTCCCTTAGCCTCGCGTCAAGACAAAATGAGGCTTTTGGTTTTGAGATATTTGTCGCTATTTGGTTCAGTGTTGTAGGCTGTAACCTGCGCACGAACGCCGGAAGTGGACAAAATGGTAAAGTGCAAAAGTAATTTTGAACAATAAGAGGAAATATTTCAAGTTTTTTTGTGCTAGAAGAATATTGATTGAACTTCGGTTATGGCAAGACAAATTACGAAAAAAACGGTGGCCACCTTGTCAAATATTTATTCGAGTTTTATATTCAAAATAATCAAAAATTTGCTGCATAAGACATTCAATTCAGTTATTCCTAATTGATATGATTTGATAATGTTTCCATTGCACATGAGTGTTATTTTCATTTGGAAACGTAAGTTTTTAAAGCCTTCACATTGCTGCGAGCAATAACTAAAAAACAGGTTATACGAAAGCTTTACTGGCATTGCGTGATTTTACGCCTCACAGAAGCCCCTAAGCAAAATTGTATCAAAAGTTGTGATTTGAGATGTTTGGACTCGGTAATTTGTCGTAGAACTTCTCTCTTCTAAAATTTAATCATGCGCTTACGGTGAGATGCTCCCGGAAAATACTTGGCCACTTGTTATTTTGTTAAAAATTCGAAATTTGGAAATTCCGGCCTAAATGGAGGAATTGCCCAAGCAACCTCCACCTACGTCAACGTTTTTTAAACCGTCACAATATCTTTATTTTCTATATTTATTTCCAACACACTCGGGCTGTAAAATTGCAACCGTAATGCTGAAAACAGCCGTGAAATCGGTCAGAGGGGCTGAGAAGTGTGATCGAAAGGATGAATGTCAAGAATCGTCGTCTCGGGCATGCATCCAAACTCTACCATTTGCCTGTCCGTATTTTTCTAGTGTTTCCAGAGACACGCCAAGCAATCGTATTTTCAATTGTATTTTCAAAAAGGAGGGTGGAATCACAGCAAAGTTGGCAAGCTCCTTAAAGCTGGGTAGAACGTGACCGTTGGTGGCACAAATACTGCGACCATTGTCATGCCAAAACGCGTTCATGTTTGATACATGTTAAAATGAAATGATCTCATGTTCAAAACAGTATCCATATTGGATGTGCGTAATTAGGCATGCGTTTTCGACAAGGTGTGCGTAGTTATCGGGGCGCGGTAGTGGAGTGGTCAGCGTAGCTGGCTTCCACGCAGCCGACCCGGGTTCAAGGCCCGGCGGCTTCCCTGAACAAGGAGCAAGCCGGCTCCCGAGAAACCCTTCCAACAGGGAAATAGTTGGCGACGCCGTATGACCCTGGCAGTTGGTGTGTCGATAAGCCCCATAAATTATTATTATTATTGTGTGCATAGTTATGCCCACTGTTCCTAATTATGCAGGAATGCAGATGGATGAAGAATGATCTTTTGGCCGTGAAGAATATAGCTGAGGCTTTTTTAATCTTGGTACAGGCTAGACAATGCATTGAACCATAATGGTACACATTTGCATGATCTGTGATTGTGCTGTTCTGGAATAAATGCGAATTTCTCCTTAGGCGTGCGTAATGAGGGAACTTTCCCCTATCCCACGTTTACCTTGCTGCCCCTCTCAGCCCAAAAAAACTAGTGTATTAAATATTGTTGTCTTGCATTTTGTTTGCCCTTCAGAACTGCTCGAGTCGGTTTGAACTGTATTGTGCACATGTGCCATACTCTCATTGCACATCTCTCTCTAGTTCTGACGCCCCGTGTCCTTTCCACCAGACCTGGTGAGCGCCGCGCGGCCCAAGCTTGCCACCTTCGTCAAGTACGCCCGCGTGGAGCTGACTCCGCCCTCCCCCGGAGACATTCCGGCCATCCAGGCGGGTATCCAGTCCATAGTGAAGTCGGCACGCACCGGCGCCTGGAAGAACCTCACTGTCAAGGAGGCGACTGTGAACGCGGTGGTCGGTGCGGAGGTACTCTTCTGGTTCTTTATCGGAGAGTGCATCGGGAAGGGATCGATCGTGGGTTACCAGGTGTAGCGTCTTGTCTTGCTATGTTTTTGGAACTGGTCTTGTGCAGAGTGGGATAGAATATAATCGTGAATGTGATGCTGCTGAGTTTATTGGGCGGATTCTAAATGGGCCTGCGAGCTGCGGCGAGAGAAAGGAAAGTACAATGACATTCTGCGCAGAAAACGAAAATCTACATCGGCCTGTCAAGGTGATTGATGTTGAAAGGGATTGTGACATCTTTATAATGGGATTTGAACTGAGATCGCCAGAAGGAAGGGCATACGAGAAAACCCACTGTTTGGTATTTTATTTGTACCAGAGATCATCGTTTCCGGAGAAATGAATGTGTAAAGACTGAGACCGTGCTCCAGCGTCAGAGATGGCCTACGCTACGTTACAAAATTATTTTTCCGTAGCCGTAGTTCTGAAAATGAAACGTAGCGTAGCTGGGCGAATTCTGTAGCGTACTACGCCAAAATTTAGCGTAGCATAGCGTACTACGAAAAAAGTTACGTAACATATGTATATACCTTCTCGTATCTCGATCGCAGTACGAAGGATTCTTGGTAATGATTTGGTTTAACTCGAAATTTGAAATAGAAGTGATAATATTTGAAAAAGTAGCCACCAAACCATTGCTTTAAAATTACAAACTTAAACAATTTCACAAGAAATGCATCAAATCGCTGTCAATTAAAACTGGGGCTTTCTTTTGCGGATAGTGTAAATCACGGACACATTTTTGGACCTGTAAAATTAAAATTCGGTTGATTTTGATTTATAAATTTGTTTTTTTTCAACTGGTGACAAGAATTCTCCACCATTGATCACACATCAGATCACACATCAGGTCAGGTCAAGGTCACTTTATAATCTAGCAATGACAATATGCACATTTATCGACCCGTATAGCAATCTCAACGTAATTGTAGCAAAATAAAAATTTATCGTCATTTCCTGCAAAATTATTGACCCAAGTCTGAAAATCTGCTTGAGTAGCCCAGATGACCTCTCAGAGGTCACAGGTAAAACATTGCAACAGGAACCTAGAAAGGAGCCTAGGATACTACGATTTGGGGAATATGAAGGTATTGTCAACTTTATCCACACAAATACAGCCTAATTTCTGTTTCCCCATGCATTTCCAACGGCGAGGTCATGCTCCGTACCTGACCGTAGGTCATCGATAAAAAATCCCGGAATATACGTTGCGGTACTCGGAAGCCCTATTATGTGGTATCATTTTCAATCCGATAGATTCGCCCCTTTCTTTCTTATGGTACCTTAAATATAAAATGTTGATATGGTAGTACGATATATTTTTCACCGTAGCCGTAGCTAAAGTACCGTAATTCCGTAGTCGGTAAAATATAACGTAGCGTAATTCCGTAACGTAGTTTGGGCCAAAATCGAACCGTAACGTAACGTAGCGTAGGCCATCTCTGCGGCAGCGTCAGCACCAGTCACCAACAGACCGCTGTTGGGCTCGCCTGCCTGTTGGTACTAATGGTTCCTATCGGTTTTCTAATGGTTGCTATCGGTTCTCTAATGGTTCACTTCCCGTCCACTTCAGCACCCCATGGAACCATTAGGACCACTAAAGGCACTGACGCCATCAGGGACCATTACGCCCATTAGTACCATTAGGAACAAAATGGTTCCATTAGGAACCATCAGATCACCACTCATGGAACCATTCGGTGCCACTAGGTAACATCAGGCCCACTTGGAACCACAAAAACCAGCCATGTTCCAGGGAACCAGTGAGCACCATTCAGAAATCGCAGTACCATTTGGAACCTCCAGGAACCATTAGGAACACTTGGGAACCATCAGGACGATCAGGACCATTTGTCATTCTGGAAACCACCCGGCACCATAACAAAACATCTGTACCATAAAAGACCGCTCGGTCCACTAGGGACCACAATAACCAGCTGTTATCAGTGGAACCACTCGGTTCGATTGGAACAGGGTGGTATCATCAGGGTCTTCCAGGAACCATTAGGAACTTGTGGGAACCATTAGGGCTTTCCGGACCAGTCTTCCCCGGGAACCACTCGGTACCATTAAGAAACGCTTTAACATTGGGGACCACAAGGACCAACAGTCACCCGTGGAACCGCTCGGTACAATTGGGAACACGTAATACCATTAGGGACCACCAGAAACCATAAGAAATATCTGGAAACCATTAGGACCTATGGTCCCTGTGGTTTCATGGTCAGGCCCTCATTTCCTGCTCAAAGACTGCTATAGTGCCAGCTGAATTGTTCACTATTGGGAGTATGTTATATTGGCAATACAAAATGGCAATTTCCCAATAGTGAACAATTCAGCTGGCAGGGCACTATAACAGTCTTTGGTCGGGAGATGAGGGCCTGGCCATGGTTGACGTCTTTTGACACAGGACCAACTCATTGATGTGGGATGAGTATCACTGTGGCGCCAGTGTGTGTCGTAGGTCAAATCGTGGCGTTTGACCTCTGAAGGGGTCAATTGTGAACTTTGGGTACTGCAGGTTTGCTGAGGTCTGTCTAGTACTGCAATGCAAAGATCTGCAGCATTTAGCCTGTGTATAGATGATAACGAGGATAAACGAAGTTGAAACAGAAAAGCTATACTGAGGTCATCCGCGGTCAAATACCCCCAGTTGACTTTAATTCGAGCTCAAATGAATGCACGGCGATTTCCGATTTTTTGTTACGTTAAATGAGCTTACTGAATTTTTTTATTAAAAAGAAAACAAACTCTCAAACTGATTACGCAAAAACAGCCAATATTTGGTCCTTTTGGTTGGCCAAAATGTACCATTTTCGGCTTTGGATGCATAGGCGGATCCAGGATTGCCGATCGGGGGTATCTTTCGGGGAGGGCATCTGGACCAGGGGCTGCAATATTGCAGGAATACAAACATGGGCGCATAGGCGGATCCAGGGGGCAAGGGGGGCACGTGCCCCCCCATCGACCCTCGGCGCCCCCCTGAAAGGTCGATGGCGCCCCCTGAAATGTCGCTTCCCACCCCCAGGATGCGAAAGTCGGCGCCCACCGATAGGATTTTGCGCCCACCTGATAGCTTTTACCGGTCATAAGTGGCGCCCCCTGGTCCGGATGGCGCCCCCCGGCCCGAATGGCGCCCCCGGGAAGGTGCCCCCCCGATCGGTAATCCTGGATCCGCCTATGCATGGGCGAGAAGAAATATGTGAAAGGATCGGAGAAAAAACCGTGGAAGGCGAGTTCTGGACGGAGTATGCCAAGGTGAGTCAGCCGAGGGCCGGGCGTATGGTCCGATCAGGTTGAGGGGCGCGGACGTGATGCACGTAATATGTGTGGCGGAGGAGGAGGGGGGTCAGGGGCAACGCTGCAACGGGCACGCGAGACACGGGCCGGATGTAAGGGCCGACGACGGACTTGTCAAGTTTTAGTATGTCGTCGGTTCGCGTGACTGGACCGCGCGCAGCCATTTTTGTGACTGTAGTACAAGCGAGGGCAAGAGCGGCGTCCGCCGGGAGAACGCGTGGGTGCGATTGTTGGCGTGGCACCGGGAGGGAGAGTGATATAAAAAGGTCACACATGGTCATTCATTGGCGGATCCAGGAACTATACGTTGGGACAAAGACAAAGACAAAGACTTTATTCAGAGTCATCCACAGTTAAAAGAACAGTTGTGGCTATTAGGACCCCACGTCAAGCTATTAACCCGCGCCCCACCGGGGTCCGGCGCCACCTTCGCCCCACCGGGGGGCCATCGATGCCCCCTCTAACTCCGAAAATATGGGCGTTAGCGCAAATCTG
This sequence comes from Lepas anatifera, assembly GCA_034440635.1. Taxonomy (NCBI): domain Eukaryota; kingdom Metazoa; phylum Arthropoda; class Thecostraca; family Lepadidae; genus Lepas; species Lepas anatifera. Next base: position 265,173 of record JAOTON010001356.1, read on the forward strand.
CAAAGTGCAATAGAAAGCTCGCGTGAATTCAGTAAGAAATTACTTCGCATGTTTTAGTGCTCAGGTCAATGGTTTGACCTCCAGAGGTCAAATTAGGTCAAGATCGGCTATTTTCACTCAAATATGCAATGATTAAGCAAACTGGGCATAACTCTTATGTCATTAGAGCTATTGAGGCCTGGTAAAGTACATTTGATAGCAAATTGCCAGTAATTTTCCGCTATGTGGAACGTAAAGACCTCCCGCCAGTGGTTTGACGCCAGAGGTCACCTCGTGACCTAATATGACCTGAGGTCACGAAAGGTCAAAAGTGACCTTGCCGTATGTCAAATGAAAGCCAGTGACAAGACAAACACGATGGTGTTTGTTTCACCGCTTTAGCTCAATTAGGTCAAAGTTATTGTCAAAATACTGTTTTTGACCTCTGGTGACTTTGGATGACCTTGGAAAGGTCAAAGGCAAATATGACCCCTGGGATCCGTGAAAGGGTGTCCAAAACGTTGTTCTGAGCAGTCTGAGTATTTGCAATCATTTTTGGCTTTTATATCATGAAATAGCTTTTCCCCATGCTTTTCCAATTGGGAGGTCGCCTCGTGACCTGACCTCAGGCACGAAATCGAAAATCCCGGATATACACCTTGTAGACCCTGGAGGGGTCATGAAGTGTGGAAGTTTCAAATCGATCGACTTTGAAATGTAGCTCTTACAGAGCTCTAAAGGTGAAGTGAGGTGACCTTGGTTGACCTCGTCTGGTGACCTGACCTTGGGTGACCCGGGGTAAAAATTTCAGGGATGATGAGAAAATGATGCAGTGAGAGGTAGAGCCCTCAACCGCGGTGCTGCGCCTCGTCGTTTTTCTGCTATCCCGAAAACCTTAGGGGCCATCATCCTCCTGAGGTTAATGGTTGGGCCAAGCTAACGTTTTGGGGGCTAAATTGAGAGAAAATCGCGAAAACATGGTATTTCTAAACGATATAAAGGCTAAAATTTTAACCTTTTAAGAGCAAAAGATACTATTTTAGGTTTCGGGGGGGCACGGTCCCTTGCCCCCCTTGGATCCGCCAGTGCAGCCATTTGCTGATGAATCATTTAACACCAGTCAATGAGGACTTCTTCAGTGCGACCTGGGAATCGGCTTAAGCTATTCTCTAACTTTCAAGCGAGGGCAGTGCCTCGTACCCCCTCAACCACATTCCGTCACATTCAGTGGCGAATCCAGAAACTCCATTTGTGGGTCTATAGCCCCTTATTGCATTTTCTATAGGCACTCGGACCATTGGCAGATCCAGAGGTGGCTAAAGGAGGCACGTCGTGCATAGGCGGATCCAGGATTGCCGATCGGGGGGCACCTTCCTGGGAGGTGCCAACCGGACCATCAGGTGTTGGCGCCAAACCTATCAGGTGGGCGCCAAATCCTATCGGTGGGCGCCGACTTTCGCATCCTGGGGGAGGGGGTGGGGGTGGAGCGACATTTCAGGGGGCGCCATCGACCTTTCAGGGGGCGCCATCGGACCTTTCAGGGGGTGCCGTGACCATTTCAGGGGGCGCCGAGGGTCGATCAGGGGCACGTGCCGCCTTGCCCCCTGGATCCGCCTATAACGTCGTGTGCCCCCCGAAGTGGCGCCCCCTGCTCCAGATGGTGCCCCCCTGGAAGGTGCCGCCAATCTGTAATCCTGGATCCACCTATGACTCGGACATTTCGGGAGGCTTAAGCTCCCTAGTCCCCTCTCTTGTATTCGCCATTGATCACATTGCATCACTGGCGGACGCGGGCGGAGGGGGGTGGGCAAAGGGACATGTATACCCCAAAGCTGCAAAATTTTGTCAGATTTTATTTTTAAAGCACTGTTTTTTAAGTTTCTTCCGCTTTAACCCCCATCCCCAACGGTGCTCCTGCGTCCGCCCCTGTATTGCATTCTCATTCGGTCCTTCCCATCCCCCGTCCTTCCCATGACACCTTCCGGGTACAACGGGGAGTACTAGTAATACACCCAAACGCCCACAAAGTATTTTGAATCTGGAAGGAATTTGGTACCACGACCTGTAAACATTACTGGCGCCTAAGATACCTTTACACACTGGCGCCCTGTCGACACAACAACTTTGTTTGATGCAGTTTGATGCAGGGTACTTGTTTGATGTTGCGTATGTGTCTGTCTCAAGATATGTCTGTCTAGTCTGATTGCATTTTGTGGCATAGTTAGCGTATGTTATAATAAGTCAAGATACTAAGTATATAAGTAAATTAATCTTGAAAAAGTGCCTCTATTGCTTTGTTTTGTAGTGTTGTGATTCCCCCGCTCGGATTGATTTGATTGAGGGGAGATACGCGAAAAAAATGTTATTGGCCAGATCAAAAGGTCAAAAAGTTGTTTCAGAAGTCCTCTTCTCATTTTTGCAGATTCGGCTTGCAAATGCCTTAAAATTGCTCTCAAAGTCAACATTTCTAGACGACTTTACCGGTACACCTCTTATCGATGTAAATGGCGTACCCCAGGCTAAGGCTATCAAATTCTCTAAAAAAACCTGTCCCATTTTTTTCTAAGGAGTAGCTTAAAAGTTAAAAACTTAAATAAAAATGAATAAAAAATTAAATGCCCACTATAAACACATATGATTTGATGGCATAAAGTGAGTTTTGGGACAAATGAAATATTAAACGTATGGTTTTTTGGTATGCTATTCACATGAACATCTCAGTTTAAACCCTATTGTTAAGGTGTCATCATCTTATTGTCTAATGTGTCATCATCTAATTGTCTAAGGTGTCATTACATTGAATTGAAAAGCGTACACTGATCTAGGAAATATTATCCTTATACATTGACTGTATCCTCTTTGAAGTACTTAGGTCTATGAGCCTTTCTGATGCCCTGTTTTGCAGTCTTGTGCAATTCGACTATTAAAGATAGAATACCAAACCTTGTTTGCAGACCAAGCTGTTGTCCAGGCTTTTCCAGACATGAGTGATGATCTGTGTACACTGTGGTGTGGCAACATACCCGAAGGGACTAAAGATGAGATACTCTATGAACTGTTTCTGCAGGCAAGTGAATTCATGCTTCTGAACTTAGCTTCCTTTTGTTTAGAAGTGTGCAATTTAAACCATTCCACAGAAGTTAGTTCTCAATTCAGCTCACTTATTTAACGTATTATTGTGATCTGACTTTTCTGTGTGCCTTGTACACTGTACAGTAATGGCTCTGTGCATGGTTGTTGCTGCTGTAGATTTACGCGGAATATTTTTATACAGGTAATAACCGAGATCTAATCAATATTTGGAGGCTGGCAGATCTTTGAAAGCAAGCTGTAAACAAATTCTTAGTTTCAATAAACGAGTCTCCTTGATTCTACCTTTTTCTTTAAATCACCTCAGTACCTACTAGCTCTGTTAACGAGCTTGTGCTGCACCGTATGAACTGCCTTGTTGGTGCGCCCTAAAAACCCAAATATGATGATAATGGGTTTGTGGTGGTTCAGGCTGGGCCCATCGAGCGCTTTCACCGGCCCAAGCACCGTGACACCAATGGGCCACGCAACTTCGCCTTCATCAAGTACGAGGATGAGGAGTCGGTGCCGTACGCTATGGAGCTGTTCCAGGATACGCGCCTGCATGGCCAGGAGCTGCGGCTCGAGTGCAGGGCGGTGAGTTACCCTGCTCCTGTCCCAGCTGCCCCTATCGAGACTTTTCTGGAGGCGCCGGTTCAAATCCCTGTCCTTTGTGGGACGTTAAACTTTGGCTTCTAAATCAACCCTTCATTGTGGGCGTTGCTCGTTCGGGTGGTGGGGTCGGGGTCTCTGTGACAAGTCCTTTGATGACTTAGTGAGACTCCGACTCCAACAGTCGAACTGAGAACAACCTGGACAAAATGTATATTTAAAAAATCCGGGCGGGTGGGTATAAATAGGATATGTTGGCTTTTGCTCGTTTAATTGCTTTCAGCAGTTAATTTTCTTTTCTGATGTCTTTCTCATCCATGGTTCCTAAAGAGCCCATTTGTTTTGCGAAATTTCCTAATTGATCGCAAGTAAAACATGTCGAAGCGAGGACAGGAAGGACAAAAACCTTGACAGCATCCTAAACTAGTAAATTATATAATAAAACATGCATTCCGGTCGGCTTGATGTAGCTGCTCTACCATTTAACTACGTCGGATAATCCTAACACGATTGACGATTATCCTAACAGATACTGGAGATAAAGAATGCAAACACACCAGTTGGAAGAACTAGTGGAGTACGTATTGGGGAGATAACAAAAACCAAGATTGAAAAGCATTTGGTACACAAGTCTTATTGTTTGGACGAAAGCTAAAGGGAGTCTCTAGTATGCATCAATAAAGATGTGGCTTACGACTTTCCTCAAGAACAATATCTTATAGATTAGGAATTCTGATAGAAATTGTCTCGTTCCATGTTTCCGGACATGAAACAGTAAAAGAAAATTGTATATAGTTTATGAGGACTATCGGCCGCTTTAAGTTCAAAATCTGTTATGTTCTCCCAAACCCTGCCCGTAAGCCCCGGGTCCGAGCATTTTAACCCCACGCACCGCCACCTTTTCTCTCACGAGCACCCGTGTCCGTGTTGCAGCTGGGAAACGCTATGCGGCAGCACCAGCGCAGCAATTCGATGCCGGTGATGCACCTTCAGGAGAACTCGTGGCAACCGAAGCGTCCTCCGTTAATGTCGCCCCAGTGGCAGCAACAGCAGCAGCAGATGCAACAGAACGCTCTCATGCTGCAGCGGATGGCGCAACAGCAGATCATGATGCAAGCGCAACAGCAGTGGCAGTCGGTGGTACCGTTTCAGCCTGGATGGGGCCCTTACGGAGCCCCCTTTGCACCTCAGAGTCAGGCCCCGACCTGGCAAGGTCTTCGCCAGAGGGGCAACACATTTTACCGATAGATGACTCGCCCCCAGCGAGCTCAGGCTGTTCTCTGGGCCTGACGATACGCTTGGTGTATGAAGGCTCATCCTAACATTATTGATATTCCGTTCATGTCGGCCAACGATGACTCATATGGAGGCCTCGGGCCTTCGATATCAGTCATCGCGTCCAGTTTCCTGTGTTGCGAGGGGCGGAAATCCCGCCAGATGTTCTGAGTCCGAGGATGTTTGTTAATGATTGGTGAAAAGCGTGAGTGTATCTGTGCATGTTGGATGCGTTGGGGCAATGAAGTGAGCTGGTTGGCTCTGATGCTCGTTTTCGTAAGTGAAATGATTATTGTGGCGGACCCATCATATATATCGATAGCCAAGTTTGTGAACGGGTAGGAGCTCAGACCACAGTGGTGGTGGCATTCGTGACTTGAACAAGAACATGAAACAAATGGTTCAGAGTGGAAGGTCTTGATTAGGCGTTGGACTCCAATCTTAAAATGGTCCGGGTCAAATCCAGAATGTCCAGGGAATAATGCGATGAATTTTGGCGTTTTTATTCTTTCTGAGAGGTGGCATCAGCTGCAGGTGTCTAGTGGGCTTTTGGGCTATGACTTTCGGATTTACTGGAGGTTAAACGCCAAAATCCTTATACGTTCAAACCCAACTTGTCCTAAAGTGTTTCCACATTTGGGAGAATTTGAGCTAAAGGGTGGTTATCGAGTGGATGCAAGGGCTTAATGCCATGGAAACGCTCTCTGGCAAGCTAGGTACTTAACTGGCAAGTATGGGGAAAAGAACGTTGATTTTTTTAGGAAAGCCATTGTTGAAACGAATGGAAGAACTGCGATATACCTTTCTGCTTTATTCTTGGCGCCTGCTATGAGTCACACCTGGACAAATATAACCCTTGTTTGGGTTTGGTGTATGGCAGGTAGCAGTATTAACCACTTCCAGAAGCCATAAGCCCGAATGATCAGATATGTGACGTTTTGCTTCCGCTTGGCTAATTTTAAAAGGAGACTTGCGTTTGAGTGCAGTGCCCAGAATTTGTCACACAATGTGAGATTGCTGTGTTGGAGCCGAGTCGCCTCATTGTCACCTGTCGCCGCAGGGAGGATCCTCGCACATGATGAACGCGGCGCCGATTTGGTTTGTGTCAGTGCTTTTACTGTGATCGCCCGATGTCTCTTGATTTCCCGCGCTGTGCCGCCGGTGCAGAAGAGCGCAGAAGAGCGGTTTCGGCGCTGTGGCTGTGACATTCCTGTGAGATGGGGTTCTGATGAGATTTGTCTTTATGGCCCTGTCGCACCATACCAATACACTATAAGAACCAGTAAATGCCAACTACGCTGACCAAGACACGGGAGGGACCTTCGATCGATCTGCGGGGCAACCAGTTTTCCGTCCGCGAGTGTTATATCGGAACTTCTTCCTCTCTCGACTGGCATACTCGAAGCTCTAGCAATAAATTTCGATGCAACGAAAGACCAGGGTCATATCCAGGGGAGGGGGCAGGTAACCCGGTCATCCACCCCACCCCCAAGCGAGAAAATTATACCAGCTTCTAACCGATGTTCTGCCCAACCCTACGTTTTCACGATTTTCCCCCGGCTGCGGTCAGCCACTCCCCATCCCGAAACATTCATCTATGTACGCCTCTGTAAAAGGGTGTCTGTTTTTGGCATGTAATTTTTACGCAGCAACGTAACCAAAGAAGCAAGCAGAGTGGGGTTTTAAATGGTGACTAGGACTAGATGAAGCTAGTAATCGTTATGTAGCATTAGCCGTAGGTAGGTGTGTGTGGGACACAAGAGAGGACGCATCCCAGCGACGATCGAGTTAGTCTCCTCCGCTGGGATTTGTGGTTGAATGTGTGTGTGTGTGTGTGTGTGTGTGTGTGTGTGTGTGTGTGTGTGTGTGTGTGTGTGTGTGTGTGTGTGTGTGTGTGTGTGTGTGTGTGTGTGTGTGTGTGTGTGTGTGTGTGTGTGTGTGTGTGTGTGTGTGTGTGTGTGTGTGTGTGTGTGTGTGTGTGTGTGTGTGTGTGTGTGTGTGTGTGTGTGTGTGTGTGTGTGTGTGTGTGTGTGTGTGTGTGTGTGTGTGTGCTGTCTGTCTGTCTGTGTGTGCCTGTGTGTGTGTCTGCCTGTCTGCCTGTCTGCCTGTCTGCCTGTCTGCCTGTCTGCCTGTCTGCCTGCCTGCCTGCCTGCCTGCCTGCCTGCCTGCCTGCCTGTCTGTCTGTCTGTCTGTCTGTCTGTCTGTCTGCCTGCCTGCCTGCCTGCCTGCCTGCCTGCCTGCCTGCCTGCCTGCCTGCCTGCCTGCCTGCCTGCCTGCGTGCGTGGTGTGTGTGTTCGTGGTAGATGTGTATTAGTGGGCGTGCGTAAGAGTACAGATCCTTTTTATTCCCGCTGAAACATGGCTGGGCCTCAAACCGACTAAAAGCTTGGATCTGTGCTGTCTTTAACGCTGTTCTCAGCCATTTGTAACCGCCTTGCAAAAGTTAAACAAATCAAAAATTGAATCGTCCGCGGAGAATTCTATCGGAATACATCAACCAAACTTCACGCGGCAAATCGAGGTCCGAAATCGGTACCAGTTTCTCGTCCTTATAAAAGAACCGGCATGGAAAATGTCATGGGCACCACACGAGGATGTTACAAATTACACAATCACCTCATGTATCAGGATCGCCCAAAGCAAGAAAACGCAGGGCATATTTTATTCATTTTACTGTATTTACTTTGGCATGGCAGTAGTATACAGAAGGCATGGTAAGTAGAAAATATGAACAGGCGCCGAAAATGAAGGCATATTTTATCTATCTGGATATATCGCAAGTTATCAAAGACTAGGCAAAAGATGTTGCGAGCACCCTGAGCTCCGTCAGGAGAGATTTCAATCGGTATTTATTTTAAAGTAAAGTTAGAGGGAGGAGGGAGGGAAGGATGGAGCGCTTTCTCACTCGACATTCTCACTCGCTTCTGCTTGCCACACCCTGCCTACCACTCAGCAGCCGTCCATAACCGTCGGCCCAACGCATCGGCAGGGGTCAGCTCCTCCTCTCACTGTTCGGCGTTCGCCGACTGAATTCGCTTCACCACCGACTGCGCCATGTCAGTCGACTTTCGGTGCAGGCAGGGTTCGCCGTCTGCCCGGTAGCTCAGCAGCCGACCATAACTCCGCAGAGGCCGGAGTTATAATAGTGTCTCTATTGCTTTGGACCGGGCTACGGCGGCGCTGTGCGGTGGTCCGGTGCTGGCGGAGCTACGGAGGTCAATGACCTTAGCTAACAAAGAAAACATCCACTGCTGGTGACACAGACACGTACTCAAATATCCAAATATTTTCGCAGTGTTACGTTAGTGAAGGACTTTTTATACGGCGTTCTGTGCATGCCACTTTTGCCAGTCTCCAGAGACCTTTTCGCAGTGTTTGCATTGCCTGTTTTTTAATACGGTTAGGAGGGGCCAGCTTATTGTGGGGATGCAGGGCGATAACCACATATGGCAAATCCATTGGAGGTCATCCGCTTAAAATGTTATTTATGTTCGGTGCCGGCCAAATAACGACCGTTCCCCGCAAATTCTCTGCAAACTCTTCGCGACTATAGCCGTCTATTCCCAAGCACTCTAAGCCATCCGGTCTGTTTTCGCCACTGGGCATCAGTGACAGCATGATCGATGCACCAGAAGGAAATGCCGGGAAAGTGAGTTGGGAACAGACAATAAGAGACAGGGAGGCAGTACTATGGTCCGGCTACTTGACCTTTCTGCCCTGTTGGCCTAAATGAACTTTTTCTCTAAAATCTGGCCTCTACCTCGTGATCCCTTCAAAACTGTATGGCAGTGGCGGCGCTTGAACATTATGACAGCCTAGGCACGACTGGCTTAGAGGTAAGGATGCCGCCCAGGCTTTTTACCTGATATTGGACAGGGGCGGATCCAGCAGGTCGGCTGGAGAAGGGGGCAAGCTCAAGTCGATGAGCAAAAATAATATTTATGTTTAAATGTTAAATATCAACATGTCGGTTGATTGTGGACACTTATGTGCGGCAGTATATGAAGGTACGAGGCAAAATTCAAGAAGGGTAGGTAGGGAGGTGAGTAAGCAGGGAAGGACAAGGTACTCACGAGAGCTTCCCATTTCAAGGACAGCTTCGGCACTTCGTTTTTTATGACGTCCGATTTCTTGCTGTAAGATCGATTTGTGAACGAATTTTTTTAATTTCATCCACCAGATTTTTTGCTGTGACTCACGTTCTTCATAAGGGTTTCACAAATTAAATATCTTGCTAATAATTGCCAAACAACTTTGGCACACTAGAGAAAGCTAGAAATCCGAATACAAGAATGTCAATAAACGAATCCGCTGTAATCAAGGTCCTAAGGCGCGGCATCGCACGTGCTACCTGCCAAGGCATGCCTGGTTTGCTGATTTAAAGAGCTAGTACTCGCGTCCTAATGAATGAGGTATTAGAGATGTCGATCAAAAAAGGACATGCCAGGTTTGCCACGGGGTTAGGCATATTCAGCGAAATCGCAAAGTGCCTAATCTCACATTTGTTGACGGTAAGAGCTGCGAACGTGGATTGTCAGAGATGCAAATCATCGGCTCCTTGACCCAGTGATACGAAAAACGAATATTCTCTGCAACTTAAACATCGAGTCAAATTATATTTATTCCACAAAAAATACATACCTACTCCGACATTTAAAAGTGGCTAGGCAGTGCCTAATGTGCCTCTATGGCAGCGCCGCCTGTGCTGTATGGCCACCGAGCGTAGATTTCAGCGTGGGAGTACTTGATGTTCATGCCTAAATAATAATTACAGTCGCCTGCGCGGCTGAAACTCATGAATCTCACCCACTGACGTCATACTGAACCAGCAGTCACTGCCAATAGTCGGCTTCCGAGCCCGTCGATAGACAGGGCCAACCGCCTCCTCGTTGACAGAACGGTTCCGTTGAATGAAATCTTCCGTTGATGAAAAAATGAGGCATCGGAACATCCGAGTCCATAGCAAATGAAAGATTCAGAGCGCACGCTGTGAATCCGTGCACCGGCACTATACACCATTTGAAATGCATGAAAGTCGCAAGAACGACACTATTTGATTTAGAGGGCTGGAAAAGCCGGTGACGGGTCTGGTTCAGAGAATTTGTGACACGTGTCGCAATGCAGGGTCGGCTAATAGGGCCTACCCGGACAGGACAGTTTCAGTTCGATGCATCACGTCGCGATTCGTCAGTTTTTAATTCATTTTCGATAAGCTACGGATATCTATAAAAAACCGTTCACTTGAAGGGTAGAACTATCGCTAATGAAGATACGTTCTATCCATTAAATAGTACCGCAGCCCCAGCGAAATCCACGCCAGCAGGCATCGGGTCCCGGAACCCAAACCAACAGTGAAACGAACCTCTAGTTGCTACGTCTCGCCGGATGAGGAACTGGTTAATACAGCAGGCGAGGGGGATGGAAATGGCTACAGAGGAGCACTCCAAGTCCATCGCGTGTATTCTCTTCTATTATTCTGTGTATGTATTCTATCCATGTATTCTACGCGTGTAATCTTTTCATCTATGTATTCTGTGAGCACCGAAATACAATATTTTGGACTCGAATTAAACAACATGCTGGACGGCCAGCGGACCGAAATAAATGCGGAGTACAAGACACGGGGGAACCGTAAGTGATTCAGGACCCATATGTAACAAAATCGATTTTCCGTTTTCTATCGTGATGACACGATCGACGAGAAAAATATCTGAGTCCTACGAGCTTTCGTGTGCTATGAAAAGATCCAGAGGCAGCAGCGTTGCAACTGTGAAACGCAGCACGGATGCAGCCACCACTCAGCCAACGCGCCGCGCGTTTCTTTTTCGTCTATGTGGAGCACTAAGTTTCCCCATTTCGTCCGACACACACAAACGCCACGATAAATGCAGGGTCAACATGGAAAATTTCCGGCGAGTTTATTTACAAGAATGTACAAAATGAGTCAGAAGCACATGGATGCATAAAACGAGCTCAAATTATAATTTGTACACGTAAAACCAGTCAACAGCAGTCAGTCGTAAAACCGCATGGTAAAATCATACAAAGTCCGCCAACTTAACGCGGTCACCGTGTGCTGACTATGCTCGTTCACGTGATTGCGATTGCGCATGCGCGCGTCCGCACGCGCATGCGTGCTCCGTCGCGCCGCGCAGCACTGAGGTACGCCGTCAAAAATAAATAGGGGGTAGCGCAGGGCAGTCGGCCAGGCCGCAACCCGCCGGCGCGCCGCGCCGTTGAACAAAGGTAAAACATCACAGCTTTGGAACGCTTGTCGTGTGCGTGACGTCACCATCACGTGACGCATGACGTCACGGCGTCACGAACGAAGGCCGGAGTTTCTTGACGCCGTCACCGGCTGGCGGCGCGGGAGCTGAAACAATGGAAACGCCGTCAACGGCCGCATCCCCAAGAACGGAGAATGCGCTTGCTCACTCACCTCATCTCATCTCACCTGACCTCATCTCACCTCACCTCACTCACTCACTCACTCACTCACTCACTCACTCACTCACTCACTCACTCACTCACTCACTCACTCACTCACTCACTCACTCACTCACTCACTCACTCACTCACTCACTCACTCACTCACTCACCTTCTCGCTGTTTCTTTTTGAGTTTCTTGATGCGCCTGTTGACCCGGCCCAGCTCCGCGTTGACGGAGGAGTACTTATCGCGCAACTTTTCTATCTGTTCCGTCAGCACCGAGATCCGTGTTTCTCGGCCCTCACTCTCTTCTGCCACGCAGAAAACAACGTAGTTGATTAGGACCGCAGCCGTGATAGCTTGAAGTATCACATATGTATCGCGTCATGTATGTAGGAATGACAAAACAGTGACGTGAGGCTTCAGCTAATTGATTCAAGAAATGAAACAGCACATATTTAATGGGGACAGGCCTCGAGGAGGCAAATTATATCAAGTTTTTTTAACAGCAATATGTCAACGATGGCATATTTCATAGCAGGACTATAATACAAGGCATATTGATCACGAGTAAAAAATATATTCACACGAGGTCCAAAAACCGCGAATACCTACCTGTCTACCCGTACAAAATAAGGAAGGTATTGGCCAACAGCTCGTACGAGTTGAACACCCCTTGTGGTTCGATCGCTGACCGCAATATAATTTTCCTCATTGCAAACTCCGGCTCATAATAACTCAGCCACGATAGAAAAGCAGCGAGATCACAGGTCACTGATGGCGCGCCCCCGTTCAGAGTGCGAGCGGGACACCCCGCCAGCGTCAGGTCCGTCGACACTCACCGAACGTCACCAGGAAGTTGTACTTGTGTGGCTTGTCGGCGTTGCCGTGGTCGGCGGGGTCGCCGTTGCTCCTCTCCAGCACCTCGTCGCTGTCGCTCACCCCTGTGGAGAAGGGCGTGTTAGCTATCGCCCCGGCGGAGAAGGGCGTGTTAGCTATCTCTCCCCTGCGGAGAAGGTCGTGTTAGCTATACCTCCCCCAGCGGAGAAGGGCATGTTGCTATCTCTCCCACGTGGAGAAAGCGTGTTAGGTATCTTTCCGCCTGCGGAGAGGGGAGTGTTAGCTACACCAGACCACCCGCGCAGAGAGGGAGTATTGGCTACACCAGACCACCCGCGCGGAGAGGGAGTATTGGCTACACCAGGCCACCCGCGCGGAGAGGGGAGTATTGGCTACACCAGGCTACCCGCGCGGAGAGGGGAGTGTTGGCTACACCAGGCTACCCGCGCGGAGAGGGGAGTGTTGGCTACACCAGGCTACCCGCGCGGAGAGGGGAGTGTTGGCTACACCAGGCTACCCCGCGGAGAGGGGAGTGTTAGCTACCCAGACCACCCGCGCGAGAGGGAGTATTGGCTACACCAGACCACCCGCGCGGAGAGGGAGTATTGGCTACACCAGGCCACCCGCGCGGAGAGGGGAGTATTGGCTACACCAGGCTACCCGCGCGGAGAGGGGAGTGTTGGCTACACCAGGCTACCCGCGCGGAGAGGGGAGTGTTGGCTACACCAGGCTACCCGCGCGGAGAGGGGAGTGTTGGCTACACCAGGCTACCCGCGCGGAGAGGGGAGTATTGGCTACACCAGGCTACCCGCGCGGAGAGGGGAGTGTTGGCTACACCAGGCTACCCGCGCGGAGAGGGGAGTATTGGCTACACCAGGCCACCCGCGCGGAGAGGGGAGTATTGGCTACACCAGGCTACCCGCGCGGAGAGGGGAGTGTTGGCTACACCAGGCTACCCGCGCGGAGAGGGGAGTGTTGGCTACACCAGGCTACCCGCGCGGAGAGGGGGTGTTGGCTACACCAGGCCACCGCGCGGAGAGGGGAGTGTTTGCTGCCGCAGGTCGCACCTGATAACAAAGTTAGTTATTTGGGCTTAAGGGGCGCACCAGCCTGGCAAGGCCATATAGCGCCCAAAACTGATAACAAAGGCGTGCTATATACCGGAAAATACATTTTACAAACGATGATGCAAATACAGCTGCAGATGATCCTAGAGCGCTCTGATGATATACAGTGTCTAAGGGCCTGTTCCAGCGCCTCCTTAAACCTGCTCTAACCTCCCCAAAGCTCCTTAAACTTCTTCAAAGCTCATCTAAGCTCATCCCAAACCTGCTCCAACCTCCTCTTAAACGAAAGGTGGTTTTTTCGGAGCAGATTAGAGAAGGCTCAATCATGGCGCATGAATTTCAATTGATAAGCTAAAACAAACCGTTTTACAGAGAGAAACGACGTTTGTGAGCAGTTAAATGTTTTGATTTCGTTATTTTTCTGCACGCCACTTCCACTAACATACATTTAACGAGCATCAGAGGCCATAAACAAATCTCGTTAGTTCCTTAGCTCAGTGTCCCGAAACCTGGGGTGCTGGGTGTAGAGCGACACCCAGTCAAGCAGAATTTTCCACTCACTTTTTTTTTATTTTTTGCTGAATTCTCCACTCACTTTTCAATTATGGTTCTAGTTACCAAAGACACAATTCACTCACAAAGTTAACAATATTCAACAATACTTACTACAAGGGCCAGTTCAATTGCCTCCTCTACTAACGTCCACTGGAAAAAGAGAGGAGCAGAATCGAATAGAAGGTCGCCAAATTAACTCGGCTCTTATGCGCTTCTTTCGCTTTTCTGAGAGAAAATCTGGCGACTTCTATTTTTCTGGCATTATACCTGGCATCCTTATCCCCACCGATTTCAGTGGAACAACAGAATCGAAATTCTGGCGCGGGCAAGACGCTCAGTGCCCCCCACCCCCCGGAGAAAGTTCCAGTGGGTGAACACCGCCACCAAATTCCACCACTCACAAAATTCGTGAGTGGAAAATTAGACACCCTAGCCTTTTGTTGCCAAAGAAAGGAGCTGACCGCTTTGAGAGATACATTTCTGGAAAGCAGTTAATCTGTGCACATTATTTCTAGGCTTACGTCCTTGAAAAGTTCTTTTTGTATTTCTGGTACCGAGAATAGTGAAAAATCATTTTTGGTCATATTTTTGTTAAAAGCAATTATCTTGAAATTTGTATGCCAAGCAGGATATTTTTTGACATTGTATCATAGAAAATTGACCATTTATTGCGAAGAAAATCATTTTTATCCGTATGAGCCCTTCATTGCTGCGTCCACGCCGTGCGACACCCAAATCCACTCACGACACCCTACGACACCCTAGGCATACAAACGCTGTTATTTTAGTTGAACTGAAAGTGTCCGGTATTTGAATATATTGAAACTCTACATTTTCATTAAATGAATTTTTCTGGCAACAAGACTGCATCCAGTTACCCTTCAAACATCGGCACTTTTTTGTATGGCTGGTCTTCGGCGTGGATTTACCAAAACGCCGTCTTTACATCTAGTAAATAAAAGCGGCATCTTTAGGCTTTTTGAAAGGCATGTTGCATATTCGTTATCGACAAAACATTGTTTGTCTTTCTCTTTGTTTGATTTTATCTGTAGAATTTTCTAGCCTATAAGGATTCAGAAAATTAATTTAGGGCAATTTTTGAAATGCAAATTATGTACCTCAGGCGACCGACAGGTGGCAAGCGAGGAGAAATTTAAAATAGTAGTCCCTCTGACGCTGTCGCAACGGTCGCAGCCCGCCGCGCCTGGCTGATGTAGACGAAAGGAAGAAACAAAACAGAAATAAGGCTGTAGCTTCGATTAGATTCATACAAAGCAGCATATTCATATGAAGGTGAGAATATATGTGAAGAAGAGCAGGGAATTGACAAGTAAAGAAAATAAACTTTTAGCAAGAGTCTGGAAGAGTTAATTGCCATGATAGAAAGTTTGTAGTTTCGTCTGGGTTAGTTAAGTGTAAGCCAAAGCTCTACTGGGCCCTAGCATAAGTGTATGCGAGGTGCAGTGATTGAGGTCAGGAGTGGACTCCAAAATTCCGATAACTTTAGGTATAGGTATAGGAGGGGCGTTGTCCCGGACAGAAAAACTATACTGTATGCTTAGATAATTAATTTTGGCAGAGTTTTCCACCTGAGTACCCAAATTGGAAAAATTTTACTCCACCAAACATTTTGAGGGGAATTTTCCACTCACTCGCCATATATTCCAAGCTGAATTTTCCACTCGACACCCTAGCGCAAAACCTATTTTGGGTCACTGCCTTAGCTTCGCCACGCCCGCCATATTGGCGCTGGTCAGGCACAATCAGCTGATATCTGCTCCCAAATCGTTCCAGCGGACACCGGTTTTTGCATCTGCTCTGACTTCCTCTAATCTACTCTCATCTTTTTTGTAAGGAGGCGCTGGAACAAACCCCAAATTCCGACCTGGCACGTGCAGCCGACGCCACCTCTCACCTTTGCCGCTGCGTGCCGAGAGCCGCCGCCGTCTCCGGCGGGTGCGGCGGCGTTGCCTGGTGTTGGCCGGCTCCACGGCGGCCGCTTGGGTGGTGGCAGCGGCGGGGGGCGGGGGAGGCTGAGACCGCAGACCCCGGCCGGCCGGCAGGCTGGCCGCCGTCAGAGAGCGCACCAGCCCGTTGACCTCCGGCGCAGGGGACACTGCCGGTACGCCAGCACGGCTGTCAGAGATCGGTGCCTGTTCCGAGCGCGCTTCCGAAGCCAGAAGCAAACCCTCCAGCTAGTGTTGTTTCTACACAGGCGTGCACTGAGAATGGACATAAGATACCAGTCCTCCCAACTAAATCCTGGGAGGGGGGGGCAGAAATCAAAGTCGGAATGTCTAGTAATTGGGTGGAAATGTGCAAACTCAGGGCACCTGAGCATACCTAGGCGAACCTCATCACCGCATTTAGCTTTTTTCAGAATGAAATTTCCGTTCACACGACGAATATGCCCGATCTGGTTCGTGCCTTGAGCCCGCTAATAAGGGCACATACCGTGGCACGATACAGAGCCCGAAAACAAATGATGGGCGTGCTAGAAAATCAACGCAGTATCAAACAAACTAACCGTTTAAGTCAAAAGAGCAGCAATCTTCCTAAGTGTGACCCTCCTCCCAAAAACCATGCATTTCGGGACACTTACAAAACAACACAACACAAGTGGACCACAGTGCGATGAACAGAGTCCCGCCGGACCCGCAGTGCGATGAACAGAGTCCCGCCGGACCCCGCTTCAGCTGTGCGCGTCAGGAGGCGGTGTCGGTGGAGCTGACCTGAGGGTGACTGGGACTGCCGGGCGGCGGCGGCGGCGGCGGCGGGGGCTCCTGCTCGGCGTCGGAGGAGACCAGAGATCCGGGCGACTGGCCGCTGGGCGAGACCCGCGCCGATTCCCTGGGAAGCCAGCACGTGCACGCTGGTCACAGCCCGGCGCGGCGGCGACATCCACTCCAACACCAACAAAACCGACTGTTCCCAGCACGGCCGTCTTGAAAGCACTGATGTGCAGATTTGACGTAAAAGTCATATCAATTTAAAGAGAAAATGACACCTCCATGGAATTTGAACTGGGCTATTAGCCGCGTCGGACACACAGAAAATGCCTGGCTTCATATCCCAGTTCTTTCTGAGCTTAAAGTAATTACATATCAATGTAACATTACGGAATAACAGGGTACCGCTCTGCAATACAACCACTCGGACTGCCACCTACCGTTTGGAGCCGGTGCTGCCGGCGTCGCTGCCGTCTGGCGTAGAGGGCGCTGTCAGCTGCCGACGCGCCCGCTCCGGCTGTCCAGCCGACGCCGCTGGCGCCACCCCAGACGGCAGTGACGCAAACGGCATCTCCAGCGCCCTCTCCGGCTCTGACGAGCACGCCGGCCGGCCGCCGCCCTCCACCCGCTCCGGCGAGCCGGGGATCGTCTCCCGACACGTCAGGTCACACGGAGGCTTCACCGGCGACTGCAGCGCCGCCACGCGCCGCTCGGCCGAGTCGGAGGGCTCCGGCTCACTGGGCCAGCGCGGAGGCCGCTTGGCAGCCGGCTCACCGCTGGCGTTTCTGTCTGGAGAGACGGCGCGGCCGGACGAGCACGGCGGTGACACCGTCGCTGGTGCCGGCGGCCTCGGTGACGTCGCCGGTGGTGCGCTGGTGACCGGCGGCGGCGGCGGAGGCGGAGGCCTGGTGATCACCGGTGCTGGTGCCGGGAGCCGCGGCGGTACTGCTGCTGGTGCCGGCAGTCGCGGCGGCACTGCTGCTGGTACTGGTAGCCGCGGCGGCACTGCTGCTGGGGCCGGAGGCCGCGGTGGCGCTGGTGTTCTTGTGACCAATGGTGCCGCCCTAGCGACGGCCGGAGGCGAAGTTCGCGACACCGCAGGGGGCCAGAACATGGCTAGTTTTGGCACCGGCGGCGGCGGCGGCGGCGGCGGCTTCACACCAGCAGCAAGCATGGGGACAGGCCGCTGTTCGGACGGTTTGACAGCTATCGAGGGGGCCTCTTGCTTCACCTCCTGTTTTATCGCCGGCGGCGGGGCCGGGGCCGGGCTGGGTTCCATCCGGAGAGGCGCCGGCAGCGGTAACGGCAGCGGCGGCGGCTGGCTGGGACCGGCATCTCCCAACACGCGATTACCCGAGGTCAGAAGCGGAGCCGTGACGACTGACGGTCCGCCGGGTGACGGCACCGGGGCAGGTACAGAAGTAACAACAACAGCAGCAGCGGAGGCGGCGCCAGGCTCCGCCTTCGCTGGGGGTTTGTACTGGGGTGCGGCGGCGGCAGCTGGCTGCAGTCTGGGCGGCGGCGGTGACACCGGCCTCAGGGAGGACGCCTTCACCAGCGTGACGCGGCTCAGCTGGTAGTCGGTCAGCTTGGCCACAGCCAACATCGGCTGCTGCTGCTGCTGCTGGCAGGCAGTCACCGCCGGCGCCCCCGCCGCCGTCCGTTTTTTGGCAGGTCCCCGCGGACTCGGTGTCCGGGCACCGGCCGGACGCACCGGGGTCCGCTTAGCCGCTTTGGCCGGCGAAGCCATCGGCGATTTGGTGTCTTTGTTCGTCAATTTGCGCTTCTTGCCCGGTGATGGCGATGGGGTCCCGGCAGGAAGCGGCGCCGGTGCAGCCTGCACCGGCGCTGCTTGGGAGTTCCCGGCCTGGGGCGCGACACCAGCGCCGCCAGCGGCCACCGTCGGTACCGCCGGCGGCACCGGGCCATCGCTGGCGGCCGCTGGACTCCTGCTGGAGCGGTTGCCGTAGGTGTTGATGACGCTCTTCAGCTTAGTGGGCGTGTCCCTCGTCACGAAACCGTCGTCGCACTCGTCGGTGAATTCATAGATGTCGCTGACGGCGCCGCGCACCGGCGCTGGCGGGGACGTCACCGCGGTCGGACCCGGCGGCGACGCTTCACCGGCCGCCGCCGCCGGCTCAGACGTGGAGTCCGCCTCCACCACTGCCGCCTTATCCACTGTCTTACCCTCCCCAGTCACAGTCCTCTCTTCCCCCACACCAGAGTCCTCGTCATCGGCGCGAGCCTCACTGGAGGAGGACAGTGAGGCGGTGGTGGAGGCCTTGCCCGGCGTCTCGTCGTCGCCTCTCCTGCGGACGGTGCGCCGGCTGCCGCGGCGCGGCGGCGTGGCTTTGCCGGTCTCGGCGTCGTCGGTAGAGCGGCCCGGGGTGGACCGCTGGCGCTGTAGCCGTCGCCGCGCAGGGGCGCGCGTCTCGTCGCCACCGTCGGCAGGTGGCTCAGTCTCCTCAGAGTCGGAAGCCGCCACTGAACCTGTTGCACACCGCACGTGTCAACGGGACGCGACGATCTGGGCAGAGCCCATTCGCTGGCTTTACAAGAACGAAGAGAATGCATGATGATGCAAGCAATCGCATCGTCGCAGGGACCACACGTGGCAACGCTGTTTTGCCAAGTACTTATATTGGAACAGGTTATCACGATCTAAGGCAACACATGTGTCAATAAAATACTGGATTAAGCCGAGCCCACTAAGAGATACAGAAAAAACATGATGCAGACTCGCCAAATTTTGCGCGCAACAGCTCAGTTTTTTTCCATTGTTACTTTTCACATCAATCACCGTACCTACCTTTTCGAGCGTTGTTCTTTTTCTCGGGCTCGGTTTTGGCGGCGGTGCTGGTTTTGGTGGGGGCGGGGGCGGGGGCGGGGGCAGGGGCGGGGGCGCTGGCGGCGGGAGTGCGGGCCGCCTCTGGAGCCGGAGTGGTGCTGCGGGCGGCAGCCACCGCCGGGGAGCGACCGCCGCGGGCGACGGCAGGCGACGCCGCCGCAGCTGGTATAGACGGCACCTACCGGAGACGACGACGGTCAGGGCGGGACTGAGCGGGGCCGGCATATCGGCAGCGGCGTCAGAAACGGATACACGGCTTAGTCTTGCGACAAAGCATTAGTTGGCGGAGGATCAGATACACAATCATGGAGGCACGGAATTTCGGGGGCAGCGGAACTGCTGACAGAGCATCAGTCATAAAAACGCCGTTATCGGGCAGGAAGGGGGGACGTTGGGACAATACAACATTACGAAATAATCAAACACAAAGTACATTTTTGACTCGACTGCATCGGCCAGCAGAGAGACGAAACCTTTTAGTTCAATAGACACGGTAAATAATCCTCTTAAAAAAACTGGTTCACACATGCATAATTTTTCGACCACCATAAAATAATATGGAGAAATAGTCGCAAGCCATTCCCGGTTCAATTCCAGAACTCCACCGAAGGATGTACAGTGATTCCGAACCCGTCACAGTTCTCTGACCACGTGCAACGCCCGTGAGCCAATTTTCACGGTTCATTCACGAGCGTCGAAAGCAGGGAAAGGGCGGGGCGGCATCCCCCACTGAAGAAATAAGGAGAGAGGCCCCTCCCAAAATTGGGCACAACACCGACTATTGTAGCCCTTAAAGCACCTATCTACGTGAGCCCTTGCAGTTTTACCACATCTATTCTAGGAGAACTATTAGTTTAAGCTCCACCTCCCACGCCCCTCTCGTTCGTTACCGGGTCAGAGCCCGTCCCTGGTAAACATCAGTGGCGCTGCCCCGGCGGACGGGTCACACCACACACTGCTCAGCGGCTGCCTGAGTACCACTGACCTTGGCCTCTACCCGACTGTTGCGGCGCGCCCTGGTCGGCGCCCAGCTGAGGTTCTCGATAATGCGGTTCCTCTTCACCCACTCATCGTAGCGCTTGTTCCAGTTGAGGTAGTGGATGAAGTAGCGGCGCGCCCCGGCCGTCGGGTCCAACTGCAGCACCTGTAGGGGCACAGTGGGTCAGCCCAGCCGGTAGGGACATGGTGGTTCAGCCCAGCCGGGAGGGGGAAAGGGGGGGGGCACGGCGAATCAACATACCTTGGTGAGGGGCAGTCAATACAAATAGTTTCAATATCTCAGGGGTTGTGTTGATTTGGTAAGAACCCGGAAGCTCAGTGGTAGTCAACGTCGACCAGCCTCAATAAGAGCGGGGGAGACGTTCAAAAAAGATATCCGAGCAAATGAAGAACGTCACGTCACGCCACATTTGTCAACACATGAGAAATAGGGGGAAAAGAAAACACTGGAGGCCAGGGAAGTCGCAAGCATCACTCCGGCTGTATGACCGATTGAGAAGACTAATGCTATTCTCTTCGAAAGCTTCAACACTGCGTGTAGATACTTGGAAAGACATCGCGCAGGCCCACAAGTCAGCTACAATGATATGAGACAGGTTAGCTCGGACGGATGTGCTCAGTAGCTGGACACTCACCTTGGCTTCGTAGATGGTCCTCTCCTTTTTGGAGTTGATTTTGTACAGGACTGAGACCTTGTCTCCCACCTGCACGTCCACGTACGCCGGCAGCGTCTCCGGACTGGAGGAGGCGGCGACAGGTCAGTCACGGGCGGAAACACGCACCAACACCACACATTCTACAAATCGTGTACAAATACAGGCCATGGACTGAGAATCATCGAGCAGAGCGTGAGAGGGGCTCACTGAAAGCTTGTTCACAACGCCTCTCGCACTAAATCACTGACATTGCCGGGTCTGAATCACGCTCAGTCGCTGCGAAGAGTCCTGGACTAAGTTCGAGCCGTGCTTTTAGTGAAATATGCACGAACAAGCGAGGGACTGGAGACGAACAGACACTTTCATTTAGCTTTCCGTAAGGTAAAATTAAACAAAACAAACCATATCTAGGGGATACCCATTAAGTCAGGCCAGCAAGCTAAGGTAACCAAATATGCAAAACATTTTGCTTCGCTACATAACTTTTTTGTTTTCGCAATGAGTGAGCCAATGTATTTGGGTGCTCAGGTCTAACTAACTACATGTAAAGAAAATACCCCATCATCGACCGAATGAGGAGTTCCCGGCCGGATACTGGGAAAGGACGTCCTGCAGGGCATTATTCACAGTGCAGCCGTATCCCGACACTCGGTCGGAACCTCCCCACTCACTCGTCGTCGTCGGGTGACTCGTCCTTGCGCCGTTTGACCGGGCCGCTCCTCCTCCTCTCCACGGCGCTCTGCTCCTGCGTCTTCTCCGCTGGTGCCGCCCCGGCCGCCGGCGCCGGAGACGCCTTCTCGGCCCGGTGACTGGGCCGACGCTCCCGTGACGTCTTGGCGACCGCGGCGGCGGCGGCAGCCGTCTCAGGCTTGGCGGGCGTCTTGTCCGACTTGTCGCTGGGCGCCGGAGACGCCGAAGATGTCGACTCCGACTCTTTGTTGCGTGTTCGCATCGCTTTGATCTGGAAGGACAGGCGAGGACATACCCGTCAGTGGAGATGAACTATGAAAGCATGACCCCGTACACAATCCCAGAGACTACTACATCCCAAATCTAGTAATTGATTTACTCCTTGTTGTAAAGTACGCCAGCATGGTCAGGAGACACTCACTAGGGACCGCTCGTAAATTAAATAAAGCAAAGAGGGCGTAAGAGTCCGCCACAGCGTTGTCAACCGTTACAGATTGTTGTTAAAAAGCGTTACATGGGTACAGGGGGGGTTAAAACAAAAATAGGCTTTACGCGATTAATAGGCGACCCCCTACCAATCAATACATTTTCCATTCTGTAAAATTAGATCCACATTATCATCAAGTATATGGAAATCCCAACTCCCATTTTACGCTTCCGTAATCTCCACATCAAAACCGTCCCTAAATGTTACTCCTCCTCCTCACCTCCGTATCTTTGGTAATCTCCACATCAAAACCGTCCCTAAATGTTACTCCTCCTCCTCACCTCAGTCTCTTTGGTAGTCTCCACGTCAAAACCGTCCCTAAATGTTACTCCTCCTCCTCACCTCAGTCTCTTTGATAGTCTCCACGTCAAAACCGTCCCTAAATGTTACTCCTCCTCCTCACCTCAGTCTCTTTGGTAATCTCCACGTCAAAACCGTCCCTAAATGTTACTCCTCCTCCTCACCTCAATCTCTTTGGTAATCTCCACGTCAAAACCGTCCCTAAATGTTACTCCTCCTCCTCACCTCAGTCTCTTTGATAGTCTCCACGTCAAAACCGTCCCTAAATGTTACTCCTCCTCCTCACCTCAGTCTCTTTGGTAATCTCCACGTCAAAACCGTCCCTAAATGTTACTCCTCCTCCTCACCTCAGTCTCTTTGGTAGTCTCCACGTCAAAACCATCCCTAAATGTTACTCCTCCTCCTCACCTCAGTCTCTTTGGTAATCTCCACGTCAAAACCGTCCCTAAATGTTACTCCTCCTCCTCACCTCCGTCTCTTTGGTAATCTCCACATCAAAACCGTCCCTAAATGTTACTCCTCCTCCTCACCTCAATCTCTTTGGTAATCTCCACGTCAAAACCATCCCTAAATGTTACTCCTCCTCCTCACCTCAGTCTCTTTGGTAATATCCACATCAAAACCGTCCCTAAATGTTACTCCTCCTCCTCACCTCAATCTCTTTGGTAATCTCCACGTCAAAACCGTCCCTAAATGTTACTCCTCCTCCTCACCTCAGTCTCTTTGGTAATCTCCACGTCAAAACCGTCCCTAAATGTTACTCCTCCTCCTCACCTCAGTCTCTTTGGTAATATCCACATCAAAACCGTCCCTAAATGTTACTCCTCCTCCTCACCTCAGTCTCTTTGGTAATCTCCACGTCAAAACCGTCCCTAAATGTTACTCCTCCTCCTCACCTCAGTCTCTTTGGTAACCTCCACGTCAAAACCGTCCCTAAATGTTACTCCTCCTCCTCACCTCCGTCTCTTTGGTAATATCCACATAAAAACCGTCCCTAAATGTTACTCCTCCTCCTCACCTCAATCTCTTTGGTAACCTCCACGTCAAAACCGTCCCTAAATGTTACTCCTCCTCCTCACCTCCGTCTCTTTGGTAATATCCACATAAAAACCGTCCCTACATGTTACTCCTCCTCCTCACCTCAATCTCTTTGGTAACCTCCACGTCAAAACCGTCCCTAAATGTTACTCCTCCTCCTCACCTCCGTCTCTTTGGTAACCTCCACATCAAAACCGTCCCTAAATGTTACTCCTCCTCCTCACCTCAGTCTCTTTGGTAGTCTCCACGTCAAAACCGTCCCTAAATGTTACTCCTCCTCCTCACCTCCGTCTCTTTGGTAACCTCCACATCAAAACCGTCCCTAAATGTTACTCCTCCTCCTCACCTCAATCTCTTTGGTAACCTCCACGTCAAAACCGTCCCTAAATGTTACTCCTCCTCCTCACCTCCGTCTCTTTGGTAATCTCCACATCAAAACCGTCCCTAAATGTTACTCCTCCTCCTCACCTCAATCTCTTTGGTAACCTCCACGTCAAAACCGTCCCTAAATGTTACTCCTCCTCCTCACCTCCGTCTCTTTGGTAATATCCACATCAAAACCGTCCCTACATGTTACTCCTCCTCCTCACCTCAATCTCTTTGGTAACCTCCACGTCAAAACCGTCCCTAAATGTTACTCCTCCTCCTCACCTCAGTCTCTTTGGTAACCTCCACGTCAAAACCGTCCCTAAATGTTACTCCTCCCCTCACCTCCGTCTCTTTGGTGGCCTCCTCTTTCTTGACCTCTTGTTCCTCGGCCAGTGGCTCCCGTTTCACGTCCTTCACATCGTTCTTCTTCAGCGAGCCTCTCCTTTCCAGCGAGCCCGCGCGCTTTCTCTCCACCTCTCCCGTCGCCGCCGCCGCCTTTTCCGCGCCGCCGGCGTTGTCTTTTACCCGTGGCCGGCTCTGACTTGACCCCGGGCGCTGCCGGCGGCGCCGGAGAGGGGCTGTTGCTGCTGGCGGTGGCCGGCGTGCGCTCTCTGACGGTGCGCGGTGCTGCCGGTGCTGGCACTGGGGCAGACGGCGGCGCCGGTGCCGGTGCCGGTGCCGGCGGCGGTGGTGGCGCCGGTGCCGACGGGGAGGCGGCGGCGGGGGCGGCGGCGACGGGGGCGGGACTGCCACCGCCGCTGGAGGCGGTTCGGTCCCGCTCCCGAATCAGACTCCGGCCGGCGGAGGAGCGCACCTTGTTGCCGCGCGTGTGAGAGACCAGCGTACAGCCGAGCTTGCGCTGGAACTCCTCAAAGTGCAGCAGATACCTGCCGAGTACACGGTAAGCCGTTACACCGGGCGCGAACATTTACAACACTGCCCGGAAAAATCATTAAGGACCAGCAGCTGCACCAAAAGGAAACAGAAATCACTTCAATCTTTCTCAGTATTGCAACAGTGAACTTCTGACAACAACAAACGTAGCAGCAGGCAGCAATGACGCCAATGGTACAGAGCACCTCACGGGGTTCAATCATGCTGGCAAATCTAAATCCACCAGACTATACATCCATTTCGGACTGACCTCTTGTAGGCGACCTTGACCGAGTTGGTGTTGACCGGACTACCGGCGTCCTGTGTGAGGCGGGAGCCCACCGTTTTCCACACGTTCTGGTTGGTGACCTTGTTGTAGCCGCCTTGCTTCTGCACCACCCTCCACAGCTTGTGCAGGTCCAGGTCGCGCGCGCCCACCGTCGGCGCCCGGTTAATCGGGGTGCCGCGATCGTCCATAAACTTGTACAGCTGCGCCACAAAGTGGTCCTTCTCCTCCCGGGTCTCCTCGTCAGAACTCTGGCCCAGGGAGATGACGAGATCACGCACACGAAACGCAAAACATCGGAAGCACCGTAGCAGCAGGAGCTGATGGATCTTTTAACCATGTGTCTGTATAACTTCCTCAGTGTGTATCAGCGTGCAATTATGGTAATACGGTACGGTAATGCAATACGATAAGGTAATAACGAACCTGCAAAAAGTCGGTAACCAACAACAAGCAAAAATGGCAAAAATGGCAAAAATGGTACGGACCTCTGAGTCTGCAGTACTGAACTCAGAATCGGAGGCGGTGGCGTTGGTCTCTAAATCTGGGGGTTTGACCTTTGGCTCAGAGCGACTGCCTTGAGTCTGGGGAACCGACCTCTGAGCCTTAGAGACTCTGCATATGGGGGACTGACCTCTGAGTCTGGGGACTCACCTCTGAGTCTAAGGGGACTGGCACACACAGTACACTGGCATTACAGTACGGACCTCTGAATCTGGGGGACTAACCTCTGCAGTAAGGGACCTCTGAGTCTGGGCGACTAGCCTCTGGGGGGGACTGACCTTTACAGTACGGACCTCTGAATCTGGCGGACTAACCTCTGCAGTACGGACCTCTGAATCTGGGGGACTGACCTCTGCAGTGCGGACCTCTGAGTCTGGGGGACGGACCTCTGCAGTGCGGACTTGAGTCTGGGGGACTGACCTCTGAGTTTGCAGTACTCACCTCAGAGTCGGAGGCGGTAGTGTTGGTCTCTGAATCATTGCTGCCAAATAGGGCGTCCCGATCCCAGTGCGGGGGCAGCTCGTCCCTCTCAAGGTAGTTCACTGCCTTTTCAATAGCTGCCAAGCGCGCACAACAGTCAAGCGACCGAGCCACACGGCAGGCATACAGCAACAGTGTAGCCATCTACCCAACTGCTAACAACTACAGGGACATGGTCTGACACGTGCAGGACGCAATGCACTTGGGAAAAAGCACAACTCACTGGGTGGACTGATTCCACTGGATGATGGAAACTATGCGAGACATCTGCTGAAGGCACGGACTGAGTCGATATGTCTAACATCGCAATGGAAATAGGATCTTCTAGTTGGCCCTCCCGCCAGGACTGGCTCTTCAGCCACGCTGGTATCTGATTTAGCCGAAGCCCAGACCCCTCCCAACAACAGGGCAGGATGACTCCCACCACAAATACAGGACAAAGGATGTCACTACTGCTTCTTTGCTGTTCTTTCCTACCTATCTATTAATTCTCCCCTGTGGCTCTCATCATTATTGTTCCTCCTTCCTTTAGTGCTTTACCAACCACGAGGAAATATGAAGGCAGTTTCACCGCTGGCATGAAATATTGCGACAGCTCCGATTCCTCCACTGTAAATCGACGGACGCAGAAACAACCAAGACACCCATTCTCAACCCATGCTAGACTTTCTATATCTCCAACCGACGCCCCCGACGCTATTTTTGAAACGGACACAGATCTACTTACAGTTCGTTTTCAACTGTTCGTAATTGAAAGAACGGTAAAATGTCACAACAAAAGTAATTGGAGCACGCGCTACCCACCGGTCTTGAGCGGAGCGTTGTTTTTGGGTTGGAAGTCCCGCTGAAAGGACGATGCCTCCTTTTTGGGCACGGTGTAGTAGCGTCCATCTTGGAAGCTGCGAACAAGCAGGTCGCGACGGGCGTCTATCTGCGCTGTTGGTACCACCACCAGTGCCGGAAACCAGTTGTCCTGCCGCCGCAGGGAAGAAGAGGTCAGTAAAACACCCCGAGCACGGCACAAGGACAGTGCTCCAAATCCCAGGGTGCTGGGTGGAGAGCGACACGCGGGCAAGCTGAATTTCCCATCACTTCTGCGTTATTGTTACTCAATTTTCCACTCGCTTTTCAAGTCGATAATTTTTAGCACGATTAAATAATCCTGATGTAAATGAGCTCATCTAAAACATGGTAGCAAGTAAATTTCGATGAAAGAGTTCTTACTAAACTTTAAATAAGGGTTTTAATGAGGGTTTGAAAAGGGTTTAAGTGACTCACGATATTTTTGCTTTCAAACATTCTCTTCGTCGACTTCACTTCCCAATATGAATACTACACCCAGCTTCCTACAACAGCACTAGTTTCAGGACACTGCGGAGAGTCGCCAGGGCAGACGGCAGTCATCAGCGGTTCGGTGTGATTTACAACTCAAACCTCGGCGGCGTACACACTGTTCAGTTGGCGGCGAATAGATTGTGCATAGGCGTATCATCGCTGTGGTGACACTGCCCTTCAAGTCCAATGCCGGTGAAAGAAATCCTGCCCGAGCAGAGTCTACATCGGTTCAAATTTGCTAATGGAAGCTGGAAATCTACTCCAAACACAGCACCGACGCCTAAATTTGCCGAGAACGTACATGATTCACCACCAGACGGAATAGCGCGTACCTTTTTCTTTTTATTGGTGTCCACTTCCACGCTGACCACCTTTCCCACCATTTGAAGCCAGTCTCCCGCCTTCCGCGCCTGTCGCTTGGTCGGCGTCCCTTCTCCGTCCGAGTCAGACTCCGAGTCGCTCGAGTCATCAGAGCTGCCGCACAGAACAGAGTCAGACTCGGAGACAACACAACTGAGTCGGAATTCCTAACACGTGTGAACACTGTCATCAGAACGTGACCATACACAGCATATGTTTGGGGTAAGTCGGGATTCAGGACCTCGTGTCAGCGGAGTCATCAGAACAGCTGTAGAGTGACTCCGTGACTCCAGATTAGAGGTTCGACTCAAAACACATGCTGAAGTAAGTGGGTGAGAGTGGGCCTGTGGCGGTTCACTTCGGTGACCCAACTCTGGGTCGCGGTGAGCGTGCCACTCACTGGTTGCCCTTGCCGCGGCGGCGCTGCCGCACGGGGTTGCTGAAGTGCTCCGGGTGCGTGAGCGGCAGGTGGTCCAGCGACTCGGCCTCGGTGAAGTGGCGGCCTGACTTGCGGTGCAGCGATGTGCGCCGCAGAGTGGTGATGTCTCCGTCGTCGAACACTGGGGGTGGCGCACAGCGTCACACGGATGGTACGCCGCGTCACACGGATGGCACACCGCGTCACCGGATGGTCACCGCTCCGGTCGCCCTACCTGCCGCGTCACACGGATGGCACACCGCGTCACACGGATGGCACAACGATGGCACACCACGTCGCACGGATGGTACACCACATCAAACCGCATCACAAGGATGGCAAACCGCATCATAAGGATGGTACGCCGCGTCACAGGGATGGTACGCCGCGTCACACGGATGGTACGCCGCGTCACACGGATGGCACACAACGTCACACGGATGGCACACCGCGTCACACGGATGGCACAACGATGGCACACCACGTCGCACGGATGGTACACCACATCAAACCGCATCACAAGGATGGCAAACCGCATCACAAGGATGGTACGCCGCGTCACAGGGATGGTACACGTCACACGGATGGCACACCTCGTCACATGAATGGTACACCACATCACACGGATGGCACCCCGCCTCACACGAGTGACACACCGCGTCACAGGGATGACACACCGTGTCACAGGGATGGTACACATCACACAGACGGCACACAGTCACAGTGCGTCATAAGGATGGCATACCTCATCACACGGACGGCACACAGCGTAACATGGACAGCACACCGCAGCATTCTGATGGCAGGCTGCGTCAAACAGATGGCACACCGCGTCACATGAATGGCACGCCTCGTCACATGAATGGTACACCGGGGCACATGGACGGTACACCGTTTCACAGGGATGGCGCCCCGCGGCACACAGAAGGCACACTGCAGGGGGGACGTGTGTGACAAGGCGCCTGGTTTTCCTTACAGGGATGTCTGGTGTTTACAAAAACAAACCAACCAACAAAAAACCGTGATTTACAGAGCCACCGTCCAGAACGCGTTTCAATCAGAATAATCAGTTACTAATTCTTTCACCGAGACATTACCTATGATCAAACGGGGACTAAAAAACAGCACCTTTCGCAAATAACCATCTGCGCCCCATATCAAGGCTGGATTCATCGGTTTGTGACGAAAAGTCACAGAAAATTAGGAAAATACTATTTTCTTTCATCAAATACACATCATATACAATATCGTATCAAATATTCACTGATTCACAAACATCTGGTCGCTGAAAAATAAAATTTCGCATATAGTTATCGATACTGACATCCAAGCAAGGTCTTCATAATAAGCCAAGGTGACAAAACAGACCCGATTTCCACTTCTTTCAAAAAATACTGTGGTTCCACATACCATTAAATCATGGGGTACTAGTGTGACTGTTTATTGAAGGGGGATGACTGATGAACTACGCCTGTATCAAGAAAAATATCGTCGATGGCTTAAACGCGGTAGAAGAAAGACAACTACCGGGCCCACACAACAGCACATAGTCGCCACCGCCGTTACCCCAGAAAAACCCTGCGCTTCTCGGACTTCGTTCCATCCCAGCTGCTTGGCTGACGATAGCTGAACTCCCACTGGACAAGTTATCAATACCTGGCGGACTGCACCATACAGCACAGCTTTTGGCAGCCTGAGGGTCTGGTACTAAAAACAAAAACCAAAACTTGCCACAGCACCCGAGAAAATTGGTGAGATACGTGAGAAACACCGACAATATACAAAATTACGAGGGCAGCACTCACCCAAGCATTTTAAGACCCAGGGCACAATATCATGTATAGGGCCCAGAGAACAAACCCAAAACAAAATAAGATTCAATCTAGGCTTTATGAACATAATTATCCTCTTTTGTGGACTGATTGGTCTATTGAGACAATTTATAGGAAGTGTTGAAAGCTTCGCGATGAGTGCTGGTCAATTTCACTACACACACACAGGTGGATACCTCCCATTGAGTTTCAATGAGGTCCAGGTTTTTGGGGGCCCAGAATCGTCAGCTCGTTTCTCGGGTACGTTCCAAGGGTGCGTAAGTCCGTTCCTGGATAGAGCGCATTACCTGGGCCAGGAAGGTTTGGGCGTTTCGCAGTAACACTGATATTGCTGCGTGGCGGCGACACCTGTGCTAAATTTATCATCATACAAAGTGGGGTTAAGGGATCTGTGAGTTTGTTCGAGACAAGGTCTATGCACGGCTGATAGGGACGTGCGATTTGACGAAACTATAGTCGTGGCACAAGACATAAGCACCTACAATGACAATTTTGATGGTAAAATTCAGTCACCCATCCATTATCCGTTGCAAAGACGCTAATGTTGGAAAAGTTGGGCAGAACACAACGTTCAGGAGAACAAATCCAACTCAGTATATCGACTTTGCCAGCCTTGTACCGTCCACATACAGATCACATCCAGCATCTTGACGCAGCAGTCCTCCAACAGCCAGCGTCACGTGCCGGCCAACTCACCAACGGTGTACTGGCTGGAGTCGAGAATTTTGGTGACGACCCCCTCGAACATCTGGCCCTTCTCAGGATGTTTGACCTCGACAGTGGCGCCGACCTGGAGCGGACCCTTCACCTGGTCGTCACCAACCACCACCGAGCCCATGTTGAGCTTCAGATTCACCTGTCCGGTAGAGGATGACGCGTCAGTCGGAGTCCGTCAGCCACCACGGTTCCTATAGATACGGTTCGGACACGACAGCCAGCTGACTGCCTTATTTGGCAGCATGTTGAGCATGTGGTAGTATTTTGGAGGATTTTGTTTAAGATACCTTAGATTCTGGTAGCAGAAGGTAGAATACAGCGTTCTGATTGGTTGAGCGAAACATTCGAAACAGAATTCTGAAGGAATTAGCATGAAATTCATCGTGGATTTTCCTTGTTATAAAAGCATGTCAGGGACTAAAAACTGCACCCAGAAGATAGCCTGATCAATTTTACATACCAAAAATAAAAATATACCCTTAAGCACCGCTTAAAATTTCCAACTGGCCCGTGCCCCAAAAACCCTGCAAACAGTCCCATTGGAATTACATGTTAAATTTTGCTGCAAAAAAAAAAAACGGTCAGACCCAGAAATGGAACCTTCAAAACCCCCAGAATTCTAGAGAGGTATATCACATCCGCCCCCTGTCAGCCACCACATACTCATCACACCCTGAGCAGGACAATCATCCTGACAATTAGAAAGCTTCGTGACGATCATTGCAACCACGACCCAAAGTTATGAGTTATTTCTCGGCACGCTCGCCAGACACTTTAATCTGCGATCACCAGCTATAAGTTAGTTTAACTACTGAGAAATGAACCAAAGTAATAACATTATTGGAAAATCGTTGCTCAATGACATTCCCATCATCAAGCGGCAATATGTTTTTGACAAAACCCACGTAAAACACACATAAACTGAAGAGAGCAATTCGATCCCGGGCTCGGATCTGGAAGTGTCGCGAAAAGATCTCTGCTCCATCACAGAGGCACAACACTAAAGTTCCAGTACTCGACCACCACACTTTGAGTCGGGAAACCTGAGCAAGACAGCAAACTGCTGCTGCATGGTTTTGATCCACCCACTGCCCTCGGATATTCATGCAGCGTCTATCAGTTACAGCAATGCCGCGCATAAAAACGTTTTCTAGCGCCGGTAATTGTCATGTACGGCACATCACGCCTCGCCAAGCCATTACCAGCAACACCAACCTGGCATCACCATTGTTTCCGCGGTCTTGGAAGCGACAACTATCAAGCCACTCTGGCGCGCATATCGTCAATATTACCACGGCTTTATATGGCCGGTAGAACTCCGTCTATTATTACGACAGCTTCGGTAAATTCTAACGGTGTCGTGAAGATCCCTGGAGAGATGGTCCTATCAATGCCTGAACAAAGACTGGCAAAGCGCAGGCTTTGGTGCGAATGGTGCGATAGAAATGCTGAGCTTCCTGAAGCGAGTTCCTTTGATAACAGACCTTAGTGGTTTGCGATGGAGTTCGATTAGTCACATAACTGACCAGACATTTTCATTTGTGACACCGGCGCGGTTTCTTGCTCTGGGACCGTGTCCGAATGAATATGTTTTCCCCGTCACGTTTTTTATTACAATAAAAATGCCGATACTCAAACATCGTCACACAACGAGAAAGAAGAGATCCGGGACCCCAGTACTAATGCTCCGGGCCGACGACATACCACAGACCAACGACAGCAATACCGGCCAAACTGCTGGGATGGAGGCAGCACTGTTAGAACGGAAGCATTAGGATCTTTTGAACAAGTGGTCAAACCAGCAGCGAAAGTCAAATGGCGTTGTCAACCCTTTCCCTGGTGGAAAGGGTCCAGGGTTAATTTGCTCGCTGCTCATTGGCTCCATCACAAACCCGGGTCAGTCTGGTGGAAGGTATACGCAATAACCACTCCACCACCGTATCCTCCCGCATATCATGTTGAAAAAACTGAGGACTGAGGACTAATCTGGGTTTGCTGAAACACGTTTTTTTAACGTCCATCTAAAACAAGAGAAAGTGGTGTAAAAGGGATCTGCTGCGGAGTACAAACTCGTGTGTGAGTTAAATTTCTGAACAGCCCGTGTAAACAAGCCACGTTTTATTGTGTCCTTGTTGGCATCTAAGGCGGATGGCACGTGAATGAGTTGTAGTGTCCCACCCCTGGTTCCACCCTGGGGAACATATAGTGGGAAACATGAGAGCAAAAAGGCGGAGTCCACTCTACCGCAGATCAATTATGAATGTTTTTTTTTACTAAGAAAATCAGACAAATACGGGAAAAACTTTAAACACTTCGGAAGGAGGCAAGACCGCATTACACTCACTGGGTTCGCAGCCCCTCTCCCCCTTCCAAATATCAACGTGACTCGTTATGTACCGCAAGGTGTACATGACGAGAATATGAATAAGTACAGCAATCACAAGCGAAACTACGGGACATGCGGAACACTGCCCCCCCCCCTGGATGCGAGTACCGCCGCCCCAACGATAGGATTCAGCGTGCTCTTCATAGGCTGAGCCGTCCAGAACCAGCGCCCCTCTGGTCCCAGTGGAGTCCCCCATGGAAATTCTGGGTCCGCCTGTGGCAGCGATGGACGGGGCGGCGAAGTCTATCCTTCCCAGCAGCACAATGGTACAATAAACTAAAATAACAAATGGCTAGTACACCAGTCCTTAATATCCCAGAACGACAAAAATAGCAGCCTGGACCAATCACCGACCCATACAACTTCAGCTATTGCCCTGTCGAGAACCAGTCAGTTTCGCGTGCGCAGTCACCTTCCCTGCTCTAAACGACAGTATTAGAGATCCTTGGAAAACTAAGTGTTAAGGTCTGACAATATCGCTAACGACACCTGGGTTCCTTAGGGAACGGCGAAACCCGTAGGGTGAACAGGCATATAACTCCAATGAATATGCTTGCGCTAGATAAATCATATGTCACAATTGCATTTTAGTATCCACTGCAGAAACAATTATCAGCAAAATCCAGACTTTGCATCTTAAATCACCATAACTTCGCTTCGCCCAAAGCTTACGAACTTCTGATGATGTGAAAAGGCAAGAGCAGGGAAAGCAAGCAAGAGGAATTTCAAATAGAACACGAGCCTGCTTCTTTATCCAGCCTCCATGCAACAATGATATTAAAAGAAAGAAGGGCTTTTATTAAAAAAAAAAACACACACACACACAGTACGGTGATCTAACAGCCAATATGACGGTTTGAAGTCCCACAAGACTCGTGGGATTTGGGACTTGGAGATTTTCCGGGGAGCATAGGCTTTATCCTCGAATCTTTTTCAATCACGTAATGCTTGGAGACATTTAGCAGGCCTCTTCGGTTGACCCGTGCAATGGTAGCATTGAGTCAATACACCGCTGTAGCTTTTCATGCTTTATGAAGGTTTAAATTGAGAATTGTTGAACTTCAAGTCGAAATAATAGCATTAATTAAAAGCACTGGTACATAGCAACTGAGTAATCCCCATTTGAGGTGAACGATTGCTACTAATATCAATACATACCAACTATGACTAGTGGCAAAATTTGATCTTAATGTCTTCTCCCTGTTTGACAACCTACCATTTACCATGTACCAACTACCATCATTTACATGACAGCGCAAACGTTTATCACCAAATGATGCACGAGTGTGATGTTGTGCGACGCACACAGCAGAAAAAAACGCTGGATGGAAACAAGGATTGCGTTTTATGTCAATCCTTGCCTTTTGAGTTTAAAACCGGCCCAAAAATATGACGACGAATATTGAATAAGCCAGATAATAGTAAAAAGCGTCATCTACCGCTTTCCAAGATTCCACATTTCTGGGATGGTATTTCCTTGCCCATTTCACATCTTTGGAGTCACTGCATTAATAACTAGTCTATAAAAGCATTATAAGAATTGCTTTCACTCACGAATTGCCTTCACGCCAAGACAAACAGCATTTCTGTCATAGCTTTAGAGAGGGCTGAGCTTGTACTCGTCCGAGGCGGACTAGCATTTGGTCTGTGGTACACAGCGGGAACCAAGGGCGGTTCATATCTGCAACAGTCACACACCGAGAACCCAGGGAGGCTCAGAGCTACAACGGTCAGACACCGCGAACCCAGGGAGGCTCGGAGCCAGAACAGGCACACACCGAGAACCCAGGGAGGCTCAGAGCTACAACAGTCACCCACCGAGAACCCAGGGAGGCTCAGAGCTACAACAGTCACCCACCGAGAACCCAGGAAGGCTAGGAGCTACAAGAGTCACCCACCGAGAACCCAGGGAGGCTAGGAGCTACAACAGTCACACACTGAGAACCCAGGGCAGTTCAGACCTACAACAGTCACACCGAGAAACCAGGGAGGCTAGGAGCTACAACAGTCACACACCGAGAACCCAGGGAGGCTCAGAGCTACAACAGCCATTCACGGTCACGATCACGGGGAAACAGTTTAGCTAGCCCAACTAAGTGACATTGTGCCCCATCGGGCCACAGAAAGGAAAAATTTTCAAGATTCAGGAAAGTGCTCCCACAGTTTTTCCACTTTACAAAACCTTGGTTACCACTAGGCTTCGCGCCAATCGTTACCAAACGGCGAAAAGGGTAACAACATGGAAAGATTCCAGGCATGGTCACCCTGGTTTAGCATTAGCCATCGACGACAACTTAAGCACAAAAACTGAAGAAAAAAATGGCTGTAGGTTCAGAACACTACCAAACCGAGGGGAGGGAGGGTATCCGTTAAAGCTCCAAATTAGGAATTTTCCCAAACTCTACATACAGCACGAAAAGATGACAATTCCACGGCGAAATACAACATGAGCCTGACTTGGCAAAGCGTTGTTTCCTTAAATTATAAGTCTCTGAAACCTTTAGATACACTGCATTGATAGGTATAGGGGTTTAATAACTGTGCACATCCAAATTGTTGTCCTGCCATGCAATGTGTGACTTTTTCGCCTCAAAGCCGCGTGGTATCTCGTGCATTGTATAATGTGCGACATGTGATTCCGGATTGAACCACAGGCGCGCACTATCAGTCAGGGCAGCTCCACACACCCTGTCTGTAGATGGCAGCACCCCCCCCCGGCGCGGTCCCTCAGACCAGGACAGGACGTTAGCTACCCCAGTCTGGTACGAGTGCGCAGCTGACCCAAACCCGAAGTTGAAAGTAAAAAAGGAAAGAATCAAATGGATTGTGTTGACATTTTGACTTATTTGCATTTCCAGGAGCTAACATCTTCTTGAGACGAACGTCCCACTTTGTCGAAGATATAAAAAAGACTAAGAACAAAGCAGCATGGAAATCTTGAAAGCAGACTTTATTTTTTTGGCGTTCGCAAAATATTGACCATAATCATACACTTACTCAAACCAGGAACCACATCAATAATCTATATCAAATTCAAGGGTAAAAATGGAATGAATATTAATCTAGGTCATTTCATCAAAAAACAATGCGTTTAGTCTCTTTGGGAGTCTACCGGCCTGTGAAGCTGATAAATAAAAAGTAGAGCAGACATATGGCGAGGATAGTTCATTCGTTACAATGATATTTTCCAGAAGGGGAGGGACCCAGGATATTTATGCCAAATTGCTGCAGCACGATGGAAAAGTGATGAGTCCTTCATGGTAAGTATTTGGGCTTTAGCGCCCATTATTTTGAAATTTAAATTGGGTGAAACAAAATAAGCCGCTGGCTGATTTCGACACCCTCAGCAAAACTA
The DNA here is from genome assembly GCA_034440635.1 of Lepas anatifera. Lineage (NCBI taxonomy): Eukaryota > Metazoa > Arthropoda > Thecostraca > Lepadidae > Lepas > Lepas anatifera. Next base: position 301,661 of record JAOTON010001356.1, read on the forward strand.
CTATCTCCACAACTAGTGTCACACCCGTTATAAAAGTGGAACATTCCTTTTAACTAGAAAAGGATAACTCGAATGTACAAAACGGAAAAGCTAAATGATTGCCCACAAACAGAAGTGAGACGACTTCTCAGGGGCCCACAAGCTTAAGAGAGCAGGGACAAAATATCAAGAAAAAAACTCCAGAACAGTGACTAGCACACCAATTCACATAACAGGGTAAAATCATAAGTCCATATCAGAAGTATATACTTGTCACATCTGTGGCGCAAGGATACATGGTCAAAAATGGTCGAAATAAGCCTGTTACATGGCGATAGAAACATGTTCACGACATGTACACGATTCCAGGAAGAGCAGTAACCCGGCACTGACCTTGGCTTTGACCTGTTTGACGACCTTGCGAACCTTGGCCTCGCAGAAGGCGCCGCGGTACTTGGCGCTGACCTCAGTGCCGACCTCCAGGTAGGGCAGGTCGTCACCCAGCATCCTGGCCATGGGGCGGCGCCCGCTGGCGGCCGTGGGCAGCGAGCGCTAGCCACTAACCTGCCGGCACCAGGCAGCACAGGTCAGCCACCAGCTGCTGCTCAGACACGAATACCACCTCCACCCATCTTCCAGCCGCATCAGAAACTTGTCACGTACACTATTAAGCAGTGCAGGGACCAACCAGCCCAAATTCAATCATCCATAATACAAAATACCTCATCATTACCCATCTTCAAATAACTATTTGGACTTAAGAAAGACACTCACAGGCTAGATGAGAACATGGTATACAGCTAGAGCTCAATGCACAGGCCAAGACACGCCATGTCAGGCCGGCGTGTATACAATATTTAGATGGGGTCCAAAAGCTCAACCAAAGTAGGACCCAGTCATAAGATCTTCTGGTACGCAAGGAGACAAACAATGGTGAAACTTGCATAATTCGTACCTTTCCTAAACCTAAATTGCACGAGAAAAACTTCATGTAGACCATACATGGATCATACACAGATGGGCGGAGGAGGGAAAATGGAAGAGGCAGAGTAGATTTGTAAGTTCAGAGGTTGAGATGATGAATGCTTGACAAGTCTATTGCAGTTCATCATGAGATAACCAAGCAGAGGAAGAGTTGTCATTGAGGCATACTCTCTACCGTTTTTTCACTTTGCTCCGCTATCTCACAGATTTTTAGGCTTATATAGGTATAGGTTTATTTGCTCAGGTATAGGTTTACCATTGGCAGACTGCACCTTAATGAGCTCAAAACTTCATGCTTCAAAAAGCAGGGCCAGTTTAAAGGGAGCTGAGCTTCCAACTCTTACATTGATTTTAAAGCTGAGATAACGGTTTTGTAAAGGGTGTTGAGAAACTACTATCGGGATATAACATTTCAGGGAAATGTCCCCAAATAAAAATTCCGCACACTCTTAAGTCCAAAATAAAGGGCCCAAAGACCCGGATTCAAACCACGAAGGAATCCTTTTCCATCTGGAAAAGCTTGTCACATGATAAATGCTCACAAATGGCATAGCTTTTGCAACATTGCATGCCGTAAGCAACCAGCTTATCCGAGATTCGTAATTACACACGATGCTAAGGTCCAGCCCCTGGTCACGAACCACCATATTGTGACATTATATCGACGTCAGAAAATCCCTTTACTTATCGTCAATATAGACAACATCAAAAGAGTAAAAGAGGTACACGTTTTACACACTACTCCACAATTTTTAGTAATTTTTGTTTTGGAACATGACCCTTAGCTTGTCAGGTTTTAATCAATTTTATGTCATTCCCATTTAAAAGGGAATGCGGCACCTTGGTCAAATCCTGGGATTTAGTGTAATTAGGGGTACCTACTTTTAGCCAAAAATCATGGAATTGTGACTGATTTCTCTGAAAAATTTACAATAAGCCCAATATTTTGATTTTTGAAATGTGCCTCTAGGGAAAGAAATAAATATCTGCCTGTGGATATCATGATCTGGCAATTTCTACCTTATTCAATATGCTTCGAGGGCTTCGATTGGCTTATACTCACTGTGACATCAGCATATGTCGTCACACCAACAGCCATGACAAATGTGGCCTGCTGCTAAGGGTACATGTATGGTACACTTCAGGTAGTTTTTAGCTTTTCTCTGCGGAAATTTTGAGCTTCAAGACAAATGATACATGGAGTACTGGGTTTTCTGGCATGCTTTATAACATGGCTATCTCAGTTAAAATCACACTATGAAGGTTCCACATTCCCTTTATGAAAAGTCCTGCAAAACAGAAGACAGGATTCCTTTCACAGACCTGAAGTTTTTTGTATGTTTGCAAAATAGGAATCAGTTCACTTCATAGTACTGCAAACATACAAAAATAATATTGCAGTTGCTGGCACAAATCATTCAACTATAGTGCAAAGTGTTTATGACTGTTTGCTTCCCATGAATAAGAGAGGTATAAATACAAAACATTATGTAAATGTAGATAACAAAGGCACTGATAATAAATGAATGCAAGTTTAATACTTTGTGTTTGTGGCAATATATCCATACATATATTTTGTAACACACACACGTATATGTACATACCCACAGGTGAAAAAGAGCACATGAGGCAACAATAAATGCAGATAAGGTGTAGTGTGTATGCTCAATTAGAAAAAAATTGCGTGGGTGGTTTGCATCATAAAAAATGAAAAAAAGACAGAGCAAGGGAAAAGAGAAAAAGTAAAAAAGTAAACAAATCCATGGGTTAGTGTTTACCCACAGCTAGTGTGTATATGTATCTGCCAGTGTATATTTATATTGTGCAACCTGGCATACACCATTATATGTGCAGCCTACAGCCACAGAAGTCTAGGATTGTTAGGTAAAATTGTGATAAAAGCCTAAAAAGTGAAATAAAATAGGACAAAATTTGCAGAGAAAGGGGAACAAATTGAGTAAAAACCTGGAAATTTGACTAAGTCATCTGCATTATATATATATATATATATATATATATATATATATATTGCAATTAATCACGTTGCATTATAACTCCAGTGCTATCAAATTACACAATCTGTTAAGTAAAGGAGGACCATACATGGTCCCCAGGAAGTCTTTTTCGAAAGGGTTGTATTAAATTTAATGTCGGTAACTGTAGATGCAAACATCAGGACTCCCAATCATGGCCTGTAAATTTTTTTAAATTTTGTTCAAGTTGTTCCTAGTACGACTGGTGGAGTCACAGTCTCACTAAAGTCATCAAGGGACTTGTCACGGAGACCCCGACCCCACCACCCGAACGAGCAACTCCCTCAATGGAGGGTTAATTTAGAAGCCAAAGTTTAACGTCCCACAAAGCACAGGGACGGCCGCCCCGCTCAGGTCACCCTCTCACCAGTCAGTTGCCAGCCGACTTGTACGTCGGGTAAACTATTGAGCGCCGGAGCGTCTCAGGGGAACCGATCCCAAGCCTGGGCATGCCCTGCCACTGCATGCTTCTGAGCAGCGGGCCGGAGCCCAACGCTCTACCAACTGAGCTACCGGGGCGGCTCAGTTGACTTTCAGGAGATCTTTCAACTTTCAGGAGATCATCAAGAAAAAAATGCAATGAAAGCAATGTGAATGAAGGATTTGCTCCAGTTGGTCAAAGATTGTTTTGAAGCATTTTCAGCAAACTTCATTTACTGGGTTAGACATATTCAACCAGTGTTCTTCCTGATAAGTATCTAAAATATATCAGAATGCTAAAAAACAAAGGTTCTGTACCAGCATCCTCCATTACAGCTAGTAGAGGTGAAGATGCCAGGTATAATTTGAATACAGGATCCCCAACTTACCAAAAAGTTGGATCTTGCCTACATCAGTAGTAGAAACCACCACGGTCAATGAGTTTAAGAACAAGCTCGACTCTCATTGGTCATCCCTGATGTACCTTGTCCCTGAATGCTCAGAGTAAGGTCCTTTACTTTCTTTTCAACTGCTCTCACCAACTAGTCAACTCCTCAGGCATTATGGCCTGAGTAAGACTGAGTGTAGACTCATCGAAACTGAGCTTGTCGAAGACCGGATCCAATCAGGCCGACGTGGCCTCCAAAATTCCACAACTATAGATAGATTGAATTTGAATATGATGAAGAGTAACAATTCATATTTCTGGAGGCGACACCTTGGGCTTTAGTTGTCCAAGAAACATGGCCTCACCTCAACCTTTTTCATGGAGGTTGCTGGAACAGCCCCAAATTACTTTGCTAATCAGAGCAAGTCATTCATTTCAATTGTGGTCCCATTAAGGCAGATTGAGTTGGTATTGTTCTCAATAAAATGCAATTTATAAGCTCTAGCATGGTTTCAATTTTGTATACTACCAGTGCATGTCCAGATTTCAGTTCCAATCCTCAGTTTAGATAAAGCAAGTTATGCTATTATCAAGAGCAAACTAATTTCTACACTGGCTGTTTAGGCTGCTTTTTTGGGGCAATGTTCTCACCTTAAAAAACTACAGCTGTATTGGTACCACAGATATGCCGGCAAATATCTACATCCACCATGTCCAAAATAGGTGTAGATAGCTTAGAAAGCTATCAGCAGGCAATCATCAGCCATGGCTTAGATTCCATGGCAAAAGGATGATCAGGATCGGACTGAGGATAAGGGTACATTGTGGATGCATCAAGTCCATCAAGTGCCATCAGGCCAATACTAAAGCTATAATGCTGGCAAAATGAACTCACCATCTACTAAATGAACTCACCATCTATGGCTTAGATTCCACTGCAAAAGGACAATCAGGATTGGACTGTGGATCTGCATACATTACAGACACATCAATGCCATTGAGCACTATTACCCCAGCACTACAGCTGGTCCAGGGCAACTAAAATTCAATGAACCCTATGCATCCACTCTGTAATGATCCACAATCCGATCCTCACAACACTTTTCCCATGTAAACTAGGCCATGATACAATTGATTTTCATGAAAGGTATACTCCATTTGGAATAATACCTGTCTGCATACATACCACTCTTATCCTGGATAAAGAACCAAGATAATGCTTCTAGTGGATCAGAATAAAAAGCTTGCCTACATTTAACACACGCATTGACAGGGTCTGAGCCACCTTCGCTTTGACGGGGGTACACACCCCTAATATTTTGAGAACCACAGTAGGTAGCGAAAAACAGTAAACAACGTTGGGTTGCCCATCCACTTGTCCATCGAAAACATTTGAACCATTTTTTGTCCGGTCACATTTAAGGTCACGAGAGGTCAAAACATGCCGTCATAGGGATAACATGTAAATTAAGTTTTTCAGCCATTACATCTGAACAAGTAAAGATAGACCAAAACAACTTGAACTGTATGAATCATCTCAGCAAGCTGAATCAAATGATATGTGATTTGACCTTGCTAGGTCAAATCAACGATTTGACCTGAACTGAGGTCATGCCAGGGTCAAATTATATAAAATACATATCATTAGAACCGCAAAGCCCAGGCGAGTCTAATGGAGCTAAAATAAATGCTCTATCATTATCCGTGACTAAGTTATTCCGTAAAAAAACATTTTTCCCATGTATTTCCAATGGAGAGGTCATGCATTGTACCTGACCTTAGGTCATCGATATCAAAAATACCGGAACATATTTTAGAGAACTCGGTGGGCCCATTATTTGATATGAGTTTCAATCGGATAAGTTCACACTGCTCCAACTTATGCTATCTTAAACTTGAGGTCGGGTCACTTGACCTGTACTGGTGACCTGACCTGAGATGACCTAACCTTAAAATTTTCACAGAAGTTGTAAAAATGATGAGGAAAAGGTATGCAAGTGCGGCGGCGCTACGCGCCACCGTTTTCTGCTATCTCCAAAAAACCCAAGAGGGCGGGTACCCGCCCCGTCAATGTGCGTGTTAACAGTGATTTTGTTTCAAACTGTAGTCAGAATAAAGATTGGTAAAAAAGAGCAAGAAGCATCTAAGCTTGGACTTGACATGCTTTACACCCAGTGTGCAAAGTATGGCATTTTCAACGAGATCTCGTCGGAGAGTGCCGTTGGAGACAGGACCAAGTGGTGCAAATTTTATCAACCTGGTGCGAATTTGCAAGATTATTGACACTTTAACTAAACAAATAATGACTAAATGGCCATTAAGACACAGGAGAGGGCCTTATAAAAAGGCCTTAACTAACTGACTAATGATTGAGGTAGCATTGCATTGTAGGGGTAGGAATGGGTACATTTTTTCCCTGGTATGTGGCAGATTGGTGTGAATTTTTGGGGGCTGGTGGTGCGAGAATTTTAGATGGCTGGTGCGACTCGTCTGGCCTGCTGCCATACTTTGCAGACTGGCTTTAGACCAGCAGACATAAAGCCCAATAGGGGGATAGACTAATGCTTTTTAAGATATCAATTATTGAGCTACAATTTCTGCACAAATGCAAGTACAGAAGAGCAGGGGCTCTATGCAATTCATTCCCTTAAGGTATCATGATGTAACTTGGAAAACCATGATGTTAATCACACACAGAGCATCTGGACCACTCCTTGTCAATGAATTCTTTGAATTCCTGGAAACTGCCTGTTGTAGGAATATGTATACCTCACTGCCTACGCCAGACAGAGAATCCACTTCAGTGTGATCCAATAAATAATACAAACCAGGAGCTATGCTCTGTCAAGTTTGAATATTTTCAGGCTGCATTATTCAGATGGGTTGAATGTCCCAAGAAAAATTATAACAATGAAGGAACATTATCATGGGCAAAAATTACAGTTAATTATTCTGCATAGGCACAAAAACAAACACAAACCCCAAGATTCGATCACACTCGATGGAATATTGAGGACAACGGGAGAAACGTTAATTTCCATCGAAAGCTGAGACACGACCAGCGAGAAAACCACGACGTATTAAAAATGCACTCACCTCAGTAGTATTCTCTCCTTCTCTTCGGTTTCCAACAGCCTGATAAAACATGAACTACGAAAATGCGGCTTCTACGCTAAGTGCCTTCAAACTTCGACCTCATTGCGAATCGTTTCACGACGACAACCGCGGCTTTCTGCGACGAACAACTTGCGCCAGAAGTTGGCAATGTGCCAGTAAACAAGGATGGAGGACATTTACTATCGATTGCTGTATCTAAGTCAATTATTTTTTAGCTGTTTTCCTTTAATTTTTTAGCTATATTACAACATCATTCTTGCCTTTATCTCTCGTTAAAATTCAAGTTACAGAATATTAGTTTTCCCTCCCCACCAGAAATACTCTAATTTAATGATAAAGAAAAAAATCCCGTCGATAGAAAATAGATCACAGTGTTGGTGGTTTCTTATTTTGGCGTTATAGTGCTCTGCATTCGAAACTCGCCGCATGACCTCTGAAATCCAACTCCATGAAGAATGCGGTGTGTTGGGTTCGCACTGGCGACTTTAAAGCTGTGCTACGTTATACAGTCTGGTTGGAAATTTTCACATGTCTGCGACATCGAATCATTTGCGTTGTTACTAGACATGGTGCTTGGCCCGCCCCACGCAAGTCTTGGAGGGCAGGGCGCGGGGGGAGGGGGCAAGGTGTCCGGAGGGGAGGGGATGAGGCATGCCTATTCGAGTCGGTAGTTAGTTCGGGGCAGGCGGTGGGCGCAGATGGGGAGAATAATGCTTGGTAAATCTTGTCATATTTTAAACGGGGCTTGCAGAAGAGTCGAAATGAGGTAGTCGCGACGAGTCATTTTTAATCAGTTGTATCAAAGTACCTTCCTAGATACGTTCCTCGTCCTCCGGTCTGATAAGTTGACATTGACGCATCTAACCTATAGGCAAAATTAACGTTCGTTTCTGTTCTTCCATACCGATACGTCAATGATGACTTAGGCTCCATGGCCAACATATGATCACCTAGTCCATCAAGGGCAATTTCCCCAGCACTAGAGCATAGTCTGTGCAGGGATCTTGGGTCTGTGCTGAAGTACTGGTGAAATATCATGTTTAGGACTCAATTGCAATGGTTCCATTATTATCTTGATTGGTGGCCCAATTCAGATCACTTTTTGCCTTGGAAACTAAGCCTGTGGAGGAATCCTTAGGTTTTGAGAAGAAGGATCACCCTAAATCAAATTATTGTGCTTCTTGGGCCTTTTATGTGGCTGGAGAACTTGTTTTCATTAATGAAGTGCTTTATCTCCATCAGTTGTTGGTGGGAGGGGCATCAGAACCAAAAGCATCCAAACATTGACTTCAGGAAAATCAAACAAAATTTGTTTTTATGGGGTTAGACCTTTTTTGTCCCTCACCTGTGTCTGCCAGTGCATTAGTGCATGCATTGTGTTGGGCTCAGACTGTTAAAAATGGAATGAAAAAATAAATCCTTTTGAGGTAGTTGTACCCCCAATCAAGGGAAAATCCCCATCATCAATAATGCCCCACTAGAGAATGGGTTGAAGCTTCCTCAACCACTGGTCTGAGTTAATTTCCATATTTTGCAGACTGGCCTGGAACAAGGTGCAAGTGATCTTTCTAGCTGATGTACAATACCTTATTCTGCTGTGTTATGTTGATGCATTGGTTATGATAATAAATCTGAAAGAATGGCTGGCAAGTGGGGAAATCATGTGGTGCCTATAAGTGGAAAAAACCGCAAAATCCACAGCCGTATTGGTCACATAACTGTTCAATATTCTAATTTCATAGTCGTCTGGGGTGGGTATGAGGTAAGTGTATATCATTATATTGTTGACTGGGTGCCATTAGTCCTGTTCAATTTATATATAAAAGTTTTATAAGATTTGGAAGTCAAATATAAAAGATTTAATAGCATGCCTCAACATGCAGCATGTTTCAAAATACTTCTGTTAAATTTGGGTAAATACCTATGCCATGTTGTAAGTACTCATGATAAATGGTAAGCCTGGTTTCTCTGCAGGTATTCACATTTGTTTTGCATCTTTGGCAGGATCCACTTGAGGCTCACCAGCCTCCCCACTTGAGGAGAGCCCACTACCATCCACCCGAGGAGCTTTTGCTTTATGACACCGAATATGAAATCTGGTATGGTATTTTCTATTCAGTGAGTGTATTTATGAATGAAATTGACTATTGTCTTGCTTTGAAAAGCAAGGGTTTATCCACCTCATATGTGTTTTGTTGCTTTATAATTGTGAACTGTGTTTTGCTGCCCTGTGCTCCTATAATGCTTTGAATGTAAGTTCATCATTATTTTTCCCTGTGGAGAAAAGTATGTAAGTTCAGATTTTTGGACACATCCATGTAACATGGGGACATACTATGGTGAAGTTGCCAAGGGGTCAAAATATGAGGCTTTTGATGTTTCAATACAATAGCCCATTTTATTCTATTGTTTTGGGACAAGAATTGCAGCAAACGTCCACATTTTACTTTTTATATAAATCAACGACGAAATGATACGTCCAACGGAGGAGGGGGAGGAAGCACCTGACGGCCTGCCCGACACATGGCAAGGTTGGTCAGTGGCGACGGCCCCACGTGCCATCCGCCACGGTACCAGGTTCAGCGTACCTGCTCCCGCGAGGGCAGCAGCTAACTATAAATATGCCGAAAAAATGGAAGGATGAAAAAAAGAAAAATCCTGGGGTCATGGTGGTAGCCAGGGCAGATCGTCGCGGCGTGACGGGAGCGGTCAGAAGTCACGGCAAGGGAGAGCGGACGTGGGGCGGGAGCCGCGACCTTCCAATGCCACGACGGTGCACACACCCTGCGACAGTAGATGGCGCCCGAGCTTCGTATAGAGGGAGCGCAGCGGGCAAAGGGAGGTGCACACATTCAAAAGAGGGCGCGGAAAATTTCTGATCAATGGGAGGCTGGGCTGTTTTTTGGCAACATGACCTATCAGGGATACCAAATCTTATCTGGGGGCTCCAATGCTTGCGTCATTGGGGTTGGGAGTGGAGAAGTGGATACATTTCGGGGGGCGCCTAGGGAACTTCAGGTATCCGAGGCTCGAAGGGGGACATATCTGCCCCCTTGCCTCTCCATAGATCCGTCTATGTGGCCAGACTACGTAATCAGCTTTCACAATCAGGATCTTTACGCTTTGCTCAGATTGGTTTCTTTATCTACTCTTTCCTTGCTCTAAGAAATTGGTGTTAGGAGCGAAGACTAAGCACCCTGCCTAACCTGCTTCTGGTCATCATGTGATTAATCACAAAACTGAGAGACGCATTGCTATCTTATTGACCTTATTCTTGTTTTCTCTGCGCCCATAAAACCTCCCCGCTATGCGACCGCGCGGCGGAATAGAGAACTATTATACAGTATCTATCCTTGCAGTGGTGCAGACCTTCTTATTCTTCCAATCCTGGCTGTGGCACTTGCGTGTCAATCACGGCATGACCACCAAATTTGTGTCAACTCTGAGCAAAGATTGTGCCGATTCTAGTGCCCAGAGACCAACTTCATAGGAGTTGTAGAAAAGCGGCGCAGCACAGGAAATTGCCGCTGTGTAATCCTCCTGAATATGGTACATCCTCATGTCATCTGGTACCGATGTCCGTTTGCAGTCACTGCCGTGTCCCGTAGTTGGATAAGAAGTGCTGCGGTGGTGTGCTGCGGTAACACCGTTTGCGGTCTGGTTGCAGGCACCTGGTGCGCACAAGGGGGTAATACCCCCGAAATTGTGTGGAAGCACCGCGGCTGTCTGTGGCGACCATCTCTTCCTCTATGGAGGTTTGTTACTTGGGGCATGGAGCACTGTTGTGCAGGGGGAAATAAAAGCTGATTTGCGCCGAGAAACCAAGGCGTAAATTTTGGAATGTCTGGTCAAATGCGTAAGTTTTCCATTCCAGAATACATAAACGCAAATATATGGATAGAGCAGAGAAGCGGCATCGCCATAAAAACATTCAGGGTGAACCAGTTGAAGTCCTCTACGTTTGCCCTAGACTTCTGGGTATAAAGTGCGCAAAAATCCGTAACGTAACATAGGGCTACTTTGAAATCGTAGGTAACTTCCAACAGTGTTAAAAGTTTATGAAAATGCTGTTTGATTCAGGAAGAGTGCTGTGGAAAGTGTGACAGAATTGTCAAGGAAAAATGAAATGTCTATAGGCAGAGTGCACTTATTCATATTTCCGAAAATTCGTAAAAATTCCACGGATTTCCTACACTGCGTAAATTTTCTAGTATGGCGCACGGTGGAAAATGTATAATTGTCTGAAAGTCCACTGCGTAAGAACTCGTGCCCTACCCAAGTATTATTTCCCCTGCTGTTGTGTGCAATAGGTTTGGCAACTGCGATTTGTTTGTTGTTGCTATTTTGAGATTAAAAGTAGGTCTGCAATCCATGCATGTTTTTCGTTGTTCTCGTAAAGTTTATCGGATGTATATCGACCCGTTTTCTTACTATTCACTTCAGGTTATTGAGCCTTGATGAGGAAAGGGATGCATTGGTGTTGGGGGAAGGGCATTCCACTTCCACGCCACTGACCCGGGTTCAAATCTCCGGTGGGTATTCTGCATAAGTCTCCCCGATCCCCATAGTACCCTCCCAACAGAGTGTTGGCGACACTATATGACCCCAGCAATCTTTGTGTCGTACAGCTCCAAAGCCGCTTCGAGGAAAGGGGCCGCTTATAAATGACGTAACGCAAAACGGATGGGGGGAAGTTAGCCACAGTGCTATCAAACGTTACGCATGGGTGTCAGAAAGCGTAACATAGGGCGAAAGGAGGCGGAAAATCACAAAATATGCGTCACGTTATGTATGAATGTGTGTGGGGCCGTATTCGGGCCGCTGTGCAGAGTGATTTGCCTCCATGCGCCTGTGTAAATCCCCGTAAGTAGATGCCATCGACACAAGCCTTGTGCGGTATCCTATCCTTCTAAAGGTTCGTAAGCTTGCCTATCTGCTCCAGCAGGTGCAGTGTGGTAGGTCAAAATGTGAAACGGATTTATGACAGGTTCTTGGTGTTGGAAATGCACTTAATGTGCACTCAGTACTTAATGGAGCCATATGGAGCACTATGAAGCCCTCGCTACTTGATGCTTGATGCTTTGAATATGACCATTTACCAGCTTGAGCCAGATCCCCATTGATCCAGGGCTGTGTTCTTGGAAAAATTCCAATTTGAAATCTCTGGTCGCGTGACGTCACTATCCTTCTATTCCTGGGACGGAATGTTCTGGATGATGTTGCATGACGATTTTATGATTGACGTCACTTATGCCATCTTTCAAAGAAGGCCATCAAACAAACAACGACAAAACACGCTATTTCACCAGGGAAACAATGTTCAATTAATCTCCTTTAATCGACTAACATGTCGAGTGGAACAATTTTATGAAATAAATATTCACATGAACGATTATGGCGTCCGGCATCCTGGGGATTTTTGCCCGGACTGATTTTTTTCGTTCCAGAACGTTTGGAGGGAAATGAATATCCGGAATATTCGTAGGGAAATTTAAAAAAGGCGGTGACGTCACGATTCCCGGCTTTTGCGAATCCAAATGTGTCAAAGAGCGCAGCCTAGTGTTCGTATGTGATCTGTTGACGAAAGGGAGAAACTTTGGTTTGCACCGCTACCGCCAGAGCTGTCTGCCTGATCTTCCTCAGCGGAGACTGGTCGTTGACCTGACATGTTTGTTGAGATCTTAAAGGGAATGTGGCACCTTTAGAACGTGATTTTAACTGAGATAGCCAAGTTTTAAAGCACGTCGGAAAACCCGGTACTCAATATATCATTTGTCTTGAAGCTCAAAATTTCCGTGGAGAAAAGCTAAAAACATACCTGAAATGGACCCCAGATGTTCCCCAGCCAGGCGGCCACAGTTGTCAGCTGTTGGTGTGACGACAGCGCTGACGTCACGGTGAGTAATCAGCCAATTGAAGCCCCTGAAGCCCATTGAACATGGTAGTAGTTGCCAGATAATGACGTAATCCACATGCAGAGGTCTATTTTTCACCCTAGAGGAGCATTTTAAAAATAAAAATATTTAGCTCATTGAACATTTTTCAGATAAATCTTAGAAGTTTTCTTGATTTTCGGTTAAATACCCCTAAATACACTAAATTCCTGGATTCGACCAAGGTGCCACACACCCTTTAAGCCTTTTAAAACTGAGTCTTAGATTTTGAGCACCCAGTTACGTACGGATCATCACACAGCATCCTGACAAATCGTGCAGTTTCAATATTTCTAAACCGGATGCCGGTCCTTTGTCCGTTTCCATCCTGCCTTGGAACCTGAGAAATGTCCGGTTGGATTATCTGTCCAAGAAATTACCGATTTTAAATGTCCATATTTAAAAAGGGGTGATTTTAGAATAAACTTTGACCAAGTTGTTGAAAGTTCGATTTTCTAAGGGAGATACGCGAAAAAAGTTATTGTGGTGTCCTGCTATTTGGAAAATCTTGATTACGAAACTCGATTATTTTTGTATCTTCGGCAAAATTTTGGAGGCCACGCAACTAATATATAAATTTGTTAACGGTACCGGTAAAAGGCTGGAACCTGCTCTTCATCTCTTAGTGTTCAAAAGCTATTTTAACTTTTTAAAGTAACTGTTTTTGTATGAAAAATGATTGTTCTCCTGTATTTGTATTTGAATTAATTTTACATAGCCCTTAATAACCTCGAAATGAGTTAGTTTGACCTTTAAAGTGGAGCACAAAACAATTACTCAAGTCGTCAATTGTTTCGTACCTCGGGTCTTCATTCGTTTTCTACAAAATTCTCAGGATGAAGAAACTTTTGCGTCAGATACGTCACGTGACCCAGGTATGAGATTTCCTGGGCTTCTGATTGGTCAATTGTGATTTCTTTAAAGTCCTATATTTTTATTTCAAAAGAGTTTTGGAATATTTTTTTCAAGTAATTTTTTATGGGAAAGTTCGAGGTTCTACACCACTGTTTAGGACAGATGGGACATAGTGCTTAGAGAAATTGATGGTCATGCCGAGGCTATGTCATTTGATCGATAGTGAGAATTGTCGGTAAGTCGTCTAGAAATGTTGACTTTGAGAGCGGTTTAAGGCATTTGGAGGCTGCATTCGTAAAAATGAGAATAGGACTTCTGAAACAACTTTTTGTGGCCTTTTGATCTAGCCAATAATTTTTTTCGCGTATATCCCTTTAAGTCACCAAGACTTGTCACGTAGACCCGGACCCCACCATCCGAACGATCAACTCCCACAACGAAGGGTTGATTTAGAAGCTCTCTGGTGGTCTGGTCTGGAGAAATCGATCCCAAGCCTGGACGTGCACTTTCACTGCATGTTTCTGAGCAGCTGACTGGAGCCCAGCGCTCTAGCAACTTAGTTATAATTATTACAACAGTGCCCTCTTACAAGGAAAATATAGATCTTTAGACCGGATAAGTGGGCGTTATTTGCAGCTTGAGGCGTTATTTACGTACACTTGCGTCTCGGATGCCGGGGGCGTGTCTCAGTAGTGGCTGTAGACGTCCGGTTACTGGGGCCAGCGTTCCGGATACACCTGCCACGGGTTGACAGCCTGGACCGGTGCTTGGCCAGGGTTCTGCGAAGAGCTGGAGGATGAGGACGGCGGTAACATGGACCGGTTGTACCGGCTGGACCTGCGCAGGATGGAGTGGCGGCGGCTGCACCCCGCCGGACTGCGGCCGCTGGCCTGCGACAAGCTGGTCAGCTGGAGCACCGAGGACGCGTGAGTGGCACCGCCGCAGCTGTGGAGAGTGGGGCAACTGCTCTCGCAGGGTTGAGGGTGTTTCACTATTAGCATGGTGGCTTGGCTATCTATGCTTTAACGCTACAGTCTGGGCCATGATCAGGAATGCGTTTGTTCCTTTGACTTTTACATACCTGTAATCATTCGTTGTTTGCCGCTCTCGTATGTATTGTGAACTATTTTCCAAGTTATGTTTGTTTCCCTTGGTATATCGATGCTCGCTCATACAAAGTCGGTTTTAGCAAATTCGTCCTGTTCATCAAATTTGCTGTCGTAACCATGTGCCGATATCTAAACACCGATTCCCTTCCGCCCGTTGCCTGTAGTTAACACACATCCCTGTGTTTCGATATTTAAGCACCGATTCTGTCCCACCCGTGGCCTGAAGTTAACACACATCCCCTGTGTTTCGATATTTAAGCACCGATTCTGTCCCACCCGTGGCCTGAAGTTAACACACATCCCCTGTGTTTCGATATTTAAGCACCGATTCTGTCCCACCCGTGGCCCGAAGTTAAGAAACACATCCCCTGTGTTTCGATATCTAAACACCGATCCCTCCCGCCCGTTCCCAATCGAAACGCACATCGACTGCCTTCGACATTCCCCTTCCGACTCCCTCTCCGCTTTTCTATTGTGGCTAGGCACCAGTAGCGCCGCCCGTCCGGCAGTGTGTACATCTTCGGCGGGTTCGGGCCGCGTCCGCCGGACCAGCTGTACACCGCCAATGGGGTGGAGTTCATCGTGGACCTGCGGTCGGGAGACCTGCGTGGCTGGATCGGCCAGCTGGTGAGGTACCGTCCCTCCCGCCACCGCTGGGAGTGGCCCGCCACCAGCGGAGAGGGGCCCTGTCCGCGTGCGGCCCACGCCGCTGCCCGCGTCGGCGATGCCGTCTACGTGTTTGGGGGAAGGATGGACAGGCGGCTGAACGATCTCTACCGCCTGGACCTGCCGACCATGCAGTGGCACAGACTGTGAGTGCCTGTCTGGTGATGGGCTGGGTTTCAGATGCACGGGATTTATGGTGGTGGCGGGAGCCAGAGTCTGTTGTGTATGCGCAGGAGATTTTGGTGTGCAAAATGAGTTGTGTGGAGCTGGTGCTGAACTGCTGCTGTGCCAAGAAATGTAAAATTGGAATTTCTGGGATGCTGGAAAGTGAGGCATTTTGCGAGTTAATCTGAATTAACGATTTCCGTATATGGTGAACCAAAGATTGTTCGGTCCGGTTGGGAAATTGTCTGTTTTATGAAGTGGTTATTGTTTGTTGATGTATGGACTGGAAAGGGTCGCCAAACTCCTTGAAAGTCAACATTTGTGCTAGTCTCGTTCATCCCTGTAAAACTCGCTACGAGAGCTGTACAACTCCTGGTCTAGCTTTGCTGCCGTGTGGACATCATTCTTGGGTTAGAAATAGCCAGAGAATTTTTGTCACGCATCCAATTTTGAAGAATTCATTCCAAAAGCGTTTGTATGAAACACAGCTCGGGGTCCTGGTACACTATGACAAATATTTATGATTTTACCTGTCGTATTATACTAATTCTGTCGAAGGAATGTGCCCGAATATATGATCTCAGTGTATTAGATCCATTTTGGATCCATGATTCGAGGAGGCAGGCCATTAAAGATGTCGTCAGCAAACAATTTGTATGATAATATAGTAATTACTTATGGATTATCATTTAACCTTCATGCAATTGTTGGGAGAAGGCATGACTTCTAATACATATTTAATGTTTTGGGTCAAATTTCAAGATGGTGACAAATGCGACAGCAGTAACGGCAAGAAAGGGACGCACCAGCAGCCCATCCTATGATTCCCTGCAAGCAATACAGTCCATTCAGATTTCATTTCGTCTGAAACCCGTGAACGCCTGTTATACGTCAATCCATGATAAATGGGAAAATCCTTACTCGGAGTTGAATGACTATCGGAATATTGGAACGAATCACGGTAAAATACATAGTACATAGTAAAATACATGCAAAAGGAAGTAAATGACTGGTCTCGAACTGAATTCAATGCTAATTCACGACACTTTTCATTCACACACTGTTCCATCTTCCGGTTCGATTGTTGTATCTGTACTGGAGGTACTAGATGTCCCCCAGCCGTCTCAAGTATGGCGATGACTTTCACCGGGGTAGGGTAGAGCCAAATACTGAATGTCTCAACCTTGCGGTGGCTGGGAAATTTGAGAAAAATTGGCGATATTGAATGCATGATCACGACCAAGTTTTCAAAAATACTGATGGCGTTTTCGAAATTGTATTATTGAAAACGTAATCGTGATCATGTATTGAATGCGAAACCGTGAGCCTTACTTTTGGCTTCTCAAGCTTATTCAAAACAAATTATTGACAGGTTGTGGCCATGTTCTCCATATTAACCATCACCATGGCTTCACGGCCATAGTGTGATATCTTCTCCGTCATTATCATACTTTTAATTTCTTTGTGAACGTTGTAGATCCCGAGGTCATCTGTAAACAACGGGGTTTGGATGTCGTCTGGGAATTTGTTGTTGATGTCGTTGATCAGGGTGCTAAACATAAGAAAAGCATTGAACCAGACGATATAACAACGTGGACGTTCACTCCTCATCATCTTAGGTAATGTGCCAGTTCTCTATACTTTCTCGCAAGCGTGCGGGAAATCTACAGTCACCATTAAGGCTATCGTTCTTGGTTACTGTTTATATCCACAATCTCATGAGGTAGTTTTATAATCCGATTTTACAGTTAGTTGGTTAGTTAAGTACTTTGTATAAGGCGTTCTGTGCATAGCACCTTTGCCTTAGAATTTCTGGGTGAGGGTGAGTTACGTGAATCTAGCAAAGCAGTGGGGGCTATTTCAAGTAATGGGTATTAAGACGTTTTCAGCCTGCAAATGAATGATTGTGGCAATGGCAAAAAGCCAAGCCAAGGGATTTCATTTATAGTTTTGACTCGCAGAGCGCAAGAGGACGACTGTCACCGTCAAGGTTGAAGACCTCCGGTTTTAGTTGCTGAGATGTCATTGTGCTCCTCGCCGCAGCACTTCAAAACTTATCAACCTCCGGTTTTACATTGTAGTGGACGTGCAGTGACCAGGGGCGGATCCAGGAATTTTCGCTAGGGGGGCCGCAGCGCTGGGGGCGCCACTTCCATGGCCAGGGGCGCCATTTTTAGGCCGGCTGGGGGCGCCAAATTTTATGTTCTTTACCCATTTAAAGTATTTTTTACGAACTGAATCAGTTAACCCGCGCCCCGGTGGGCCTCTGAGTCACCTTCGCCCTGGTGGGGGTGTTTGAACACCCCCTCTCGAACTCGTCCCTATGCAGGATAGCGAAAAAACGCAAACCCTGGTGGATAGCTCATACAAATTCATGAAGACACTATATCAGTCACTTTTTTGGCTCAGGTGAACATTGAGGTCATGGCAGGTCAAAGAAGTTGGCATTTTGAGCAAAGCTGTTGGGCTCTAGCGTCTGACAGCGTTGAGTTAGAATAATTTTGTAGACACTGTTCGCTCTCTCTCGTCACGGCCAATCGAATGATGTATAATATGAGCATACTAGGTCAAAACACAAATCACCTGACCTCAGGTCAGGTCAAGGTCACTTTTTGTCCATATGCCTATCAATTGACTGGCAATAGCAATCCAAACGCAATGGTATAAACATAAAAGCTGTATCATCATTTCATGCAGTTATTGACCTAAGTCTGAAAACTGCTTAACCCTTGCCCCGGTGGCGGGTACGAGCCACTTTCGCCCTGGTGGGGGGCTAAAAAGACCCCCACGATCTCGAAAACTAAGAGAGCTAGAAAAAAGCGCAAAACAGCAATCGAAAGCTCTTCGAAAATGATATCGAAAATATTTCGGTCATTTTTCTTGTCAGGTCAATATCAAGGTCGCCAGAGGTCAAAATAGGTCAAAATCGCTAATATGAGGTGTACTAAGAAAACCTCATATATCTCAGAAACTATGATAGCTAGAAACATTTTTCTAACACCATTCGAAAGCTCTTGAAATGCGCTTTCATTACAGTGGCATTCATTTTCGTGTCAGGTCAAAGCCTAGGGAGCTACAGGTCACTAAATATTGGGCATATTCTTGGGAATGTCCATAGCCACCCATGCATAAGAGCGTTTACTTTTTCGCTAATAGCTTCTAAACCAAACAAGATACAGCAATAGTTTATGCACCATTGCAATCCTCTCGTCAATACGAATCGAATGATATATGATATTGCTATGCCAGGTCAAATTTAAGAATTTGACCTGACCCAGGTCAACGGTCTGACCCAACTTGACCTGGTATAGTCATGATGTATATCATTTGACTTCCAGTGAATATACAAACACTTTGGTGACAAAATAAAAGCTCTATCTTAGTTTATTCAAATTTTATAGAGGAAAACACCAAAAATGCTTATTTGACCTAAGGTGACCTTTTAAAGGTCACAAGTCAAAAATTTTGGCAACATCAGAAATGGGCTAAGAGCAAGTCGTAACCGATGTTTGAAGTTGATTCCATCCATACTTACTGAGAAAAGCTCATTTCGTGATTTTCCCCATGCATTGTCAATGGGGAGGTCATGCTCTGCACATGACCTTAGGTCACCAATATCAAAAATCCCGGAACAAATGTTGTAGCTCCTGGTGGGCCCAATATGTAGTATGAGTTTGAACTTAATCGATTAACCCTTCTTTTAGTTATGCGGTCCTAAGTATTTTTTGAGGTGAGGTCACTTCACCTGGCCTGGTGACCTGACCTGATATGACCTTGAGCCAAAATCAGGAAAGATGTAAAAATGATGAAGGAACAGCTAGACCAAGTTTGGCGGCGCGCGCCGCCGTTTTTTGGTCACTTCGGAAAAACCCGAGGGGGTCTAAAATGACCCCCACCCGGGCGAAGGTTAAGTAGCTTTGGATGACCTGTCAGAGGTCACAGGTTAAACCTTGCAACATGAACCTAAAAAGGGGCCTAAGATACTTCGATTTGGAGAATATGAAGGTATTATCACCTTTATCTACACAAATACAAACCATTTTCTGTTTTCCTCTGTATTTCCAATGGAGAGGTCATGGTCCGCCGTATTTGACCTTATGTCATCGATATGAAAAATCCCGGAACTTTTGGAGAATTCGGTGGGAAACTTGCGGAATCAATCAAGAATAAGGTGTGCCAAGTACGGTGGCGCTTCGCGTCACCGTTTTTCTTGCCGCCCGAAAAACTGGAGGGGGTTGTTCAATCAGCTGGGCGAGGGTCAAAGAGGTAATTAGTTTCATATTTTCTTTTAAAAAAATGAGGAAAGATCATAGCTTTGAATGTATGTAAAATACCTCTCAGGAGTGGTAAAAAGTGAATGTATCTCTTTGGCGTTTCTTTTATTGATGCACTGGAACCCACGGTTAGTAAAGACACTTTGGGACCCAGGGGAGACTGCATGGGGACTATTTTCTCCCCAATCAGTGATCAAAATTATCTTCAGAAGCCTTAAACAGTTTGTAGAAGACCAACGAATATTTAGAATAGGCCCGTCTCGTTCAATGAGCCTATGTTTGTCATTAGGGATTAGGTTTCTACAGGACATGTCAGATCAAATCCCGATACACTTTGGGAAGCCCCATGATAGTTACATGGACTACTGATTTTGCTTATATGATGATGATTAGCACACAGGGCCTTAACTAGCCATAAGGGTCTAATAAACCACTAGGTCAGAGCAGTGATCCCAGTTCCCTTCAATCTGAGCTAGCCAGCCACGAAGGATCTATGACTTAAGTTCATGGACTTTGGCTTACTTCAAAACCCCAGTTATTGTAAACCTTTCTAAGGCTATATTCTAATATAATTCCCTCCTAAGACTTGACTGAGACAAGCAACTTGCCGTATTCCAATGTGGTATTTTGACCTTCTTCTGTGCGTAGCCACGCTCGACGTAGGACAAGCGTACCCGGAATGCACAGGGACCAGTATACACCTAGCCTACGCAGAATATCAGCATACCGATCTAATGTGCACATTACGATCACAATGCTGATTTGACCCCACCTGCGCAGTGTGGGCGCAGGCTGGAAATCAGAATAAAATATCGATGTGCGTGCGCCCATTCTTATGTACTCTCGGCATCAGAATACGGCACCTGGCAACCTTAAGGCAAGCAAAGACCCAGTTTAGGGATACTCCACATCAGCGATCAACTCGGAAAAATGTGTTTGTGTCTCCCTTCAACGGCATCTACCTGAATTTTTGCAGGAACTATAACTAGCTTTAACCAGATTTTGGCCATTGGCCTGTCTCGCTGTGCTATGGCAGCCACATAGGACCCTCGACTGACCAAAGTGAACTCGAAGTCGTTCACAGTGTACACTTGTACATTTTCCGGCTCTCTCCAGGGGTTCGCTAACTGGCAAATTAGATCCTAATGGATTTAAGGGTCCCACCAGTCCCACTCACAGCAGTCAAATACTATCATGGATGGTTCCCTGCCTGGATGCAGGGGGCCCAGCGACTTCCCGATTAGACCTCAGGTCACCTCATGACCTTCCACAAGAATATGGCAGGCCTTACTGGGCACGGAAAGACCTGTTGGTCCCGGAGTACCCTTTTTTATAGACTGTGCGTTCAGTTCCAAATATATATTTACGATACAGAGTCCTCTTATGGTCACCGGGGGTATCGCCCTGTCCGACAAAAAACATGCTGGCAAGACATGGCCCTGACTGCGACCGAAAGATCTGTTAGTTACAGAGATCCCTGTTGACCTAAGATTGCCCTATTGATAACGAGGAGACTCCTGGTCCCAAAGGACCTGCTGAGCGTAGAGGGCCCTACTTGTCAAAGCATTCCCCGCTGGCACAGAGGGCATTCTCGGTGGCAGACAGAAGGCTCTTCTGACTGCATTGGGCCCTGCCGACCACGGAATGATGTGCTGGTCATGCTTGTCACAGAGGGCCCTGTTGAAAACAGGAGACCCACCTGATTAAAGAGTGTTCTTCTGCCCTAGGGGACCCTGACGGTCACATATAGGGCGTCGCTTGCCGCAGAGGGTCACGCTTGTAACAGCAAGTCATGCTGGTCCCCGAGGTTTACGGTTGGTCATAGATTGGCGTAGCCCGGCTGCCCTTCGCGCGATCTTTTCCCTTCGGGTGTCTCTCATGCGACTGTGCTAGCCGCCCCACCCCTTTACTACGTTTCTGTTCCTCCCTACTATAGTTTCATCACCCAATCAACTCTCCTTACCCGATCACCTAAGCATTTTCCAGCTCTATCAAACCGGCCGCAAACTCAACTTATCCAAGGTGATGATGTTAGAGATTGCACCTGACCAACACTGACCGAGCTTATCTATCACTGATCAACAACCGAGAGGGCTGGGTACATGGACGATCCAGGATTTCGATAAGGGGGAAGCGAAGTCTCCGGGGGCGGTCAGACTACCATTTGGGGGTCAGCCCTTGGTATCATGGATCTTTGTGATGCTAATTTTGCGTATTTGTGATGCCATTTGAAAAAGTGCCAATTAAAAAAAAAACACGTTGCCAAGAAAAGGAAGAATTTCTCAAAGTGCCTGTAGTTAAACAAGCAACAATGAAACAAGGCACCTTCTACCTGGATTACGTTTTGAAGCAGAATTTACGCAGAGACGGCCTTTGGAGATTTTGCGAACCAGTCGTTGCAGTTTACCTTGTCTGCACAGAGCGGATAGTGATAAATCCATAATATTCTACATAAGGCGAAACTTTTTGCTGTTTACAAACTTGTGCGAGAGGACGCAAGAAAAATTATGCAGGTGCCTCCTGCCGAGCTCTCAATGTTTTTCTTACACAGATGACGTGGGAATTTCGCATTGCTGTCTGGACACAGCCTTTCATTAGTGGCACTGCGAAAAAAACGCCTCGGCAAAATAAGTAAATGATCGAAGTCAACAGCTTATAGGGTTATCAATAGATCTGGAATGTCTTTTTAAACACATTTAAGGGATATTGGTATATGTGCTCAAAATTTGCTTCACAAGAAACATTATTTTTACCAGTCCCCTATATTCCATCGTAGCATGTTCTTGTTGCAAAAGACAAAACAACCACATATCGGACGGGCACACGACCACACATCAGATGGGCATGAATGCGCCCTGGGGGATCCTGCGTGGTAACGGAACAAAATGGCATCAATCGATACCCAAAGCATACATTAAAAGAACTCGGGGCAATTGTTACCACTCAAAGCTGAGAGCTGTCCATGTGCCATGGGAGTGCCATGTTGCAGTGGGATGCCCTAAGGCTGAAAAAGAGCGGTTAATCGTGAAATTTTGGGCACCCCAACACAAAGTAGAGGACATCCGAAGTTGAAGGCGGTACACGTAAAAGTGGGGCGCCCCAAGGCTAAGAAAGAACAGACAATTGTGGAAAATGGGCGCGCAATCATGCACTAGCGGGCAGTCAAAAGTGGATGAGAGCGATCAATTTTACGGTGGGCAGCTTTAGAGCTAAACGGGACGGTCAATCATGATACAGGGGTTCTGAACCACAAAGCGGAGGGCGGCCAGAGGTGAATGAGGGCAGTCCATGGTGAAGTGGGGTGCTCTAAAGCTGCACAAGAGCGGCCAGCAGTGGAGAAGGTGCGCGCAATCATACAGAAGAGAGCGGCTAAAAATGGATGAGGGCAGTCCACGTTGTAGTGGGGCACCCTAGGGCTGAAAAGCGGGTCAATTGTGAAAACGGGGAGTCCAGTCACAAAGTTAAGGGCGCCTGTAGGTAAATGACGGTGGTCCACGTCGCAAAGGTCCGCGAAGCGCTGAAAAAGGGTGTCCAAACGTGAAATATGGGGCTCCCAACCATAAAACAGAGGGTGTCCGGAGGTGAATGAGGAATCCACATTGAAGTGAGGCGCCCTAGATCTGCAAAGGAGCGGCCAATAGTGGAGAACAGGAAAGGGCGGCCAAAGGTAGGCACGGGTGGTCCATGTTGCAGCGGGGCGCTCTAGAGCTGCAAAGGGCGGCCAATCGTGAAATATGGGCTCCTAACCACAAAGAAGAGGGCGTCAAAAAATCGATGAGGGTGGTCCACGTTGAAGTGTGACACCTATTAGTGACCCGGGGGCATGATATATGAGGGGGTGCTTAGGTTAATAAATGAGTCCAGCGGTGATTCAGCATGGGAGTGCCAAAAGTTCAGTGTGGTACAGTGGTACACCCTGTGGGACGCCGGTGGTCTATAGCCGGGGGAAGTGTGGTGAGTTAGTCAGTTAGTTATTTGGGCTTTCGGGCAAGGGATGGTAATGGTGATAGTGCATCGGGGGGACGCTGATACTTCACCGTGGCGATACCGAGACTGGAGTTATGGATACCGGTGCTGCAGGCAAGGGGCGCCTGCAATACATAAGCGTGGAACCGACAGTGGAGCGTCTGTGGGAGCAAATAATCCATCATAGGGTCACTGGTAGGGTAACAACAGGGTAGAAGGGGGTACACGAATAAGGCACTGGTTGGGAAACAGGGAGGAGAAGACGGTGCATGGGAAGAGCGCTGACGGCGCAATTTGGTCATCAAGGAGACACCGAAGCTGAAGTTTGGAGCTTCCGGTGATGCAGCTTGGGGGTACTCGCATTCAGTGAAATTTGTGGGAGCTGTCAAGGGGAGGCGCTAGTAAGACAACGGGCCACGTTTGGGATGCAAGAAATGCAAAGTAAAGAGAAACTGCATGGGGTTTCTGGCAGGGATGTGTTGGTGCGTTCGTGGAGCTAAGGATAGGCACCCATCACGCACCATGGAGGCGCTGGAGGCACAGGGCATGCTGTCAAAAGTTGGGGCGCCCATAATGGCGCGTGGTGGTGGGATGTGGTTGGGCGCCGGTAGAGCAAAAGTAAGATACCAATGATCCATCAAGCAATCAGCAGAAATATGTGGACGCCTATAGTGAAGTGTGGGGGCACCAATGGAGCGAAAGAAAAGCACCAATGTGTACCATGGGTGCCGCCAGACAGAGCGGTTTGTCGAAATGTGGGGGCGCTCCCGATGAGCCCACGGCGGGAAATGAAGGCGCCGGTGGAGCAAAGCACAGGCACCAATGATTCATTATGGGGGCGCCAGTGATACAGAACGATGTGTCAAAAGATGGTGGAAAGAGGCGGGGGAAGGCGCCCATAAAGCTAAAAGCAGACAACAATAATGCATCATAAGAGTGGGGCTCGAGTGGTATAAGAGGGACTGTTGAAAGGTGAAGACTCCCTCAATGGGGCATGGGGGCGCCGTTTGATATTAAAAAGGAACGCACCAATTATGCACCATGGGGGCGCCAGAGGCAAAGAGCGGGTCCAAAAAGCAGAGGGTGCCCACAGTGAAGCGTGGGGGCGCCGCCCCGGTGGAGTGCAAAGAAGACACCAATGATGCCCAATGGGGATGCCGGTGGTACATGCAGGGTTTCAGCACATGTGGCGCCCACAGTGACGCGTGGCGGCGCTGTTGAAGTAAAAACGAGACATCAATGCTACACCATGGAGGCGCCAGTGGTATAGAGCGGATTTTCCGAAGGAGGGGGCGCCCGTGGTGAGGATTGGGGCGCCAATAGTTTATAGCGGGATGCCAAGAAGTGGGAGAGCCCACGATGAGGCTTGGGGACGCCGGTGGAGTGAAACGAAGGCACCAATGCTGCCCAATGTGGGGGCCGGTGGTACATGCGGGGTTCCAAAAGATGGGGCGCCCACAGTGACGCGTGGGGGCGCCGGTGGAGCAAAAACGAGACATCAATGCTGCACCATGGAGGCGCCAGTGATATTGAGCGGATTTTTAGAAGATGTGGGCGCCCGTAGTGAAGAGTGGGGCGCCGGTAGTATATAGCGGGATGTCAAGAGGTGGAAGAGGCTTGGGGGCACCAGTGGAGTGAAACGAAGGCACTAATGATGCACCATAGGGGCGCCGATGGTACATGCGGGGTTTCAAAGATGGGGCGCTCACAGTGACGCGTGGGGGCGCCGTTGGAGCAAAAAACGAGACATCAATTCTGCACCATGGAGGCGCCAGTGGTATAGAACGGATTGTTAGGTGGGGGCGCCCGTAGTTGGGAGTGGGGATCCAGTAGTACATAGCGGGGAGACAGAGTGGGGGTTCCACTGGTATAAAACGGGCTGGTAAAGGGTGAATACCCCCTCAAAGAGGCATGGGGCGCCATTTGAGCAAAAAAGCACCAATGATGTACCACGGGGGCGCCAATGGTAAAGAGCGGCTCCCAAAAAACAGAGGCGCCCACGGTGAAGCGTGGGGGCGCCGGTGGAGCAAAAACGAGACATCAATGCTGCACCATGGAGGCGCCAGTGATATTGAGCGGATTTTTAGAAGATGTGGGCGCCCGTAGTGAAGAGTGGGGCGCCGGTAGTATATAGCGGGATGCCAAGAGGTGGAAGAGGCTTGGGGGCACCAGTGGAGTGAAACGAAGGCACCAATGATGCACCATAGGGGCGCCGATGGTACATGCGGGGTTTCAAAAGATGGGGCGCTCACAGTGACGCGTGGGGGCGCCATTGGAGCAAAAAACGAGACATCAATGCTGCACCATGGAGGCGCCAGTGGTATAGAGCGGATTGTTAGGTGGGGGCGCCCGTATTTGGGAGTGGGGATCCAGTAGTACATAGCGGGGAGACAGAGTGGGGGTTCCACTGGTATAAAACGGGCTGGTAAAGAGTGAACACCCCCTCAAAGAGGCATGGGGGCGCCATTTGAGCAAAAAGGCACCAATGATGTACCACGGGGGCGCCAATGGTAAAGAGCGGCTCCTAAAAAACAGAGGCGCCGACGGTGAAGCGTGGGGGCGCCGGTGGAGTGCACAGAAGACATCAATGCTGCACCATGGAGGCGCCAGTGATATAGAATGGATTTTTAGAAGATGGGGACGCCCGTAGTGAAGAGTAGGGCGCCGGTAGTATGTAGCGGAATTTCAAGAGGTGGAAGAGGCTTGGGGGCGCCGGTGGAGGGAAATGAGGGAACAATTGATGCCCAATGGGGGCGCCGGTGGTACATGCGGGGTTCCAAAGATGGGGCGCCCACAGTGACGCGTGGGGGCGCCGTTGGAGCAAAAACGAGACATCAATGCTGCACCATGGAGGTGCCAGTGGTATAGAGCGGATTGTTAGAAGGTGGGGGCACCCATAGTGGGGAGTGGGGAGAGAGAGTGGGGCTTCCACTGGTATAAAACGGGCTGGTAAAGGGTGAAGACCCCCTCAGTGAGGCATGGGGGCGCCATTTGGGCAAAAAGCACCAATGATGTTCCACGGGGGCGCCAATGGTAAAGAGCGGCTCTAAAAGGCAGAGGCGCCCACGGTGAAGTGTGAGGCACCAGTGAAGTACACAGAAGACACCAATGATGCCCAATTGGGGCGCCGGTGGTACATGAGGGTTCCAAAAGGTGGGGCGCCCACAGTGACGCGTGGGGGCGCCGTTGGAGCAAAAACGATACATCAATGCTGCACCATGGAGGCGCCAGTGGTATAGAGCGGATTTTCCGAAGGTGGGGGCGCCCGTGGTGAGGATTGGGGTGCCAATAGCTTATAGCGGGATGCCAAGAAGTGGGAGAGCCCACGATGAGGCTTGGGGGCGCCGGTGGAGTGAAACGAAGGCACCAATGATGCCCAATGGGGGCGCCGGTGGTACATGTGGGGTTCCAAAAGATGAGGTGCCCACAGTGACGCGTGGGGGCGCCGCTGGAGCAAAAACGAGACATCAATGCTGCACCATGGAGGCGCCAGTGATATAGAGCGGATTTCTAGAAGGTGGGGGCGCCCGTAGTGAAGAGTGGGGCGCCGGTAATATATAGCGGGATTTCAAGAGGTGGAAGAGGCTTGGGGGCGTCGGCGGAGTGAAACAAGGACACCAATGATGCACCATGGAGGCGCCAGTGATGCAGGGCGGGTTGTCAAAATGTGGTATTTGCATGCAGCAGAATTACCAGGGGGCGCCAGTATTTCCGTTTGGCATGCAAATGTGGAGCAAATGGAGGCGGCCCCCGGGGGTGCCTTAGTGCCGAGGGGGCGCCTTACCAGCGAGGGGGCCGCGGCCCCGCGGCCCCCTAAATCCGCCCCTGGCAGTGACAGCAGCTCGCTCAAACGCAAGCCTAGAATACGTGTTTGCCAAGTGTGTAGTAATTGGAGAATAGCGTATAGGAGAAAAACATCGACTCTGTGGATCCGGCTCCATAGCGCTGCCAGTCCGCTCGTGGGCCTCGCCCGCTCACGGACGCGCAGACGCGTGGTGAGCGCAGCGTCCGCCCAGCGTTAACCGGCGTGTGTCCGGTTTCAGGAGGCCCTCGGACCCGGAGTCTCCCGTTCCGCAGAGCCGGTCCTGGCACAGTCTGACGCCGCTGAACCCGCGCCGCCTGCTCCTCTACGGCGGTTTCAACAACCACAGCGAGGCGCTGGGTAAGACCCGGCGGCCAGACTGGCGGCACGGCGTCGCCGGCAGTGGAGCTTGGCTCTCGTCTGAATGACTGAATGTGTATTTATCGCGACTAACAGGTAGGTAAGTTGAATAGATTTTGTGGGGGGGCGCTTTAGGGTCTAGCGCTTGGCGGGCCGCTCTGCCAAATAAAGCGGAGATTTAGCCAATAATGGGGCAGATCATTTTCTCTTATTATGAAAATATCAGTACTCTGTATGAAACGATTTCCGATCATTCCGCGTCAAATTTATCACGGTTCTTTTCCTAACATTATCGAGTTGACCTCACCTATCATGACTAAACATTATAATTTGAGCATGTTCATTGTCTGGTTTTACTGTTGCCAGAATGCCTTACTCTCGGCTTAAGATAATTTCTGTAGTGTTTTTTTACCAGATCTGGGGTTACTAGCCTTGGTATTACTGCCGCGGTGGTACTGGGAAAACAGACGTAATGGGCACAATGGGCACAATAGCAAAGAAAGAAAGAAATGGGCACAATACCGCCTGAGTTAGTCGTTAGTGCCCCCCCCCCACGTCGGGTGTCAACAACGACGTTGCCGACGGACGGCGAAGAGTTGAACCCGGCGGTGTTATGTAACTGAAAGGTACGGACTTGTTGACGCGAGGACAGATCAGCCGTTTGAGCAGGCCCTGCTGGGAGAATGTCCTTTGATTTCTCAAGATTTAAACACAAACCTGATATTCGCACGAGCGTCGTAAAGTGTTCCCATCAGTTGGGAAAATTGCACGGAGCCAGACAGCGCTGCTTCCCTACATTTCGGAGAATTGATGAGCGCACGGATTGGTGAAACGAGTAAAAGGGGTTGATATTTCTACTCACAGGATTTCAAAATCATATCTACATATATTTTGAGATCGCTTCAGGTAGCGTTAGTTCACCTGCCATGTAGACCCAGTGGTAACGTGATGAAGCGATGTAATTAAGACGTTACCACTGGGTCTAGATATCTTCCGCGCCGGGCTGCCGCAGGGGTCGGTCCTCGCCCCGACCCTGTTCACCCTCTGGGCGGCGGACCTGGTGGAGGCACTGGGGCGCGTTCCGGGCACCTCTGTGTACATGTACGCCGACGATACGGCTACATTGAGCACGGGGTGCACCGTCGACCTCGCCAGAGAGCGCGCCCAACAGGCTGCTGACACCATGGCCAAGTGGGCTCGGGACTGGAAGATGACCATCGCGGGTTCCAAGACGCAGGTGCTCGTTCTGTCCCAGCGCTACCAGGACGCTCGGAACCTTTCCATCAAGGTGGACGGCGCTGACGTCAGAGGTGGGCGGCACTTGAAGCTTCTCGGCGTGACCTTTGACAGGCAGCTTCACTTCGGGGAACATTGCCTCAACCTTCGCAAGAAGGTAAAGCCCCGCATCGCTCAGCTGCGTAGGATGACGGGCCGCTCCTGGGGGCTTGAGAGCCACAACTCCGCACGGTGGCTAGCGGCTACGTACGCGGCGCCATGGGTACGCCGCCGCTGCATGGCTGCCCGCCGCGTCGGAGTCACACGTGGAGCTCCTGGAGCGCGAACTCAGGGCCGCCGCCCGAGCCATCACCGGATGCCCTGTCAGCATCCCCGTGACCCGCTGCTGGCAGAAGCGGGCCTCACGACCATCAGGGTGCGTCGTCAGGTGCTGGCAGCAAGACTGGCAGGTTCGGCCCGAGCCCTACGAGAGGACGACCCACTCTGCGTGACGGCGGGTTTACCGCCCTCAGCGCCTGATCACCACCACCGGCTGGCGGGCTGTTGGTGCGAGGGCGCTGGAGAGAGCGGGTGCGTCCGACGTTCCCATCGAGGCGAGACTGCACGTCACCACCCCCTTGGGTGGACAGGACTCGCGTCCACATCCGCCTGGATGTCGGCCCGGACACCCTGCGAGGGGTGCCGGATGCGCGGCGCCTTGCCGCCGCGGAGGAGTACCTGTCCACCCTGCCAGACCAGGCCACCTGGGTCTGGAGTGACGGCTCTGCGGAGGGAGGAGTGAGTGCCGGCGGAGGAGGGGCCCTCATTGTGCTCCCCTCTGGGGAGGAGCACCCGGTCACCGCCCCGGCCGGGAGACTGTGCAGCAGCACGCGCGCCGAGCTCGTCGCCATCCGAGCGGCGCTAGAGAAGCTGCTGGAGATGGGGAACGCCCCAGCTGAGTGCCCCATCGTCCTCTGCACGGACTCCCAGGCTGCTCTGTCGACCCTTGCGAGCGGCGCCGGCGCCCAGAAGACCACGCTGGGCGCGTCGGTGTGGCGCCTTCTCCAAGCCGCGGCCAGGGGACAGGACACCTTCCTACAGTGGGTTCCGGCCCACTGTGGGCTCCAGGAAACGAACGTGCGGACGTGTTGGCGAAGGAGGCCTCCAACCTCCCACAGGAAACCGCGCCTGTGGACGTCCGTAGCCTCACCCGAGCTGTCGACCGCTCCGCCTCCAGGGCCTGGCGATGCTGCTGGTCGGACAGTCTGTTCAGGCGCATCATGGGGGACCGGATGCCGACGCCGGTCCTCACCGAGAGCCGGGAAGACGCCGTGAACGTGCACCAGCTGAGGGCAGGACACTGGGGACTCTCCCGACAGTACCTGCACCGTATCGGCCGTCTTCCATCCCGCCAATGTCAGCAGTGCGCAGACCCGGCGTGCCTTGCGGCGCGCTGCCTCGTCTGCCGCGAAGGCCCGGATACACCCGAGCACGTCCTGCTCCGGTGCCCGTGCCTGGCGGGATTGCGGCTCCGCTTTCGGCACCATCCATCCGGACCCGGTGCAGCTCCGGGACGGCGGGGCCGTGGCGGCCTTGGCCCGCAACTACCTGAGACACGGAGAGCCTCTCGGCTACGGCCGGCCGTAGGCCGCCCGAGGGACTCAACAACAACAACATGTAATTAAGATGATATGTCGAGGTTGAAAATTGAACGATCCAATCCATATTGAAATGTTCGTGGAAGCGCTCACTTTTGACGTTTCGATTCGATTCTCGCCAATCCAGATAAAAACAGAATTAAACGCTGTGGATCGGGATTCACTAGAATCTGGTGTTGTGAAGTGTCACGGTAAAATAGTTTTAGACGATACGAAATTTTTTCTCTGTCTGATGAATTTAAATGTTGTATTTTATATACAACATTTTTCCAATTGTGTGCCTAGTCAAATATATATGTTAACTATCGTGTAAATGTCCCAACACATGGATTTAAGTCAAGCATTGAATTGTAATGGGATACAAATATTTTTAATAGTGATAGAAAATTACAGGTGCGCGAAATATTTGAACCGATCCGGGGTTGCCAACTTTTGATTTGGATTCACTTAAATCCAGATTTCCGGGTATTCAGAGTGAGCGTTGGGCTGTAGTATCGGCCGGCCTTTTAGCTCCTTCTCGCGGTGCGCAATGCTCGGAATGTGAGGTTGCCACGAAAGGGGATCTGCCAGCCATAGATAGATAACGTAGCCAGCAGACTGGAAGCTGTAAAGGTCAGCTCCAGGAGCCCGAGAAGACGGCAGTAGGCGGTTGTCTTGGCAGACGGGGCCCGCCGCACTCCACACACATTGACGGCTGGGATGGCTGTAGAGTCCCGGCTATGGACGTCTTTCCCACCCACAGGGGCCGTTCTAGCGTCCTCCATGAAGCAAAGCTGAGGTCAGGCTGCCAGACTTCTTAGCCTAAAGAACCCAAGTAGTTAACACCCAAAAGGGCCAACTGCTGTTCCAGTCTACTCGAATTCACGATTCAATTAACCTTCCTTGGCCTTTTAAAAACAAACTTGGCTATTTTGGGTTCTTGCCTCCTGACATACCCTACCTCCATCATGTTTAATGGAGGGCGCTGGAACAGCTCTACAGGTGGACAGTGTTCGACGGAAGAGTGCCCCACCCCGTCGCTCCCTTCACGCACTCCCAGGATCGAAATGATCTGCATTTTGCTTCCTGGAGAGCCTGCAGTCAGCCCTTTGAAAAGGTGATGTGAAACGTGCTAAAGAACGCGGGTGACCTGATACGACCCGGGATCAACTCGTGAATTGGCCTGGCGGAAAGACTTTTCGCCAAGCGACATCCCACCTGCAGGGCATTGGGCCGGAGTGTCCGTCCCATTTGTCAGCGCCACACCTCCTGCCCGTGTGGATCAGTGCCGATCTATGCGCCGTTGTGTTTGCATCAGTTAAGCTGGACCCGGTGTGGATCGCCTGTGGTTATTGCGGGCCTCGAACCGGACAGCGAGTTGAACAGCGCTTGCAGCTAAGCCTCCAGCGCTAACCGGCGCTATCGTAACGCCCAGACGCAGTGTCCCGGGGCAAACGCCGGAGCGCAGTGCGTCCGCAGCGTTTGCACCAGACCAACAGCCCAGCAGGGACCTCAGTCTGACGGTGTGCTGCCCGGCAGGCGATCCCTGGGAGTACCACATCCCCTCGGGCCGGTGGTCCCCGGCGCCGGGCTTCGCGCCGAGCCCGGCCATCCGCATGTGGCACGCGGCGGCGGCGGCCGGGCCTGGAGAGGTGCTGATCGTGGGCGGCATCCAGTCCAGCATTCTGGGCGTACCGCCGGCCACCTACGCCACGGAGGTGGTGACTGTGCGGAGAACGCCGCGCTCCCTGCTCAGGTGGTGAGTGCGCCTTCCCCCTCAACGTGGGCCTTGGTGATGATGGCGATGGTACTCTACCCGCTCGGGAGGCTCTGCTGTTCCATGGGGAGAGAGAGAGGGGGGGGGAGAGAGAGAGAGAGAGAGAGAGAGAGAGAGAGAGAGAGACCAATTGTTATCATTGGATTCGTGCCCGGTGCCGACGGTGCAGGCGCTGACTGGAAGTGGCGTGGTTTCAGGCTGAGTTTGGAGGTGGTGGAGAGCCACTGGCCGGTGCTGGAGTCGGCCGTCTGGCTGCTGCCCGCCGGCCTCCTGGAGAGGGTGCATGCGCGGCTGGCCGGACGCACCCCGCTGCCCGCCAGATGACCCTCCTGTCCCACACAGGTAGCCTTGCTGTCCCGCTCAGATGACCCTTCTGTCCCGCACAGATGACCCTTCGATGACCCTTCTATCCCCCACAGAGGAACCTCCTGTCTCACATAGTAACACTCCCGTCCGGCTCAGATGACCCTACTGTCCCATACAGATGGCCCTTCTATCCCCCACAGAGGAACCTCCTGTCTCACATAGGTAACACTCCTGTCCGGCTCAGATGACACTACTGTCCCATACAGATGACCCTTCTATCCCCCACTGAGGAACCTCCTGTTCCACAGAGGTAACCGTGTCCCCCACAGATGACCCTACTGTCCCATACAGATGACCCTTCTATCCCCCACTGAGGAACCTCCTGTTCCACAGAGGTAACCGTGTCCCCACAGATGACCCTACTGTTTCACACCCCGCCGCTCGACAATTTATGGTTTTCGACAGAAGTTTTCAAACTATTGATAAGTAGGTATCAGCACAGACTGCGTTTTTATAGTCCCAGACATTCTTTTGTGCCTTTCTGAGAGAAGTGGACAGATCTAGAAGCATAACCCCTAGCCCGTTGCTCGAGCATTAGAGTTTACCATTGTGCTGCATTTGTGTGCACTGTTCAACTTCTGCAGTCTTCGAAGCGGCTGCGAATCTCTGATTGTTTAATCACCCTGACTGGCTCTACAGCTAACAGGGATATGTGATCTGCTAGTGTTGACAATACAGATAGTAATACTGCTCCTGCCGCACCTCCACCACACACTGTCGCTATACGTCCCGTCTTCGGCCAGACGCTCGGCGAACGACCGAGTCCGAACTGGGCGGAACTGCACGGTTAGCGGGACCGCCAGTCGTGTTGCGTTTCAAATAAATACCGGTGACTGCAGCAGTGAGCGTCACTGCAGATCTGTTGGAACGCCTCAGGCCACGAGCCCCCGTCATTTCCGCACGTCTCACAGCCTGCGGGACCTTCTCAACTAATGAATCAGGGGCGGAACCACCGTGCCTCATTTCACTTGGCTTTCGAGATCCGATTTCCTCTCCTCCATCCTTTTGCACTGTTTCTCCGTCAAAACCTAGCGGTGTTCGTTACGGTGATTTGTTTATTTTACGGGATAAGTCAGGGCGCTGGGTCGCCTCGGCGTCGCTTGTGTTCCGCCCACAAACAGTTCCGTGGTGTGGGACCCCTGCTCATCGAAGCCGGGCCCGTGGCTTATCCCTGCGCCGGCGGCTGATGTAGCTGGCTAACTGTGATGCGCTCGTTGTGCTGGCGAGACGGGGCGCGATTGATTCAGTGACTGCTGTGTGAGTTGTGTGCAATGATTGACCAAATACAGTGTCCTCGTTTTGTATTTGATTGGACTCCGGGCTGGTAAAAATGAATACACAGTGCAGTGGGAAATTCGTTAATAATTAAGTAATCATTGCCGGACGCAGGGGGGGCATTCCGGCCATGGCCCCTCCAAAGCGCTGGAGGGGGGGCAAACTATCTTTTGCCCCCCTCCCTCCCCCAAACGCCGGATAAATTTTTTGAAAAAGGTGTTTACACTAGGTCTGTAGAGCAAAAATCTTCGCTCCCCCAGGAGGAGAGGTGGACATGGGTTTGCCTCCCCCAAAACTCGGGTCTGCGTCCGCCCTTGTAAGTACTGTTTTGTTTTTGCCAGGACACCTGCCTTTTTCCACTGCGCACTATGGGCCCGCGGGCTCCAAAATGCGGTCATTAATCGGAAAATTATTTTGTCGAATGGGGCCAGCGAACAACGTAATCTGGTAAAGAATTGTCCACTGAATTCGAATCTGGCTTTTATTGCTTCGCACCTATCACCGGTTGGGCTGTATTGTTTACTAAAGTGAGAGGTTGTGACGGGTCACGTTCAACCAGAGATATCGTCTATTTAACGCTCGGTTTTGCATCCATTTGAGAAAATAATTTTGATGAAAAACTTTAACCCTATTTCCGGCAGGGGGGCTAATATTGCCCCCCTTCAGGTTTTTCGAGAATATCTCCGAAACGGCTTGCGATAGAACTTTGAAACTTCCTGACTTTTCCTAAAACTAGTACAGGCAGGTTTTCTGAAATTTTCAAGATTATATATTCACCAGGGGCGGAGCTATGGCTGGTTTTTGGGGAGGTTCTATCCACAAACCAAGTATTATCGTATGCGATGGGTTTTTTTGTAAAAGGAAGCCGTCTCTGCTGATCCTGATACCTGTTATATGGTTTTATTATATCATTTTTTATGTGAGATGATAGTGCATTCACAATTCTCACTATTTGTATTCATCAGGGGCGGTTACAGCAGTTCAAAATGGGGGGGAATGTTATCAAGAAGGACTAAACGTTAGTAAGTAAGAAGACTGCTTACAGCCGTGCCAGGGCGAATACAATTGGGTATATGAAAATTCAAAATAGTTATAACCCAATGCTAGATTACCAGAGGCGTGTCCAGTCACTACACATTTTCAAAATGTATATTCCCAGCCAGTATCACCGCCGCGACTCAATATCGTTGTACATTGAAAATGTGTTTCCAATCACCCCCACCCCCCCACGACGAGTCCTTGATCCGCCTATGTCACCCCCTTTCCCAGAGCTGCCATGGGAGGGTAAAAATTATCAGAAATTAAATTTCAACTAGTCGAGGGACTAATATACTCATGCATACCATTCGCATATTGTTGGTATGTATTTTACCCCACTGTTTTACCTTACTGCATCCGCCCCTGATGAGTTTTTCCCTTTTTTCTCATTTATGTATGTGTCAAAGATGCCAAGCAGTATATGACGGCTTCTAATCCGCGTAACAAAAACTTTTTGGTTGTATATATTTCCCCTCATAGTCCTGGTCCTGGAACTGCCATTGAATTTCGAATTTTTGCGTAACTCGAGTATATGAAAATTTTGGGTCAATTATTTGTAAATCTGAACTAGTTTTGTGAAAATCGTACAACAGAGACAAGGGTTATGGAAAATCTAAAAAATACACAAAAATTGTATATTTTGCACGACCTTCTCCTAAAAAATAAAAATTTTGAAATTTTCTTTTTCAAAATAAAGTTTAGCAGCAGAGGAATCTATGGCACTTTGAATTTTCAAAATCGGCCGGTTAGATTACGAGATCTTAGGGGGGGCCGATATTGCCCCCCTTGCCGGAAATAGGGGTAGCCGGGAGCCTGACGGAAATAGGGTTAATAAAAGCCACTTTTTCTAAAGTTTGAAACCTTCTGCTTCTCACGGTCATGTTGTTTAATGTCAAAATCCTGATGTTTTTTTCTGAAGAGGGAATGAAAATAGCAATTTATACGGAAAAAATTAACTAGAACAAACATTTCAGAGGAAGATTTTCCGATGGGATCCGCTTGGATCCGCGCCGAAATTTATGGGGACTTGATCACGACACTTTATTTTACCGTTCACAACAAAGACTTGGTGCGCATACTTGCGCGAAACTTTTCTACGCCGATTTAAGTCGGACCTCTCACCTCCCGGCGGCGACCGCGGGCAGCGGTGGGGAGCGTCGGGCGCACGCTTGCGGGTGGTACGAAGGGGAGGTAAGGCACACTCACAAACAGATTTTATAACAATGTGAACCAACAGGCAGGAAAGGACCGGAACGGAAAAGGGCAGTCTGTCCCGCCGAAAGCAAAAGATGCAGGCGCTCATGTGGGAAAAGCTACGACCAGCCAAGAGAGGGGGAGTAGGCTTCACAACGACGGCAACACGGCTCGACGTGCTTTCGCGAGTGAGCCAGTGTTT
Organism: Lepas anatifera; assembly: GCA_034440635.1. Lineage (NCBI taxonomy): Eukaryota > Metazoa > Arthropoda > Thecostraca > Lepadidae > Lepas > Lepas anatifera. The sequence goes on from JAOTON010001356.1 coordinate 338,416, forward strand.
GCCGACGTAACTGGTGTGGATCCAGCCCTTATCCATCGTCTGCATGTTATATTGCAGACCATGGCCTGCACCTCTGAAATCGACCCCAGTCGTTTCGAAGCTTACCGCAGTGAGACTGCAGACCTGTACGCCAGCCTATATACATGGTACCCCAGGCCTGACTCGCTGCACAGTGCATTTATAGAGGACTGCTTGCCTCTACCATTGGGAATGATGAGCGAAAAAACTCAAGAGGCACGGAACAAGGATGTTCGCGCACTTCGGCTCCGGCACGCACGCAAAGACTCGCCTCCACGCGGTTTCTGACCAGTTCGGCTTTTTGCTCGTCACGAGTAATCCGAAAATTAGCTCTGTAATCTTGAAAACCCGCTACGAGAGAGCAGTCCTGGATCGAAATGCTGTGCCAGCAGGGGTACGATATTTTCTTCGTGAGGCTTCTGAGGACATATCCGGACAGAGAGCAGTGCTAACCGACTCCAGTAATGATTCCTTTAAAATACAGTCAAGAGTGGATACAGTGTAGTGCCATAGGATGAAATTACTTAGTCAATCAGCACTCCCAGCTTTCCAGAAATCGTTGACTCTTCGCGTCAGGTTAGCCCTACCATTTCTAAAAATGGCTGTCTCCTCTCTGAACTGTCTTTCCTGTCAGTTTCGGGACGAGTTCCAAATGCCGAAAAAGCCAAAGTTACATATTTTTTACGTCTGAACTCCTCATTGATCAATAAAACAGGAACGGGGTGGTTAAACCCAGATTAGAGGTAAAGAAATATAATCAAAATAAAATCACCTGACCGTGTCATCATCATACATCTGAGTGCATGTAACGTTCCTCCTGCATAATTAGTTCTATGATTAGCATATGCTTCCATGACATATTTATCGTAATGTGTTGAGTTATCCGTCGAATTGACATCATTTTTGGATTCTTCGGCCATGCTTACCCCTGGAAACAACAATTTGGGTCAAAGTTCCTGCTAGCCGATTTATGACCGCATTTTGGAGGCTGTTGGCCCATAGTGCTGCGGCTAGCAGAATCATGAGGTCGGTGACGTGGAACTCGATGTTCAGATTTTTACGTCTAACTTTCATCGCTGTTTTGCTCTGATTCCCGTCATACGATCATACATCGACAGAAAGCGCCCGTGGAGCCCATTCCGAAACTGCTCCGTCATTTTAGCTTAAACTGTTTGCAAAATGGAGCCGGAAATATGAATATCAATCGTAATATCGAACTCCTGCTGTTGTGATCAGGTATGAACGACTGATCAGTACATGTATTTCGTGGCTCGTGAAGGTGAAATCGATGCCACCAAAAATGTTTCAAACTTCAAGACTTTGCTGTTAAACATTCGCACTGCTTCAAAAAGCTTGCTGTGACCGACTAAGGGTCGCCAGAATGGTTGCGCTTTAGTATAGTGTGTTTGGTTGCAGACAGCCATTTGTCGCTTCCGTACCCGCATCAAGCACGAAATTACCCCATCCCCGCCCGCCCCCTGCGGCGGAGCGGCAGTTCTCAGGCCTCCCACACGGCGGCGCCTGTGCAGCATACCCCGGTGCAGCCCCCCCAGTCCAGCTTACCGATGACGTCACCCCTCTCCGCTGACGTCACTGCTTGCCGTGCGACGTCTCCGGTCCGCCGTGGGAAGATAACGTGGATATTGGCTATTTTATATCCCTGCTATACCTAGTTCGTTCCGTAGGATCGGCAATTGCGTCCGTCTCAGTGCTCGCCTGCCCGCCCAGACTGGTGCTGGAACCGCCTCTGTTCTTCAGCGGCGGTGTGGGAGGTGGCCGGGTGGGCCCGCGCGCCGCGCCGCCTTCGCAGTGTGGTGTCGCCGCTGAGTCTGTCAGAGTGGGGGGGGGACACCTCAGCATGGTGCTGTAAATGTATTCGGACATGATCCGACCATCTCGCACTTTCATGGGCAAGAGGTGGACACAGGATATGCGATGGAAAAATATATTTACGTCGGGCCACGCTATTTTAGTTCTAGGGAAGGCTATTTCCTTGCCAAATTTTATATTTTCCTACTCTCCGTATTGCTGGTAAAGGTTAAGTGGAAAAACAGACCGATGGAAAAAAACAGTGAAACCAGGGGTGTCGCGACGAATTTTTACGGGGAAATGAGACGGACTCAGTACAGGCGATGACCGGGAAGGGAGTGGGATAGGAATTTTGAATATATTTGACCGTTGTTAAAGCTCTGAAGGCAATGCACTTCTCTTCATTCTCTTCTCACATTTACGTTTACGTCAGGTAGAAGGGAGTGAATGCAACAAATATAGTTTACAATTGCAACAAGTTTTCATTTTCAACAAATCTAGAGTTCCAAAATTTCGGGAGACCGATGTCCCTGCTGATTCGCGAGTTGGGGAATCGCATCGCCCCTCCCCTGTCCCGCTTACACTCGTACGTGGGACAAGCAATTGTAACTTAGCAACGAAATAATATGAACGGTCTATGTTCATCTTTCATCCACTAGCTTTGCCACGTCGCTCCAAAACGGAAAAACCAGGCGGGCGCAAATCCTATGGTGAGGCACCGATACTTTCATCCTGGGGGGTTCGGGGGAGGAGTGGAACGCGATATTTCACGGGGTGCCGAGGGTCGATTAGAGCAGGCAAGTGCTCCAGTCTCGCCCCCTCCCCGCACATTCAGGATCCACATATATCACCTTACACTCGCCCCGAAGGTTTTTCCGAGGTGATGGAAAAACGACGGGCTCAGCGCCGCCGTACTTGGTAGAGCCGTCTTCTGATATGTTATGCATCTTTTCGGTTGACTGAGTTAAGGTCTTGTCAGTCACCAGACCAGGTCAAGTGACGTCATCTAAAAAATTCTAGAAATGGCGGCAGTGGGAGCATGTTTAATCTATTGGTTTGGATTCATATCACATGCTAATGTGGCACCTAATACTACAATACGTAGTTACGGGATTTCTGATGGGTCATATACAAGCATGCCATATGGCTCATATGCAAGCATTAATTTGTTGCCAACATTACAGATGTTTGCCCATCTGATAATTTATAAATGCCTTTTTCAGTACATACGCCTCAGATCAACTAAAACAAGATTCATCGTTACGCATTGATGTCCGGTCCCTCATGCTCATACGTGTATTATACACAAACATGAACACACGGACAATGTGTAGGTACTCCCAACTAGTTCAAAAGCGCCAGGGCGTCTGAATCGAGACACCTCTCGGATGCCAACATTACAGCACACGGTGGCGCCGACCTTCAGTCCACCTCACCCCACCACTGCACGGGGCCCCACGCCGAAAACCGAGCGCCAGCGGATCACAGGCGTTACGCGATGGTTCACCATCTACCTCCCGCTATTTTTATTTTTCGGTAAAAATTTACAAACTGACCGCTTAACAGTGCACTGATGTCATCACAATCTGTCTCCGTAATACAACCCTTCCCAGTGCAATAAGAAACGTGAACGCTCGCAGTAGCTATGTCCAGAGTCGCAGCGGCAGGGAGATTGAACGCCTTGGATTTTGAACAGATGGCCGCTTAGTTAAGACCTAGGCGTTCTCAAGCGAGTCATGAAAGAGTTCTCTTCTTTTTAGTTCCAAAACAAAAATGCTTAAAGGAATCATCTTGATTGTAGCGCTGATCCAAAATGTGCTAAGTTCTTGTGCGATTTTTTTGCTAGACGTCTTCCCTGTTAACCGATTTGCTTATACTGGGAAGACATAGGAGCTGAACTTAGATGTTCTCAGGTATTTCGGCTATATTCGGGGCATTTTGCAACGTTCGATTCGTGGCATTGTCCAGAGCGGCTGGTAGAATTCAAATTAAATTTGGTGTCCTCTGTGAGGTCAAGCAAGCAGTTTTTGATAGTTCAGCCAATAACTTTCGAACAAAGATAAAACTTTTGTTAACCGTCATTGTGTATGCATTGTCACTGCGAATGATTTGCATACATCACGGCCGTACACACAGAGAATTTTTTAGTACCCTCTGTACTACTTGAACTCTTTTTATAACTCAGTAGCCTGGGGCTGCTAAGCTAAGTCTTAATCCGGGAGTGAAATCTGACACACCAAATAAAGTGATTCACCAAAGTACATTTTACAGTGTCAATGTATTCGTCATGTTTTCCACTCTCCAATCGATACTGCATGGACTCCATGGCTATATTAGATTAGAGTACTAACAACATGCAAGCAAGAGGTAAGATAACCGTCACCTTAGATCAGTACCCTGGTGGCTCTTTATCCAGTACCTAATTGGAAAAATGAGAGTTTCCTAACACCAGGTGGTACTACATCTAACATTCAAGTTGGTGTAAGTAACCCCTGATCAAAATTTTGGGTACTTAATCTAGTACCTATTTTGAAAAAGGAGAGTTTTCTAACACCAAGTGGTACTGCATGGAGCATTCATTCGATATGTTCAATCCCCTTTGGAATACTTCGGTGTGAAGACAAAAAATGGCGCCAACTTTAGTGCAATAAAGGTGGTAGGTTACCCTCTATTGAGTTCTTTCTTTGAACCAAGCGACTTTTTGCATCTTCCAGCGCCATTTTCCTGCAGTGAGTGGCAGACGCAAGCTCAGCCCGTGGAACATTTGGCAAAAGGTGAGAGTTGGCATCTGTTTTGTGATTGAACAGGGTTAGGTGCATTAGGTACCAGTTATCTCTTGACATCCTTTGTGTATGGCATCTTCATCATTAGACCAGCCAAATTATAAACGGCGTAATTGTGTATACAAGCACGTCCATGAAACCTAAACTGAAAACATGGTAATGCTTCAAAGATTATGGTTAGGTAATGCATTTGACTGATTTGCCTGCTTCTGGATTGAATGCAAAATCTGAAGCCCACGTAACTTCTATTCATGAGTTTTTAAAGGTCTACATGGAGAAACCATTTCTAGGTAGGTGCTCGGTAACTATAAATAATGTTGAAACTCCAACAATATTTAAAACTTCCTACGGGGCAGCGATGAGTATTCTTTTTCTGTAGGGGCATACTACAATCACCCAGCATTTGTTATTTTAAGATCACATGCTTCTATTTGGCTTCCTGATTCTAAGAAGGGCGTGTTTATTTAGAAAACAGTTAATAATACAATACAATTATGTTAAACTGTCAGAGTACCCGTTTTTCTAATTCGAGCACCACCGAATAAAAAAATCCCTACCCTTGCTTGTAGCTAGACTCATAAGCGTAGGTACATACGTCCAAAGCATTGGGGATGAAGTTTTGTCTTAGAGATATTTATTTTCAGTCAACGCTATTTATCTAATGATTAAAAATAGTTAATATTAGGGGCATGGCCCCTTTGGGTTTCTCTACTCTTACGACTTTAGGTAAACTAGGAAAAACCGCTATGTTATCTTTGTGACTCTTGGTATTGTTTTAAATTTGGGCATCCCCAATTATTAACCCGCGCCCCGGTGGGCCTCCGAATCACCTTCGCCCTGGTGATTATGGGGGTTTATGTTACAGGGGGGGCCAGAGCTGGTCTTGAATTTTTCGTAAGGCCCCAAGAGTTTGTCTAAGGATGTTCTAAAAAGTTATTGGTGGCCGCCAGAACTGGTCTGGGGAGCCTTTAATAGCTTGTCCGGGGGGCGGCAGAGTTTATTTCGGAGGGCCAAAGGTTGTTTTGGGAGTCCCCAGATTCGGCCTCGGAGTCCTCCAGAGTTGGTCTCGTGGGCCCCAAGGCCTGATCTCGGGGTCCAAAAGTTTTTCTCGGGCGTGGGGCAAGATTTTTCCTCAAGGGGCCAAACAATTTTTCTCAGGAGGCCCCCTGAATTGGTTTCGAGAGGGGGTGGGGGGCAAAGTGCTTATCTCAAGGGCACCCCAGAGATGGTTCCCGTGTCACAAGGAAAATAATAAAGGGATAACACGTGTTTTTTTGTAGCTAAATAGACCTTGAAACAAAGCAAAACATAGGTAAAAACAGCCAATATAAGTCACGTAAATTCACGTCATACGTTATATTTATTTGTATTGTCTTAAACCACACATTATTTCTATACATGCAAGATGTTGCCAGGTCACTAATACGCCGCGGTGCTAAGTTAGTCTTATTTTGCGCCACTATAAGAAACGGTTATAGTGCCACGCGGTGACAAGTGCCGGTGCAAAGGCTAATCTCTAGCAGCAAATAGCCGACTGTTTGCCTTGCGCGCAGGGCCCGGACGTCGAATAATTTGAAGGATGCTCACACAGAATCCTGAGGAAGCGAGAAGATTTAAGGACGGCTGATTGGTTCTGGACAGGATTAACTCTATTTTAATATCCATCGACAATATGCAGGCTGCGAGGTCAGCTCAGCTCAACTGGGGTGTCTTTTTGTAATTTGCGAGATTAAAAATGTCTAGAAAAGACCAGCAGAAACGAATATGAAGCTCATAGTCTTAGAACCAGCTTACTCTCAATTTCAGTGCCATGTATATGTTGTCCGTTGAAACGACAAAGCTGTTCCAGTGAGCCGTGGCTGCTTTTTTGTATTGTGCTCTATATGATTAAAGCTGTGCAGTGTTACCTTGATCGAATTATCGAATCACCTTAAATATACTTCTTCAAGTACTTCTTTGTTTCACGAAGGAGAGTAGGTATTGGATTGTATTGATTGAGTACATTTTAAGCACTACTTTCAGTGCCCTTCAGACACCTTCGCAGGGTACTAGCGTTAGTACCTAAAATGGAAGTACCCTAGGAGGCCTCATTTTTGGCACGGAACCAAACGGGGGGTACTAATTGCAGAAGTACTCATTTTGGTGTAACTGCAAAAGGGTACTACGGGAAGTACAACCAGCTGTAACAAAAGAGGCGTAGTAAAAGTACTCATGTTATCTGACGAGTACCAAAAATGTCCGAAAAGCGTTCATAGTATACTGAATTAAGTATCCAGAGAATACTGATTTTTGGCACGAGCAAAGTGTTCTGTGGGGTGTAAATTTTTCTCTGTGTGTACCAGGTCACTCGGGTTCAATTCACTGACCTGGGGTCAGGCCGACGCTGAAATTTGACCCGACATTGCAAGACGATAAATTATGTTTGCTTAGACTGCCAGCAAATGTTTATGTTTACAAACATCAGCACTGAATCCACCGAGGTACAGCGGTGTATGACGGCAGCGGCGGACGCAGACCCGAGTTTTGGGGGGGTCGAACCCATGTCTGCCTCCCCTCCTTGGGGGGGGCGAATATTTTTGTGCTCTACAGACCCAGTGTAAACACCTTTTTCAGTGCTCGACCGATCTAGTACAAGCTACCTCTCCAAGTGCATGATCGCTCTCCGGGGAGAGCGAAGATTTTTTTGCGCTACAGACCTAGTGTAAACACCTTTTATCATAAATTTATTCGGCGTTTCGGGGGGCAAAAGATAGTTTGCTCGCCCCTCCAGCGCTTTGGGGGGCCGTGGCCGGAATGCCCCCCCTGCGCCCGCCAATGTATGACGGTGCATTTCTAGCTTTGACGCGAGACTGAGAATGACTGTCATGACCAGAGATCGCCTACGCTACGTTACGTTACGTTACCGAATTACGCTACGCTACGGTTCGATTTTGGCCAAAACTACGCTGCGGAATTGCGCTACGTTATACTTCATCGACTACGGAATTGCGATACTTAAGCTTCGGCTACGGTAAAAATATATCGTACTACGATATCAAAATTGTGTTCACACATTCATACTTTAACCCTCACCCCGGAGGGAGTCTTTGCACACCCCCCCATCGGGTTTTACCGGCAGTACGAAAAAACGGCGCCGGAAAGCGCCGCCGTATATGCCGCACCTTATCATTGATCAATTCCGCAGCTTTCCCCAAAATTTTAAGGTTGGGTCATCTCAGGTTAAGTCACCAGTGCAGGTTAAGTGACCTCACCTCCAACAATGTTTAAGTTGCCATAAATAATAAAGGGGTGAATCTATTGGATTGAAAATAATACCACATAATAGGCCTACTCAGTACCGCAACATATATTCCAGGATTTTTAATATCGATGACCTAAGGTCAGTTACGGACTATAACCTCTCCGTTGGAAATGCATGGGAAAACTGAAATTGGGCTGTACCTATTTGTGTAGATAAAGCTGAGAATACCTTCATATTCCCCAAATCGTAGTATCTTGGGCTCCTTTCTAGCTTCCTGTTGCAGTGTTTTACCTGTGACCTCTGAGAGGTCATCTGGGCTACTTCAGCAGATTTTCAGGCTTGCGTCAATAACTTCGCTGAAAATGACGATAAAGCTTTTATTTTGATACCATTACATTAAGATTGCTACTACGACTCGATCAAAGTGCATATTGACTTTGCTAGATTAGATAGTGACCTTCACCTGACCTGATGTGTGACCTGATGACCTGATGTATGACCTAATAACCTGATGTGTATGATCAATGGTCGGGAATTCTTGTCACCAATTGAAAAAAATTATAAATCGTAATCAACCGACTTCCAATTTTCACAGGCCCAAAAATGTGTCGGTAATTTACACTATTCACAAGAAGGTCCCGATCTTAACTTACAGCGATTTTATGCATTTCTTGTGGAATTGTTTTAAGCTTGTGCTTTAAAGTAATGGTTTGGTCGTTACTTTTTCAAATATTATCACTTCTATTTCAAATTAAAGCAAATTATTCCCTAGAATCCTTAGTATCGCGATCGATATCACGAGAAGGTATATATGTTACAGGCAGGGTGAAGAACCAGGCATTCTGCAGAATGCCTAGGCATTCTGCAGATTGCCTAGCCAGTTTGGCATTCTGCAGAATGCCTAGGCAATCTGCAAAATGCCTAGGCAATCTGCAGATTGCCAAAGCGTCTGGGCATTCTGCAGAATGCCTAAAATTTCAGGCATTCTTCAAACTGCCTAACGCAATTTGCTCAGATAAGCATCCAATAAGACAGTTATTCGCTACCAAACAATCTATCTCATCTTGCCCAGTGTTCCAAACACTCCACAGGCCAGGAATCGCTTTATGGAGCCTGTGGTTCCCAGTTACCGTTTCCAAAAATACATATGTTTTGTGACTAATTTCTTTGATCAGATACACATTCAGTAGTTTGATTTATACTGAGCAATTTCACTGCTGGTGGGTCCGATTAGACCTCCTTGTTTTTTTTGCAAATGCTTCCGAGTCAATGTAAGTGAGAGCCTCGTCACTTTGCACACCTCTAGAGTAATTGACTCCACAACGTATGACCAAAATTGGCATAGGGCAGGCCAGGTCAACAGGTTTTGAAGACATTTCGAAACCCATGTAAGACGATTATAGCATTCCAAAATGAGGATGACAAAACCTGGGTGTAACTCGGCTTCTAGAAGAGATTGATCAAGTTTATAAGTGTATATTATTTGTTAATTAAAGTTTATATTATGCGAAACCTCTTCAAAGGACAAACGGCATGCTGGCATCCATTGTGAGGTCAGGTCAATAAAAAAAGTCACCAAAGGTCACCGAAGGTCATGGTACTGGAGTTGTTAGTGTCTATAACTTTTGAACAAGATATGATACATCAATAAATTTGGTATCATATTGACGAGCATGGCGCAAGGAGTCAAATGATGTGCAGCATGTTTCTGAAAGGTCATTAATTGGCCTTGACCTGAGATCAAATTTTGTTAACCTTGACCTGAGACCAGGGTCGAGATGGGACCTTTCAAGGATATGTTGCATATCATTTGAATTATTGGGTCAAGACGAACACATTGATGCCTTTGGCCTTGTTCTAGGTCTAATCGTTCCCGAACTATAAAGGGTTTCCTAAATGGGACAAAATTTGACCCATATTTGCCTTCTGTGACGTCACGGGTCAACGGATATGATTCAAACTCGTCTTTGGAGCTGTTTTTTATTTTTCCTTTCCCAGGTGGCTACTACGATTATGGGCATCATTGATCAGGTCGCATAGATCACTGTCTTTTACGGCTTCCAGGTCCGAATCATCTTGTCAGTTTTACCTCAACACCAATTTTTGTCAGCAAGTACTTTTTTAATCTTGCATGGTGCTTCTTTTTATATGGTACCCCATAATCCTCTTCGTCCCGAAGATCGTGAAAAATTTATGCGTGCTAGTCATTTGTTAGCATTGGTGTGTTAGCTGATTTGTCTGGTTTCGCACGTCGAGAAGGCTTTCGAATCTCACACGAGACATGATGCTGAAAATTTGAGATCTAATCAATTATTTGTATGTTTTCTCCAGGGGTAAATTACAAGCACTGTAAATTTTGTGGATCGGTTAGCAGCCTACCAGAAATATCTTAGTTTTGCAATGCAAATTATTTCAAACATATTCAGTACACCAATGTTTGCTGGCCACACATTTCTTTTCAGGATAGTTCGAAATCCGTGTAGAGTGATGCTTTCGAAGGGTTGCGTCTTCGAAACTGACTTGGAAACTGTTACTTCTAAAAACATTTGTTTCATTATAACTATTCAGAGTATCGAAATGTTTCAGAAAAAATCATTTTTGGGATTTGCGTGGCAAATTTGAAAACATTATTCAACTTAGTGTTCATCCGAAATTTTGTAAGATACAAGTATCATGTAATCATTTGTTTCCAAATAATTTTTCGAGACCAAGCCAGAATTAAACTAACCTTTCTTAAATACCTATGCTGAAAATTATACAATATCAGTCATTTAAATAGAAACATTACAAAGGTTTTCATTGTAGTATTTAAGCAAAACACTCAACAGCCAAATTATTCCTAATATCGCAGCACTTCGCAGCGCAACGATCCAGATCACAAAGATTGGTAGCTTCTTCGGGGCATACAAGACTAACTCCGTTCAATCCAGTACAGCTTACCACATGGGCGCAATATGCATATTCAGGACGGTAAGCATGCGGTAGAATGAGCCAGTTTTGATTTCCTGATTACTTTTCCTGTTTCCCATTGTCTCGCATTAGATTCTCACTGTTAACCCGGTCCCTCCTGGGCTCTTTTTGGTCACACCACCGCCTGGGAGAGGGTTACGATCGGACCCTCTAGGATCTCAGGAACCGGAAGTAGGTAATACGAAACAAAATAGAACGGTGCCGGAAGTGCCTCACCGTCTTCTACTTTTGAGCCGAGTCTGAACCAGATCCGTCGACCCTTGGCGTCACAGTGGGCCAAAATGAGTCAAATTTAGACCAATTAGTTAGTTAAGGACTTTTTATAGGGCGTTCTGTGCAAAGCACCTTCGCCTGCCTCTAAAGTGTGCGGGAGAATTTTGCGAGAGGGGTGTTTACTTATGATGCAGAACAAAGAGGCGAAGCTTTTTTCAAGGAATGGGTCGCGAAGTGTGGCAACACTTGCGAGGGTAGGGGATTGCTACGACAGAGTTGCCGAGCTAGGTTGTTGGGGTACAGTTTTAACAGGATTTAACCCTCGCCCCACCGGGGCCATCGATAGCCCCCTACGGTTTTTTTCAGGATAGCAGAAAAACGACGAGACGCAGCACCGCGGTTGAGGGCTTTATCTCTCACCCCGTCATTTTCCCACCATCCCTGACATTTTTTACCCCGGGTCACCCAAGGTCAGATCACTAGGCGAGGTCAACCAAGGTCAACTCACTTCAATTTTTGAGCTCTATAAGAGCTACATTTATTAATTTGAAACTTCCTACACTTCATGACCCCTACAGGGTCTACAAGGTGTATATCTGGGATTTTTCGATTTCCTGACCTGAGGTCAGGTCACGAGGTGACCTCTCCCATTGAAAAAGCATGAGGAAAAGCTGTCTTATGATCTAAAGCTCACAAAAATGATTGCAAATGCTCAAACTGCTCAGAATAGCGGTCTTCGACACCCTTTCACGGATCCCATAGGTCATAGGGTCTGGCCTTTTCCTATCAAATGTACTTTACCATATCTCAATAGCTCTAATTACATAAGATTTATGCCCCGTTTGCTTGAGCATTGCATATTTGAATGACATTGGCCTATCGTGAAGTAACTTGGCCTCTGAAGGTCAAACCATTGACCTGAGTGCTTCAACATGCGAATAAATTTCTTACTGAATTCACGCAAGCTTTCTAATGCACTTCGCAGATTTTCGCTAACCCTTATATGTTCGGAGTTAGAAGGGGTCATCGATGGCCCCGGTGAAGGGAAGGTGGCGCCGAACCCCCGGTGGGGCGCGGGTTAAAAGGGTACGTGAAGAAGCTTGTCATCGCAAAGGTTAGTGATTTTATTTTTTTCAATTTTCTTACCTGTTATCGAATGACCGTTTTGCTTACGTTACTCGAGTTTCTCCATTGAAAACTAATTTTAGGCAATTTGAAACACTCGCAAGCACCATGACATGTTGCCGCAGGTCTAGAGTAGTAAGCGCGTATATTTTTCATTTCAAGTGCTTTTGAATGATTTTTCAAAATGTTATCTAGTTCTTCTATAATTCGGTGACACCCTGTTTTTCAGACTCATTTTAGGAGAACAAAATGGCCTTACATGGCTTAGAAAGGATGCCATAACTTGTTGACCTGATCTAACCTGATGTTAATATTTGGTGGTAAGTTGTCAAGTTTATCACCCTAAAGGCCAGAAAAACGACGTACGTCTTGTTTAAATCGGTGCATAATAATTCGTGAAAAACCGAGGGGAGGGGTCCTACCTGACCCTCACTACGGTTTCGGGAACCGGAGCTGACACGGAAAAACTTGAAACGGCGCTGCAAGTGTCTTACTGTCTTCTACTTTCAAAGTAAGCTTGAACCATGTCTGTAGACCCGTGACGTCACAGAGGGCTAAAATGAGTCAAATTCTGACCAGCTTAGCCTTATAACATATAACATTGTAAGCTTTATAACTATAACTATTAGCTTTTTACCTTTATAACTCGCTAACCATTACACATAGAACAAAGTCAAAGGCATCGATGAGTTCATCTAGACCCAAACATTTGAATGATATGCAACATGATCTTGAAAGGTACCATCGCACCCTTGACCTCAAGCGAAGGTCAAATCAAATTAAGACCTTTTCAGGCTCATGTACATCATTTGAATCTTTTGGTCATGCTCGTCACTGTGGTGTCAAATTTACTGCTGTAACTTACTTCGTCCAAAAGTTAAAGACCCAAACAACTTCGAAAACTGTGATTTTCGTAACCTCTGGTGACCTTGTTATTGACCTGACTTCAAAATGGTTGCCAGCAGACAGGTTTGTCCCTTCAAAAGATTTCGCATGATGTTTAGAAACCTAATCTAGTTCTTCTCTACTAGACGCCGAGTTACACCCTGTCGGCCTCGATTTGGAATACTATAATCGTCTTACATGGGTTTCGAAATGTCTTCAAAACTCGTTGACCTGGCCTGCCCTATGCCAATTTTGGTCATATGTTGTGGAATCAATCACTCTAGAGGTGTGCAAAGTGACGAGGCTCTCACTTAAATTGAATCGGAAGCATTTGCGAAAAACCAAAGGAGGTCTAATCAGAACCACCAGCGGTGAAATTGCTCAGTAAAATCAAACTACTGAATGAGTATCTGTTCAAAGAAATTAGTCACAAAACCTATGTATTTTTGGAAGCGGTAACTGGAAACCATAGGCTCCATAAAGCAACTCCTGGCCTGTGGAGTGTTTGGAACACTGGGTGAGATGAGATAGATTGTTTGGTAGCGAATAACTGCCTTATTGGATGCTTATCTGAGCAAATTGCGTTAGGCAGTTTGAAGAATGCCTGAAATTTCAGGCATTCTGCAGAATGCCTAGGCATTCTGCAGAATGCCCAGACGCTTTGGCAATCTGCAGATTGCCTAGGCATTTTGCAGATTGCCTAGGCATTCTGCAGAATGCCAAACTGGCTGGGCAATCTGCAGAATGCCTAGGCATTCTGCAGAATGCCTGGTTCTTCACCCTGCCTGTAACATATACATATGTGACGTAACTTTTCGTAGTACGCTACTAGGTATACGCTAAATTTTGGCGTAGTACGCTACAGAATTCGCCCAGCTACGCTACGTTTCATTTCCAGAGCTACGGCTACGGAAAAATAATTTCGGAACAAGCGTAGGCCATCTCTGGTCCAGGCTGGGAGATACTGTCGTGGCTCTGTGATTAGGTACTTTTTCAGCGGGTGTTGTAGTTTGCAATCCCATGGAGCTAGTGATGGGGTACGATTATGATATAGAAGATATATAGATGATATATGATTTGAGGTAGGTATATGAGACATGAGATATCCCATGATTCTAAGATATGTTTTGTTGTTTCATTTCTGGTCAGGTGAGACAAGAGTTTTGATGGGGTGAAAACTGTATCCAGCGTTGTAATAAGTGGACAGCGAGGCTTTGCGGAGCTTCCCCGCGCATTAAAGGGAATGTGGCACCTTGGTCCAATCCTGGAATTTAGTGCAATTAGGGGTACCTTTAGCCGAAAATCACGGTAGCATCCATGATGTCCCTGAAAAATGTACAATAAGCTCAATATTTTAATTTTTAAATGCTCCTCTAGGTAAAGAAATAAATATCTGACTGTGGATGATGTCATGATCTGGCAACCACTGCCATATTCAATACTCTTCAAGGGCTTCGATTGGCTGATATCGTGACGTCGGCATATGTCGTCACACCAACAGCCATGACAACTATGACCTGCTGCTAAGGGTACATGAGGGATACATTTGGTACTGTGCACGTTTATTATTACACACTACATTACATTTATTACATTCACTCGACATACTACAGATCTATAAAAGATGACATTGGCATACACTTAACACTATCAGACATTCAAGTTACACATATAGCAGATAAGGCACAATTCGCTCGGAATTTGCCCGCCCACCACCACACGGCGAGAATGCGCCTCACCAACCCGGCCCACAGCATCAACCGAACCCAACAGCACTCATCTGCACTATCCGCATCGGATACCAGACATAAATAACCGAACACTACAGGTCACCTGTTTTATCGACTTGTGAGACCTAATGGGCCATACAAGCTCACGTAACGCCAGGAGAAGCCGGGGCTTGGAGACGCGCTTAAAGGGGAATGTGGCACCTTTACAACATGATTTTAACTGAGATAGCCAAGTTGTAAAGCAAGTCGGAAAACCTGGTACTCCATATTTCATTTGTCTTGGAACTCGATATTTCCGTAGAAAGAAAAGCTAAAACCTACCTGACACCAGCCCCCCAACAGTCCGCCACCGGGCGATCATTATTGTGAGCTGCTGGTGTGGCGATATATGCTGACGTCACAATGAGCATCAGCCAATCGAATCCCTTGAAGCATTTCAGTTATGGTAGTGGTTGCCAGATCGTGACATCATCCACAGGCTGATATTTATTTCTTTTTCTAGAGGAGTATTTCTAAAAACCAAATATTGAGCTTATTGTACATTTTTCAGAGAAATCATGAGTGGTTTCATTATTTTTGGCTAAAAGTATGCCTAATTTCACTAAATTCCAGGATTCGACCAAGATGCCACATTCCCTGTAAGAAGCCGAATGAGAAGAAGACAAGTGTGGGAAGTACAGGGATGTGGCAGGAAGTGGAGAAGGAAGAGCAGGGAGTGCGACAGAGTGCATCACTGCCAGATATCTTCACCGGAACAGTGTAAGTCTACTTGTTGTGGCTTAAGGTTTTCGAGGGCAACATTCATTCAGGGGCCTCCAGTCCAGCGGCGATTCAGACGTTGCACCCCGACCTCACGCACAACGCCCTCCACCAGCACCGCTCTCCACATGAGTGTGTACTCCAACAGATAACCTACAGTGCTATGTAACAGTGTGATCGCGTTTATGTGGCGGACAGGTCTACAGATCTACAAATCACTAGCTTTGTGTTTGTCTGATAGGGCTTCCAACCGGTTTTACCGTCGTGTGCGACCTGAGGGGCATCTGAGCAGAATAAATCCGTTGAACGGCGGTGGCAGTTTTCCCCGTCCACAGGTCACAGGATCGGTCGGCACTGATAGCAGCATAGTTCGTGAAGGCTAGAACAGGTTGCCAGCATCGGTAAGCGGGAGGCTGTCAATGATGATCCGTAAAATCCCTCCACAGTGCCCACCTCATCACAGGGCACCTACTGGGGTTCAGCATCCAAAACCGTGGCCACGGCGACCACGTCACCGTCGACATCGTGCAGACCTTTAACATCCAGAGGGTGCTCGGGGTCCAACAGTTTCGTCAGCAGCAGCCACGTCGCCCCCACCAGCTCTCTGTAGCACTCCGGCGCTGTCAGACTGCTCAGAGACTCTCCCAGCCCCCTGATGGGATCAGCTGCGTCGGTAGGGCCATCATCAGCGGGCCGGGGCACGGGCACATTTCAGCTGGTTTTAGCTTTTTTCTACGGAAATATCGAGGTCCAAGATAAATTATATATTGAGTACCGGGTTTTTCGACTTGCTTTACGACTTGGCTATCTCAGATAAAAACACGTTATGAAGGTGCCACATTCCCTTTAAAGTTTTGTTCTGTGTCTGCAGGCATGGGTTGACAGGCGAGTGGGAGTTCCAAAGCTCACAATTTCTATGGATTGCCATTCAGAAGAGCATCAGAGCAAAACTATTTGAGACGGGAGGTATTCTGTCTGAGGTAAGTTTTTTTTATTTATTTATTTATTCAAAATAATCGCCAACAGATAAATCCACCCACAGGCGAAGTCAAAACATTAAAAAAGACTATCTAATCACAAGAATCGAGACAATGTACTTCTTAAAAAAGGTAAAAGTTAGAATATATAAATATAAAAAACACAGCAACATAAAAAAGTGATAAGAGATAATAGTGCAGCTCCTAGCGAGCATTTACAAATCTCACCACACATGTCTTGAAAGTATTAAAATCGTCTCAAAAGAAACCGGCCCCGGAAGCGGCTAGAAATGTGTTCATGCCTCTCGGCACCCTACAGAAAAGCCCCCACTGACAGTGCTGACACGGCCACGGCGCTCAGCGAAGAGTCACAAGGAGCCTTGTTAAAAATAACAGCTGACAAGGAGAAAAATATTCCCCGAATTACATTCCAAAATTTTGTGAAGCTAGCTTACATGTGACGTAAGTACGGAACATCTCTTTTTCGCTTATAAAGCTAAAACCCAGGGATCCGGGAGAGCATTATGCTTCACGAAACGACAAGAAAGTTCAGCTCTGTTAATTTCTTACACGTTCACGTCTAGATACTTCGGTCCCATCGCTAATGTAAGAGCATAAAAGAAAGGCGGTTATTTTCTTGGTGCTCTTAACACCCAACACGAAAACTTGTCCGACACGCATTTGTCTGCCTGTGCTAAATGTGCACCCATTTTTAATAAAGTCAAAACAGGGAAGCTTCGAAACTAGGGTTGGAATTCCCTTCTCGATCCGGGGGAGGGGATTTGGGAGGGATAAAGATGGCACGGCTATACAAGCCTATACGAAGTTTATGGGAGTCCCAGAATCCAGGGGTCCTGACCCCCGAACCCATCAGGACTTCCACCCATGTTCGAAAGTTATGTTTTACTGTGACATTTTCATAAACGACGCTTTGGAAAATTCCCCACTCACGAGATGGATCTCATCGAACGTGCCCCTCCTTAAACGAAAACGTTCCACCGCCACTGAAGAATGTCTGTAAAAACAGCAGGAGTTCGATATTCGGTATTCAGATTGATATTCAGGATTTTTTTATAATCGACTGAAATCATACCTAATTTTTTCAAATGCCAAGACTATTCCGAAACAGGTCTTTATATTGGTCTATCGCGTGGTGCTTTTGAGATAGAGCACAGAATGTTCCATGAAAATCCATTTTGCCCGAAATGCATTAAATGCCATTGACTTTAACATGGTACCCAACGAATCACCAAAATGGGGAACAATCGATTTCGCTTAAAATCAGCAGGGGCGCAGCCAGAGCTTTCGTATGGGGGGGCACACCAACTTTGAGGGGCACCCCGGGAAAAAGGGCACTTTTTAACGTAACCTAAAAAAACTTAATATATCTTTGTTTATATAATTTTTTGGGCATCTTTGGTTCAATAAAAATGCAAAGAAATCATTGACGGAGAAGGAAAACTCGATTAAAACCGAAAAAAGGAACAAAATATCACCAAAATGCCATGGAAGTAGCCAAAACACTACTTTTTTGAATATATTTAAGGGCAGCCAACTCATGCAAGTACTTAACATCAGAGAAATCAGCGGAACATGTGATATCTGTTACAATGTGCAGGTTAAGGCATATTGGAGTCGAAAATTTTTTTGTTATGCCCACTGGTTTTGTCGTGACGAGTGAGCCCTAGCTGAATGCGGATTAAGTTCCTTGCCTCCCACAATCGCCGTGGGACCAGGAGTAGTGTCTTTGGAAGAACACATTTTTGCTGCCGGAAAAATTTGGGAGATACCTTTTGAACGCGTCTATTAAGTTCCATATTCGCAAGGCTCGGTCCCAGTTAAGAGTAAATAAAAGGTGAACAGGCCGGTGGTTTGGATGGGGATGGTGTGACAGGTCTGAAAATTGTGAAAACTATTTCTTCATCTAAATTAATTAGTAGAAATCCTGGTTTAGGGGACTGTGCTTTGAGCTCAGGGGCACATGCCTTTTTAACATCCCTTCCCAGAATCCACCAGTATAATAAGCAATTTATATAACCAGGGGTGCCTAGGTATCACAAGCCGTTTTAGAGATTCCTCATTCCCCGTTAGCTCCGTTTTACAAGGGGAGTTTCCATTGTGTTCTTATTCCCAATCTATTCAAGACCAGCTCTGGGGCCCCCAAGTGTGGATCAGAGGCCTCCAGAGCAACTTCCCCCATCCCCCCAGATGTGCCTCCAGGGAATAGACTAGCTCAGTGACCCCGCCCCAAGATGATGGGAGTTGGCCTTGTGTTCTTATTATCTATCTATTCAAGATCATCTCAGGGGCCCCTGATGTAGATCAGGGCCACAGAGCAGCTCATGCTTCACCCAGGGACTAGACTAGCTCATTGGTCCCAGAGATGAGGTCATCAGACTAGCTCAATGGGCCACAGATAGACTCATAGGGCCTTAAACCAGTTCAAGAAGCCCCAGAACAGTTTAAGGCGCCAGATCACTTCAGGGGGCCTCAAGCCAACTTAAGGGGCTCTCACAAGCTCAGCGCCCGGACCAGCTCAGGGTACCCTCAGAACCTAGATCCGCTCTTGGGCCCTAAGATCAGCTCTTGGGGCCCCAGATCAGTTCAGGGGCCTCAAGTCAGGTCAGGGGGCAAGATCAAGTCAGGGGCACTAATTCAGCTCAGGAATCCCTCACCAGCTCGGGGACCAAGCAGTTCAAAAGCCCCAGAGCTGCTCAGGGGACACCAGATCGGCCCATAGGGCACCAGATCAGCCTAGGGGACAAACAATCAGATCAGTGGTCCCCGACCAGCTCGGGGCCCAGATCAGTTCGGGAATACCAGATCAAGTCAAGAGGCACTTAATCAGCTCAGGAGCCCCATACCATCTCAGGGACCCTCACCAACCCCTGTGGGCCCAGCTCAGCTCAAGGCCTGGGAACTGCTCAGGAAATCACGTAATTAACCTAGGAGGCCCGGGTCAGCTTAAAGGGCATCATATTAGCCATGGGGCACCAGACTAGCTCAGAGGGAATAAGATGGGCTCAGGAGACACACTGATGACTCAGCAGGCTCCAGATCGACTCAGGGGGCATTAGTTAAGTTCAGGAGGCAGTATATCTGCTCAGGGTGCACCAAATCGATCTGCACAGGGGGCATGTTCAAGTCAGGGGCACTAAATCAGCTCAGGGATCCCTCACCAGCTCCGGGCCCAATCGGTTCAAAAGCCCCAGAGCTGCTCAGGGGACACCAGATGCCCATAGGGCACCAGATCAGATCCGGGGACAAACAATCAGATCAGTGGTCCCCGACCAGCTTGGGAATACCAGATCAGGTCAGGAGGCACTTAATCAGCTCATGAGCCCATACCATCTCAGGGGCCCTCATCAGCCTCTGTGGGCCCAGCTCAGCTCAGGGCTTTAGATCTGCTCATGAAATCACGTAAGGAGGCCCAGATCAGCTGAAAGGGCACCAGATTACTCAGGGGGGCATCATATGGGCTCATGAGGCACCAGATCGACTAAGGGGCATTAGTGCAGCTCAGGTGGCACCAGATCGATCCGCTCGTGGTCCAGATCAGCTCCCAGCCCCCCAGACTATGGCAGGAGCCTAAATCAGCTCAGGGAGCAACATAACAGCTCAGGGGACACAAGGTGGGCTCAGGGCCCACCAAACCAGCTCAGGGCGGGGGGACCAGACCATCTAAGGAGACATCAATAATCAGTTGAGGAGGCACCTAATCAGCTGAAGAGGCACCATATTGACTTAGGATACAGAATCAACTTGGGGAGGCATGAGATCAGCTCGGGGGCCCGAATCAGCTCAAGGGGCACTAAATCAGCTATCAGGGCACCAAACAAGCTCGGAAGCATTAGACTAACTCAGAGAGCATTATATAGGTTCAGGAGGCACAATTATTTGCTCAGTGGGGCACTCGATTGACTCAGGGGCACCAGATCAGCTTAGAGGGAAAGTAATCAGCTCAAGGGGCCAAGACCAGCTGAGAGGCCACGAGATGAGCTCAAGGAGCACCAGATTGGCTTCACCTGTACGATTGTTGGCGACGATGATGCAATAGGTAGACATACTAGGTGCCCATACTCTTCCCGGGTGCTTGGAAAGGCGACAGAATGCCCTAGCTGACCGCGAAAGGTATTAAGTTGTCCAACAATAGTTTCAATCGCTACATGCGGTCCCGTTAAATCTAGGTTCAACGGCTAGGGCTCTAAATTTCGAGCGGCACGGCCCAAATTGGGTACACCACCTGGCAATCAAAAGGGCACCCTGGCAGTGATGGGGGCACGTGCCCCCTGTGCCTTCCTGGCTGCACCCCTGGACAGTACTCCGGGAGGCATTAAATAAGCTCAGGGGCCCGGATCAGCTCAAGGGGCACTAAAACAGCTAAAAGTACACCAGGCAAGCTCGGAGGCATCAAACTAACTCAGAGAGTATTTTATAGGTTCAGAAGGCACACTTATTTTCTCAGGAGGGCACCAGATTGACTACGAGGGCACCAGATCAGCTCAGAGGGCACATTATCAGCTCCAGGGGGCACCAGATGAGCTTCGTCCGTACGATTATTGGCGACGATGAGGCATTATCTGGAAACGGATTACGTGCCTATGCTCTTCCCGGGTGCTTGGAAAGGCGACAGAATGCCCTAGCTAACAAAAAAGGCACTTAGTTGTCAAAAAATAGTTGAAATCGCTAAATGCAGTCTAGTTACATCTAGGTTCAACGGCGCAGGGCACTAAATTTCGAGTGGCACGGACCAAAGAGGGTACACCACCTGGCAATCAAAAGGGCACCCGGCATCGATGGGTGCACGTGCCCCCTGTGCCCCCTGGAGGGTAGATAAACTCCGGGAGGCATTAAATAAGTTCAGGGGGCCCGGATCAGCTCAAGGGGCACTAAAACACCTAATAGGGCTGCAGGCAAGCTCGGAGGCATCAGACTAACTTAGAGAGCATTATATGTATAGGTTTAGAAGGCACAATTATTTATTCAGGGGAGGGGGGCACCAGATTGACTACGAGGGCATCAGATCAGCTCAGAAGGCACATGATCATCTCCAGGGGGCACCAGATGAGCTCCACCCGTACGATTATTGGCGACGATGAGGCATTATCTGGAAACGGATTACGTGCCTTTACTCTTCCCGGGTGCTTGGAAAGGCGACAGAATGCTTTAGCTGACCAAAAAGGCACTTAATTGTCATACAGTAGTTGAAATCGCTAAATGCGGTCTAGTTCCATCTGGGTTCAACGGCGTAGGGCTCTAAATTTCGAGCGGCACGGCCCAAAGGGGGTACACCACCTGACAATCAAAAAGGCACCCGGCACCGATGGGGGCACGTGCCCCTGTGCTCCCTGGCTGCGGCCCTGGACAGTAGATAAACTATGGGAGGGCACTAAAACAGCTAATAGGGCACCAGGCAAGCTCGGAGGCATCAGACTAACTCAGAGAGCATTATATAGGTTCAGAAGGCACAATTATTTTCTCAGGGGGGCACCAGATTGACTACGAGGGCATCAGATCAGCTCAGAGGGCACATGATCAGCTCCAGGGGCCAAGACCAGCGCTCAGGGGGCACCAGATGAGCTCAAGGGGCACCAGATTAGCTCCGCCCGTACGGTTATTGGCGACGATGAGGCATTATCTGGAAACGGATTACGTGCCTATGCTCTTCCCGGATGCTTGGAAAAGCGACAGAATGCCCTAGCTGACCAAAAAGGCACTTAATTGTCAAAAATAGTTTAAATCGCTAAGTACAGTCTAGTTCCATCTAGGCTCAACGGCGTAGGGCACTAAATTTCGAGCGGCACGGCCCAAAAAGGGCACACAACCTGGCAATCAAAAGGGCACCCCGGCACCGATGGGGGGCACGTGCCCCCTGTGCCCCCCCTGGCTGCGCCACTGAAAATCAGTATGCAGGCAAGGAAACAAGAAATACAGAGCCAGTTCATGGCTTTCTGCGGGGTACGGCTTGGTTCAGGCTCCAGCAGAGCCGGTTGAAGTCAACGTCACATCCTTCGTATCCTGAGGTCAACAGAATGATATTTACTCACGTTAACCGAATCACGTTCAATCATACATCATTTGAAAGCCCCTTTCAAGACCATTCCGAAACTGGTCTTTATTATGCTCTATCGTGTTGCGGTCCTGAGGTAGAGCGCAAAATGTGCCGCAAAAATCCATTTTGGCCGTAATGCATTAAATGCCCTCGACTTTAACATGGGACAAAACGGATCACCAACAGACTTGTTGAGTCGCGACTCAGAGTCGGAGTCGACTCTGATTCGACTCAAATTTCCTTGCTTCAGAGTTGAGTCGACTCACTTCCAGATCTGGGTTGAGTCTGAGTCGATTCAACTGCTCAACCAGTTGAGTCGAGTCAAAATCAGAGTCAGCCTCTAAGCTGTGAGTCGACAGTTGAGTCGACTCAGCGCTCTATTTTCTTAACATATGTAATCACATGGCTGACATTTTACAAATTTTCGCAACTAATTTTGAGGGATTTCATATCGCAATTTGCTAATAATAGGTAACTTATTAATTTCATATTCACACTACACCCATCCCAGGACCAGTCATTAACAAAAATACGTTGTGTAAAATATGCAGCTTCAAAAGCACACATATTTCCCAGTTATTTTCCATTTAATATAAGCAGTAGCATGCAAAATCATACAGACAAATGCAATTTTGCACACATTCAGACATTCAGACATTTGGCTTTCAGGGTGCACAACATAAAAAGTTCTAAGCTGATAATCATGCAATAATTCTCTCTTAGGAAACCACATCTTTATATTATATTTTCTTCCTTTGGTTGACTGAAAACACTAAAAAACTAAGTGATATAAGCGCCAGATGGAGGGTACCAAAAAATCTTGTTTTGCACATAAAACTTGAAATGGATCAAAACGGAAACTTAAAACTTCAATTAGCTGTTTTTTCAAAGTACTTGATTTGTCGTGGTTTGAGGACATCCTCTGGTAGATAATATAAACACCGACGACACAGCACTATACCTACTCTTCTCTTATACGGAAAGTAAAACTCAGTCCTACCTCTGGCATTCTCTACACTTCAAGTCTCTCACAAGCCACCACCTTTTACATTATGTTGATTATCATTTACCTATTTAGCACCCAAGATACCTGTACTTAATTTAGCACCCACTGCACAACATACTAATGCACCCCACGCCGCGCGCCACGCCAGTCACAAAACCATCATTGTGCGCCACAATATATTAGGTTTACTTTGCTTTGTAGCCTGAGGGCAAGATCACTTTTCTAGGACTGCAGATTTTCTCAGGTTTTTTAAAGTCATTTGGCTTTTGCAGTGCTATTTATTGTCACCTTTTGTGTCATCGGAGGTTAGGTTCGCGCAAGGCCGGTTCGCGTAATGCCTTCAGTGCGCCATCTGTAGTATTTACCACAGCGTTTTCGGGAGGACGACGCGAGCGTTCATTGGGTTCATGGTTTTGTTTTTGATTGAGGTGGTGCAAAGATTCGGTTCGACGCGGCTCAGTATTTATTTCTAATATTAATTTGTCACAGGATTGTTCAGAAAGCAGGAAGGGCAGGAATTGCCTCTCAAAATGTCAAATTTTAACATATTGAGTCCTGTTCTTGTGTTTGAAACCTCGCTTATTGCCTCAATTATGACTTAACTCATGAAGGACATCTTTCAAAATGAAAAGCCTTCAGGCCCTTCATCTCACCCACGTGTTCACGTTTAGCACCTATCTTCATTCCTATTATGCAGACATAATTTATGGCATGGATTAATGCATTACAATTGACGTTGCATTGAAAGAAATGTGCAGTCATTAAATATTTAATCCCATGAATAAATGTCCTGGAATTTGTGTACTATTAAAGGAAATGTGCATTTTTGTGTACATAATTGGCCACCATTCTGAGCCGGAGTCGACTCTGTCTCAATGTTTAGTTGAGTCGGAGTTGAGTCGACTCACTTCTGAATTTGGGTTGAGTCGAGTCGGCTCACCATTTTCAACACAGCGAGTCGAGTCAGAGTCAGCCTTTAGGCTGAGAGTCAGAGTTGAGTCGACTAAAACAATTGAGTCATCAACACGTCTGATCACGAAAATCGGGGACAGTTGATTTCGCCTAAAATCAGTGTGCAAGCCAGGAAGCATGAAATAAAGTACCAGTTTACGGCCTTTTGCGGGGCACAGCTTGGTTCAGGCTCCAGAGGCTGTTGAAATGAACGTCAAATCCTTGGTATCCCGAGGTCAACAGAATGATATTCGCTTCCTTCAACCGAATCACGTCAAATCATCACCATTTAAAGGCCCTGCGGAGACAATTCCGAAACTGGTCTTTATTTTGCTCTATCGTGTCATGTTTCTGAGATACAACACAAAATGTGCCTCAAAAAATCAATTTTGGTCGTAACGCATTAACCTTCGCCCGGGTGGGGGTCTTTTTAACCCCCCTCGGGTTTTTCCGAGGTGACCAAAAAAACGGCGGCGCGCAGCTCCGCCAAACTTGGTCTAGCTGTTCCTTCATTATTTCTACATCTTTACTGAAAATTTTAGCTCAAGGTCATATCAGGTCAGGTCACCAGGCCAGGTGAAGTGACCTCACCTCAAAAATACTTAGGACCGCATAACTAAAAGAAGGGTTAATCGATCAAGTTGAAACTCATACACATATTGGGCCCACAAGGAGCTACAACATTTGTTCCGGGATTTTTGATATTGGTGACCTAAGGTCATGTGCAGAGCATGACCTCCCCATTGTAAATACATGGGGAAAATCACGAAATGAGATTTTCTCAGTAAGTATAAATTGAATCAACTTCAAACATCGGTTGCGACTTGCTCTTAGCCCATTTCTGAAGCTAATGCCAAAAATTTTGACTTGTGACCTTTAAAAGGCCACCTTAGGTCAAATAAGCATTTTTTGTGTTTTCTCTATAAATTTTAAATAAACTAAGATACAGCTTTTATTTTGTCACCAAAGTGTTTGTATAGTCACTGGAAGTCAAATGATATAAATCATGACGATACCAGGTCAAGTTGGGTCAGATCGTTGACCTGGGTTAGGTCAAATTCTTAAATTTGACCTGAGATAGCAATATTATATATCATTCGATTCGTATTGACGAGAGGATTATAATGGTGCATAAACTATGGCTGTGTCTTGTTTGGTTTTGAACCTATTAGCGAAAAAGTAAACGCCCTTATGAATGGGTGGCTATGGACATTCCCAAGAATATGCCCAATATTTAGTGACCTGTAGCTCCCTAGGCTTTGATCTGACACAAAATAAATGACATTTTAATGAAAGGCACATCTCAAGAGCTTTCGAATGGTGTTAGAAAAATGTTTCTAGCTATCATAGTTTCTGAGATATATGAGGTTTTCCTAGTACACCTCATATTAGCGATTTTGACCTATTTTGACCTCTGGTGACCTTGATATTGACCTGAAAAGAAAAATGAAAGAAGTATTTTCGATATAATTTTCAAAAAGCTTTCGATTGCTGTTTTGATATTTTTCTAGCTCTCTTAGTTTTTGAGATCGTTGGGGTCTTTTTTAACCCCCCCACCAGGGGGGGCTAAAAAGACTTTCTTCTTTCTCCTTGATTTTTGTTGCGTTTCACGTGTCTTAATAGCTCCTTCAAGAAAAAAGCTTCTGCGGCGGGAATATTGAAATACTTCCGGATGGCTAATTTACAGAACAATAAAAAACAAGTTTTGTGAAAGAGAACATCAGCACCGGAGATTAAAGAAAATAAAAAATATGCAACAATTAAACATCAGTGAAGCAAGATCAACGATGTCACAGACAAGATGGAGCACAAACAACGAAATTTATCACATCGAAGACGAAATGAAAACGAAGCCGTAGAATCGAACACTTTCATCCTCATATTATTTTAGTTTAAATGTTCGAAGTGTGTGTGCGATTGTGTGTGTGTGTTTTTTTTACCGGTACCTAATCCTTATCCTTATCCTTACTCTACCTGGAGGCAGTGAGCGCATGCGCCTGTGGCTGCAGCGACCCCTCCAGGTAGAATCCCATCCTCTTGATCCTCACCTTTCCTCATCCTTAACATCTCCTTCCATAGTTTATAATCACTTCATACTCATTGCAGCGACACTTTAAAAGCCACCTCATTTGTGTGGAAGTGTGAGAAATACATGATACATGATACAGGGCGAAGGTGGCTCGTACCCGCCACCGGGGCAAGGGTTAAATGTCATTGACTTTAACATGGGACCCAACGCATCACCAAAACAAAACCAACATCACTTAAAGGGCTTTTAAAGGGAATTGGCACCTTGGTTGAATCCTGGAATTTAGTGAAATCAGGCGTACTTTTAGCCAAAAATAATGAAACCACTCATGATTGCTCTGAAAAATGTTCAATAAGCTCAATATTTTGTTTTAAAAATGCTTCGCTAGGAAAATAAATAAACATCTGCCTGTGGATGATGTCATGATCTGGCAACCACTACCATACTTGAAATGCTTCAAGGGCTTCTATTGGCTGATGCTCATCGTGACATCAGCATATGTCGTCACACCAGCAGCTCACAACAATGGCCGCCCGGCGAGGGGTGGATGAGGGGTAGGTGTCAGGTAGGTTTTAGCTTTTTTCTACGAAAATATGGAATTCCAAGACAAATCATATATGGAGTACCGGGTTTTCCGACTTGCTTTACAACTTGGCTATCTCAGTTAAAATCACGTTATGAAGGTGCCACATTCCCTTTAAATGGTGTATGATTTGGCATGTTTACAGTTCACGGTTAACGTGAGTGAATACCATTTTGTTGACTTCGGGATACGAAGTATTTGACGTTAACTTCAACGGCTTCTGGAGCCTGGACCAAGCTGTGCCTCGCAAAAAGCCGTGAACTGGTGTTTTATTTCATGCTTCCTGGCCTGCATACTGATTTTAAGCAAAACCAATTATCCCCGATTTTGGTGATGCGTTGGGTGCCATGTTAAACTCGCCAACAGTTAATCACTGCCGCCTGCTGTTAAAGGGAGATACGCAAAAAATTATTATTGTGGTTTCTTGCTATTTGAAAAATTCTTATTACGAAACTGTCAATTATTTTTGTATCTTCGGCAAAATTTTGGGAGGCCACTCACTTATTTTCGAAATAGGTCAACAGTTCCGATAAAATGCTGAAACATTCACCCATCACTTACTTTTCGAAAACTATTTTAAGTTGAAAAGTAATGCTTCTTGTACTAAAAATGTATGTTCTGCTGTATTTTTATTTCGAATTAATTTTCCAAAGCCTTTAAAAAATCTATAAAATGAATTAGTTTGCCCTAGAAACGTAAAAACATAATTACTCAAGTCTTCAGCGTTTCGTACCTCGGGTCTTGAGTCGTTTTCTGCTTCAGCCCCAGGATGACACAACTTTTGCGTCAGATAGTTCACGTGACCCCGGTATGAGAATTCCCAGGCTTATGATTGGTTAATTGTGATTTCTTTTAAGCCCCATATTTCTGTTTCAAAAGAGTTTTTGGATGTTTTCTTTTCTTAATTAATTTTTTCCTGTAGTAGTCCGAAGTTCTACATTAGTGTTTAGGATAGATATGACCTAATTTTTAGAGATATTGATAGCCTTAGCCGGGAATACGTCATTTAAACCGATATGAGGTGTACCGGTAAAGTCGTCTAGAAATGTTTACTTTGAGAGCAATTTTAAGGCATTTTCAGGCCGAATTCGCAAAAATGAGAATAGGACTTTTGAAACACCTTTTTGTGACCTTTGATTTAGCTAATAATTTTTTTCGCGTATCTCCCTTTAATACATTACGGCCATAACGGATTTTTACGGCTTGTTTGTGCTCTATCTCAAGAACACCACGCGATAGAGCAATGTAAAGACCTGCTTCGTCATGGTTTCGGCAAGGGCTTTCAAATGATGTATGATTTGAGGAGGTTATAAAAATCCTGAACATCAATCTGAATATCGAATATCGAACTCTTGCTGTTTTCACAGGCATCACTGACGATGGATGGGTTCTTAACCTCAATACTCGTATTGATATTGAATATTGGTCAGAGAGTAAGCACTGAGATCTTGGTCTTTAAGCTGTTCAGAACAACTGTGATGACACCGGAAACAGGATTAAAACGTTATATGTCCACAAGTTTTGCTACACTTTTACGGGTGCTCGTTACATTTTTCATGAATTTGTGCATCCGTTATGTTTTTTCATATTTCAGTGAAAATTCACACTCATTATACGAGAACTCGCAACCCGGCATGAGCGAGCCACTGGGCGAGTCTCATCACCCCAACCAACGCCGAGCCGAGGCAGGGCAAAGTGAGACTCCACACAGAACAGAGACGACCGATCGCTCGTTCTCTCCTCATTCACTTTCTCCTCGCGGGGCTAGGGTCGCCGCAGTTTCCGCTGACTGCCGCGGCGCGGCGCTGCTATCGCGCCGGCCGCCGACGCGTACGACGCTGACGATGCCAGTGTCTGCCGACCGCGCGCAGTGCCAGTGCCCGCGAGGAGGTAATTCGTGGCGATGAATCCGGCCTGTGCATGTGTGCTGGCGGCGCTGGCGCTGGGCGTTGCCGTGGGGTCGCCCGCCAACGAACAACAGGCTGATGGGTACGACACTGTGCAGTATGCTCCTTCAAAAGCAGAGATCGCCGAAAAAGTCCAGGAGCTGTTCAAAGAGTTCTTCGAATGGCGCCTGGAAGATAATCCGGAGTTCGCCTCGCAGGTGGGTGCCGTGGCTAATAAGAAGATAATCCAGCCTATGAGCGCGAGCGAATTGAGTTGGTGATGGCTGAAGGGCAATATGTAAAATCCGATACCTTCTCGTTGAGAGTGCGTGGGTTTTTTTGTCTTCCGTCTGATTACACAAATGTGAATATATTCGACCATTTCAATGGTGGTTCCGGTGCCACCTGCTCCTGAAATTCCTGTGAACTCTGTAAATCAAACATTGAAGAGGAATTGCAGCTGCAGCCGGTGGGGGAATTGTACAATAGCACACATTATTGCTGCGTCAATAATCTGCATTCGCTCTGAGGCCGCTCTCTCGCGGTTGTCCACGCCCAGTCGTTTCCACGGTGTCTCTCACTTGTGGAGGGCGCGGTCCCCACGCTTTCGTAATGGCTGGGCTGGTGGGAAGGGCAGCTCGTTGTACGAGCTGTCCATCGACACTGCTATGAGGTGATATCGTGACTAATTGCGGGCTTTTAAGGGAGCGCCCCACCTCTATAATGGGTTTCGAACTGAGGTAGCAGTTTCGTAGAGCGTCCGGAGGAACCACTATTGGCATAACTCATTTCATCCAAAAGCTCTCTATATTAAATGTCCGCACACTTCCTCTAAAAAATAGTTCGAAAGGACAGGCCTTAACACCCACCCCGGTGCGCCTCCGAGCCACCTTCGCCCTGGCGGGGGTTTTCAAACACCCCTCGTTCTCGGCTCTTATACGGAATAGCGAAAAAACGCAAAGGCTAGTGGATAACCCATAAAAATGAATGAAGAAACTACATCAGTCACTTTTTGGTTCTTGGGGCATTCCAGGACAGATCGACCAAGGCTTGACACCACCATGTCTAGAAAAATCTGAAACTTTGTCTCCGGGGTAGTTTTGGGCCAGAAACACGCCTGTGAGAATCTCAGCCCCTCCGACCAACGGTGACCGAGTTATAGCCCGAGGCACTTTCGGGAGGTCACGTTGTAGACTCATCTTTGATGCTTCATAACTCAACAACGCATCACCTGATTAACAAGTTTTGTATATCTTTGAACTCGTCTTGAATTATAGTTTATTTTGAAAAAGAAAATGTTAAAATTTGAAAATTTTTGACTTTTAATTTGTTTGACCTTTTCCTTTTTGACCTAGCTTGACCTTTTCCCAGTTGAAATTGCCCTTTTAGACACCTCAAAAATGTTTCTTCATAAAATATCTTTTGATAGCAAAAATAAAAAAATGCGTTCTTGCTATTAGTTCCGAATATTTAGCACCTAAGGTAGGTATGTACACGGTTTTTGACCATTGCAGTAGTACAGCCTTATGTTTAACGCCGCAAATATAGCGATTGCTTTTGTAATCGGTCGCTGGAAATCATACTCCATTGTCTTTACGAAATTTTAATCGTACAAGTATCCGAATTTATGACATTTAACACGCGCCCACCCGAGGGGTGGGCAACCGGCCTCCTCAGGTTTCCACAGGTAGTAAAAACACCTTCGCGCAGCGCCACCGTACTTCATGTACCTCTAACTCGAAATTTTTGCAGCTTCTGGCAAAATTTTAGGTCTGGGTCATACCAGGTCAGACCACCAACCCAGGTCAAGAGACCTAACCTCAAACTTTGGGAGGTGCATAAATCATATCAAATTTAGCCTATCGTGGTTAGAATCGCATTACATAGTAAGATCGCCTAGCAAGATAATTTTTCGTAGCAGGATTTCTATATCGATAACCGGGAGCAGGGCAAAGGTCATGATCTTTCCATTATAAATGCATGGGGCGATTAGTAAATTTTGATAACTTGCGAGAATTGAGAATTGTCGAGAATTGCGATGGAGGTTGTATTTTTACATTGTCGTGTCTGACTTGCCACTGCAGTTTGATTAATATTCTTTTTACCATACAGACCTAAGCCTGGCTCTAGGCCAAAGCAGGTTAATTTTGACATTTGACTAGGCAATATTATAAGATACATAATCCGTTTGGGCTCAACAAGAGTGTTCCAATGGTGCTGAACTTTTCTTTCTACGGCTCTTCTCTGTCACCTATTATGCCACAAAATTTAGGTTTCCACTTAGTTCCCGTAAGAAATACTGTGACCTTGAGCAACCTCAAAGGCGACACGACCAAACGATTGTATGTAACATATTCGGTAATGATTAAAACTGGCTATTTAGCGGCATCACTCCCAGTGCACTGTGTCATTATTTATCTGGGATTCTCGGATCCGTGTCAGCTATGAAATGATCACCTTGTAAAAATATCATGAGGCAACCTGTTCAAGCGACCAAGTCGAATGCGTTACAATTTCAGGACATTTTGTCGAATATATGAGCAGATTCAAATTACTTTTTGGGAATGAAAGCCTTTCAGACACGTTTGTTTACATTGCATGAATCCTCTCAAACATATGCTGTGCTGCACTGGATCAGCTTGCATCGATACTATTTTCCATCTCCGGGAACGATGTAATTGTGTGAGTTAGTGGTGCTCATAGGATAAGTTATACTTGTTTCAATTATTGATAAGGTCGCGACATCTTTGTAAATTTTCGTTTAAGGCTGAAAGGTTCATTATTAATAAGTTCATTTGCCCTCGTCCCCTCGAAACAAGGAATCCCCTTTTATCACTTTTAATGGCTGCAGTTTTTCTGTTTATAAATATTGCCCAAGTTGTTGCCAGTTCAGTTTTTTTATACATTTTGTACAAGTTGTTCTCAGTTCGATTGTTGGAGTCGGTGTCTCACTAGTCATCAATGGACTTGTCACGGAGACCCCGACCCCACCATCCGAACGAGCAACTCCCACAACGAAGGGTTGATTTTAGAAGCCAACGTTTAACGTCCCACACAGCACAGGGACGGCCGCCCCGCTCAGGTCACCCTCTCACCAGTCAGTTGCCAGCCGACCTGTACGTCGGGTAAGCTATTGAGCGCCGGAGCGTCTCAGCGGAACCGATCCCAAGCCTGGACATGCACTGCCACTGCATGCTTCTGAGCCGCGGGCCGGAGCCCAACGCTCTACCAACTGAGCTACCGGGGTGGCAAGGAGGCGGTTTAAGGAGTAGGTGTCTCACTAGAGTCATCAAGGGACTTTTACGGAGACCCTGACCCCACCACCAAAACGAGCAACTCCCACGATAAAGTGTTAATCAAGGAAACAAAGTTGAAAGTCCCACAAGTCATAACGACGACCGTCTACCTCAGGTCACCCCTCACCACTGAGTTGCCTGCTGGCCTTCAGCATTTATGGTACCTACCACCTCCCAGTTGACCTAAATTATTTTTCCAGAAGTTGCAAAATGTTGTGTTAGAGGTAGATGGAGTACGGTGGCGCTGCGCGAAGGTATTTTTTTACTACCTGTAGAGACCTGAGGAGGCCGGTTGCCCACCCCTCGGGTGGGCGCATGTTAATTGTCATAAATTCGGATACTTGTACGATTAAAATTTCGTAAAGACAATGGAGTATGATTTCCAGGGACCGATTACAAAGCACTCGCTATATTTGCGGCGTTAAACATAAGGCTGTACTACCGCAATGGTCAAAAACCGTGTACATACCTACCTTAGGTGCTAAATATTCGGAACTTATAGGAAGAACGCATTTTTTTATTTTTGCTATCGAAATATATTTTATGAAGAAACATTTTTGAGGTGTCTAAAGGGCAATTTCAACTGGGAAAAGGTCAAGCTAGGTCAAAAGGAAAAGGTCAAACAAATTAAAAGTCAAAAATTTACAAATTTTAACATTTTCTTTTTCAAAATAAACTATAATTTAAGACGAGTTCAATGATATACAAAACTTGTTAATCAGGTGATGCGTTGTTGAGTTATGAAGCATCAAAGATGAGTCTACAACGTGACCTCCGAAAGTGCCTCGGGCTATAACTCGGTCACGTTGATCGGAGGGGGCTAAGATTCTCACAGGCGTGTTTCTGGCCCAAAACTACCCCGGAGACAAAGTTTCGATTTTTTCTAGACATGGTGGTGTCAAATTGAAATATTTTTGGTCGTTTTGTCCTGGAATGCCCTCTTGTCAATATTGAGGGCATGACTGGTCAATGAAGGCAAAAGAATTTTTGAGCTCTAGCGTCTGAGAGAGTTGAGTTAGAATCAATGTTTAGGTACCATTCGCTTCCTCTCATCACGGCAATCCCAATGATGTTTGCTATGACTATACTAGGTCAAACATAAAAATGACCTAAGGTCAGGTCAAGGTCACCATCTGACCTAGCATACTCAATATGAATATCAATCGACTCGCAATAATTCTTCAAATGTATGTAAAAAATCAAAATAAAAGCTTATTCATCATTTCCTGCAAAGTTATTCACCCAAGTTTGAAATAGGTCATCTGGGACTTAAGTAGTCCCAGATGACCTCTCAGAGGTCACAGTTCCAAACTTGCAACATGAACCGGGAAAGGGACCTAGGATACTACGATCTGGATAATAGGAAGGTGTTCTAAGCCGTATCTACATAGATGGGGCTACATTTCACCCAATTCCTGTTTTCCCACGCATTTCTAATGGATAGGTTGGGTACCTGACCCTAGGTTTTCGATTTACAAAATCCCGGAATATATTTTGTAGTGATCGGCGGGCGCATTATGTTATGTGATTTTCAATTCGATAGATTAACCCTGTGCTTGCTTATGTTATTTTAAACTTTTTTTGTATTTGAAGTCACTAGACGTGCACTGGTGACCTGCCCTCAGATGACCCAACCTTAAAATTTCGGAAAAGCTGCAGAATTGATCGGAGATAATGTGCGCCAAGTCCGACGGCGTTTCGCACGGCCATTTTTGGTGCCGTGGGCAAAACCCGAGGGGGTGTTCAAACACCCCCACCTGAGACAGTGGCGGATCTAGCCGGTCGGTTTGGAAGGGGCAAACCAAAGTCGAAAAGCAAAAAAAAACGTCACGCAGTGAAAACAGCGCTACAATATCGCTTCTCAGTAGAATTTTTGGTATGTGAGGCGAAAAGCAAAGCAAAAAAACGTCACCGGGTGAAAAACAACGCCTCAAGATACTTTTTTCCTATCTAAGGCCCCGTATTTCTGCTGAACTTAACTGGTTCTGTTTGAAGTTGAGAGTTGAAGCACCAAAATCTTGCTTTCAAGCTAAAAAGGAGTGGGAGGAAAAAGGAGGTCGATCGCTTTAGAGGGGGGGCCGCAAAAACATAGTTTTGCCCAGAGCTTTTCCGTTTGGGGGAGGCGCAAATGCCTTTTTGGCCCCCCTGGATCCGCCACTGACCTGAGAGGGGTAAAGGGGTAGTCTTCCCCTATGTTAAAGCTCCAAAAATACTGCTTGCAGTTAGCATAAATCTGGAATTCGGGAAACTACAATTTTTGGAGTGGCTTTCGGCGTTGAATGCCAAAAATTGTCTGTTTTTCTCATAATTTCTGACGTCATCAAAAAAGTTTTCAAAGTTTTTAAAATGCAACCATTGGTCAAGGCCAAAAGATAGGTTCGCTCATGGGGGAACCGAATGGGGGTGGGGGGCACCATTGACATTTTAGTGCCGATGTATTAACACTCGATGCCTTATTATTACAACCGATGTTTACGTAATGTAGACTAAATATTTCTAAAAACTTCAGACTATCAAAATCTGGAAAAAGTATTTGCAATTTTTCACTGCCACAAAAAACAAACTTAGTGTAAAATTACCTGTCTGATCAAACATGAAATGATCGCTCGCTGGCCAGCATCATGGGTGCAAATCCTGGGAGGTTGGGGGAGGACTCCCCTCTGGGTTTCGGGCCTCCCATGGGTTTTGTATGGGGCTTGTATTGCCGTGCCAGCGTTAACCCACTCAGAACCGCAGTGGCGGCGGATGCTATTTTCGGATGGGGCAAAAATTTTCCAGGGGGCCCCTTGACGATGGGCCCCCTCGGCAGGCGTGGTTTGGGACGTGCTGCCTGAGGTCAGAGGCATAAGTGCAGGGGCGGATCTAGGGGCTCAGGGGCTTCAGTCCCCCTTGCCCCACTTTTCGCCATTGTTCGCCTTCCCCCTTCGCCATTTTTCAAAGTTCAGCCACCCCCTAGCAAAATCCTGGTTTGCTCCTGTATAAGCGTCACAAATAGTAAAAAAATTGCTCTCTTCAAAAATGGCTATTCCTCCCTGTTGTTTAGTTGCCCGTGTAAAAAATGAGATAGACTGAGACCAAGCTGAGACCCGAGACCAGGCCCGGGGCCCCCTGAGACCAAGCTCGGGGCCCCCTGAGATCAAGCTCGGGGCCCCTGAGACCAAGCTCCGGGCCCCCTCATACCAAGCTCAGGGCCCCTGAGACCAAGCTCGGGGGACCCTTGAGACGAAGCTTGGGGGCTCCTAGAGATCAAGCTCGAATGCCCCTGAGACCAAGCTCGGGGCCTCTGAGGCCAAGCTCGGGGGCCCCTGGGACCAAGTTTGGGGGCCTCTGAAGCCAAGCTTGGAGGCCCCTGAAACCAAGCTCAAGGCCCCCTGAGACCAATCTCGGGGGCCCCTTAGACTGATCTGGGAGGCCCCCTTATACCAAGCCTGGGGGCCCTTGAAACCAATCTCGGAACCCCTGAGGTCAAGTTCAGGGGCCCCTGAGACTAAGCTTGGGGGCCCCTGAGACCAAGCTCGGGGGCCCGCTTAGACAAGCTCCGGATCCCTTTAGACAAGCTCGGGACCCCTGAGACCGAGCTCGGGGGGCTCCGTTAAGGCTAAGCTTGGGGGCCCCTGAGACCAAGCTCGCGAGGAGGGGCAGGACACAGCTCGGGGCTCCCTGAGACCAGGAGTGGGGGCCCTGAAACCAGGCTTGGGGGCCCCTTAGACCAAACTCTGGGCCTCCCTGATACCAGGCTCGAGGGACCCCTTTAGGCTAAGCTTGGGGGGCCTCTAAAGGCCAAGCTAGAGGGTTCCTGAGCCCAAGCTAGAGGGGCCCTCGAGCCCAAGCTCAGGGGCCCCTGAGATAAAGCTCGGACACTGTTTAAACCGAGAAACTGTTGAGGGCTCAGTCAGGTCATTCATGAACATTCAGAAAAGAACCAAGCTAAAATTGCGTAGTTTTTCCAGGGGCCCCCTCTGATAATTTGGCGGGGGGGCTAACTGCCCCCCTGCCCCCCCTTATCCGCCGCCACTGTAGAACCTCTGGATTGAGAAGAGATTTGCAGCCCTGGCTAGCACTGCGTTTTTCATGAGTGGAAGGGGTGTAAGTACAGGCTGCACTGCGCATTTTTAAATGGCGTTTTTTCTGAAGCAAAAACAAATTTCCGCCATTGAAATGCGCTGGGAAAATAACACTTTGGAAAAGGAAAAAGTGGAAACAATAAAATGTCCAAAAAGGAAAAACTTAGTTTAAAAATGAAAAACGAAATAAGATAATGATAAAGCATTAACACTTTATTTCATTCTTCGTTGAATTGCATATATTTTTACTCATGTGCCCTGCTGTAAACATTTTTGCCGATAGTTACGGAACTTTTCGTGCAAAAGTCGGGGCCTACGTAGCCGCTTTGTAGCCATGGTATGGACTGTTTTTTACGGGACTGTGTTTCATGACTTTTAGAGGTGTGTCGTATTTATGTTTTTATTCTTCATGTTCATCATTTTAGCATTGTATACGCGTGTGCCCTTTTGGGTACTTTGCTTCGGTTGTACAGTGTTTGTCCTCTTATCATGTGTATATAATGTCGATTGCCCTCTATACCGATGTATCATTGCCTTATCTCCTCTATTTTGCCTTTTATTTGGGTCATCCCGTGGACAATGCATTAAATAAATACAAATACAAAGATGGTCCATTCTCCGTACGCGCAAGCGTGGTAAAACCATCCAAGACTGGCAGTGCAACGACGCGTCGCTGCGTTGTGAACGCAGGAACCTAGTGCTTGTCACAGGGGAGACCTATATCGGAATTGGTGGTGCGTCCTGTTAGTGCCACTGCGTCTTTGCACACGCTGACACCTAAGTTATATAACGCTCTGGTAGGCGAGGACCAGAGAGCACTCTCAGCGGGGCAGCTGATCGTGATCTCCGTCTGGCGTAAGCCTCTAAATAGCGCCCGGGTGACCTTGACTTTTGAGTAAAGGTTAGCCGCGGAGTTGTGTTGTTGTTGGGGATCTGCGAGGCTGCCGCTGTTCGCTGTTTCCATGATGCGGCTCTCGTGCTGGTCTGGTGAGAAGCCCAGTGTGTGGAGATGACCGTGATGCAGGGCACAGACGGACACTCTGCCCGTGCTAAACCGCCAGATTCCCTGTCGACTAGTCGCTCTGTCACTTGCTCGCTTGTATTTCCGTTATCAATACGTTTCTCCCCACTTCGGTCTGCTCTCATCTGTCGTTGTCTTGGCGGATGGATGCATCCATTATCGCTAACAAAATGGCATCTAGACGTGCGGGTGACCTTCGAGTTAACCGCACTGAGCTGCTGGAAATCTAAACACGATTGCCATGGACCTGGAAGTATCGGTTTCTGGTGGTCTAGCCAACAGCAACCAGCAGCAAATGCAGCGCAATGGCGGATTTGGTCTGGCCATTTGCTCTTCGCGATAGGCGGCAGTCTGCAGCCGTGTAAACGGAGCCGAGCTGTAGCATCGTGTTTCATAGGCGCAGACTGTTCTTGTATTCCAGTGTTTGAGTCATGCCGTGGAGATTCCGCACATAAGAACTGCTTTCAGACCAAGGCTGAGTTACATTTGCGGAAGTTAAAGGGAATGTGGCACCTTCACAACGTGATTTTAACTGAGATAGCCAAGTTGTAAAGCAAGTCGGAAAACCCGGTACTCCATATTTCATTTGTCTTGGAACTCGATATTTCCGTAGAAAAAAGCTAAAACCTACCTGACACGAGCCCCCATCAGTCCCCCGCCGCCGGCGGCTATTGTTGTGAGCTACTGGTGTGACGACATATGCTGACGTCACGATGAGCATCAGCCAATCGAAGCCCTTGAAGCGTTTCAAGTATGGTAGTGGTTGCCAGATCGTGACATCATCCACGGGCTGATATTTATTTCTTTTTCTAGAGGAGTATTTTTTAAAACAAAATATTGAGCTTATTGTACATTTTTCAGAGAAATCATGAGTGGTTTCATTATTTTAAGCTAAAAGTACGCCTAATTTCACTAAATTCCAGGATTCGACCAAGGTGCCACATTCCCTTTAATGCTTAAAGGGAATAGACCACCTTGTCGAAATTCTAAAAAAGGTCAATGTGTGGACAAAATAGGTGAGAAAATCAGAAAACATTGCATTTCAACCTCCAATCGCTCAAAACAAAGATATCGCTTCTTGTCTTAATACACTAAGTGGACCCAGGCATCTCGTGTAATCACGAATCGGGCAGCTTGCCGTGGTTTGCAACATGTAAGGTAAAGTAGCCACAGTGTCCTGAAAATTTGAAATTTTTAATTGGGCACTGCAACTTTTTCAGATTTTTGGGCCTCACCAGCAGGCTATTGAAAATCGAATTCAGGAGTAGACAGGTCTCTATTTGATAATTAGGAGTGGGCAGGTTCCGGGAGAAACTATAGGATGTGACTTGTTGAAACTTTGCCTGAAAAATGCAGACAACGAATTTTGCACATTGTTGAACAAAAGGTTTGTTTTGACCCCTTTTGGAATTTAGCCATCCCTCTCCACTTAACGCTAAAACAATTTCAGGACCGTGTTTAGCCATGTCATTTGTTCACATTTATCACGTGACATGCGGTGCGACATGGAAAGGCATCTTTCAGTCTTCGAAATGAGATAGTAGGCCCTCTACTTTGAACTTAACAGCATGCGAAAAGTTAATACGGAGTGCTTTGGGTGAAATGAAATAGGCCAATAGTGGGTTCTCGACACGCTCTACAAAACTGTTATCTCAGTTCAAAACCCATATAAGAATGGGACACTCCCTTTAACTTGTGCCGGTTTTGTTATATGCTATTTTGCTAGCCTACAGGCGGGCTAACAAAAACCATTCAATATTCTGATCAGCGTTTTGAGTAACCGGTCCCGGCAGCAAAACCTCATCACCTCTTCTCAGGGAGAGAGAGAGAGAGAGAGAGAGAGAGAGAGAGAGAGAGAGAGAGAGAGAGAGAGGAGGAACCAGTTCCAGTAATCGGCGACCGTCACGCAGAAGTCGCTCCCGGGAGCCGCGTATCTACACCGGTTGTTTGGCGAGGGTAAGTGGTACCATAATCCTGGAAAACATCATTTTTTTGCACGAAAATCTGACGGAATCGGAGGCTTTGGGTGGCAAATGTTTGTTGCCCGTGGATCCACCACTGCGATGGGTGACGAACAGGTGGGCAGGCGAGCTGCTAACCCCGCGGGAACGTCTAAACTCTTGGCTAATATCAAACTGTAATCAACTGCGACCACAATTTGGCCACAATTCTAATCAACGTGTCCCCTGTCTCCAGGTGACATATACTTAATTTCCATGAAGTCACCGAGTTCATCAAGTGCTGTTTTCACAAACACTTTAGCACGCACCGTGCTAAAGTATTTGTGAAATTGCGCTTGATGGACTCTATCGGGAGTCCGATCCACATTGCATTTTGGCTATGGAGACTAGGTTATATTCTGTCTGGCACCGAGCCACCCGGGCCTGCATGGGTTCGCATGGGGTGACTCGGGCAGAGCAACGAGAGATCATTGTGTTCAAGGCTTATATGGTTTATCTTTCTTATGTCCTCCAGGTAAACTGGCCAACGTCGTCACTGTGAGATCCCGGATGGGTGTATTGCTCGTTATCGTCCTAATTGTGCGCCATCCAACCTAGCCGAAAACGAACGGGTGGTAACGAATGGCCGTCTTTTTTCAGCAATAGGTGAGGATAAGGTCATATGATACAGTTTTCTCGGGATGAGCTGTAACTTCCAAAGACAGGCCACGCCCATGAGTGCGTGGCCTGTCTTTTTTTTTTGTACTGCTTTATGTTTTATGGGGTGCAATATATACTATGGTTTCAAATATCACTACAGTATGTATAAAACGGGAGTCGTTCGATAGCTTATTCATTTTTTATATGATGTTACCAG
This sequence comes from Lepas anatifera, assembly GCA_034440635.1. NCBI lineage: Eukaryota > Metazoa > Arthropoda > Thecostraca > Lepadidae > Lepas > Lepas anatifera. The sequence goes on from JAOTON010001356.1 coordinate 378,631, forward strand.
TTATTTTCTTTCCGGTAATGAGAAAAACCTATATTTATTGAACACTTGAACCAAAGTCAAAATTTTCAACATGGCCTTACTGCAGGGCAAGTTGTTACTTTGTAACTGGTCACGGGGCAAGTTGTTTTGCACGAATATTGTCTTATAGAACAACCAACAGACATGTGCGAAACGTCAGAAATATCTATTCCTTACATTGTGAGCAGAGATGGCCTACGTTACGTTACGAAATTATTTTTCCGTAGCTGTAGCTCTGGAAATCAAGCGTAGCGAAGCTGGGCGAATTTCATAGCGTACTACGCCAAAATTTAGCGTATCGTAGCGTACTACGAAAAAATAATGTCATATATTTATATAACTTCTCGTTATCTCGATTGCAGTACTAAGGATTCTTGGTTACGATTTACTTTTATTCGAAATTTGAAATAGAAGTGAAACGATTTGAAAAATTAACGACCAAACCATTACTTTAAAATTACAAACTTGAAACAATTCTGCAAGAAATGCATCAGATCGCTGTCAATTAAGCTCGGGACTTTTTGGTGGCTAGTGTAAATCACGGACACATTTTTGGACCTGTGCAAATTAGAATTCGGTTAATTTCGATTTATAAATTTGTCTTTTCAACTAGTGACAAGAATTCCCGACCATTGATCACACATATCAGCCGCTCCAAAAGACCTTCATGTTAGAGGGAGATGATAATATGCCAAAATTGAAATTTGGAACAAAGCACTTGGGAAAGCATTCAATGGACAGTTTAAGGCCACTTGACACTTTGGACCGATTTATTGCTTAAAAACCCTACCAACTATCAAGCAAGAATTACAAAAAAACACTGTTTTCCTAGCATAATCCCTCACCGCCTGGTGAGTCCAAGTGGGTTTTCTCTCTGTTTTTCGCTAGTAAATTCAAGCGTATTTAAATAAGAAGCACGTCGCTTTCCACACTCTTAGAAGAATCAATTTCACGGTTTCGGGCTAAAATTTGACATTAGGCCAGGTCAGGCCATTGAGTTATGATGTTATTTAAAACTCATCTAAGGGAATTTTCGTCTGCTACAAGGAGGGTGACGAAACCAAGTGTATCTGGGTTCCTAGAATAGCTATACCAATTTTCTAGCCATCACTGGAAAACTCTTTAAAATATAAATCGGCATAGTATCATTTCTTAGGCCGGGTCAACAGCAAGGTCACGAGAGGTCATCAAAGGTCATAGTTTTCGAGTTTTTATTCTTCACTTTATGGGTGACAGGAGAAAACCATACATTTTTATCATAGTTAGGATCATGGTCATTATTTGAACTATTTGGAAGAAGCCATTGAAAGGTCATTATTTGACCTTGACTCTAGGTCAGCGTCAGGTCAGGAGTACTATGTGGATTTGCAAGGTCATGCCGTTTGAATCATTGGACCAAGACGAACCCATTGATGCTGTGGGCTTTGTCCTTGATTTAATTGTCCCCAAGATTGTCTAAATAATAATTGTTGGGGTTTAACGACGCACCAACTGCCAGGGTCATACGGCGTTACCAACTCTCATCCTGTTGGGAGAGATTTAGGGGATCAGATCAACTTATTTAGAAGCTCCGCCGGGACTTAAACCCGGTACCAGTGGTTTAGAAGACAAGGGTGCTATCCACTAAGCCACTTCATCCCCCCTCCAAAGATGGTCTCAATGTGTTAATGTTTAATTTGACCCATCCTGACTCACTATAACGTTATAGTTTTATGGAGCTGTTTCAAACTCGACTCCAAGAAGAGGGAGGACAATTACCTGCAAAGGTAGTAATTTCTCTTCATTCACTTGGAACCTTATTCACTTTTTTAAGGTACCTAGTATTTTTGAATCTACTTATTTTGCCGAAAAAACTGTCTTCGCGAGAATGACTGACACACACTTTAACTCAGCACGTTATGTTATATTACAACGTTAACTCAGTTGTTGTTGTAGTCGCTTTCTGGCGTGAACCTCAGGAGAGGGGACCTGAACAGGCTGAAGTCCACGGTCGTGGACTCGGCCTCTTTTGACCAGGAAGGCCATCAGTGACTCGGCGAACTCCCTGGAAGTCATGGAGGACTTTAACGTCATTTTCCCGAAAGTAATATTACATCAAGTTTAAGGTTTTTCCTGGATTTAGTTTCTGGTAACGTGTAAAAAAGTTTTTTTGGATATTTCGAGTCTATATTTGACGATTCTTTATCAACGGCTGGTATGCTATCCCTGGAAGTCTTTTCCCGCCTCCTATTGTTGGGAAAAGTGATTTGGATCCTGAAAAGTGCATCAACGCTGGGCAGGGTGGTGGAGCTCTCCCTCGCGAACTGTAGCTCCTTCTTCATCCTCTTTTTCTTCTTCTTCTCCTTCAGGTCCGGCCTGTCTACGTACTCCTTCACCTGACCTGCGTCCGTGAAGGGTCCACCACCCGCCTCTAGTATGTCTAGCATGTCCAGCCTCTTCACCTCCTTTGCCTTGGCGACCAGCAGCCGCTCCTCCGCACCCATGACGGGCTTCTCTTTGGTCCGCTCCTACCATTCGAGTTTCACTTGCTTCTTCCCCCGCACCTAGTCCTTAAAACACGTAAACTCGGAGACTTTGCCCTCCCAAAGCTCCCCTGCTCTTGCATGGATCATCGAGCGGCCAACTGCCGGCAGAGTTTGCAGCTTACTGAGCCAGTAATCCACTCTCCCGCATTGTCACTCTATCGCCAGGTTGTCCAGGTATAGACCATTTGCTCCATAGCCTGCATCAATATCTTCGTCTTGGTCCAAGGATTAAAACGATACGCGGCATGACCTTGTAAGGCCACATTGTAATATTGACTCGGGGGCGGTAGTGGAGTGGTCAGCGTAGCTGGCTTCCGCGCAGCCGACCCGGGTTCGAGGCCCGGGGGCTTCCCTGAACAAGGAGCAAGTTGGCTCCCGAGAAACCCTTCCAACGGGGAAGGAGTTGGCGCCGCCTTATGACCCTGGTAGTTGGTGCGTCGATAAGCGCAAAACATTATTATTATCAACTTATTCGGTGTTCATCTCATTTAGAAATACCAGATTGAAACACGCATTTTTAGTCGTTATTCGACGCAGAGTTATCACTGAGGTCACGCAAGGTCAAGTCAAGGTCATTGAAGGTCAAAAAGGTCCTGAAAGGTCTAACCTGATAGCAGTGATCCTCGAGTGTTGGAAGAAAATATTCGGGGCCAGTTCCTGAACAAATAGTGGAAAGAACGTTGAGAGTCTGGAGCATTCACGTTAAAACGGATACAGGAGCCCAAATGACCCCAACATGCCTCCAGTCATACTTCAGTGACCTTCATCTCATACTGCAGTGAAAGGTAGAAACAATTTTTTCTTCAAAACTTGTGCAATGGGGCTATTCAAAATTTCAAGACTCTAACTTAAAAAACTCGTTTTCAGTTCCTGAAAAGCCGTAGGGGGGCTACAACAACCTCCGCCTGTGCATGCGAGGGTTGAATTGTTTCGAGTTTGCAACCCACTACCGCGCTTCTTTTTGTGATAAAAACCGCTACCTCTTCTCTGGTTTTATCTAGAGACTCCACAATTAGCGGAGTAGCGGATTAACACGCGCATTGACGGGGGGCGGGTACCCGCCTCCCCCTCGGGTTTTTCGGAGACAGCAGAAAAACGGCGGCGCGCAGCGCCGCCGTACTTGGTATACCTTTTCCCTCATCATTTTTGCAGCTTCTGTGAAAATTTTAAGGATAGGTCATCTCAGGTCAGGCCACCAGTACAGGTCAAGTGACCCGACCTCAAAAAAAGTTTAAGATAGCATAAGTCGGAGCAAGGTGAACTTATCCAATTGAAACTCATATCACATAATGGGCTCACCAAGCTCTCTAAAATGTGTTCCGGTATTTTTGATATCGATGACCTAAGGTCAGGTACGAAGCATGACCTCTTTATTGGTAATACATGGGAAATATGGTTTTTACTGAATAACTCAGTAACAGATGGTGATAGAGCGTTTATTTTAGCTTCATTAGACTTGCCTTGGCTTTGCGGTTCTAATGATATGCATTTAATATAATTTGACCCTGAAGGTCAGGTCAAATCTTTGATTTGACCTAGCAAGGTCAAATCATATATCATTCGATTCAGCTTGCTGCGAGGATTCATAGGGTTCAAGTCGTTTTGCTCTATCTTTACTTGTTCAGATGTAACGGCCGAAACAACTTAATTTACATGTTATCCCTATGACGGCATGTGACGGCATGTTTTTGACCTCTGGTGACCTTAAATGTGACTTGACAAAAAAATGGTTCAAATATTTTCGATGGAGAAGCGGATGGGCTACCCAACGCCGTTTACCGTTTTTTGCTACCTACCGTGGTTCTCGAGATCTTAGGGGGCGGGTACCCGCCCCCTCGTCAATCCGAAGGTGGCTCAGACCCCCGTCAATGCGCGTGTTAAAGCAGCGGACCGCCCGGCACGGTGCCTATGCTAACCACTCGAGGAGGAATTGCCCCTGGCCTAATGGACAGTCTGGCAGTGGAGAAGAATGCCTGATTCATCTACCGGCTACACTTTGGCTGTGTACTGAGGTGGGCGGGCTCGGTGGAGAGGGGTGTTCACCGAGGTTCCCGTTCTCCCCTGGAGCACCACCAGTCAGGCGTGGGTCCGCGTTCTACTATGCTATATATTTTTTTACAACTGCATGCTTTAAATGGCTAACAGAGGCGAGCCTTCTAAAAACTGAAGGGATACCTCTTCTCACATGCTGCTCCAGCCATCAACAATAAAAAATTTGTTAACGAGTCACTTTAAGCCCAGTAGTTGCGGACATGAGCATCGCCTCCGGGGCCAGTACCCTCTCTTCGCCTTTCACCCGAAAAAATTTCCTGTCTCTGCCAGATACTGACATAACTTAGAAATATTATCCGTAGCGGACGGGTACAAAGGGGCCGAATCCTAACATGATTTTAATCTAGGGGAGATATCATTGTCTCAGCGAGAAGCTGAAGTTTCACTCACGTTCCCCGCTTCCCCTCCCCTACTTTTTTCTGTTGGCGACGTACTTGGTTGCGAATATGTCTAATAAGCTGCCCATAGTTTATCTGCTGGACAGACGTCTGGTTATGCTAGTCATATTGTTAGGCTTAGCGTCCCATTTGGCTGATACCTGACTTCCTCTATTCATTGCTAAATGCATATCTATTCGTGGAGTAGGGGGTATCGCTGTGGAGCTATTGCGATCATAGGGCCGATTGCCCCGTGAATGGCTGGAGCTAGTGCGTAATGTCCGAAGTAGCGCTGTGTTGCCGCGCAAAATCAACGAAAACTATGTGGGTATGTTAGTGAAACTTCTTGCAGATGTAAATACGACGTTGATATGGAAGATACAAAAGTTTGCGGGATGAGGGATACCAGATGGAACAATTTGCAGCGCCGATGTTGTTCGGCCTGTGCCTTGTTTCGCCGCCGCGCTGAGGGATGTGATCTCTGGCAGAGTCCCGAGACGGCCCCTGCTGGCAGCCGGCCATCATCCACCGTCTACATAGTACTCGGCACACTCTGGGGCGTCATGTCTGTAGTGTCAGCCGTAAATAGGAACTTTGGCGGACGCGGGGGGGCATTCCGGCCATGCCCCCAAAGCGCTTGAGGGGGCAAACTATCTTTGGCCCCCAGAGGCCCCCCAGGAGAGCGATCATGTACTTGGAGACTTATATCTTATACTAGGTCTGTCGAGCACCCAAATTGCACGTCCCCCCCCGGAGGAGAGGCAGATATGGGTTTGCCCCCCTAAAACTCGGGTCTGCGTCCGCCCCTGAATAGGAATGTCTTACTACGGCGCCGGGTGGTTTATATACCCGGAGGCTATGCGCACTGTGCAGTTTTGTTCTGATTCACTCTACTTATAAAGGTCAAGCCATGCACATACCAACTCATACCACTTGGGTCTTACCAGGAATGTAAACTATACCGCCCATACACGGTTCAAAATGAAAATATGTCTCCCCTCCGTACCATGATATTTATCCTGCGTAACGAGGATAACCATGCCTTGGGTGGAGAACGACTAGTGGGGTAGGTGAATAATGGATAACGCCTATGCCTAGCCTTTTACCATGGCGAGTGGGAAAAACGACCGCACGGAGGTGTTACTTATAAGGGAGGTGGGTGGGTGTGCGTGATGCATCACGGTCTGTCTTCGACGGGGCCTACCCTCCGTCTGTTTTCCGGTTCTCCGCTGGACTGCCAGGGTCCCCGCATCACCCCTTGACTGCCCGCTCCCCTACCTGTTTGTGTAGGACGTTTATGGCCAATCTAGTGCGTCGGTTTCTCGCGTTCCGTGTTCCAGCCGTGTCATGGCTGGCTCTCCCGCACTGTCATGTCTGGCCATCCTAACTTATATTTAACGCAGTCGTTAATATCCTTTTTACCCAATGGCTGTAAACATTCCGTTACCCGCTTCATTGCGGTGTAAATTGAGCTCACAGCTCGTGTGCCACCACGTGCTGAACAGCGCCAAAATAAGTGACGGCGCGGTTTGTCGTGCCCCATACTGTCACAAACCGCGCCTGGTGCACCCCGCTGTCACGCCTCAGGGCCCATAAAACGGCACGGCCATTGTCCTTCCCAAACGGTACATGGGTGGGTGGAAGGGGCTGGAGCTTCATGTGCGCAGTGGACAGGATGAGCCGGACGGGAACAAGTTGATTCACACGTAGCACCCGTCGGTCGTCGGTAGGTATGTCATGGAAGCTCATGAAGCACGTCTGAAATCTGAAATGATCATGAGACGAGAAGTTGATCCGGCGCCCTTTTAAGCGCGGTATGTTGCTACGCGATCTGTATCAAATGTTCACAACGAATCATAGAATATACCCCCGCAGGCTAAATTATTCACATTTGGAGGTCAGGTTCTTGACTTTAGTAGTTTTTTTCAGCCAACGCCGTTGGGTAAGCGGGAATACGGCATCTTGGTGCAATTTCAGACAGGAGTGGTTTATGTGGCAGTCTTTATTGTTAATAATGGATTTGGAATTATTTCTTTTGACAAAGGTAAAAAAGCCTAATGTTTCGTTTTGTTTAATTTTTCTGAGTGAGAGGTGAAAAGTTCCCAAAACGACGTGCCGTCAAATCGGCGCACGGTCTGGCAATTTTTCATACCGCAACAAGTGTGTCCATTTACGATGCAAATGAATAAAAGTAGGCAGACGAAGGGGTTTTAGCTAAAAGTAGAAAGAGCGTGTTATTGGGACTCGGAAGGACCGTGATCAATTTCTGCTATTTTTTCGATAAGTGTGTTGAAACATCACGTTTGAAATTAGTCAATGAAACACACTATGCACATTTATAATCACCTGTATCAAACTCATGTTCATCACTTCGGCTGTGCGTATCGACAGAAAAAATTTGCAAGCAATCCAAAGTAAAATAATGAAATTTATTTGGAGAGGACGTCCACCGAAATTTGCCAGGAACACGCTATATCAGGACCCCCAAAAGAGGGGGATTAAATGTCCCAGACGTGCTAAATATTTACAAGGCGCTGCGAGTATCGTGGTTTGGAAGAACTTTGTCAAATGTTTATGCTCCTTGTTCAAAAATTATTCAGGCTAGATTAGGTATTAAAAGTGAGCATCTATTATGTATGAATTACGGAAATAATTGGATAAATTCCCAAAACATTAACCATTTTTATAAGGAAATGTTGCAGTGGTTACGTGAAGCAGTTCCCATTTCTGAACCAAAGAATGGAAGAGAAGTAAGAAGACAAGTTATCTGGAATAACTCAGCGATACGTATGGGGGGAATATCTTTATTCAACCGAAGGCTTTATGATATGAACGTAATATTGATAGATGACTTTTTGGATCAAAACGGAAATTACATGAGCTTAGAACAATTCAAAATATGCTATCCCAGAGCAAGAGTAGACCATTTGACTTATAGTGCATGGAAGCTAGCAATTCCACGTGAGTGGAAACGGTTGCCCGCGGACACAGCAGCAGTAAGCGTTGGGGAACAGGAATTATGCACTATAACCAGCATAGGAGGAAAAGACACAAATATCAAACACACAAAGCCAAAAGTATTCGCTGCTCAATGGTTGAATGTTACAACTCCAAATGCTCAAACGAAATGGGAATGTGAAGGCATTGTCTTCGAAGAAAATTGGCGCAAAGTGTTTGCTATGCCATTTCAAATAACCAAATCTACTAAGCTTCAGAGTCTTCAATTTAGAATAACGCACATATTTTTTCCTACGAGACGTTACTCATGTATCAGAAATATTGTGAATGACCCATTTTTTAACAATTGTGGCGAGGTTGAAACGATGCAGCACCTTTTCCTTACATGTAATGATACTCATAAGTTTTGGGATAACTTAACAAGAAAATTTAGTGAAAGGCTTCCAGTGCAAAAACATATTGTTCCTAATGCTAAAAATGTAATTAATCCGTGATGCTGGGCTCAGAGTCGATACGTTTATAAAACTAGTCACTAAAAACATTAAAATGGAAGAATTCAACGCAGTTAGAACTGGTCAAATCCTCAAATTTAGGCGGAGATGGACTCCTTTTATTGATGAACACGGAGAACTTGGACTCTAAAGATTTGATATGATGTAATGATATGGTTAATAATATAACGATATGCTACACCGACCAACTGCGTGCCGATCAATGTGCTATTACAATGGCGGATATGACCGTGGATGAGAATGCCAGGGTTGGGGAGGGATTACTCGCGGTCGCATTGTGCTGCTTGAAAGTTTTGCGTTTTTTTCGGGACAAATTTACGGTATCGTGAGGTATCAATGTATCAGTACTTAGTAGTGGAATGTTTTTTAGTTTCGTGCTCTCGGGTATCATTGCAGATGGCTCTGGTGTCTTGCGTTCGGCCAGAGAGCAGTGGAACAAGGACTGCCGATGACACTGTATTGTGATACTGTTGTGATACTTTTGTTCCTTTTTTGATGAAATATACTGATAAACGTGAAAAACTCATGTTTATCACGTGGGTTTTAAAGACGCCCAAGCAGTAGAAATTTGTCCGTGGAGCGGGGCTGGAGCATGACCTCACTTTTCCAAGGTCACCTCATACCACGTAACCACCCAGGTACGGTGGGGTTAATCACTGGTGGATTCAAGCGGGGCCAAAGGGACCGTGGCCCCCACCAAAGCCTAAAACAGTATCTTTTCGCCCCCCAAAAGGTCCAAGTTTTGGCCATGATCTTTCAAAATACTGTTTTCGCGATTTTCCTCGATTTATCCCCCTCAAAACATCGGTTTGGCCGCCTCAAAAGCTGCTACTGGATCCGCCAATGGCGTCAGTAGGGTGTGAATTTCTACTTTTTTGTCTCCGCAAACAGTAAGTTGTGGGACAAATAAAATATCGAGCAACACGATCTCACGACTATATTTGTGCAGAATTAAGTTTTTGTTAAGACATTAAAACAAAGTTCATTCTGCCCCAGCCAGGGTTGGCAGTCGCTGGCTGAAGGTGGTTTAAACCACTGATTTTTATCGGTTTAAACCGGCTGGAAAAGACCCTCGTGGCAAAAAGTTGCAAAAGCTATAACGAGCTGAGTGTAATTTAATATTTCTGTGGAATGCTAATGTAAGAACATCTTCTGGCGTCAATACTTCTTTGGCTGTGTTTTCATATGCTTCAGTGCTCTCTTATTCTAAATAATGATATAAATTTAAGAAGCCATTCAAATGAAATTGGCTTTTAGAAGCCATCAAAAGGCTTATAAAGTCGTATTCCAAGCCATATTCAAAGTCAATCTATTTTTTGTCCTTGGGCTTGAAAGACAAGCAGACAGCTAAATGGGCAGCTTCAGGTATCTTTGTATGTATTAAATGCGTGAATGTCGCGTTGCTTTTAATTAGGATAAAAACGAGGAGTAAAGTGGACAAAAGTCGCAGTAAAAATAGATTATGATTGATGATATGATACATGAAGATGTTAGGACACATGGAATGATGTATGGAAGCTTGTTGGAAACTTTCTTTACTGTTTGGAGAAGCTATTTTTTGATGATATAGATAATGAATATCTTGCCTCAAGGCAACTGTCACTGAGAGTCAGCCATAGACAGCTCTTTTGCGAGTGTACATTTCGGTAAATACGAACGCTGGTGGCTTACGGCGCAAACAGGTAATGGCCGTTGCCCTTTTACACCGGCTGTAGAATGCCTCCGCTGAAGTTCAGGCCAGAGTGCCCTAACCTCCAAAACTGCTTCAATTGGCACTAATGAGAATAGGCGCATTGATCGAAGATTCATATCGCACAATTGGTCCAAAAAGTGTCACCAGTCTTGTCAACGGTATTTTCAATATCTATGCCTTAGGGTCAGATAGGGGTACCTCTCATTGCCTCAAAGTCATTAGGTTTGACTTGTGACCTTTGACAGGTCATCTAACGCTATGTAAGCAGGTTTTCAGACTCGGGCCAATAGGTTCCATATGAGAGGAGTTAAAGCTTTTGTTTCGATACCACTACGTTTATGTTGTTATTTCAAGTTGATAAATCCCCACATCGGTTATGTTAGATCGAAAGGCGACCTTGACCTAACATTGGGTCAGGTCATTTTTATATCTTAATATATAATAATCATGTTATGCATTATTCGACTTTCTGTACTGTCAACATTCCAATGGTGCCTAAAAATTGGCTTTCACGCAAGCCTTTCAGATGCTAAAGATATACAAGCATAATTTAGCCTGTCACCTTCTTTGGCGTGTCATGACCTCAATATCAACCTGAGACAAAAAGTTACTGACATCGTGTCATGTTTTTCATGGGCTATATACCACCACTCGTGTTTTTCGCTATCCCAAGTAGGCGCTGAGATTGAAGGGAGGGGTGTTGGGAAACCTCCCATTGGGCTGAAGGTGGCCTACTGGAACCTTGGTGGGAGCTAAGTGACTTACCATAGATAAGACAAAATAAGAAACATAGCTTTCTTATCTGGACTTTCCAGACTGTCTACCAGGCATCAGAATCCGCCGCAGTTTGATTTAGCTGCTGTCAGGGACTCAAGTGTAGTTGGAACGTGATCCGGAATGTTTTTGCTGCCCTTGAGCTCAGGGCAGAATATAGAATACCAAGTGATGTGTCAAAAGCTGTTCAGAATGCCGAAAATACAGTGTGCCTCGCAGCATGTTGTACTTAACGCCTATTGTATGCACTAAAGGATTAGTATACGTCATAAAGGGGGATTTTCGGGCTCAAATAAGTTTTGCCACCTTTTTCCGGTTTTTACCGGTCAAAACTGGCTGGCGGGAAAAATCCCCCTTGTTCTGACGAAAAGTCCAACCCTGGCCCCAGCGGTTTTGGACGTTATCTCGCATAAAGAATCCAGAGCGATAACTATATCCTATCAAATGTTGATATAGTTTTCTAAGGGACCAAAATGGGTGACTGTAGCGGCTGTGCTTGCGCTGGTATTCTGCCGCTATCCGGGCAGGCCTGCCTGAGCGGTTCGGCGGCCTCTCGTCAGCAAGATTCGGGAGACTTACATTAGATAGGTGTACCGCGGTAAATGACGCTTGCAGGAACACCCGACACATTCAGGGGCTTTGGACTCGTCCTGCACACCACGCGGATTAAGGGGATTAACGTTTTGAGGGCAGTAAGCTATTTAGTTTCCAAGTAATTGTGAGCTTGCCAGCTGTCCTTGGCCTGTATTGTAACAGGCGGCACCTGGCTTTAGCAATGAAAGGTGACAAAATATGTCACTGTTAACCCTTTGAAACGATGGGTTATATACAAGTGAAACCTTTTCACATTTGGGAACATAGTGGCATTTTAATGTATCAGGCAAGACGTAGCTAGAGCTTCCCTGAAGGACCCTGGCTGGAGCGGGTGTTATATCCAGGACTCGGGCGGTTCCAATGGACTAGTTATTCTCCTCAGCTCAGCTCTGGGGTCAGCTCCGAAGGTCAGGTAGCCGCTGCTGCAGACAATCGAGAGAGAGAGAGAGAGAGAGAGAGAGAGAGAGAGAGAGAGGAGAGAGAGAGACAGAGACAGAGACAGAGACGGGGGGCGCGGTAGTGGAGTGGTCAGCGTAGCTGACTTCCATCCAGCCGACCCGGGTTCAAGGCCCGGCGGCTTCCCTGAATAAGGAGCAAGCTGGCTCCCGAGAAACCCTTCCAACAGGGAAAGAGTTGGCGACGCCATATGACCCTGGCAGTTGGTGCGTTGATAAGCCCCAAAAATTATTATACAGAGACAGAGACAGAGACAGAGGAGTTCACGTTTAAATCTTCAAGCAAATACCACGTTCACAAGTTACTTCTGCGCATATTATGGAAAAATGCATCATGTAGAAAAACACATTTTCTGATTGTTTACTTTCTAGAGTCCTGTTTACTTTCTAGAGTCCTGGCCTAAGAGGTGTTGTATAACAGAATTGCTGTGGATTTTCTGGCCTGAATGTTGATAGGTGCTGTGTCCCTGATGATGACTGTTTCCAGTCTGGTGAGTCTCCGTCGATCGTTGCAGTGTGAGACAATTTGTGTGTTGGCTGTGAGCATGCTTCTGGTGATGGTGATGCCGTGGTGATCGTGCGTGTGCTTCTTGGGTGAGCCATCTTGTAGGTGCATGGTGAGTCTGCGGCTGAGTGTCGTTGTGGTGTAACCAACGTAATATATCTCGCGGGTTGTGCAGTCCCCGGCTGTACATTCATCTGTAACGTTATCTTACTTTGGTTTGCTTTAGTGGTGCGAGCTTGTGCGTGTTGTTCTTCATGACCAGGACTGATGTATTGGGGCGAGTGTAATAGTGGTTCAGTAATAGTGTTATCAGTGGTTGCTGTGCTGCGTTTCACGATGTTAGTGATTGTTTTTTTCATCTGCCTTCCACGATGATGTCAGTGTTTTCTTGTAGTGTACGATTATGGTTTCCTGTGTATGCTGTTTTTTCATATAGTTACTCAACGTTTTGTTAGTGCCACATGAATCAGTGGGATGAAGCGCATGTGACACATACTTCAGTAAGAAACGGACATCCCTGTTCATCAATCATATCATCGAGAAATGGTAGTTTGTTGACACTATTCTCGATTGTGAAGTTAAGTCCTGAACTATCACGTAACGCTTTCAAAAATCTCCAGGGATACATCGCTCACAGGATCAACGAAGATGTCATCAATGTAACGATAATAAAGAAAGAACATCGTTTCCTTACACAGAGCCAGACTCTCAACATACCTCATGAAAGCTTGCGCAAATAATTCGCCCAAAGTTGACCCTCTTAACACACCGTCCACTTGTACGTACAGTTGACCATCTGGGCACCGAAAGGGCTTCCGTAGTACAGAGCCACAAATGTCATTTGAGGACTCCTGGAGAGGTTAAAGGTCGGGAGGGGATCGTGTTCGTAGACATTTTAATATTGCAATAGTTTTGTTCAGAGTTACATTTGTAAAAAAGGCATTTCACATCCGCAGAAACTAGAGAACCTTTTGGCGTATTCAGTTTCAGAATGTCAACGAACTCATCCATTGACCTGAAGTCATTATATGGGCTTATGAAAGGTGTTAATATTTCATTAAGTTTCTTTGCAATATGGTATGTAGGTGTAGGGATCTGGAAGATTATGGGCCTGAGAGAACTGTTTGCGTTATGGGTCTTAACGTTGGCATGGAGATTGCCGGGACTGGACTCACCCAATACTTTAATTCTTTCCTATTCATGCAATATATATATCGGTACTTATATAGGTATATATATATATATATATATATATATATATAAGCTACAATGATGTTTAAGCGAATTTCAAAAACTAATTAAATAAACATTATATTGCCTTACATTATATTTTATAAATTTAGTTTTTAAAATTCGCCTAAACATCATTGTAAGTTATATTTGTCACTATGAACACAACACACACACACACACACACACACACACACACACACACACACACACACACACACACACACACACACACACACACACACACACACACACACACACACACACACACACACACACACACACACACACACACACACACACACACACACACACACACACACACACACACACACACACACACACACACACACACACACACACACACACACACACACACACACACACACACACACACACACACACACACACACACACACACACACACACACACACACACACACACACACACACACACACACACACACACACACACACACACACACACACACACACACACACACACACACACACACACACACACACACACACACACACACACACACACACACACACACACACACACACACACACACACACACACACACACACACACACACACACACACACACACACACACACACACACACACACACACACACACACACACACACACACACACACACACACACACACACACACACACACACACACACACACACACACACACACACACACACACACACACACACACACACACACACACACACACACACACACACACACACACACACACACACACACACACACACACACACACACACACACACACACACATATATATATATATATATATATATACATACATATATATATATATATTATAAGGAGGGTTTCTCGTTTGGCTGTTTGATTGAAATACCGCGTTCTAGGATAACTTTCGATATCCAGGTTAAGAAGTGTTAAAGCGGGGGTAGGTGAATGCCGATTGTGATTTTGTTAATGCTGCACTTCAGCTTGTATTTACGATTATTAATTCCATGGTGTATCCTTATCACAAAAACAAACGCTATGATTGCTGGAAAATATTGCACATTTGGGTGCGATATTTACACATATATGCATAACTGTAGCGAATATTCCACGCCGATAGTAAGCAATCGCTGGTAAATCACACGCCTGCACATGTTTGACCACCCACTTGGAACAGTATCAAGACTAAAAGTGATTGAGACCTTTCCGACCTGATGATTGTGATTGGTCGCTGACTGTGAAAAGGGCCAGCGAGCGCCCCAGCACGCACCTGATTGTCATGTGGTTCTGAAACACGAATTAACAAAATTATTGCACATAGGCACCGATAAATGAAGTTATCACATTGGTGAAGAATTAGACGACCTGGTTTTGTCACAGGCGGCCAACCACCTTGTAACAGATAAAATAGGCATCCTCGTTAAAGACAAGAACAGGGAAATGTATCAAGGACAGGACCTCTTCCTCAGTGGCTCTAAACAAACAGGAGTGGCCACAAAAAAACAGCTGGTAAGACACTTGAACAAAGTATGTTCAGCCTAGCATTACTGTATCATGCTCATAAGTAAGTACATAATTAGCTGTAGCGCTCTGGGGCGTCGTCACGGAATTGTGTGTCGGCGGTACGGACCTCTGACCGGCGATGTGAGGGGATGGCGGTTGGAAGAAAATTTGGATAATTTTGGCTGCATATGAAACAATAACGACGATGCACTTCACCAATGGATTTATGTTGACTCACGCAAGTAACGGAGTACATGCACACACATTAAGTCAATATCAAAATTTTTTGGGGATGTCTCCCCGTGATTCGCCAGTAGGGGGACGCGTATCCCCGTCCCCCCCGTTTTCGACGCCAAGGCAGCCGCTACAGGCCTCATTCGAAGGTGTCCACTGCAGGGTATTGCGTGATCTCATGCTGGAGACGGCGGGAGCCTGCCCGCCGGGCAGCGGTACCTTCCAGCTGCGCTGGGGGTGCGCTCGTCTGCAGGCAGCCCCTCCCCCTCCCCCAGCTACCCTGGCTATCAGCTTCTGAGGCGTGCAGGCCCCAAACCAGGAGCTGACGAACGGCTTCAGGGGTGGACGAGGTCTGAAGGTGGTGAGGTCAAAAGCTGCTATTCTTAAAAGGTAGACATCGGATCTCAAAACGCGTTCTCAGATTAAATCTCGCAGAGTTGGTGTGGTCGATGTTGCCAAGGGAGCACTGTAAAGTCTTATCCGAGTGAATTATGTTATAGGCAGCGAATTCACCATACATAATCTTCGAGCTAAGTATGCACCGTAATGTTTTCCCTATTTTCGGCTCTTCTGTGGCTTATAGAGGCAGAAGAAGCTTATGGGGCTCTTCTGCAGCTTATATCTTTGCAGCTAACAGTAAGCTATACCGCAGAGTAAGATCCAGGATTTGCCATGGAGAGGAGGAACAAGGATGAAATTTATCTGGGGTTATTTACGTTACCTGAATCATATTAAACTATGTTTCATGGATACAGAAGACACGTTGATTAGAAAAACCACCAAATTGGAGCTTCAACTTACTATAATTTGTTCGAAGCCAAGAAGCCAGAAGTTTCACGGAGGTGCCTGTTTGCCAACCACGGCAATGGTGAATCCAGGTGTGCAAAAGCATCCACCTCAAACCCTCCGATTTTTGTCCATTTTCTGAACAAAAACACTGTCTTTCGTGTTTGTTTGTTGTTGTTGCCTCATTTCCCCCACACATCGACCGGTGTGGCACCACTGCGGGGTGAAAATGAATATAGTGTCACAGCTCACGGCCGCCGATTACTGGAGCTGGTCACTCTTTCACTCTGAGAAGTGGTGAGGCTTTACTGCCGGCACCACGTACTCAGAACGCAGCCATGAAGAGCTCACCTTTTTGAAAATAGGCCGCCACGGGTGGGCAGCGTGAAGGAGAAGATCCTGGAGAGAAGGGTAAGAAGCTACTCCTCAGGGCCGCCCGGGCCCAATCCAGCATGTGCCACCATTTGATGTCTGGACCTGTCAAAAGGTCTGTTCCAGCGCCCCAAAAAACTGAACTTTGGAAAATTTTGCACACAAAAAACCGAAAACCTTGCAGCGTCACCTAAGCTTTTTTCATGCAGAGCGTTCGAACAGCTCCAATGACCTGCATGCCAGCGAGCTACTTGTTAAAAAAACGCGTGTCAAAAGCCCGGTACTATTAACGCGAAACTAATTCAGCTGTAGCTGCCCATTTATGTGGCTTCTCTTTTCTTTCAAATTTGGTAGACGAAGCTTAAAAACGAAATACAGTTTGGTTCTTCGGCATGGTGAACTTTGGATTACGTTTCCTTTTTATGTGGTACATTTTTCGCTGTAAGTGCTGAATTAAATCTAGTGCACACGATACAGTGCGAAAATATCTTACTTTTTTAATTCTGTGACTTACGCACTCGGCTTTGAACCACTCAGCCGGTGGCAGCAGAAACATCCCCTGTTTTTTTTTTTTTTTTTTACTGGCGCAGCCTTAGAGCAAAAACCGCCAGTTTGAGCCTCGCTAGTGCTGTCTGCATCAAAGCGGGGGATTTGACCTCAAAGGCTTGAACGCGTCTTGTCTCAATCATGGATCGGAAAGTCGTCATCTCCAGGTGAGGGTAGGCTACTGGGAATTTTTCTATTCCAAGCTTTGGCGGAATGGAAAAGCTGTTTTTGTTTTGCTCTCAAAAGGTTTATTTGGTTGCCCATATCTTATGTCACAGCTGAAATTCGTGCGGTAAAATTAATTAGTCATTCTACCTTCCCAACAAACAGTCACACTTGCAACCTATGTTGTGCCATGGAAAACCACAGAATTATTTTAAGGCATTGGAAATCAGGTTTCGACAGTTTAATTTATGAAGATTTTGTTGATGTTTCAGTATCAGTATAAGCGTAATTGATTAGCTTAGCAACCGCATGTTTCTATATCGACAAAGTTACTTGAAATATTTTACATGTCTTTGATAAAGAAAATTGTTTTATCCAAAAAACTTCCGACGCTGGGACACAACACAAAAAATCCAGCCATAATTCCAGCTTACCCTGGCTGGGTGACGTCACATGGTCACGTGATGCCGCTATACCTACACTGTTATCGTTATGATGCTGCCACCTTGCCTGACCCCTGCCTCCCCTTTCAGCTGGGCGTGCACACCCATGACCGGAATCTATCCTCGTACGCTCATACGGCGCTCGAGCTGCGATGGAACCGCTGCCAAGAGTACCTGGAGGAGCTTCAGGTCAGTTGAAATGCCGAGAGCTCGGCATACCATGGAGTTACCGCACTGGGTTGTTTGGTAAATTGGGGGACAAACGTTTGCTTCTGGTTGTAGGGTGCGCAGTAGTTGGATGTATGTGTGCAAGTGTAGTTTTTAGTTGCTTGTAAGTGTGTTAACGAGTTAACAAAATGAGCTCATCTGAAAATGCTTGACGTGCCTGACTTGAATGACACCGGTAATTTTAATTTCTGGTTCTTTTTTCGATACATGAATACCAGGCTTGCTGAATGTGACGTTCATGCGGACAATGAGGTCTGTAAATTCAGCGCAGGGGGATGGAGAACACTAGAGTGAGCCGTTTTGCAGGTGACTGAAGTCCTGACGCACAGCTTTACCGACAAAATCAACATGGAGATTCTGCGGGAGAGTCTGGCGACTTACATCCGCGGCTTCAACTACAAGGGGTAAGCGCAACTCGAGCTCCTGCGAGCGATCCGGCCTAAGGCGAAGGCTTACGATTATTAGAGCGGGCTGGGTACCAAAACGTACAACTTTGGGTGCAAATAGACGGATTTTGCATCGATGTTTTAGCTGTTATAATTTTGTTATGACAAGGTCTCAGATATAGAGCACATTTCTGTCTCACGGCTGTCGCGAAAATCTGGAAGCCTACTGAGATCTTAGAGAAAATACAGTTGTATACCAAAATATTTTTCAGTTCATCAGTTTTCTAACAACACATAGCACCAAGGGATAGAGCAAAAAGAACTTGCCTAAAACATTTCAGAATCCAAAAATTACCTAGAATTGTGCTACTTTGCGTAGGTACCACTTTTTTACTCAGTCAAATTTCACTTGATATTGTGGCTATTTTGATAACGTGGCCGTGTCCTTTAGGGCATCTCGTGCTTTTCCCGTGAATGTCGCTTTAAAATGAGCCAAAAGGAGGCCACGAAGGGTGAAAACTGTCGTATTTACAGGCGAGCAGAATTATCCGGCAGCTTACCATGAAAATCGAGCAAAACCCGAGGTTCTTGTACAAGCTAAAATATTCTCTTAAGAAATTGCTCGATTATTTTTTAGCTTCACCATAGCAAAGACGGGATCAATCCCCGTTCCGAATATATGTATATAATTCATAGGAACATTTTCGGGATGAACATAAAAAATGGCTTCCTGCGAATTTCTTCTCTCCATCAAGTGGTACCTGGCTGAACGCGTTGTGGATACGAATTCTGGCTATATTCCGCCCTGAAAATGTTCATGGCTCCGCAAACGACAAGCTTTGGAACGAATGAGATGTCAAATCAAGGGTATTTATCCAAATTGATCACAAAATTAGAACTTTACGGAGTGGACTCGGATTTGTTCAGAATCTATTTGTCTGATCACTTTCAGTATGTTAGAATTCCATCAAGTTCCATCACCGCCGATCTCAGTCCAGGTCAGAACAGGGGACAAAATCAGGTTTCCAAAAATTCCAAATCGGTCCGAAATCCAATCGGGGTCTATCAGGGGACTTGTTTGGTTCCCCTCCCTCTTTTCAATCTTCTCTAACGACCTATGTACGTATCTCGGCCCATAAGTTCAAATCATTCAGTATACAGACGACACCCAGCTCTTTGTTAGTGGCCAAAAATCGCAACTTCCCCCCTTAATCAAACACGTGAAAGACGCGCTAAATTTGCTGCACCA
Source organism: Lepas anatifera (assembly GCA_034440635.1). NCBI lineage: Eukaryota > Metazoa > Arthropoda > Thecostraca > Lepadidae > Lepas > Lepas anatifera. Next base: position 398,248 of record JAOTON010001356.1, read on the forward strand.
CTGGTTCACACAAAATTCTGTGAAACTCAAATCTATCAAATCCCAACTCTTGGTTGCAGGCACATATCAGATGCTTCGAGGTCTCACAAATATTTCAGTCTCGATCGATCAATGGGTCTGCAATCGTAGAATGTGATCGGGTGAGAGATATGGGCCTGATTCTGGACAGAACCCTATCGTTTGAACCTCACGCAGACTAGCTGGTTCGGAGGTGCACGGGTTCGCTCATTGGTCTGACGCACGCTCGACATCGCCTGCCTCAGGACGTGATGAAGCCTGTCCTCAACAGTCTGGTTCTCTCTACATTGCGATACTGGATAAGTGTCTACGGAACTGGAAGTGAGCGGTGTATGGCCCGTGTGCAGAAAATTATTAACTTCGCCGCAAGAGTGTGTACAGGCCGTCGCAAGTGTGACCACATCAGTGACGCCGTTCCCAGTTTGGGGATGCTTTCTGCTTGTAAGCTTGCAATTTACCACCTCCTCTGCCTCCTGAACCGCATCTTGCTCAATGGAGAACCGATTGTTTTGCACAGAATGTTTATACAGGAGGGTTAAAGGGAGATACGCGAAAAATATTATTGTGGTTTCTTGCTATTTGAAAAATCCTGATTACGAAACTATCAATTATTTTTGTATCTTCGGCAAAATTTTGGGAGGCCACTCACTTATTATCGAAATAGGTTAACATTTCCGATAAAATACTGAAACCTTCACCCATCACTTACTTTTCGAAAACTATTTAAAGTTGAAAAGCAACGTTTTTTTGTACTACGAATGTCTGTTCTCCTGTATTCTGATTTGAATTAATTTTAAAAGCTTTTAAAAACTACAAAATGAATTAGTTTAACCTAGAAACGGAAAAACCATAATTACTCAAGTCTTCAGCGGTTTCGTGCCTCGGGTCTTGAGTCATTTTCTGCTTCAGCCCCAGGATGACAAAAAATTTGCGTCAGATAGCTCACGTGACCCCGGTATGAGAATTCCTAGGCTTCTGATTGGTTAATTGTGATTTCTTTTAAGCCCTATATTTCTGTTTCAAAAGAGTTTTGGAATGTTGTTTTTCTAAAGTAATTTTTTCTGTAGTAGTCCAAAGTTCTACATCACTGTTTAGGATAGATATGACCTAATTCTTCGAGAAATTGATAGTCTTAGCTGTGTGTACGTCATATACACTGATATGAAGTATACGGGTAAAATCGTCTAGAAATGTTGATTTTGAGAGCAATTTTAAGGCCAGGGGAGGAAAAAATGTCAAGACTGTCGCCAAATCAGAATTCATATGACCAAAACTGTCGCACCAGGGATAAGTTGCATGCTGGTACAACACAACATACAAAGCTTGGAAAGTCGGTCGTAGATCTGTCTAAAACTCCCGTTAAGCCAAGTTCCTTAGCGTGTTATAGTCACTAAGACTGATATTCTGTTATATTTGTTACACATATGGTTCACTGACATTTGGAAATGTACCGCTACTATCAGGGGTCATACGCGCGCGTGACGGGCGAACGCGAGCGCCGACGGGAACGATTTATGCTAAGTGCGGCGGGCGACGAACAGCGACGGAGGTGTCTGGGTGGGACAGAGCGAGCCACGGACGGCTCGCTCGACGCAGAGACGATGTGTCCCGAGGTGAGGTTACAGGCAGGGTGAGGGCTCTTTATTCCGAGGCATGTTGGCTGGTTTGGATGGGCACACATATGGTAAAGCACACATACGAGCACCGTTCTTTCTGCGTCAGGTGAGAAAAACTGACAAGAGACAAGCTAAGGGTATGCTTAAAACAGTAACAACGGAGGGCTGCTGCAAAACTTAAGTCAAGATTAGGATTCAGAAGCTAGAGTAGCAAGACTAGCTATGCAATAAAGTACACAGCACATCCAATGCAGGTCTCATAGGAGCCGCTACGAATCCTTCGTCAGACCGAGATCATAGGTGGCGCTGTCAAAATTTCAATATGGCTTCGATACCAGCCGGTTACGTCTGTTCACCACCGCCGAAAATGATCAAATAAACATTCAGACAATTGCTATACAAACGGCCTCTGAAGTGGAGTTTCTGCAAAAGTTTTAGTAGGTCGGGTACAGATTCATATTCTAGGATACGAAAATAGAACACCTAAGCTGCTAACAGGAGCGTCGGAACTATGTTCAAAGTTGGGGGGGGCAGCGGGAATTTTCAAGTCATTTCTTTCCAGTCAACGCCGTAGGGTTAATGGTTAAGAATCATGAAAGTTGAGGGGGCAGCTGCCCCTGCCCCCCCCGGCTCCTACGTCCCTGGCTGCTAATTGTTCAAAAACATCATTGTGCAAAGGGATACATTTGAGTTACATGCTGGTTTAGAGTAGCACACAAGATACATAGGTACAACAGCTGTGACGGGAGGGAGAACTGCAAAAGCAGAAAGTGAGAGCTTATACACGAAAGGCCCTGCTACTTGCAGCAAATTTACCAGAACAATGTCGAGGTAAGAATTCGAAATAGCTCGATGTTCGGCAAGTATAAGCATGTATCAAACACATGTAGGAAATGTGTATCAAACACATTTTTAAGGAGCAGCTTTGTGAGTTTGAAACAAATATTCAAAGAAAATTCAACCACTGGTTTCATACTTCAAGTGAAGCTTTTCAAAATTTTACAACTTACAGCTAAACCACTACAGCAGCAGCCCATTTTATTTCCTAGTGGCCTGTTGAGTTTCTTTTTTCTAAAAGAAGATGACACCTTGAAACTATTCAAAATTATAGTGCTTCCAGGGACAATCTATGCTAAATATAATGGATTTGGCCCATATCTGCAAAAAAATGATATGACTGATATTTCAATAAAAATAATTGTTGGGGTTTAACTATGCATCAACTGCCAGGGTTATATGGCATTGATACACCTAATATTTTGTTATATTTTGCTTGAGTTAATTTTCCTCTGTTAGTAAAGAAAAATATCCAAATTATTGTGATATCAAATTGGCCCATGAGCTGGCAATGCTATTTCCCTATTTGATTTGTGCCAATAATGAATATGAATATAAGCAAATGTGTTTAGCTAAAAGAGGTTACCATTAGGAGCTAAAGCAACATATATCATTTCTTCTCTTTTGTTTACAACATTTAAACATATTTTGAGCTTAAACACAGTCAAAAAGCAAGTTATATATACCCATGTACAATGAACAGTACCAATAGTATGTTTCACATGTGGGTTTTAAAGATGACCAAAAAAGAAAACTTTGTTCCCTCAGCATGTGTAGCAGGGTTGAACGTAACATAGGTAACTTGCCTAAGATTGTGTCATAAAGTGTAAACACAACCAAGGAGGACAGGGTCCACAGGAAAAAAATTCTTCATTTTTCTGCAGACAGTAAAACCTTGAACAGATGAAATGGCGATCAAGTGGTGTCTTGGCATTTTGTATCACACGACTTTCTCCCATTGTGCTAAGTATGGCATTTTATATGAAATCTTGTTGTTGAGAGTGCCCTTGAAGACAGGAGCGAGTGGTGCAAATTTTACCAACCTAGTGCGAATTTGTGAGACTGGTGCAAGGAAGGTGACACAGAAAACCAAACAAATAATGGCTATATGGTTATAAAGATACAGGAGGGCCTTATGAAAAGTCCTCAACTAACTAACTAATAAGATAGGTAGCATTGCATCTTGTGGGTAGGAATGGGTGCGTTTTTCTCCCTGGTATATGGAAGATTGGTGTGAATTTTTGGTTGCTGGTGGTGCGAGAATTTTAGATGGCTGGTGTGACTTGTCTGGCCTGCTGCCATACTTTGCAGACTTGACTTTCTCAGTTCATGTCATATTAGGAAGGTATCATATTCCCTAAACTGGTCTTCAGAGTTCCCACATTTAAGAACAAAGATGAGTCAAGTAACCCATTATCGGGTCAAGTGGTTATTGGGTCTGATTGGCACAATTTCCAGCATGGCAACTCTCCAAGACCAGGAGTGTCAAATGCTGCCCAAATGGGTGCAGGTCCAGCAGGTTGCTTAGGGGGAAGCCGAGCCCATGCATGTGAGAATAGATCAAGTATACTTCAGTATACTTTCTACAGAAAGTATTGACTGACAGAGTCAATGGGCCAAATTTGTCTGGTGCAGCCAATAAATTTTTCACTATCAATTATAAATACCTTGCAAATGGTCAAAAGCAATCAAAATAGTTTTTACTGATGGAAATTTCCCAATTGATTAATTATGAAACACTACTTGGCTACAAAACAGGCCATAGGAGAGTTTGGACCCTCCCATTGCTTTGGGGTTTATGGCCGAATCGGCATAGCAGGTTTTGACGAGCTCATTCCGGGCAGCCTCAGGGAAGAACAACCAGTTTGGGGCAGCTTTTACCCTTTTTAGGGCAGGTAAGGAAACTTGGAATTATCCTCCCATCCATTATATTCCTTCATTTAACAATGTGCGGCCGCAGATTATTGTTGATAGGATATACTTACATGTACGAAGGCGAACATGCCGCATTCTATTTTGAGCTTTTTTTAGCAAGTTCCGTTCAACACTGGGACCCAAAGCGGTACTTTCCAGGCTTCTGCTATTATTGGCATTACGCTAAAACGATTTGCACATGCCAAGCTACTCGAGATGAATCACATAGGCATTTACAAACCAAGATACCTTTACAAACGAGATACGGCATAATGCGAAGGAAATTTGACAGACACCGCTGGAGATTGAGGTATGTTCCAGACCCTCGTGGCGAAAATCCAAGAGCTTTTAATGCCAGATGTTTTTCCAAAAATTACCCAAGACAAATGACGCAAGGGATTGTAACATGTGGGTCGTAATTTTCATATCAACGAATGAGGCCCATAACTAGGCAATACAAGTTTATTTGTTACATTTCTTGACGTCATTTATCTTGGGAATTTTTCAAGGGGTCAGTAGGTATTTCCTCAAAAAAGTCTGGCACCAGGAGCTCTCAGATTTTCATAAGAGAGTCTGGAACATACCTATTATTTCCGACAGTGAACAGCATGGGCGCTAAAAGCGGGGGGGACGGGGGAAGTGTCCCCTGTTGGCCAACCAAGGGGGACGCTCCCCCTCCCAAATTTTTGGATTCATTATTATTAATGCTGCCAGGTATCGAATACGCTTCAAATTTGCTTCCCCCGGTCAGCACCAGCCTGGGTATTTCCCCTGTACAAATTCCGTGGCGGCGCCCCTGGTGAATAGGGATTTCAATGGTTCAGATTTGCCGTCGGGACTGGCCGGGCCCTGTATATCCGGCAAATCTGGCTGTCGCCCAAGGCCGCTGTCGCCGATTCTCACTGTCCCATGCACACTGTCTGGGGTCATTGAACTCCGCAGTGATGCAGTAGAAAAACAGCAAAGGAACGTGACTACTAATTAGACAATTGTGATTACTTATTTCCTTCGCCAGAAAGTCTTATCTATTGAATCGTCTAACGTGACATAGGCGGGTCTAGGATTTCCGATTGCGTGAAAAAAGGAGCGTTTAAGCTGAGGCGCCATCGGAACCATGAGCAAGCCTTTTTGTACGGAAAAACCTATTGTGGGGGCGCGGTACCTGCATACTGAGGGGATGGGAGTAGAAGGGGCAGTTTATAGGTGGCGCTATCCACATTTCAGGGGCCCGTGACCATTTCAGATGGAGGCGGGAGTTTATGGGAATGTGGGGGGAGAGGGTGTCAAGTGGCCCCTTGCCTCCTGGATCTGTCTGTGTATCGAGGTTTTTAGCGGCGTAAGGACCCGGCTCTCCTGGGAACTCCCAGGAAAAAAAGCTAGTTTTTTTGTTTTCTCGGCGGCTGCTGGAGTTCCTATTTGGTAGACGTTATCTGTCGCGCAGAATATTTGCACTAGCCAAGTTCTGTCGCAATCCCTGCTTGGCGAATTGGCGGGTTTTTCCACCCCTGTTTAAGGCATTTATAGGTCGAATTCGCAAAAATGAGAATAGGGCTTCTGAAACAACTTTTTGGGACCTTTTGATCTAGCCAAAAAATTTGTTTTGCGTATATCCCTTTAAGCTAGGGAGCGTAGAACCAGGCTTGATGTCGATCTGTTATTACCCCGAATCCGGACTGAATCCGGAAGACGGCGGTTTAGCTACCGAGCCGTAGCCACCGAGCCGCGTGGAAAATATGGTGCTATACAATCATTATTTACTATGTAATCCTTCGTTATTTATGTTAATTTTAAATAATACAGTATTTAAAATTATATCATCGAATTTTGAAAATGTAGTTTGTCAAAAATAATGATTTACGAGTTTTTGGAGATATGTATTCAATTTTTGAAACATTTTTTAATTGTGGCCAGTGATTCACTTTAAAGTGACCTACAGAAAAAATTCCCCTGTGCCGGTGCTTTCTAATAACGTCCATTATATTTTGCGTTCTTGAATTTATCGATACCTAATCAGCCAAAGAGTGACGCCATGCGCGCGAAAATCGGCCGCCCGGCACGCCCCATCGATAGCCTACTGGCACTTCGACCAACCGACGACACGCACGCGTGTGGTGCTCAGCGGAGACTATGGGTTAGCAGTTTATTGCGGGGGAAATAATGTATCTACAAAAGCACTTGGAATTCTGGCCATTTTCCTAATGTTAGGGAGTACCGGCGGTAATGTTAGTGTTAGTAATGTTAGTGCCCCCTGGCGGTTCACACGGCCCGGCACGCGCCACCCCGGATTCCAGCGCCCGGCCGGCCGCCCCTCGCGCAGAGGCGGACCCAGCATCCCAGCGCCGGGCCCGGCCTGGGAAAACCCACCGCGGTCACCGCTCACAGCACCGGCAACGAGGCTCCAGAGGTGGGAAGGCTTGGAGTCAAGACTCAAGGGGATCACTGAAGATTTGTGCTGTGAATGTTCAGTCCCTGAAACCCAAAACTGTCGAGCTGTCATGCGAACTTCTTAATTTTGGCTATGGCATCTGTGTTGTGAGTGAAACGTGGCTCAAAAAGGACATCCCGAATCGCATGCTTGTGTTTCCCGGTTACAGTTTAACACGTTCGGATCGCTGTTTTGCCCCCAAAGGTTATGGAGGTGTAGCTTTGCTTTCCCGCAGTGGTATCGGTGTGAAAAAATCAACGTTCCCGGATCAAATGTTCAGAACTCAAAACTTGAATCGATGTGGAATATTTTAAGTTGGGATAGGAAATCTGTTATTCTTTGTGCACTGTACAGGACGCCTAGAAATGTTTCCACTGCTCTTCAAGCAGATTTCGATGACTTAGAGCACCAGCTCCAGTATGTGCTGGCGAACTTCTGTGATGCCAATATTATTTTAGCCGGTGATCTGAACTGCAACATTTTAGCTGACGACTCTCACCCGGCTCGCAGGAAATTGGTAGAGTTTTTAGGCCGTTACTCGCTTTCACAATGCATCACAACACCCACCTACTCGAGTGGCTCACTTTTAGATGTTTTTATCGTCAACAAAAACATTGTCAAATGTGTTGGCACTCGATTTTGTCATTTCAGTCCACATAGATTTATCAGAATGATCTGTGACATTCCTAGGCTACGGAGAAAGCCTGTTGTCGTAAATTCTAGGACGTTAGGCAGGATCAGCACTGATGCATACCATCGCGACCTCTTAAACCGTGACTGGACTCCCGTTTTTACCGCCACTTCTGTGACCAATAAGTGGAATGTTTTCTCGCGCATTATGAGCGACATTTTAGACGTGCATGCACCGCAAAGGGAAATCAAGATCAGAAATCCCAATGCACCACACGTGTCTAGCTCCACTCGTGACCTGATGGCGGCTAGGGCTGCAGCGCTACGTTTACACGGCCACAGGTCCACTGAGTATACTGATCTTAATAGAGCTGTGCGGTCGGCCATTCGCTCCGATACCAAACTGGACATAGCAGAGCGGATCCAGCAGCAGGGCCCGCACTCTGTTTTCCGCAATATCCGTAATGTTGTCGGCGGAAAACGTGATAGTTGTGCTGTTACGCCGACCACCGATCCTGACACTCTGAACGACTTTTTCGTTAATGTTGGACCCAGAGTGACCGCCGAGCTAACCGCCCGTGGTGCCGCCCGTTATCTGCCGGTGCGCCTGCCCCGTGTTGGGGCGTGCGGTTTTACGGTCAGACCAGTCTCGCTGCAGTGCCTCCACCGCACTATCCTCAGCATGCGTAACTCAGCTGCTTGTGGTGATGATGGCTTGTGTATTGGGATCTTTAAAATGTCTTTTCCCTGCGTTGGACACGTTCTGCTTCATATCGTAAACGAATGCCTCATTACCTGTGACATACCGTCATCATGGAAGCATGCTCTAGTCCAACCGATTTTTAAGTCTGGTGATCCAGTCGACCCGTCAAGCTTTCGGCCCATCTCAATTCTTCCCGTGATCTCAAAACTAATCGAAAAAATTGTCCAAAGACAGCTCCACCACTACCTCGCATCAAATTATCTCCTGGCTTCCACCCAACATGGTTTTCGCCCTCAACACTCTACCGAAACGGCGCTGCTGACTATGTCTGACAAAATTCTCTCGGCCATGGACCAATCTGAAATCTCCCTGCTTTGTTTGATAGATCTCAGTAAATGTTTTGACGTCATCAATCATTCTAAATTGCTCACAAAATTGCAGCTCCATGGCATTGACATCAAATGGTTCCAAAACTATCTGTCCGGTCACACCCAAAGTGTTCGTCTTCCCAGTAGCTCAGCAGTGAGTCAAAATTCAAGTTCACGAATTTCGGCCGCGCGACCTATCAACCAAGGAATTTTCCAAGGCAGCAGTTTAGGCCCCTTGCTCTACACCATCTTCTGTAACGATCTCGGTCTGTACGGAAACGGCTCTTTCATTGTCCAATACGCCGACGACACCCAAGTTCTAGTTTCAGGCAAAAATCAGTTCTTTCGGACCTGGTGTCGGAGCTCGAAACCACGCTTTCTTCGCTTGATGCTTATTTTCACTTCAACGGTCTAAAAGTCAACGAGTCAAAATTCGAAATTCTTGCCATTGGATCTCAACAAAATCTGCGCGGACTTCCAAAATTTTCCGTTAAGTTCCGCCAAACCACTATCACACCTTGCACTGAAGCTAGGAATCTCGGTGTAACTTTTGACCGCCACCTGACATGGGATACTCACGTCAACGCAGTGGCGCGCAAGTGCACCGGGATTCTCGTCGGCTTGTCCCATTTGCGGCACTACCTCCCGTCTAATATCCTACCCTCCCTTGTTTCGGCCCTAGTATTTTCACATGTCAGATACTGTCTCACAGTTTATGGGAATGGATCTAACAAAAATCTGGCCATTCTACAGAAAATTCTAAATTTTGCTGCAAGAGTTATTTCTGGCAAAAGAAAATTTGACCACATTTCGGCAGAGCGGCGACGACTGGGTTGGCTGGATACACCGGATTTGCTTACCTACCAGACTGCATTGCTATTTCATAGGGTACGTTGCAGTGGTGTTCCCGAGTCGTTGTCCTGTCAGGTTTACCGCAATCGCGAGCGCCCGGGCCGCTCCCACAGTACCAGACAGGACGAACTCCTGAGTTTGCCGGCTGGCCGTGGCACAGCTGCTGGCAAGCGTCGATTCTTGTACCGAGGTGTGACCATCTACAATGCTCTGCCGCCTGAGTTTCTTGAACTGACTGTGTCCCGCTTTAAGCTTGCCGTGAAGCAACACCTGGTGCGTGCTGGGCATTATTAGGCTTGTTAGTCATATTATACTAGTCATGTTTTATGAATGCTGGTGCGAGTGCGAATGTTTAATGGTTTTTACCTGCCTTACTCTCTGCTTTCAAATGACTCGGGTCCAAGAATAGCCACGTTAACCCCGGTTTCCTATCGTGGATGGACCTACGCTGTACAATACAATACAATACAATACAATACCGTTGACTAAAATATTTTCTTGTCTTTCATTTTCTTTTATCTTTTGTCTTCGGCTTCAGTAAAATTTCATTAATGTTTATTAATATCATTAGTTGTGAAAAGTTATGTGCCATTTTTTATCAAGGGGTTCAACTCTCAGCATTGGCATTTGACCTAATTTGGTGGAATTGAGGCAGTGGGTGACCCCACAAGTAGCGTCAAGCTTTGAAAGAACGAATCCCAGCGAAATAATTTTTTGTTGGTAGATGTTGATGTTTCCGGCAAAAATGTCCATACTGAATGACACGATACAGTGTACCAGAATTTTGATACGAGAATGAAGGAGGACAATAATGAAGCTTCTAGCAACCTTAATCGAATTCTTTCGAGCCACGACAGTTTTTTTTAACGGCTGTTTTTTTTAGTATGTTCAAAATGTTTAAAATCGAATTGTGAAATCTTGATAGCACGGCACGTGTCAGTGGAAACGGTAGCTGAGCGGTCTCTAAATAGAGCAGCAGTGGGTTCTTGCATGGATTTTAATGAGCACTACCATGGAGGGCTGTAAACTGATATCTCTTTGGGGCTGTCCGGGCACCTGCGATGAAATATCGAGTTAGTGTTAAAATACGGTTTCACTTTTTATTGTTCATCATTTTCAGGATTTAAAAGGACTGTGTGATGGAAAAAATAAAGATAATATTATGCTATCTTCTTTCATATGGTGGTCATTAAAATTTTCCTTCTTCGAAATTGGGCACCCCCAATGATGTTCGCAAATTTGGGTGATTTGGGTGCTCGATAGACCTAGTATAAGCTACCTCTCCAAGTACACGATCGCTCTCCTGGAGGGGGGCGAGGGAGGGAATATTTAATTGCTCGACAAACCTAGTGTAAACACCTTATTAAAAAATTATCCGGCCTTTGGGGGAAAGATACTTTGCCCCCCCCTTCCAGCACTTTGGGGTGGGTGGAGCACGGTCGAAATGCCTCCCCATATTTTATGCTTTAGGAGTATCTTTCCTAGGTAGGTATATGCTCAGTGCCTTGCCAAATGAAACTTTGAAATCACCTACAGAGCTGGGGTATGGGTTTCTATCTTTGGATATGGAGTGCCCAGTCACCGCTTATTTTTCATATTACGCAATGCAGCATAGTTTCATGTATTTAAGGAGTTGTATTGTACAGTGTTTATAATACACTGGTTCTCTTAACGCTGTCGTAGTTGACAGTTTTCGGATTTAGGCGCCCGCAATGGCTTTCGAAAATCCACGTTAGTAGGTATGGTGGGTCGATTAAGTGTGTCCTGATAAGACAAAAACATTCCGTTGCCTGAAACTTTTGGGTTTCTTCATAGAATTTAAGATGCCCTGGTATGACTTCCGAAAGGTGAAACGCGCTAAAACATCGGCAACGTTTTGAGTCCCAAATATAGTTTAAGTGCCTTTTCACCATCCAACATGGAACAAAGCAGCACGTGCTTACCCCTTCTGGTATATTATCTGGTTTTACTTCGGCAGCGCTGTCATTAGTTTACACTCTCTATAACTCGTCCGACGGTTAACTTTTATCTACATACGTCTCTCTCACCTCCTTCTGTCGGTTACCATCGGATCGGACCCTACTCCTCTCCACTCAGCAGAAACCCATCTCGCGACACTCGCTGACTTAAGCGAACTCGGCCGCCGGCTAGCCAGTGCTGACTGCCGCTGTCTCGCCTGTACCCAAGAGTATCGGATGGTGACGAAGACAGTCAAGCCAATATAAGGCAAAATATGGCTCGTAAGGCTTGAAAAAGATCACGTTGATACATCTCCTGGTTTATTATTTAAGCTCTACCATTCTCAAGGAGAAATTTCCGCTGAATTTCTCGGTAAACAAATGAACGCGCCTCCACCAATCAGCAGCCGTCATCCGCTGGATGCCGATTGCCCGCGGGGCACAGAGGTTAGGAAGGTCACGCACGCTGGGCGCCGCTGGCGCCGAGTTCATGCTTCGGTGGGAAGGGGTCGCGTGGCAGATTGTAAAACGCACACGTGTGGTGTTGAGAATGGTGGTCGTTCTGCCTGTTGTAAGGCTGAGAAAGGAGGATAGATGTAAGAGACATTCTATGTATACATGGGTGGGTTTATGTGTTTGTGCTTTGTGCAGTGCCTTCATTAAATGAGTTTGGTATGTGAATACGCTTGGCGGGCAAGATTGCAGGTACCGATTTCGAATCCTGAGTCATTTTCAGCATCAGGGTAAATGATGCAGCTTTTCATTTTTTTATATTGTCATAGACTTATTGGCATTAGAACACACATGGAACATGTGACATACACTACTAGGGGACTTTTCATTTGCGAACAACACTAGAAGTTCAAGCTGACAAAATGGTTGTTTGAGGCGGATGGATAAGGAGCTCTGACCGTTCAAACAAGGAGGGTCCAAGGCAAATAACAGGATACACGGGGCAATTGACTGAGTAGGTATGTATATTGCAATGCCATTAACATCACTGTATTCGTTTAGCATGGGCTACTCTCATGTCACATTATTTCGATGTCGTGCCACCCGGCTACAGGCTGCCAGAAGTCACTGTGCAATGCTGTTTAACCATAATTGTCAATCTTTCAATTTTGAGGCACAAAAATTAGTTGGGATGCTACAAGACTCCGCTGTTTATCTCCCGGGTGACGTCACGTTCCTAGTTAGTTATTGTTTATTAATGTCATTTGTTGCACCATTATTAGATAAAGACGCTCATAACTCAGCTTTCGAATTATATGTGATTTGTTGGAACTGGGGCAGCGAGTGATCTCGCAAGCTATGTCAAGTATAACAAATGGTCGATCTTAACAAAAGACATGTTTTTTATATATTTTGATTTTTCAGTCCAGAAATTTCGTATTGACCGAAACAATAAAGCAAACGGAAGTTTTGGTACGAGAATGGGAGATCACCGTTATGAACATCAAACAATTTTAGAGAAATTATTTCGACCGGTGGTAGTTTTTAAAAGGCTAGGTTTTTAAATATATTCAAAATGTTTAAAGTTTCATTGTGAAATCTTGTTGGTACGGAAATTGCCAGTAGAAGCGATAGCTGAACAGTCTCGAATAGTAATGGGTTGCTGCTTGAACCTCAACCCATCACCGCCTAGGGGTCGGATCTGACCCCCTCCCCTCGGTTTTTCGCAAATGCTTTTGAGCCGATTCAGATGAGACCCGCGTAGCTTGGCAGGACTCTAGGGATATCAACAGGAAAACTTATGATCAAAAATTGACATCATGTAGGTCAAGTCAATGAGTTATGACGTCATTGGTAGGCCCGTGTAAGGCGATTCCGTTCTTCTAAAATGAGGCTGACAAAACCAGGGTGCAACTCGGCTTCTAAAAGAGTTAGATAAAGTTTCTAAACATCGCTCGAAAGCTCTTGAAAAATCCGCATCCTTTGATATATTTTGAGGTAAGATCAAAACGTAGGTAGCCAGAGGTCACCAAAGGTTACGGTTTGCGAAGTTGATTGAATCTTTAACTTTTGAACCAAACAAGATACAGTCCTAAATTTGGTATCATAATAATATGCATGACCCAAGGATTAGGTCAATACGATTACATTGATTACTTTTTATTCTAGGTCTCTGCTTCCCGAGGTATAAGAGATTTTCTTAATGGGTCTAAATGTGACCCATTTTGGCCCACTGTGACGACATAGGTCAACAGATACGCTTCAAACTCGGATCCAGAGAAGAGAAGGGTAAGGCGCTTCCAGTGCCGTTTTAGTTTATCCGTATCACCTCCGGTTCCCGAGATCGGAGGGGGTCCCATCACACTCCAGGCGGCGGTGTGTATGAAACGAGCCCAGGCGGTGCCGGGTTAATGAGCGGTACCATATAAGGGTGTGAATTTATATCCTTTTGAGAGTACCCGGGTACCCGCAATGAAATATTGATTTAGTGTAAAAAAACCCTTTAGATTTTATTTTTAATAATTTTCAGAATTAAAAAACGACTCTGTGATGGCTAAAACAAGAATGCAATTATGCTTTCTCATTTCATATAGCGGTCATTTAACTTTCTGTTCTAAAATTAGGGCACCCCAATGATTTGTGGAGATCCACAACCCTGGTGTCTTGTAACCCTAGCATTGACCTGACCCCAAAATAGACGACGGCATGCTTATTTATCGTCTCATGAGTTTTGGAATGATGTTTAGAAACTGGATATAGCTGTTCTAGAAGCCGAGTTTTGTTAACCTCATTTAAAAGAACTGAATAGCCTTTTTGGGCTTAGCAATTATTTCATAACTCGTTGACCTGACCTGGCCTGATGCTAATTTTTGGTCATACGTATTAAATTTATATTGATAAGTCATAGTAATAAGTCACATTGATCGCCCTACAGGCCTGCAAAGTGATGCGCGTCTCTTTGAATCGCCTCAGAATCATTTGCGAAAAACTGAGGGGGTCCGATCGGACCCTCAAGGCGTTAAAAGGTTGAGTAAGTAACCACATATTGGTAAAACAATAAGTTGGATTTTCACGTTTCCGTGTCAGTTATTAAACAGGACAAGACTGACAAGAAACACTAGGAATAAAAGGCAGATTAAACGCAGCCGACCTGGGTTCAAGGCCCGGCAGCTTCCCTGGACAAGGAGCAAGCTGGCTCCCGAGAAACCCTTCCAACAGGGAAAGAGTTAGCGACGCCATATGACCCTGGTAGTTGGTGCGTCGATAAGCCCCAAAAATTATTAAAATCACGTAAAATCACAATTGCATAACTAATTATATAAAACTGTCTCACCCGCTGGGACTCCCTCGGCTGTCTCAGAAACAACACTTTCCGTAGCTTAACCTTAAAAGGCAAGCTGCCTCCGATGTCCACCTCTCACAGTATACACCTTTTATTCCCTGCGCAGAATCCTTCGCACTGCCTCTCCACCATAGATAGCATGTACCATAGAACCCCACGCAACACCATCCACAGCCACGCAGCACGCCGGTCAGCGGAGCTGTCCCTGCCGAGGATCCACCCACAGCCACGCGGCACGCCGGTCAGCGGAGCTGTCCCTGCCGAGGATCCACCACAGCCACGCAACCCGCCGGTCAGCGGAGCTGTCCCTGCCGAGGATCCGGACGGAGCCCGGACGGCGGCGGCTTGCCTGCCGCGGGGCAGCTCTGCTGAACGAGCTGGACTTAGGAGGCGGGATGCTTTTTAAGGCTGATCTAAGGAAGTGATGCTTCTGAAAACAGCTGGGGAGTCGCAGCAAATGTAACGGTTTGATGTGATTTTTATGAACGTGTGTTCTTATCTGCCTCTTATCCCAGCATTTATTGTTAGTCTTGCCCTTTTTAATAACCTACACGGAAACGTAAAAAGCCGCCTTATTGTTTTCCAAAGTGTGGATCGTTTTCTTATGCATAACTTATAACTTGAACAAGAACGTTCTGCCGCCAGTGTGGACAAGTGGACACATGTTTAGGTGATCGTACCTGAGATAAGCTGCTGCGCCGACCACCTGTGTTAGTTTCGAGCTCTCGTTAAATGTGCTTGCGGGTAATTAAAGCACACTTGTTTCACCGTCCAGTGAAATAGTTGTCGTCACAACTTCTAATCATGCGGAATTGCTTTTTGGAGACAGTTAATCCTGGCCTACATCATCGACTGTAATATATTCAACGAATCTTCCATTTTCTCCAGATACCTTGTCCCAGCACAGCATGCTTAAAGTGATCCAGAACAGGTTTGGCAAAGTCGAAGATTTGTTGCTTCTTGGAAGAACCCTTTCCATCTTTTAACTGAAGGGGATGCAAGCAACCCCTCCCCCCGGAAGCTGAAAGTAAGTCATGTATACATACGGACTGCTCATATTGAGGAGGAAATTAGGAAAATAGGTAGGTACAGGAAAGGAGAAGTAATGTTTAGTCGTAGCTTTTTAGACGAGACAGATATAGTTTTAATGGAAATAAACCCGTGTAGGCTCTTCAGAAGATAAAAAGGGGGAAGTAACATACATATTCACGTCCTCTCTTCCCCATTCAAAGTTAACCACAGCTAAAGTTAAGAGCAGCGCTCATCGGACAGCGCATTGATGCTCGAATAGCAGAGTTTTGTCATACAGCCTTGCAGAGGGACACAGTGCCCCGGTGTCGCTCCACCCACTCAATCAGGAAACTGCTGCGGTTTCCCGGAACACTGAACCCTGCGCCGCCCACAAACCGCAGTACATGAAGTCACGCTGCTAGAGGCGTATGCTAAGTCTGAGCTCTGAGATCAGGCGTGCTTCATGCTGTAGCTGACACAGCAAAGGCTGGGCCAGCGCCGTGAGCCCGCGCCGGAACCGGCCGCGGAGCTGTGTGGCCCGAATCTCACCGGGGTGGGGCGTTCAGTGTCAGAGGTCACCCGGGAGGTCCTGCAGCAGCTGAGGCCGCTGACCCCGCCGGCAAGGTCACCGGACCAGCCTTTTTGTGAGCGGTGTGAAACGTTTTGGAGTATACAAAACAGAAATCCGCTTTTTTACCAGGGAAGGCACGGAGCGTGAAAGGGAGGACAGGGGGAATGACTAGAAGGACGACATGATCAGAGCACCACCCTCGTATCTGAATGTTAAGTTCTCCCCTAAAAGATGCTGTGTAAAGCCGAAAGGCTGCTGGTTCATTTTCGTAAAAACAAACAAGGGCATATCCAGTGGAAATACGGCATATGTCTCCCCCCTGAACTTTGACAGAGGAGGACAGCCCTCTCCAACATTCGTGGGGGCCCCTTAATAAAATCAGAGGAGACCTTCGCGGCAGTTGGGCTAAGGAAAGCTAAGGGAGGTCCCGTGTTATGAGCTTGACCGAAGGACACTAATCAGGGAGTGTTCTGTGAGTTGGCCTCTGGAAGCCATTTTTCATTATTTGTAAGAAACATGAATAAATAAATAAATATATATATATATATATATATATATATATATATATATATATATATATATATATATATATATATATAATCATAGCCGGGTTCGCTACTCCGCTACTCCGCTACTTGCGGACTCTCAATGGTAGCAGAGTAGCGGCAGCGGCTCTAACAAAAAGTAGCGGAGGAGCGGGTAGCGGACTCCAAGAATTTTAAAGCGCTACCACTACCAATATCCATTAAAGAAGACTGATATCCAAATAATTAGATAATGTTATTTTATGCATGGACACGAAGACGACACAAAATTGGGTTTCGATAACAGCATGAAACGTGAAATAGTGCATTTATTTGCTGATGTGTGCATGAACCCAGTTGTAATTAATTATTTATTAACGTTAGAATGCTTGTAAAGGTCAATCGACCGTGTAGCTTTCCTTGTTTAAGTGTTTAATGCCAATTTATTTGGTTGCAATTTTTTGTTTTTTTTTTGTTTTAGTTTTCCCTGAAACAGAGGATCAGAAATATATTTTACGTAACTCGTAAATTTTACGCTCGAAACAATTTTTGCGGCGCACCATGCTTAAAAATTTGATTGGAAGAGGTGATATCTGTTTCAGTAGAGTATAGGGCCAGCAGTTTAGTGCGTGTGTGGTGTAGTAGATTTATTCGGCTCAGCAAAGAAGCTTAGAAACATTAAATAAAAAACTTTCCACAAATGTAAAATGATTACCGACATGGATAATAATGCACTCTGTTTATAATACAAGTTGCCCATGAAAACTACTCAAGTCACAACGAAAACTTTCCTGTAACGCTTCAGTAGCGCTTCATTATAAAAGAAGCGGTAGCGGAGTAGCGGGTAGCGGTTTCGTGATTTTGAAAAAGTAGCGCTAGTAGCGGTTGTGGTTTCAGTAAGCCGAGGTAGCGGAAATAGCGGTAGCGGTTTCAATAATTTGGTAGCGACGCCCACCTCTATATATATATATATATATATATATATATATATATATATATATATATATATATATATATATATATATATATATATATATATATATATATATATATATATATGACAATTTCAAGAACCCCGGTCTGCGACCTGGGCTAACGCCCCACCGGCGCAGGAGAGCCGCATGGCAATGCGCTGAACGCAAACCATATTTCCTTCTCAATGCATCTCTTCATAAGCCTGTAGGTCAGTGTTATCTTTCTTTTCTTTAAAATAATTAATAAATACCCCACAGTCAACCCCGGATTCGAACCGGGCACCCCTGATCACAAGACAGGGCCTCTACTCACTAGACCACTGCGCCACACTGTTCGGGCTCCCACTAACCCTACACCTGTGACCCGTCAGGAGGTCACTGGCCGGTACACTCAATCAAAACCATGCCGTGATCGTGGCGCCGGGTGCTGTATTCGTACAGAAAAGGCATGGTACAAAGCTGATTCTAGAAGACAAACCAAACGTTATATTGGCCTAGAATCACTTGTATCAGTGACCCAAGACTCTAACCTAGCTTTATGCCAAATTGCGTCCACTTCCATTCATTATGAGGACTTGAAACCATGGTGAGAAGCAAACGTGTTCCGAGAAATTTAGCGCCTTGAAATATCCTTTCGGATGAATTACTCGAAAGCCGTTGATATAAGTGGGTAGTGTAAATGAATGAAATGACTGCAATTAATTTTCCTATTCAACCATGTCAATTATGAGCTTGTGAATGACATGTGCTCGGAACCGAGAAGCCAAAAGGTTTTCTGCTAAAGTTATATTGATACATATAAACAACGAATTTTAATATCACGATATCCATCTCCAAATATTATCAGGGGAAGCAATGTTCTTTCATTATTTGAAATGAAAAGTCAAATTGGCGCATTAGATCGCGAGATATTAAGATTTAAATGAAATGAGCAAAAATGCAGTCCTCCGGCAAAATGGCAAAAACTAGGTCAGAATTTTACGTTTTCCACTGGAAACTATGCCTAAGCACAAGAAAATTGACCTAGCTGCCTCCAGGTGGTTGTCTTTAAACTAACTGAAGCGTGCCTTCTGACATTTCGAGCTTATAAGTCGGCCGTCAAATTTCAATACCTTTTTGCTTGCATTAGAAATACTGCGTTTTGGCGTAATAAATATTGTCGGACCACTTCGATTTTTTGGTGGCCCCTACTTCTTATTCAAAAGGAGGCAAATTTCAAGTTCGTCTCTTAAGAAATAAAAATGAGAAAATGCATAGTTGAAAACATTTGTTGCAAAATTTCTCAAAAACTACTTTGAATTTAGATTTGGGGGCCTTTGTTTGGGCGTCTAGCGTAAAAGGGCCATCACCCTACACAATTGCAGAGCCCTGGCATCAACTGTCAGAACCGCCAAGCGGCCAGAATAGAGCCTCTTGAGAAATCTCAATCCACTTCGCTCCATGGAATTCGTCATGCGGCTCTGACAATGAGTGTCCAAAACCAGGCTCTCTCACGGTAATCCCTGGTGCTGGGGTACAAAGTCACACCGCCACGCACATCAGTCCTGCATTGGACCTCGGCCAACGTGCCACCTCCCCCGCTGTGTTCGGCAAAGTATACTCTATCGCTCCTGTGGAAGTACGCTTCCCACCAAGCGTCGGGGTTGAATGATTCTATATTGGTACTGTAATACAATACACCTCCAGAAACTGTACTGGAGTATTTGGGTTTGGAGAGCATGACTCTTCTTCCATTTCCTTGCTGATGGCTAGGCTCAAAAGGCACCAAATGATTGCGAAAGCTAACGCTTCATTTTTGGCAACTATTCAATAGTAGATATATATATATATATATATATATATATATACCTATATACACATGTATTACCTACCCGTATGTACTATCTGTCTTCTGCACTGTGTCAGCTAGGTACTGAAGCACGCGTAAGTTCAGGGCTCAGACTTAGAATACGCTTGTACATGTATATATATATATATATATATATATATATATATATATATATATATATATATATATATATATATATATATATATGCATATTATAGATGTTTCGATGACAAGGCACCCAGAAGTGCTAAAACCCGTCTACTCGCCTACCCCAGTATGCGATAGTTTGGGCACCGAAAATTTATGCAAAATGACTGTTTCATTGATAGGCAAAGCCAAACAATTTCCCAAAATTTCGAAAAATTATTTTTTCATCAAACATGGGCGGAAATTTTTGCTTATCCTCAAATCGTCCAACTCGTCAACCCGCCGAAGATTGAGTCAAATGCTGGCGAGGATCTACAGTTATAAAAACCAAATCTAGAGGCATTTTCTCATCTTCCACTTCCATATCTTGCTAAAAGACGAATGTTTCATCTACTCTGTCGTACGGGCGCATACTAAGTCTATGGATGCGATTTTTGGCGGCCCTTCGCACGGTGCGACAGGCTTGGGAAGGTTTGGAATATTCCTCTGAGATGGGAACACATTTTTGAACTGGGGCATTTAAGGACGCTTTGAAGTGAGCACAGAGGTGACATTACTGCCTTTATAGCTTATGACATTTCTAGCATTCTGTCTTTGTAGCATGTGGTGCAACACCTGCGAATTGTGAATTGTGAACGAGCGTTATGTAGCGTTAGTGTTACCTGGTATTGTCGATATTGTGACCAAATAGGTCGTCATATTTTCAACATTTTATTGAAACCCTGATCACTAACGCTACATACCGCTCCTTCACAATGCACTATAGGCAGATGTTGCATCATATGCTACACTGTCCCATGCGAGGTAACCAGTTGTTATCTGGTGGACATGACCCCGAGCCCCTGTCCTATGTCTATGACATGTACTTTTGTAGAGCTACCAATAGTGGGGGTTTGATTTCTACGGTGATTTCCGAACAAGAACTAAATGCCCATATAATAATATGTATGTACGTAACGGTCTGAAGAGCTAGAAACAGGTCCAGGTGATATACATACATAAAGCTCGACGCCCCCCTCTCCCTCAGAACTTCGGCTCTGCAGCCTTGGTTTCCCATTCAATCCTGTACTGTTGTTTTTGTCATGGCTGAGTGTTAACCTATGTGGTCCCAGTGGCCGCCGGACGGAGCTCCCGGATCTTCTGCTGAGTGCTGTGTTTCTGTGTTGCAGCTACCTGTTTCCGGTATCGTACCTGGACGGGGTCGCCCACACGCTGGGCCTCCTGGTCGGCTACATGAAGTTCAACACGGAGGAGGACTACCGCATGCTGCTCACCAGGTATGCGAGGTCGCAGTGCGCAGGCGCGAGAGGAGGCGAGGTCGCAGTGCGCAGGCGCGGGAGGAGGCGAGGTCGCAGTGCGCAGGCGCGAGAGGGGTCGAGGTTGCAGTGCGCAGGCAGGCGAAGAGGCGAGGTCGCAGTGCGCAGGCGCGAGAGGAGGTGAGATCGCAGTGCGCAGGCGCGAAAGGAGGCGAGGTCGCAGTGCGCAGGCGCGAGAGGAGGCGAGGTCGCAGTGCGCAGGCGCGAGAGGATGCGAGGTCGCAGTGCGCAGGTACGAGAGGAGGCGAGGTCGCAGTGCGCAGGCGCGAGAGGGGTCGAGGTTGCAGTGCGCAGGCAGGCGAAGAGGCGAGGTCGCAGTGCGCAGGCGCGAGAGGAGGTGAGGTCGCAGTGCGCAGGCGCGAAAGGAGGCGAGGTCGCAGTGCGCAGGCGCGAGAGGATGCGAGGTCGCAGTGCGCAGGTACGAGAGGAGGCGAGGTCGCAGTGCGCAGGCGCGAGAGGAGGCGAGGTCACAGTGCGCAGGCGCGAGAGGAGGCAAGGTCGCAGTGCGCACGCGCGAGAGGAGGCGAGGTCGCAGTGCGCAGGCGCGAGAGGAGGCGAGGTCGCAGTGCGCAGACGCGAGAGGAGGCGAGGTCGCAGTGCGCAGGCAGGCGAAGAGGCGAGGTCGCAGTGCGCAGGCGCGAAAGGAGGCGAGGTCGCAGTGCGCAGGCGCGAGAGAAGGCGAGGTCGCAGTGCGCACGCGCGAGAGGAGGCGAGGTCACAGTGCGCAGGCGCGAGAGGAGGCGAGGTCACAGTGCGCAGGCAGGCGAAGAGGCGAGGTCGCAGTGCGCAGGCGCGAGAGGAGGCGAGGTCGCAGTGCGCAGGCGCGAGAGGAGGCGAGGTCGCAGTGCGCAGACGCGAGAGGAGGCGAGGTCGCAGTGCGCAGGCAGGCGAAGAGGCGAGGTCGCAGTGCGCAGGCGCGAAAGGAGGCGAGGTCGCAGTGCGCAGGCGCGAGAGGAGGCGAGGTCGCAGTGCGCACGCGCGAGAGGAGGCGAGGTCACAGTGCGCAGGCGCGAGAGGAGGCGAGGTCACAGTGCGCAGGCAGGCGAAGAGGCGAGGTCGCAGTGCGCAGGCGCGAAAGGAGGCGAGGTCGCAGTGCTGGAAGCACTGTGAACTCAACCCCTTCCCGGCCACCTGAGCTGAGTTACTGCCAAGGGACGAAACCCCAACCCTCATTATAATTTTGTTTCGTTTTCTTTTCTTTTTACCGTGACATTATTACCAGTTGTGACCAGTGACCAACCCTCATGATTTCTCCGGATAGATCATAAACGGTTAGCGATAGGGGGCTTCTAAAGCTTCCTGATTTTTACGATAACCAGATTGGACAGACTTTGGATAGGTCTGAAACATTTGCAATGATACCCTAATGAAATATGTAACAAACAATTTAACAACATTTACAAATTGTGCTTTCGAAAATCATACATCATGGAAGAGCTTGGGTTATGTGAAGCAAAGTGCGTTTCATAAAAACACACTTAAGACCACATTTGCTCTTCAACTGTATATCTTGCACGATTTTTATTTGGCTCGAAACGCATAGAAAAAATCCGTCCTTAACTCAAACTGTTTATTTCTGATTGACTTATTTTTTCAGAATTTCGTTTATAGTTACCGAGAACCCGATAAACAACTTTCGGTAGCGTCTTATCAAGCTTCTCAATGCTGTCAAATGGGTTCGCACGAAGAACCATGGGCTCAACTAAAAATAGTCATATTCATTACACTTGTTATCATTATGTGGTTAAAATTGAGAACAATCGGTGCAAATCCTGTCTCCAGCAAATTTGGCACACCTTTTGCAGCATTAAAATAACATAGGGAGAGGGGGAGTTGTATCATGGACAATTGTATCAGAGCGATCTTTTCCAAAACTATCCAGAGATAGCGCTCCCGACACGACCAGATGATGCGGCATGAGGTCCGCCATTTCTTTATACTGCCGTCTGTTGGCTTGGCGCGTTTCGCGGTGAGTGTAGAAAATGTGTTTCGGGGTGTCATTCTGTAAAATTTCGTCGTAAGGAAATTTGTGTTTTTGTCATTCAGATGATCACGAATCGGAAGGATCGCTGTAGCAGTGGTAAGGGTAGATTCTAAGGCTTCGTGCGTGGAAGGATTTTTCGGCTGGCCACTGGTTGTTGAGCACGAGGACGTTTTTCCAATGTTGGAGGGTGGTACATGTTGTATAAGGCCAAGTGGGGTATGTTGTACCAGTGATAAACTCACCCCAATGTTCATGCAGCTCATTAGGGTGTCGGCACAGATTCGTTTTTTCCAAAACACTATATTGTCGCATGTAGCCACAACGAAAAATTAGGTAAAATATTTTTATGAAAAGTGCGGGTCAATAATGCAAGACGGGCCGCGCTGATGAATAAAGCAAAAGCAAAATTAAAGTCTAAAAGTCCAGTTGCGAATCTAGGATTTAGTTAGGGGCAGGCTCTGAGGGGGGCGCGAACCTGGGGGCGCCGAATCTGAGGGCTCCAATTTACCACCCAATAGGCGGACAGTGTCGAAGAAAACGCGTTTAAAAACGTATTTGTAAATGCTTATTTTCATGAAAACAACCTTCAGTGAAACATGTTCACGTTTACCATCAAACATATTTCGGGCCGGAAGGTTTCGCCCAAAAGTAATGACTGGTACATTGGTAGAAAATGCTGGACTAACTGAAGCGCCATGAGCAAGAATACAGCTAACTTGGTCTTGAGAAAACTGAGGTGTCATATCGACCACATCCACATATCATAGTTGTCTTGGCTAACGCTGGTCCTACAGAAACCCCGATTGACGCTCATTAGCGCAATTAAAATTAATACAGAGAACTTTGGTGAACTTACGTCCTGGCGAAAACTAAGGTGCCGTATCGACACCTCACATATCGCAGTTGTCTTGACTAACGCTGGGTCCTACTAAATCCCTATTGACGTAAGTAGCAGAGGCCGAAGCTCTGGGGTGGGCCTCTGAGTTTTGGTGGCTACTTTGAGCTGATACTGAGTCCCTCAGTTGATCTGGGACCGCTTTAGATAACCAGGCCCTCACACTGAACTTGAATGTGTCGCCACTGGAGCCTTCTGAGTTTTCGGGGTCCTTAACTGGTATATTTATTATTTTGTTTGGTTTTTTTTTTGTATTGTTTGTTGTTATTTTTTTTTGTATAGGGTGTTGCGTATATTTTTTTTTTTTTTTGTTTTTTTTTATTATATTGTTTTTTTTTGTTTAGTGTATTTTTTTTATGTTGTGTTTTTTTTGTTATTTTTTTTTTTTATTTATGTGTGTTGTTTTTATATTTTAATAATTAATTATATTTATGTGTATATATGTTAAGTTAGTGTTAAATTCTTATTATTGATTCTTAGTATGTTTTTTAACTTTTATTTTTTTTGTATATATAGTTTGTTTTATTATTATTAATTTAATTTATTTTATGTTATTTGTTTTATTTTTGTTTTTAGTTTTTTTTTTTTTTTTTTTTTTTTTTTTTGTTATTTGTTTTTTTATTTAATTGTTTTTTTTAGTTTATATGTATATTTTATGTATTGTACAATATAAAATTATAGATTATTAAATAGTGCAATATAACCTACTATCCCCCTCCCTACAAGAAACACAATGTAAGTATAGAAGCCGTTTTCCTTCGTCAACGACTTCTGATAAACACTCTTTTGGGGTCGTACGCTATATTCATTCCTATCTCTGCTACATACAGAAAAAACTGCCGAAAATCGACAATCGACTCGTCGTCTAACACACTCGTAAGAGGCATCGGTCGCCGTGTAGGACAAACCACTATGTCCCATGAAAAACGTATGGGTCATACGTAGATTGACCTTTGCACGGCAGTACCTATACCTCGTATGAAAGCATCTACTCTCGTGTCATTACCAAACTAACTAAAAGGAAAAATAACACCTCTCTCTCATCCACATATTTCTCTCTTCTCACCTATCCACAGCACCTGTCCCTTTCCGCCCGTCCACAGCCCCTCTCCCCTTCCGCCCATCCACAGCCCCTCTCTCCTTCCGCCCGTCCACAGCTACCTCTCCCCTTCCGCCTGCCGCAGGAACATCTCCTCCTTCCACCGTCCACAGACACCTCTCCCCTTCCGCCGTCCATTGCACTTCTCCCCTTCCACCGTCCACAGCTACCTCTCCCCTTCTGCCTGTCCACAGGAACATCTCCTCCTTCCGCCGTCCACAGATACTTCTCCCCTACAGTCCGTCCACACCTACTTCTCTCCTTATGCCTGTTCACAGGAACATCTCCTCCTTCCACCGTCCACAGCCCATCTCCCCTTCCGGTCGTCCACTGCCCCTCTCAACTTCCGCCCTTCCACTGCCCCTCTCACCTTCCGCCCTTCCACAGCCGCTCTCCCCTTCCGCCCGTCCATAGCTACCTCTCTCCTTCCGCCTGCCGCAGGAAAATCTCCTCCTTCCACCGTCCACAGCCACCTCTGCCCTTCCGCCGTCCATTGCACTTCTCTCCTTCCGCCCTTCCACCATCCACAGCTACCTCTCTCCTTCCGCCCGTCCACAGCTACCTCTCTCCTTCCGCCCGTCCGCAGCTACCTCTCTCCTTCCGCCGTCCACAGCTACCTCTCCCCTTCCGCCCGTCCACAGCACATCTCTTCTTCCGCTTGCCTCAGGAACATCTCCTTCCGCCTGTTCACTGGAACATCTCCTCCTTCCACCGTCCACAACCACCTCCCCCTTCCGGCCGTCCAGTCTAGTTGGCCGGTCTCGCTTCATTAGCCATTTCTGTCCTGGCAGCGGGTCCCTGTGTTGCACGGCTTACTGCCGGCCGTGCAAGTGACGTGCGTAATTGATGCGGCGATGATGCGTAATTGATGCGGTGATGTGGCGGCTCGCCTCTGACCTGTTCTGGAGAGGCTGCAACTGTCAAACAGGGCATAGCCTGTTCTGAGCCAACATCCGGGCTGACGCAGGGCTGAGTTTCTGCTTCGTAGAGCCACGACGGGTGATGCGGGGCTAGCAGTCGACGTATGGTCTCACCGCTTCCGTAGTATCCCCAACATATCCCTCTGTTGTTGTTGAAAGTTGCATTACTTGCTCGTCTGTTGGAAGCAGTGGCGGATCCAGGGGGATAAAAGACACTTCCCCCCACACGTAATAGCTCGGGGAAAACTATGTTTGCCCCCCCCACTCCAAAGCTGTCGACCTCCTTTTTGCCCCGACTCCTTTTTTAGTTTATAGGCAAGGTCTTGGTGCTTCAACCCTCAACTTCAAACAAAACCCGTGAACTTCAGCGTAAACATCGGGCATTGGATAGCAAAACAAGCATCTTGTAGCTACATGTTTGACCCTGCGAATTTTTTTTTTGCTCATCGACTTTGGGTGTACCGTACATTTAAAGGCCTTGGGTCTACCCTCAAAACCTATCGCCTAGTCAATGGTGGCATACTCTCACCGCGTGACGTTTTTTTTGCTTATCGGCTTTGGCTTGCCCCCTCCCCTTCCCAACCTACCGGCTAGATCCGCCAGTGGTTGGACAGTGAGGTTCTCTCTCCTACCCGGCTGTGTTTCATGGATGGTTAGTGTGCAGGCTAAATCCTCGCTTGTCTCCGGCATTGCCGTGTGTTGGGCGGGTGCGTTTGTGCGTACATGTACTCGACCCTTGCTGCAGGCTGGAGCAGTTCCCTCGCCAGGCGGAGGAGATCCAGGACCTCATGAAGGAGGGCATTGAGACTGGCTACACCCTCCACAATATCTCCATGGTAACCACACCTCTGGCTGTCTCTCAACCTGTGTGATAGTTAGTGTATCACATATGCCTGATTGTGTATATGATAATGTATATGATAATGTATATGATAATGTATATAATATGTAATGATAATGTGAATGATGGTGTATGATATGGGAGGGACGAGTGAAATGTATCAACCAAAGGCAGAAGCTGTTAAGTTTGCGTGGGGACTGATTGGCAGGTTTGCCGACCCTGGCTAAACTCCCAGCGTGGCTCCGGGATTCCAGAGGAACTTTCTCTCGAATTTAGCCAAATACCAGCCGCGCTGGAATCTAACCAAATACCAGCCGTTCAATTGGCCCCGCCGTACTATTTTCACTGGAACCAGTTTCACTTTCCCAAAGTTTTCCTGCAGGCGTAGAGTTGCATTGGGCAGCGTCGTTATTAGCTGGGCCCTAGCATTACGCACCCCCTCCCCAAGGCCTCTCAGGTTCCAGTGCAGTGTGAGGACGGTAGACGTTCAGACTTTCCGGTGCCCCTTAGGGTGGACAAGCTCGATGCCCTTACACCTGGCATATCTCCGGAACCCTATCCCGAGGTTTACTGTAAAGGCTTGACTGAAAAACCCCAGGCCATTTTATGTATGTTGGCATGTATCCACCAATGCACTCTTTCTTGCTAGCGATCTTGCAGCTATGTTGCATTGCAGCGTATTCCCATGGACGCATCTCGCTGCTGTGTGGGCCCGTGCCCTGTACACCCGTATACAGGCACACGCATACAGCACACCTTGCAGCAGGTGTATCCATAGGCGGATTCAGGGGGGCAAAGGGGGCGCGTTCCCCCCCCGATCGACCCTCGGCGCCCCCTGAAATGGTCACGGCGCCCCCTGAAAGGTCGATGGCGCCCCCTGAAATGTCGCTTCCCACCCACCCCCTCCCCAGGATGCGAAAATCGGCGCCCACCGATAGGATTTGGCGCCCACCTAATATGTTTTACTGGTCAAAAGTGGCAACCCCTTGGTCCGGATGGCGCCCCCACTGGAAGGTGCCCCCTCCGATCGGCAATCGTGGATCCGCGTATGGGTGTATCTACACACCCCAGCGATGAATCGGACCTTTAGATGCGTCGGCAGGGTGCATTAGCTATTCGTGCAGTTGCAGTCGCCTCCTGATCATGCATTGGTCCGTGGGCGCTGCACTGGTGCAAATGATGGCGGCGAGTGCGTCCTCCAGGGCCGCCAAGCGGCCAACCGTGGTCGGCAGAATGCAAGGTCAAAACCACCTGCATCCTCCGTGCC
Source organism: Lepas anatifera (assembly GCA_034440635.1). Classification (NCBI taxonomy): domain Eukaryota; kingdom Metazoa; phylum Arthropoda; class Thecostraca; family Lepadidae; genus Lepas; species Lepas anatifera. The sequence continues at coordinate 426,241 of JAOTON010001356.1, forward strand.
AGCTGTATCATTCATTCGTTAGGTTACATCAAATATTCCAGAGTGCAGCGCTTCATTCTGCATTGCTGAAGGAGCCGGTCTCATGTTTGGAGTCTGCCTGCTGCTGGCCGAATTTAGGTTACTGCAGCAGTGAAGAAGTCGGCGGTGTCTTAAGCGCTAGCATTGTGCAACCATGTCCCGGATGGTGCCGCTCGGTTCTTATTTATACACTGGCGCTGGATAAAAACGACGCGTCGGTACAGGATGCACCGTTGGCGGGCGCGTTAGCAGCCGCGGGCGAACGCGGTGTAAAGGTTCTGTTGCAGTATTTACCGTCTGAGTCAATCGTGCAACTGCCGCCAATTGCAGACGAGGATGTCTGACCATGTCAGGTGCAGCTGCACTAAATGCTTTGATGACAGTGTTTCCTCTAATACGGACAATTGTTGGTAAGCATAACCTGTCTGCGAAGATCTGTTAGACCGAAACGCCGGTTGAAAGTGTCGGGATGCGCGATAACCGTGGGAACATTGTGTCAAACACGTTCTCTTCTATTCCACAGTAAAACCGTGAAAAATGTTTAGTGAATCGAGAGCTGGGGCCTTGTGCGGTCCGGCGGTCAGTTTGCTGCGGCAGTTTGACAAATCTGCTGCCGCTGGAAGCTGCGCATTGCTCGCTCACTGCCGCCGAACACTCCGGAAAGGCCGAGCGATATCTTTGTGACCGGTTTTTGGCAACACCAACGCGCGGAGACAGGTTTCCCTCCGTTCTCCTGAGCAGAGCGAACCCATTAAATCACAGACCGGCCCCACTGGGCGCTGAATCGCCGCAGTCAGGCCAAGTTCAAGGCATAGGCGGATCCAGGATTTCTGATCGGGGGGAGATGGTCGGGGGCACCATCCGGACCAGGAGTGCCACCTTTGGGCAGAAAAAACATCGAGTGGGCGCTTAATCATATCGCGGGTGCGCTGATGGTTGCACCCCGAAGGAGTGGAAAGCGACATTTTAGGGGGCGCCATCGACCTTTCACGGGGGCATCGTGGCCATTTCAGGGGACTCTGAGGCTCGATCGGGTGATGCAAGTATTCCTTGCGCCCCTGGATACGCCTATGGTTCAGGGTGGGGCAGGCGGCCGGGTGGGGCAGGGGAACACGGCTGGACCCTGGGTTGGACAGGAGGCAGTAGGTGGACCAATGTAGCACAAAATAAGGACACGAATTTTAGTAAGACTAAGGTTAAGACTAAGGTATAAGACTATTGATGTGATTGTGTAAATGCTTGTTCTTGAGAAATAAATTTTTCACAAAGAAAACATACACATACTAACATGGAATGACCCTTTTAGTCCAACACGTTTTTTTCTATTTACCTCGACTAGATTTAGACTGTTCAGATCCAGTTGGATGTGTCGTTGCGATTCAACCTAATAGTCTCCCATCAGAAGTCACCTGGAGCCAATCGAAAAGGTTTCCCTTGAGGTGTGACTTCTACACACACCACGTTTGCCTCTCACGTCGTTCGCCTCCTCTCCGCGAGTGAGCGGTGTCTGACACCTAGTGCGCGACCGCAGTACACGGTCCCAGAGCAGCTGCGCGCCCTGGACGTTCCGCTCAAGAAGTCCGATTTCTACGCTCCGTTCCTGAACATGCCGGACTCGATCGACGCCGAGACGCAGGAGGCGTTGAGAGCCGAGGCCAGAACAGTCATCAAGGAGAGCGTCATCAACGTCTTCAATGAGCTCGGTACTGCCTTCTCTGTGTGTAGATGGGATGGGTAGATGGGACCATCATTGTCAGTGATAGGTCATGGAGGTAATATATTCCCTGGAAACCCCGCGACTTTGTCCGATTTTCTTCAATTTTTTAACGATTTTTCTCCCGCCCCACCGATACAAACATCGCAGATCCATAACGGATCATGGCTCGTCAGACTTAGCTCAGTTTTGTAAAGTTTCTCGCTGTGATTATATGCGAGGTAGTCGTTTAAAAGCTGGAAGATTTTGTACCAGTCTACGCCACATATTTTTATAATTATATATTAAGAAGCCGGCAGTGCTTTCTTCATCGTATCGCTTCCTTTTAACCCTCAGTTGCATGTATCTATGCTGTTCAACTTAGGACCTCGACTCTTATATATGGGATCTTAGTGTCTCGATTTGACCCCCTCTGCTGTGGCTTTGGGACTCCCATGTTCTACTAGGATGGAAGTCTTTTGGAGACTTCTGAATCTCGGCTTCTATCGGGAGTTGCAAAAAAATACACCGTTGTTAATTAGGTTGCCAAGGCTCAAGTCGAATTAACTCAGTTTTGTTTCACTGAACGATACCCCTCCGATATAGTTTGACCGCAAACTGACCTGTGATGCGCTGATTTAAGCAGCCTGGGCAATACAATTTCCAGACATCAAAACCAAACCTATGAGTATACCCCATGTCATGTTTAGAAACTTCCTGCTACTCAGAATACTTCAAAATGGATGTTTTGAGTCTAACTACCAATGTTGATCTGGCCTGGTCCGGTGTTCAGAACTGAGATGAATCCGACTTAGCCTTGTGTTAGCCTTGTGTGAATCATTTAACTCAATATACGAGCGGAGAGCCACATCAGCGACAATATACTGATATTATAACGTGTAGTGTTTCTCATATTTACGATGTGCACCCAATGTCACTGCTGCCATTATATTCCGTAGAATCTGGAGCTATTTGCGCGTTTTTTTGCCGTAATTTTTATTTGCAGGGTTACCACCCTGCCACGAGTCAGAAAACCCTTCCAATTGAGCCTCGTCGATGCTGCTCATATTAACATCACGCATTCCTCCCTCCAACCATAGCCACGTTCGTTGAGGACGAGTACCTGCCGCGAACGCGGCCGGCGATCGCAGCGACATCTCTGCCCAATGGCGAGAACTACTACGCCGAGTGCCTCCGTTTTCACACCTCATCCGACCTCGACGCTCTGGAGATCCACGATCTGGGCCTTAGGGAGGTCCAGCGGATCGAGGACAACATGCGAAAGGTAATCTGGCTCTGGGCACGGTGACGTTACGAATTCCGGAGGAGAGAGGGTGCCGGTGTGTGATTGGCTAGCCTTGGGCATGATTTCGGCCGCGCTGCGAAGCACGGCGGTGCACCGGTGAGATACAGACTAGTACCAAGCGTCCTGTGAGAGACAGTGAGAGATTAAATGTTAAGAAAATTATGAACTTTGAGTCCTGGGGACCGTTTTGTAAACTGGCTGAAATCAACAATGTACCCAAGCCATGAAAATAAAAATTCACCCATTCGACCTTTGAGTGTAGCACGGGTTTCATAAGACGACGACCAGCAGTCATCTGAAATGCGTCACCATACTGAACTGTGCCGTCATACTGATCTGTGTCACCATACTGAACTGTGCCATCATACTGATCTGCGTCACCACACTGAACTGTGCCGTCATACTGATCTGCGTCACAATACTGAACTGTGTCACCATACTGATCTGTGCCGTCATACTGATCTGTGTCACCATACTGAACTGTGCCGTCATACTGATCTGTGTCACAATACTGAACTGTGCCGTCATACTGATCTGTGTCACCATACTGAACTGTGTCACCACACTGAACTGTGCCGTCATACTGATCTGTGTCACATACTGGTCATACTTAACTGTGTCACCACACTGAACTGTGCCGTCATACTGATCTGTGTCACCATACTGAACTGTGCTGTTATACTGATCTGCGTCACAATACTGAACTGTGCCGTCACACTGAACTGTGCCGTCATACTGATCTGTGTCACAATACTGAACTGTGCCGTCAAACTCATCTGCGTAACCACACTGAACTGTGCCGTCACACTGATCTGTGTCACAATACTGAACTGTGCCGTCATACTGATCTGTGTCACAATACTGAACTGTGCCGTCATACTGATCTGTGTCACAATACTGAACTGTGCCGTCATACTGAACTGTGTCACCATACTGAACTGTGCCGTTATACTGATCTGTGTCACCACACTGTACTGTGCCGTCATACTGATCTGTGTCACCATACTGAACTGTGCCGTCATCTGATCTGTGTCACAATACTGAACTGTGCCGTCATACTGATCTGTGTCACAATACTGAACTGTGCCGTCATACTGATCTGTGTCACCATACTCAACTGTGCCGTCATACTGATCTGTGTCACAATACTGAACTGTGCCGTCATACTGATCTGTGTCACAATACTGAACTGTGCCGTCATACTGAACTGTGCCGTCATACTGATCTGTGTCACCATACTGAACTGTGCCGTCATACTGATCTGTGTCACAATACTGAACTGTGCCGTCATACTGATCTGTGTCACCATACTGAACTGTGCCGTCATACTGATCTGTGTCACCATACTGAACTGTGCCGTCATACTGAACTGTGCCGTCATACTGATCTGTGCCGTCATACTGATCTGTGTCACCATACTGAACTGTGCCGTCATACTGAACTGTGCCGTCATACTGATCTGTGCCGTCATACTGATCTGTGTCACCATACTGAACTGTGCCGTCACACTGAACTGTGCCGTTATACTGATCTACGTCACCATACTGAACTGTGCCGTCATACTGATCTGTGTCACCACACTGAACTGTGCCGTCATACTGATCTGTGTCACAATACTGAACTGTGCCGTCATACTGATCTGTGTCACCAAACTGAACTGTACCGTCATACTGATCTGTGCCGTCATACTGATCTGTGTCACCATACTGAACTGCCGTCATACTGATCTGTGTCACAATACTGAACTGTGCCGTCATACTGATCTGTGTCACCATACTGAACTGTGCCGTCATACTGAACTGTGCCGTCATACTGATCTGTGTCACAATACTGAACTGTGCCGTGATACTGATCTGTGTCACCATACTGAACTGTGCCGTCATACTGATCTGTGTCACAATACTGAACTGTGCCGTGATACTGATCTGTGCCGTCATACTGATCTGTGTCACAATACTGAACTGTGCCGTCATACTGATCTGTGTCACCATACTGAACTGTGCCGTCATACTGAACTGTGCCGTCATACTGATCTGTGCCGTCATACTGATCTGTGTCACCATACTGATCTGTGTCACCATACTGATCTGTGTCACCACACTGAACTGTGCCGTCATACTGATCTGTGTCACAATACTGAACTGTGCCGTCATACTGATCTGTGTCACCAAACTGAACTGTACCGTCATACTGATCTGTGCCGTCATACTGATCTGTGTCACCATACTGAACTGTGCCGTCATACTGATCTGTGTCACAATACTGAACTGTGCCGTCATACTGATCTGTGTCACCATACTGAACTGCCGTCATACTGATCTGTGTCACAATACTGAACTGTGCCGTGATACTGATCTGTGTCACCATACTGAACTGTGCCGTCATACTGATCTGTGTCACAATACTGAACTGTGCCGTCATACTGATCTGTGTCACCATACTGAACTGTGCCGTCATACTGAACTGTGCCGTCATACTGATCTGTGTCACCAAACTGAACTGTACCGTCATACTGATCTGTGTCACCAAACTAACTGTACCGTCATACTGATCTGTGCCGTCATACTGATCTGTGTCACCATACTGAACTGCCGTCATACTGATCTGTGTCACAATACTGAACTGTGCCGTCATACTGATCTGTGTCACCAAACTAACTGTACCGTCATACTGATCTGTGCCGTCATACTGATCTGTGTCACCATACTGAACTGCCGTCATACTGATCTGTGTCACAATACTGAACTGTGCCGTCATACTGATCTGTGTCACCATACTGAACTGTGCCGTCATACTGAACTGTGCCGTCATACTGATCTGTGTCACAATACTGAACTGTGCCGTCATACTGAACTGTGCCGTCATACTGATCTGTGTCACAATACTGAACTGTGCCGTCATACTGATCTGTGTCACCATACTGAACTGTGCCGTCATACTGAACTGTGCCGTCATACTGATCTGTGTCACAATACTGAACTGTGCCGTGATACTGATCTGTGTCACCATACTGAACTGTGCCGTCATACTGATCTGTGCCGTCATACTGATCTGTGTCACCAAACTAACTGTACCGTCATACTGATCTGTGTCACCATACTGAACTGTGCCGTCATACTGAACTGTGCCGTCATACTGATCTGTGTCACAATACTGAACTGTGCCGTCATACTGAACTGTGCCGTCATACTGATCTGTGTCACAATACTGAACTGTGCCGTGATACTGATCTGTGTCACCATACTGAACTGTGCCGTCATACTGATCTGTGTCACAATACTGATCTGTGCCGTCATACTGATCTGTGTCACCAAACTAACTGTACCGTCATACTGATCTGTGCCGTCATACTGATCTGTGTCACCATACTGAACTGCCGTCATACTGATCTGTGTCACAATACTGAACTGTGCCGTCATACTGATCTGTGTCACCATACTGAACTGTGCCGTCATACTGAACTGTGCCGTCATACTGATCTGTGTCACCAAACTAACTGTACCGTCATACTGATCTGTGTCACCAAACTAACTGTACCGTCATACTGATCTGTGCCGTCATACTGATCTGTGTCACCATACTGAACTGCCGTCATACTGATCTGTGTCACAATACTGAACTGTGCCGTCATACTGATCTGTGTCACCAAACTAACTGTACCGTCATACTGATCTGTGCCGTCATACTGATCTGTGTCACCATACTGAACTGCCGTCATACTGATCTGTGTCACAATACTGAACTGTGCCGTCATACTGATCTGTGTCACCATACTGAACTGTGCCGTCATACTGAACTGTGCCGTCATACTGATCTGTGTCACAATACTGAACTGTGCCGTCATACTGATCTGTGTCACCATACTGAACTGTGCCGTCATACTGAACTGTGCCGTCATACTGATCTGTGCCGTCATACTGATCTGTGTCACAATACTGAACTGTGCCGTGATACTGATCTGTGTCACCATACTGAACTGTGCCGTCATACTGAACTGTGCCGTGATACTGATCTGTGTCACCATACTGAACTGTGCCGTCATACTGATCTGTGTCACAATACTGAACTGTGCCGTCATACTGATCTGTGTCACAATACTGAACTGTGCCCTCATACTGATCTGTGTCACAACACTGAACTGTGCCGTGATACTGAACTGCGTCACCATACTCAACTGTGCCGTCATACTGAACTGTGCCGTCATATTGAGCGTGCATAGAGCCGAGCATGCTGGTTTGCAGTGCCCGAAATGTGAGGTGCCGGGCCAGAGTTGGATCGACGCCGGGCTGGAACTGATGTGCGCATGCGCAGGTGATCGAGGAGCTCGGAATGGACAATTTGACAGTGCAACAGTTTTCGGAGATGATTCGCACCGACCCAAACAACTACTATAACACGTCAGACGAGCTTATCGACGGCTTTACCAAGATAATCCAGGACAAAATCGGACCCAACATGAAGAAGGTTGTGCTAGAGATGCCGAAGACACCGGTCATGTGAGTGGAATCTGGCATCAAGCACGCCGGCCTTTCATTAACTTCCAATACAAGTCACTGTGTGGATTTGCTACATTTTCTTTATTTTAGAAATCCACTTGCTTCATAGCGGGACAAACATTGGTTAGGTGCAGATTCGTGGCGTGGAAGTGCGCCAGCCAGTGTTTGCGATGGTACTTATGTGATACGCGCACACTGGATGCGGCTGGGGTGAAGTTCGGAATGGTGTTCTGTCCCAGCTGTGTGCTCTTCACCTGTTTCCCCTCAAGCCAGCAGCGGACTGGAGGCTGCTCAGTAAAGTCTACGACTAGCAACAGTGCTAGATACTGTCACAACAGTGCGTGGTGGTACAGATGAGGCACAGTGAAGTCAAGCGTGGCAACCGTGCTGTATTTTTACCATAGATCTGGCAGTTTGGGTGGTGCCAGTCGACCATTTCTCCGTGCCTTAGATTTGCCTACAGCTGGGGCCATTGACCGTTGGTGGATTTTCTTTTCCAGCGTGGACGTGCTGCCGGAGAATCAGAAGGACGGCATCTCGGCCAGCTACAACATCCCCGCCTTCGACGGCTCCAGGCCCGGAAAGTTCAAAATCAACAGATATACCTTCGACGAGCAGTGAGTCACTCCCGTGGCCTTCTGTAAATAGTGCTGAGGAGAGACAGCAAATGTGATAAATAAAAGTACCATGAGAAATTAGGTACTGATGGTATTTACCTGGTCTTTGGCAGTTAATGTAGACAATGAGTGAAGAGCTTGCTTTGCAAGGCCTCTGTGCTTTTACCAGCATCTCCTCCTCCGATCCGTCCTCGATTCCCAGCCCCGACATTAGCGGGTCTGTCTGAAACGTCCAACCTCCCAGCGCAGGTCCACTGAAGACTTGGGTTCTTATCGGGATACATAAATGCGGACTTGGTCTTGTTGGCTTTGAAGGATGCGGATAATTTTCTTGTGTGCATGATGCTTTTTTCAACCCCACCCCTATTTATTGCGCAGATTTGCGTTGTTTCAATGGTATCCATTATGCGGAGATATTGCCGTCTTATCCCAATTGAGCCGTGTCAGGTGTGTGGGTCGGGCTTTCAGCGGACTTCAGAAAAGATACTGAAAAATGAAGATCGACGACGACAGTGGTAATATAACATTCAATCTAAAAATAGAGTACGTGCATTCACATGCGCTTATATATATATATATATATATATATATATATATATATATAAGCCATGAAAATAAAAAATTCACCCATTCGACCTTTGAGTGTAGCACGGGTTTCATAAGACGACGACCAGCAGTCATCTGAAATGCGTCACCATACTGAACTGTGCCGTCATACTGATCTGTGTCACCATACTGAACTGTGCCATCATACTGATCTGCGTCACCACACTGAACTGTGCCGTCATACTGATCTGCGTCACAATACTGAACTGTGTCACCATACTGATCTGTGCCGTCATACTGATCTGTGTCACCATACTGAACTGTGCCGTCATACTGATCTGTGTCACAATACTGAACTGTGCCGTCATACTGATCTGTGTCACCATACTGAACTGTGTCACCACACTGAACTGTGCCGTCATACTGATCTGTGTCACCATACTGAACTGTGTCACCACACTGAACTGTGCCGTCATACTGATCTGTGTCACCATACTGAACTGTGCTGTTATACTGATCTGCGTCACAATACTGAACTGTGCCGTCACACTGAACTGTGCCGTCATACTGATCGGTGTCACAATACTGAACTGTGCCGTCAAACTCATCTGCGTAACCACACTGAACTGTGCCGTCACACTGATCTGTGTCACAATACTGAACTGTGCCGTCATACTGATCTGTGTCACAATACTGAACTGTGCCGTCATACTGATCTGTGTCACAATACTGAACTGTGCCGTCATACTGAACTGTGTCACCATACTGAACTGTGCCGTTATACTGATCTGTGTCACCACACTGTACTGTGCCGTCATACTGATCTGTGTCACCATACTGAACTGTGCCGTCATCTGATCTGTGTCACAATACTGAACTGTGCCGTCATACTGATCTGTGTCACAATACTGAACTGTGCCGTCATACTGATCTGTGTCACCATACTCAACTGTGCCGTCATACTGATCTGTGTCACAATACTGAACTGTGCCGTCATACTGATCTGTGTCACAATACTGAACTGTGCCGTCATACTGAACTGTGCCGTCATACTGATCTGTGTCACCATACTGAACTGTGCCGTCATACTGATCTGTGTCACAATACTGAACTGTGCCGTCATACTGATCTGTGTCACCATACTGAACTGTGCCGTCATACTGATCTGTGTCACCATACTGAACTGTGCCGTCATACTGAACTGTGCCGTCATACTGATCTGTGCCGTCATACTGATCTGTGTCACCATACTGAACTGTGCCGTCATACTGAACTGTGCCGTCATACTGATCTGTGCCGTCATACTGATCTGTGTCACCATACTGAACTGTGCCGTCACACTGAACTGTGCCGTTATACTGATCTACGTCACCATACTGAACTGTGCCGTCATACTGATCTGTGTCACCACACTGAACTGTGCCGTCATACTGATCTGTGTCACAATACTGAACTGTGCCGTCATACTGATCTGTGTCACCAAACTGAACTGTACCGTCATACTGATCTGTGCCGTCATACTGATCTGTGTCACCATACTGAACTGCCGTCATACTGATCTGTGTCACAATACTGAACTGTGCCGTCATACTGATCTGTGTCACCATACTGAACTGTGCCGTCATACTGAACTGTGCCGTCATACTGATCTGTGTCACAATACTGAACTGTGCCGTGATACTGATCTGTGTCACCATACTGAACTGTGCCGTCATACTGATCTGTGTCACAATACTGAACTGTGCCGTGATACTGATCTGTGCCGTCATACTGATCTGTGTCACAATACTGAACTGTGCCGTCATACTGATCTGTGTCACCATACTGAACTGTGCCGTCATACTGAACTGTGCCGTCATACTGATCTGTGCCGTCATACTGATCTGTGTCACCATACTGATCTGTGTCACCATACTGATCTGTGTCACCACACTGAACTGTGCCGTCATACTGATCTGTGTCACAATACTGAACTGTGCCGTCATACTGATCTGTGTCACCAAACTGAACTGTACCGTCATACTGATCTGTGCCGTCATACTGATCTGTGTCACCATACTGAACTGCCGTCATACTGATCTGTGTCACAATACTGAACTGTGCCGTCATACTGATCTGTGTCACCATACTGAACTGCCGTCATACTGATCTGTGTCACAATACTGAACTGTGCCGTGATACTGATCTGTGTCACCATACTGAACTGTGCCGTCATACTGATCTGTGTCACAATACTGAACTGTGCCGTCATACTGATCTGTGTCACCATACTGAACTGTGCCGTCATACTGAACTGTGCCGTCATACTGATCTGTGTCACCAAACTAACTGTACCGTCATACTGATCTGTGTCACCAAACTAACTGTACCGTCATACTGATCTGTGCCGTCATACTGATCTGTGTCACCATACTGAACTGCCGTCATACTGATCTGTGTCACAATACTGAACTGTGCCGTCATACTGATCTGTGTCACCAAACTAACTGTACCGTCATACTGATCTGTGCCGTCATACTGATCTGTGTCACCATACTGAACTGCCGTCATACTGATCTGTGTCACAATACTGAACTGTGCCGTCATACTGATCTGTGTCACCATACTGAACTGTGCCGTCATACTGAACTGTGCCGTCATACTGATCTGTGTCACAATACTGAACTGTGCCGTCATACTGAACTGTGCCGTCATACTGATCTGTGTCACAATACTGAACTGTGCCGTCATACTGATCTGTGTCACCATACTGAACTGTGCCGTCATACTGAACTGTGCCGTCATACTGATCTGTGTCACAATACTGAACTGTGCCGTGATACTGATCTGTGTCACCATACTGAACTGTGCCGTCATACTGATCTGTGCCGTCATACTGATCTGTGTCACCAAACTAACTGTACCGTCATACTGATCTGTGTCACCATACTGAACTGTGCCGTCATACTGAACTGTGCCGTCATACTGATCTGTGTCACAATACTGAACTGTGCCGTCATACTGAACTGTGCCGTCATACTGATCTGTGTCACAATACTGAACTGTGCCGTGATACTGATCTGTGTCACCATACTGAACTGTGCCGTCATACTGATCTGTGTCACAATACTGATCTGTGCCGTCATACTGATCTGTGTCACCAAACTAACTGTACCGTCATACTGATCTGTGCCGTCATACTGATCTGTGTCACCATACTGAACTGCCGTCATACTGATCTGTGTCACAATACTGAACTGTGCCGTCATACTGATCTGTGTCACCATACTGAACTGTGCCGTCATACTGAACTGTGCCGTCATACTGATCTGTGTCACCAAACTAACTGTACCGTCATACTGATCTGTGTCACCAAACTAACTGTACCGTCATACTGATCTGTGCCGTCATACTGATCTGTGTCACCATACTGAACTGCCGTCATACTGATCTGTGTCACAATACTGAACTGTGCCGTCATACTGATCTGTGTCACCAAACTAACTGTACCGTCATACTGATCTGTGCCGTCATACTGATCTGTGTCACCATACTGAACTGCCGTCATACTGATCTGTGTCACAATACTGAACTGTGCCGTCATACTGATCTGTGTCACCATACTGAACTGTGCCGTCATACTGAACTGTGCCGTCATACTGATCTGTGTCACAATACTGAACTGTGCCGTCATACTGATCTGTGTCACCATACTGAACTGTGCCGTCATACTGAACTGTGCCGTCATACTGATCTGTGCCGTCATACTGATCTGTGTCACAATACTGAACTGTGCCGTGATACTGATCTGTGTCACCATACTGAACTGTGCCGTCATACTGAACTGTGCCGTGATACTGATCTGTGTCACCATACTGAACTGTGCCGTCATACTGATCTGTGTCACAATACTGAACTGTGCCGTCATACTGATCTGTGTCACAATACTGAACTGTGCCCTCATACTGATCTGTGTCACAACACTGAACTGTGCCGTGATACTGAACTGCGTCACCATACTCAACTGTGCCGTCATACTGAACTGTGCCGTCATATTGAGCGTGCATAGAGCCGAGCATGCTGGTTTGCAGTGCCCGAAATGTGAGGTGCCGGGCCAGAGTTGGATCGACGCCGGGCTGGAACTGATGTGCGCATGCGCAGGTGATCGAGGAGCTCGGAATGGACAATTTGACAGTGCAACAGTTTTCGGAGATGATTCGCACCGACCCAAACAACTACTATAACACGTCAGACGAGCTTATCGACGGCTTTACCAAGATAATCCAGGACAAAATCGGACCCAACATGAAGAAGGTTGTGCTAGAGATGCCGAAGACACCGGTCATGTGAGTGGAATCTGGCATCAAGCACGCCGGCCTTTCATTAACTTCCAATACAAGTCACTGTGTGGATTTGCTACATTTTCTTTATTTTAGAAATCCACTTGCTTCATAGCGGGACAAACATTGGTTAGGTGCAGATTCGTGGCGTGGAAGTGCGCCAGCCAGTGTTTGCGATGGTACTTATGTGATACGCGCACACTGGATGCGGCTGGGGTGAAGTTCGGAATGGTGTTCTGTCCCAGCTGTGTGCTCTTCACCTGTTTCCCCTCAAGCCAGCAGCGGACTGGAGGCTGCTCAGTAAAGTCTACGACTAGCAACAGTGCTAGATACTGTCACAACAGTGCGTGGTGGTACAGATGAGGCACAGTGAAGTCAAGCGTGGCAACCGTGCTGTATTTTTACCATAGATCTGGCAGTTTGGGTGGTGCCAGTCGACCATTTCTCCGTGCCTTAGATTTGCCTACAGCTGGGGCCATTGACCGTTGGTGGATTTTCTTTTCCAGCGTGGACGTGCTGCCGGAGAATCAGAAGGACGGCATCTCGGCCAGCTACAACATCCCCGCCTTCGACGGCTCCAGGCCCGGAAAGTTCAAAATCAACAGATATACCTTCGACGAGCAGTGAGTCACTCCCGTGGCCTTCTGTAAATAGTGCTGAGGAGAGACAGCAAATGTGATAAATAAAAGTACCATGAGAAATTAGGTACTGATGGTATTTACCTGGTCTTTGGCAGTTAATGTAGACAATGAGTGAAGAGCTTGCTTTGCAAGGCCTCTGTGCTTTTACCAGCATCTCCTCCTCCGATCCGTCCTCGATTCCCAGCCCCGACATTAGCGGGTCTGTCTGAAACGTCCAACCTCCCAGCGCAGGTCCACTGAAGACTTGGGTTCTTATCGGGATACATAAATGCGGACTTGGTCTTGTTGGCTTTGAAGGATGCGGATAATTTTCTTGTGTGCATGATGCTTTTTTCAACCCCACCCCTATTTATTGCGCAGATTTGCGTTGTTTCAATGGTATCCATTATGCGGAGATATTGCCGTCTTATCCCAATTGAGCCGTGTCAGGTGTGTGGGTCGGGCTTTCAGCGGACTTCAGAAAAGATACTGAAAAATGAAGATCGACGACGACAGTGGTAATATAACATTCAATCTAAAAATAGAGTACGTGCATTCACATGCGCTTATATATATATATATATATATATATATATATATATATATATATAAGCGCATGTGATGCCGTATTATTTTAGATTGAATGTTATATTAATGTGTCGTCGTCTTCATTTTCAGTATATATATATATATATATATATATCCACGTTAATCCATGCTATCCGATCTCAAGACGAGCAAAGAAGCCACCAGGCGGCCCCACTTATCCGGTTAAAGTAACGCTAAATGAGTAAACTAATCAATGGAAACACTGAAACTTACGCTAAGTTCTTTTTATTTATTTATTTATTTATTTATTAATATATATCACCAACAGGCGGTGCCCACTGACAGGTGAAGTCAAGCAGCTAAAACACATGGTTATTTACAATGAGCGAGCATAAATAATAATACCACTAAGAAGACAAAAGCATTAGAAATCAAACAAAATGACTAGATGCAGGTACAATCATGACAAAATGACATACAAATGATGAAATGGAGTTCGCTAACATGATTCTCCACTCGGCTGCCTTAAATAAGCTACAAGGGACTATCATTTCGATTTTGACGTTTTCAGGCAGACTAAACGGTCGAGGCGGATATAATCTGAGAAGACAAAAACTAGTTATGGTGTACATGAAAGGTTGAAAGCTGAACTCACCCTAGAACTGGGCGGGAATTTGCCACTTTTGTAACTCCGCAGGCCGAAGTACGAAATGGTGGCCCTTTCTGCTCACGAGGCCAACCCCGGTCATCACTACTACTTCTCCTATCTGCTGGAGAAGGAAGGTGAGTGCATAACAATCCACCTGCTAGCTTGCTTGAATCATGTTAACCAATCGTGCGCTTTCAAACCTGTGCGCTTGAATCGGCTCGTTACGAACGCTTGAGCGTCGTTAAAGTGCCGAAGTAGCGTTTCAAGTAAATATTAAGCGAAAAAATAAGGGCGGCGTGAATTTTCCGGCAGGACTCCCGGACTTCCGACGGGCGGGCAACGATGGTCCTGCCTACTCGGAGGCGCCCTCTGGCTTCCCCCTGGACGCTGCCATCGTGGAGGGCTGGGGGCTCTACTCGGAGTTCCTGGGTCACGAGATGGGTCTCTACAGCGACCCCTACGATAGGTGAGTGTGCAACGCCTTCCATGCTAGGTGAATAGTCTGGCGGGAGAGAAGGGTCCAAGGCAAAACTATTCCAAGACATACAAAAGATTGGGCAACGTGTATGTTAGTCACTCCCGGTTTGAGGAGTCACCTTTTAATAGGCGTGAAAGAAAATTTTTTAATCTCAAGGTTTTTATAGAGCATGTTTTTATTTATTATGGGAACACTGTCAAGCTTGGAAAGGGTTAAAACACTGGGCATGGTAGGGATTTCGCCTAAAGCTGTTGTGCTCAGGGAGCCACCATGACTTCGGAGGACCTCCTGGACGGGGATGGGTGGCTTAGTGGATGCACCCTCGTCTCTAGCCCCTGTCCGGTTCTCCCGGCGGAGCCTCTGATAAGTCGATCTGATCCCCAAAATCCCTTCCACGGGTGGTTGGCGGCCGTTGCCCTGGCGTTGGTGGTCGTTAACCCAAAATTATTATGGACCTCCCTGGACCGGGATGTATAGACGAAAAGCCGCCAAACGCCTTACGCCCTATCCCCAAGTTTCATTGGGCAAGAAGGGCCGAACCTTGCAGTCTTAACTCGTCCATTCTGCAGCGGCCCAAGCAGCTTGGTGGGACGACTCGGATCTCGAATGGTAGAAGTTGCAGCTGGAGACCGTGGGGACTTGCCTGGCGCTCCGCATGCCAGGAGCTCATTTCGGTCTTATGTGACCTGCGGGGCGTAATAAATGCCCGCCTTACTGGCATATAAACTTCATTTTTTTGTCCCAGTTTTCCCGGTCCCAGCCCCAGCGTTGTCAGTTTTGTTTGGCACAAAGTCTATAAGGGAAATACGCGTCCAAAATAACGTGGAAAAGTTATCAAGAACATACCGCCTCATTAGCAGCATTCGGACTCCCTGCCGACGTTGTCGTATATTCCAAGTGCCTGCTCATTTTGACCCACCCGTCTGTCTTCTCTGCAAATGGAAGCTGGAGCTGTTGCTTTCTCCCGGCTGTAATATACACTTAAGTAATAAACCAACTATGATGTGTCGCAGACAGCGGCGGTTTCTCAGCTCCGCGCTGAGTTATGTTGTGCTAAAGCCGATTGTAATTGAGTGTCTCGTGCATCTTGTCATGGTATTGGGACCATTCACAGTGGATTTTCTTTTGTGAAGGGAGATGAAAATTGGAAATGATGTCGTTTTGAGTTTACAACTTTGCAGTTTGCTTTGGGTGTCAGCGCTCATTTAAGTTGGAAATTTGGTACTTATTAATATATTTCCTCTTCATCCTTTCCCAGCATTAGGGTATAGAATTCTCACCAAAAATATGAACACGATAATACTTTATACTAATGCTTTGCTGTGCTCAAGACTCTGCCGGTCTTTGATTTCAGGTATGGACGTTACAGTGAGGAGATTTTCCGCGCCTGCCGTCTGGTGGTGGACACTGGAATACACGCTTTCAACTGGACCCGAGAGAGGGCAGTGGAGTTCATGCTGGAGCACACAGCAGCCTCTCGCGGGCGTATCGAGGTCAGTCATGTCCAGGGCGTAGCAGGGGGGCGGCAGGACGCCCCCCCAAGGCCCCTGAGGACGGCCCAGGCGCTGCCCGCACTTGCTCTGTGGATTGAATTTCTCCGACAGGGCCCTCTTGCCTTGCACTCTTTCTGTAAAGAGGGCCCTTTAATTTTGCGCTGTGCAGGGTCTTTTGGCCGCCCCCTGGCAACCCCTGGTCATGTCCCCGTGCGAACCTCAGTACTTACTCTCGAGGAGATAGAAATCGTCCCGTATGTTCTTCTTTGTACCTTCGGTGAGTGACGCGCTTCTCTTTGGAATTCAGCAAGTCCCTGCCCTTCGTTAAGTCTACCGGTTGCCGATTGTACCGCTTACTCACCTTCAAAGTTGAGAGTATGTGAGGGACACACCGTCTCCACCACCAACCGCGTCCGCTTCCCACAGGGTGAGGTGCGACGATACATCACCTGGCCAGGCCAGGCCACCGGCTACAAAATCGGAGAGCTGCGCCTCAAGGAGCTACGCCAGCGGGCCGAGACCAAGCTGGGCGACAACTTCGACCGCAGGGTGTTCCACAAGGTGGTGCTGGACTGCGCCGGCCCGCTGAAGGTGGTGGAGCAGTGTGTGGACCGGTACATCCACGCGGAGGGCGTGTGGGACGCCTGGGGCCAGAAAACATACCCGGGAGGCGGGTCTGGCGCAGAGAGAGGACCGCTGGCTGCGACGGCACTGGTGGCGGCCGCCGCCCTGCTGCTGCTAGTCTAAACGGCAGGAGTGACACTTAATCCAGGAGGCGCCGCCCCGGAAACGGTGCCGTGGAAGGCAGAAGGCAGTGATTTTTATTGATCTTGTTTTTAATACAAACTTATTTTATGTTTCGTCTGACGTTGTGTGTCTGGGTGGAAAGCTATTTCCTTTGCTATCTCATTTTTCTGACAGGAAATGTAACCTTTAATCGAAACAAGCACTTTCAAAAGCAACTCCCTAATATAGGCATTAAAAGACCCTTAAGAGCTAAGTCAGGTGCACATTTTATGATAAGGCGTATCATTTGTGAAACTATCCCAGTTGTTGAGCCTCACGAGTGGGTCTTCATCCTGGCAAGACTGCTTTATATTCTATTTTAGGCCCACTTCAGACTCAAATATTTATTAAGTAGCTTTTGAAATCGGCACTGCCGGCAGTGCTCAGTTACGGTCTGATCGCGCCCGCGCCGTACAGAACAAACAGCTGACTGCGCCGGCGCGGGCACTGCCTGTCCGTCGATCCTGTCTGCTGATGCCGCCGCGCCGGGCTGCCGTGTCCAGTGTACATCATGTACCCACCAGAGGCGCGCGCCTGTGTACTTGTGCCGCAGCCGTCCGACATTCGCTGCACCGTGGTGCAGCTATCACCCCAGCTCGCTGGTTCCACGGCACCCCCGTGGAAGTTCCGCTCCCCAGCCCCTCTGGTTCCCGCTGTACACTCGCCTGTCACTCCCGACAGTAGGTGCCCCCCTTGTCGTTGCGTAATTGTCATTCCCGGCCATTTGGTGACATCGCGTCTGCGCGTGAGTTCCGTTCCGCCTGTAGCGCCATCTGATCGGTCTGTGCTCGGCTCGGCCCGCTTGAGGCTGCGATGCCAGTTGGTCTGATTTCGGTGAGTTTCTGAGGCCGCAGGTTACGGACTGTATGTATAGCATCATGTAGACGGTGTAACATGACTGGCCATTGCCCTATGATGTGCCATTAATTCTCTTCTCTGGTCATAATATCTACATTACTGGGGTAAATGAGCGGTCCAAACACATCCTGTAAGTGTCGGTTGGCAAAGGTCAGAGGACGTCCGCACGGCGGGAATCGAACCGAGGATCGTGCGCAGCCTCTCAACTCGTCGACAGTGGGTATCAGTGTCCCAGCGTGATGTATACATGTACGTGCGCATCGGCCGTCCGATCAAAATACAAAATATTTGCTACTAAAAACCTGTGGGGTTCGTTCCGTCTGGGAGCCGGTGCCCGCGGGGTGGCAGAGCACCTCCTCAGCAGCGCCGCCGCTGGAATGTGTAAATCCCCGAGACTGAGACACTGTGCGGAGGTGACAGTGAACACCACACCGGGTCGCCCCCTGTCGTGCAAGCGAGCGTCTGTGCTGGAGACAAATGGCGTACTCGGCAGAGCTCTCCCTCCCCCTGCCGACCCGGACTGATCCCAAGCAAAGTCGCATTCCCCGCGTTTCCGCCACTGCCTCCGGCAGGGCGAGAGCTGGCAACCGCCCACCGCCCAGCCAGTCGGTGCGGGGTGGAACATGTCTGCTGGTAGTGATCCCCCAGTCGTGAAATGGCTAAATGCTCGACAATCTCGATCCCGCCACCCGTCGACAACAGTGTAAACACGACCGCATGAAGCTAATCTTGAGCGTGATTTCAGTCGTCCGCGCGATCGCCGAGTGCACAATCAGACAACAGGCCGCTTTCAATCAGTCGTTTATCTTAACTGGCTTCTGACGCGGCTGGTATAAATGGTCTCAGTGACAAAGAACAAATAGGTACAGTACTAAATCGCGGTCCACACGCACGTCGTCGTCCATTTGTGCACGGTTACATTAACCACAAGAGCCGACCGCGACCACGCGCCGCGCCACAGACAATCGCACGCGCGTCAGGCCACGAAGATGACGGTACCAGCCCGTCCTAATCTTGGTCATCGGCCGCTCGGCAGACCCGCCCGAACAGCGGCCAGCCGCCGCCGCCCGGGCCAAGCTAGCGCGGTGCCGCCGCTGCCTCTGCCGCTCCGTCCGACGCGCCCCTCAGCGGTCCCGCGGCGCCATGGGGCAGCGCTACTGTAAGCTCAAGCGACCCTGCCGCCGCGCCGCGACCACCCACACTCCCGCACACGCCCTCGCTCCACCGTGGAATTCTTCAAAAATAACAATAACAAATTTGGTATACTTAAGTTGTTACACAATACGCACCTCTCGATAGAATATAATTATCCTATGTACACTCACTGACATGGCCCGCGCGCGCGCTCTCTCTCTCTCAGACACAGTGGGCAGCGGGCACTGCGGCGCTGCGCCGTCATCACGTGTGGTCGGCAGCCGACTCGAAGGTGAGGCACGCGCTGCTGGAGGAGGCTGACTCGTAGGCTTCCACCTGCGGCAGGGGCGCCCGGTCTCACCACCGCGCCACACCACACCACACCACACCATCACGTGGCGACATGTCAGCCGCGGCGCAGTCCCGCTCACGCTGAACCAGCCAGCGCGCGCGGCAGGTAAAGCACTGGGTGCCTCAGGGCCGGCCGGCCGGCAGACGGCGCTAACTGACCGGTACCTGGTGAGAGGACTCCAGCGGGTCGGCGCCGGCGTCGCCGCCGCTCTCCTGCGAGTGGGCGTCCGGTCTTGACCGTGTACCTGCAACAGACGCCAGCCCGAGGTCACAACAGAGACCAGACCAGGCGCTCGAACTGTACAACAATCAGCCCGAACGGTCGCCTTAAATCAGAGCTCGTTAAACAGTTCATCACCTCGCAACTGCACCAGGCCAGTACCCTCAGTTGCAAAGCACTGGCCTCGACAGTAAGCTCCCCCTGCCAGCGCGAGCCGCTGCCAGTGCCGGCGACGCCCGTCCACTCACTCTCGTCGTCGGTCTCGGCAGGAGTGTCGGTGCCGTCGAGACCGGGCTCGGCGCTGCTCGCCACTGAGACGAAACTCTGCGGCCGACTGCGCTCCTCGGCGGAGGCCAGCGGCGCCGCCGCCGCCGCCTCCCGGTGCAGCTGGTGGATGCGCTCGTGCGAGAACCGCAGCTCCTTGCGCATCCGCTCCCGCTCCTCGTCCCGCTCCGTCATCACGCCCTGTCGGACCGCCAGGGGTCAGTGGAGGATGGCGGCGGGAGTCCCAGCATACCCTGTCGGACCGCCAGGGGTCAGTGGAGGATGGCGGCGGGAGTCCCAGCACGCCCTGTCGGACCGCCAGGGGTCAGTGGAGGATGGCGGCGGGAGTCCCAGCACGCCCTGTCGGACCGCCAGGGGTCAGTGGAGGATGGCGGCGGGAGTCCCAGCACGCCCTGTCGGACCGCCAGGGGTCAGTGGAGGATGGCGGCGGGAGTCCCAGCACGCCCTGTCGGACCGCCAGGGGTCAGTGGAGGATGGCGGCGGGAGTCCCAGCACGCCCTGTCGGACCGCCAGGAGTCAGTGGAGGATGGCGGCGGGAGTCCCAGCACGCCCTGTCGGACCGCCAGGGGTCAGTGGAGGATGGCGGCGGGAGTCCCAGCACGCCCTGCCCGGAGGGGTGTCGACGTACCGTCACCAGCTGGGGTGTTGGCATGAGAACATGGACAGTCCTCACAACAAACAGGAGGAAGGATCTGGTACTGGCGGTGCAGGTGAACACCGGTGGATAGCACAGAGTGGGCTGGCTCATGTGGGATTTCCGAAAAACAACAATATGAGTGGGACATGACATCAGTCATCGAGAGCTTTACAACAAACTGATGGTGAATATTTCTGAGTGCAAATAAGAGCAGGGAGATTAACAAATACCACAGGTATCAGGGGATGATAAGTCAGTTTCACGGGGTAGGCACCGAATAGTCCCCACAGATTCGCAGTACGTACCAGCCGCCCCAGTGTCAGCCGTGGTTGTCGCGTTTACCCAGCGGACCAAAATATACAGGCACCGGCGCCGCCGCCAAAGCCACCCCACAAGCCACCTCTTAACTCGGCCCGGAATGTTTATACTGTCCCCGCTCACACACACACACAGTAGCCCCGTCATCTCCAGAATGCTAAAGCCGGCTAATACCTCGCTCAAACAGACTCGCCACCTCGGCTAAGCACACAAACTTGGAACGGCAAATCTACGACGTCCGGCTCTAAATCCGTGCAAGATGATGCACAGCTCCCTAAATAGACCGCGGCGCAGCGCCGCCGTTCTATTTCCTCTGCGCCATTAGTACTGAGAAAGCCGACGGTAGACACCACATCAAGAACGCTGACAACGTGGAGACAACGCATCCAGACTGTCGCCCAGTCACTTCTCCGACACATCAAAACAGGCGGCGATACCTCTCGCGATTCGACGAGACAGGACGCAGAACCTATAAAAACCCACACCACAACTTGGCCCCGGTACAAAAATGGCGGGAGACCAGGCTGGCCGGGCGCGGGTACTGACCAGCAGGGTGGTGAGGGTGGCGCTCAGCTGACTGTTGACCTGCAGCAGCTGACTGAGGGCTGTCAGGTGAGGCCGCTCCTGCCGCCGCGGCGACGGCCGCGGGCTGGCAGCTCTCCGGCCGCTCTCCGGTGACCCGGGCGGCACCGCCCCCGCCCCCGCGCCGGCGGCCGCTGGGTCGGGGGAGGCGGGGCCCGGCGTGCTGGTGCTGCTCACGATGTCACCCTCCGTCACCTTCAGCGTCTCGTTGATGATGGACATGTTGCGGTCCACTGTCGGAGGCCAGTGCACAGTTTTAGATTTGCAACCTACGGGTGTGGTAAGTGCTGCAAGTCAGTTATCGGCGGATGTATGTAGCCGTCACCAATCAAGCATAGCACATTAAAAACTCTGGATATTTCCTGGCATTTGAGCCTCTCACTCACTGATTTCGAGCAGCAAACACCACTGTCTGATTATGTGCGAGTCTAACATACCCTAGTCACCACCCACCAACCAACACGGACCGCGCCCACCCGAACGACGCTGACCCACTAACCGCTGAGGATAGAGTTGAGGATGAGTTCGCGAGCGTCCTTCTCTCCCCCCGGCTCGGCAGCCAGCTCGGCGATGTGTTGGAAGTCGCGTCGCGGAATCTGCAGGATGTCGGCCACCAGCTGCTGTTTCTCCGCCAGCGTTTGCCGCACCTGTTCATCCTTCCGCCGCAGACGCTCTGCAGGGGGCGAGCACAGCGTCAGAGAGAGAGAGCGAGAGAGAGAGAGAGAGAGAGAGAGAGAGCCGATCTATGGAGAAGTGTACACCATTGAGGGCGCTCTGACCAGGACGGGACCCAGTGCATATCTCCTGATGATGATAATCATTGGAGTTTTAGGGCACTGCAGCTGCAGAGCTGAAGGGCGCCCCGAAAAGGGCCCCTGCGACAGCGCCAAAAGGGCCCTATCTGGTATAAAATGCCAAATTTGGCCATAGAGCAAGCGCGGCTCGTGTCCTCAGGGGCGCCCTTCGGGCCCTCAGGGGGAGGGGGCTGTCCCTGTCGCTCCCCCCTTGGCTACGCCCCTGGTATGTATTAAAGGTTTGAGGTGGCGAGACTATAGCACTGTTAAAAGAATGTCACGGAACCTGAGACAGCACTACGTGGAGACAAATGAGGACAACAGAGGTGCACTTACTACTTGAATTACAGCCTTTGCTTTCTCCAAGTTGCCTATTTAATCCGGATTAACCCAGATCCTTGTGACAACTCGACAAAAAGCCCGATCCATATGTTCAATACCCCACAACCGTCTGATAAAACACTGGATCCCAGCTGTGTCTGCCGCGCCGGCCGTCACCACGGTTCGCCGCACACCGCACATCGCAGACACGCGACACAAGCTCGGCAGGCCTGCGGCAGGTGCGCCGGCACGGCTTCACGCCTCGGCGGCTCCGAGCGGCAGCCGCAAACACGCTGAACCCGACACCACCGGCCCGATGATATCGACAGCCGCGGGTAACGAGACAGCCGAGCTGAGAGCTCGCGGCCGGAGAGGCGCGATCGTGTACCGTCGCAAACACCTCACCGCGGCCGCCCCCACACTGCACGTGCCTGTTTAATACCAGAGCTGTCACGGCAGGTATCTCAGTTCCGTCTCTGACGTGCACAGCAACCAGAAGGTCGGCGCCTCAACTGGGCTGTATCTGAGAAAACCATCGACAGCCACTTAAGATGGTGATTCCATGCATGCTCTCGCCAGCCCGGGACAGCAGCGCCCTGGCCCGGCTGCAATCCAGCCGTGCACGGCCGGCCCGTGCAGGCAGAGCGCTGGGAAGGCCGCAGCAAAAACGCGGCCCGTCAACGGGCGCCTGTCGGCCTGCGCTCACGTCCGCCGCTCTCACGGAATAATGCAACACCTGCCAACCGGAGGACCCCCGCGGCAACACAATGCTCAATGTCAGAGCTAGGGGCCTTACAGGCGTGCCGTGTCTCAACAGTAAATTAAAGAGTTCTAGCCCTGTGTAGGCTAGAATGATAAGTTTCCAGATCATGAACTGCCGTTTTCCTCACGGGCCGTCTAGGGATCCAGCCATGAACATGGGCCTGGTCTGGCACGTATCTCCCTGAGGGAGATGACCCACCTATGGGGGTGACACGGACCTGGTTCAGGACGCCACCTCCCTGAGGGAAATGACCCACCTATGGGGGTGATTGCGGGCCTGGTTCAGGACGTTACCTGCCTGAGGGAAATGAGGGAGATGACCCACCTATGGGGGTGATTACGGGCCTGGTTCAGGACGCCACCTCCCTGAGGGAGATGAGGGAGATGACCCACCTATGGGGGTGACACGGACCTGGTTCAAGACGCCACCTCCCTGAGGGAGATAAGCCACCTATGGGGGTGACCACGGATCTGGTTCAGGACGCTACCTCCCTGAGGGAAATGAGGGAGATGACCCATCTATGGGGGTGACACGGACCTGGTTCAAGACGCCACCTCCCTGAGGGAGATAAGCCATCTATGGGGGTGACCGCGGACCTGGGTTCAGGACGCCACCTCCCTGAGGGAGATAAGCCACCTATGGGGGTGACACGGACCTGCTTCAGGATGCTACCTCCCTGAGGGAAATGAGGGAGATGACCCACCTATGGGGGTGACACGGACCTGGTTCAAGACGCCACCTCCCTGAGGAAATGGGGAGATAAGCCACCTATGGGGGTGACACGGACCTGGCTCAGGACGCTACCCCCCTGAGGGAGATGAGGGAGATGACCCACCTATGGGGGTGAGCACCGGCTCGGCGGAGAGCACCACGCCCTGCGAGACGACCACCTCGGCCGGGTCGATCAGCTGCGTGGACTCGGCGATCTTCAGCATCTCCACCCGCTGCATGCGCCGCCGCTCCCCGGGCGAGCTGAGGCTGGCGCCGTCGGAGCCTGCCGGCGGGAGGCACGGTCGGACACGGAGACACGGCGGCTGCCGAGCAGCGCTCTCACACTCAGCTGGGTGGTCGGGAGAGCCAACACCGAGCGTAAACAGTCCTGCAGTTGGAAGGGAGACACTAGCGACAAACCGACGAAAATCATCTCGCTACCTACAACAATGTCTCAAGCACAAACAATATCCAGCATGGAAGCCAAGTTCATCACCAGAGTATGAGTGATACTCCAGCACCCGTCTGTACCCCCACCACCTCCCAGTGTCCCGCTAGCGCACCTGCGGCCGCCTTGGCACTGAGCTGGCTGCGGGGTGCCGTGGGGGACTGAGCCGGACTGACGTCGCCTGGCGAGGAAGCCGCCGCCGCTGCCGGCGACAGGGCCGCCTCCGCCCCCTCGGCGGCCGCCGCTGACGCCGCCCCTGCCGCCGCCGTCACGTCGTCTGGCTGGGGCGTGGACGGCGAGGGGGTGGCGTCGCCCGAGTCCTGCGGCTGCAGCAGGGTGTGCGCCGACTCGGTGCGCTTGTGGCCCTTGCCATCGCGGCCCTGGTAGGCGTCGGCAGCTTCTTTGATCAGCCGGTACCACCTGTGGACGGAGGGGAGGGGTTATAGCTACAGCCCGCGGCAGGACAGACGGAGCCCAGGTGGCGGTCCGCGCAACACTGCACCAGAGACACGGCAGAGACACGGGACGTGTGAGTGGATGCCCAGGTACGCACGCCTGTGGCCGTCCCAAACAGTTTCAAATATGCACAGCTCAAGTTAATGCATTTTTAACTGTTGGGGTTTAACGACTCAAACTGGTAAAGCGTCGTCCATGTAGATTGCTGTTTATTCATTTATTTTTATTTTTTGCACGTTATCCAGCCTCCGTTGATGGACTCAAGCAGGTGAGACAGTGCCGCTCTTAGTCTACAACTTCACTCTCATGTATCTAGCGCATTGATGAGAGCCCGGAGGCAGGTGACCGAGCAGTGGATAGTCGCCCCCGCGCCCGTCTACCCTACCGAGTGACAACAGACCAGCAGCCCTTCAAACGCAGACAGATGGATACCAATGTCAGGCCGCAGCTGCCCAGCCTGTCGACGCATCCGAACGTGTCCCCGGCCAGTCCCTTTAAACGCATTCCAGCGCGAATAGACTGCCACCGCAAAACGCCGGACCGGAGCGCGCTAAACACGGCGGCGCCACGCGGCGAGCTAGCGTCACCACACACACACAACGGCAGAACACTGGTAACAAACACCATCGGCCGCAGCGGCGCAAAAACGCGGCAGCGGCACAACACAGCCGGCCGAGGAGCACAGTGGCAGCTCCGACCTCACCGGCAGCTTCTGCTGACCACCGCCACTGACCGGTGGCAGCCGCGGAGAGGATGGCTCCCTCTCTGGCTGCTCTCTGCAACTGGCTGCTCTCCAGCCAGTAGGACGATTCATGGCTGCTCAGGTGGCCACGCAAGCGTCAAAGAAAAAAACGGGGTAAAGGATGTTTAGTTTGAAGCAAATGTCAAGCATGAACACCAGCAGCGGGCCAGGAGCGCACCTCAGACCTGTGCCACCCCAGTGAGCCCTCACAACCGAATCGGCGAATCTCCCTCACAACCGAATCTCACAACACATCGACACCCCGGCTCCAGACCGTCATGGCACCATCACCTGGAGGCTTGTCCCTGGACGTCGGCGGCTGCGGCGCGGAAGGAGTCCAGATAGGAGCCGTGGCTGCCGCGGGACTCCATGTCTGCAGACAGCAGTTCCTGCAGCGGCCTGCAGTCGGACGCAGGCCGCACGCCAGCCACCGTGCCACACCCCTCGGAACTCGGCAGCCGCACCGACGGCAGCGATCCGTTTCGGGTCTGTTCGGACCGGATCAACGGCCGCCGGCAGAGCCGTCCCCGCCGCACACCGACACAAGGCTGCTTCTCACTCGGATCACCACTGTCGCCAGTTGGCTGCACCCTAACCCCCAGCCGCCGCAGCCGTCGACGCTCATTCATAGCGACGGCGCCGGCGCAACCCGCATCGGCAACGACGGCCCGTAAGGCTCAGAGTCACCGCCGAAATCAACGGCGGCGCGACCTTGCTATCGGCGGCCGGCTGGCAAGCCTTGCGGGAGAGCGTCGCTGGTTATTAATAGCGGCGGCCAGGTTTTGGCTGCGGCCGCCGTGTTAAGCTGCCGCGGCGGCGGCGACGGAGGCGCGCCATTCAGCAAAGTGGCGACCGCCACTGTCCCGCGGTGGCCCGGCGGCGGCGGCGACGGAGGCGCTGGGGAGCCACGCTGTCCTCAGAGTAGGACCCACTCTAACCGCAGCTCAGCTGACGAGAGGTCCTAATAGAGCTGCCACAACCACTCTCCACAGACTTCAGTCATCATCAGAGGACCGGCAGGGGTCAGCCATCATCAAAACACTCGCGAACCAAGCTGGGCTGGGGCGGAAGCCATCACAGTAGTTTTTTTCGGGTTGTACCTTATCCACGTCATCCTCTTAGCATGCAGGACCAGAATCCACCAATGCCGACAGCGTCCGTCTGGGACGTTTCCATAGTGCCTCGTTTCTTAAAATGACTGCCGACAGCGGTTCAGATTTCAGCTTGCCCAATCACTCCAGCAATAACTGCCCATCAAAACATCGGCAATGTTTCATAAGCAGCAAGGCAGTAGTCTGCCACCTGCAGCTTTTCAGCGCGCTTCAGAGCGCCGATGCTTGCTTAGTCAGGCCCGTTGGCGATGCTCGTGCATTTCCGCCCACACTGACCAGCGAGCTAGGAAGGTCTGGAGGTCACGAGGGACCGCTGACGCTCCACTGCTGCTGCTGTGCCTCACACACCAGCCAGGAGCCCACGTCCACGATCGCTTCCACGCCTTAGAGCAACAACTGCCCCCAGTTACAACGTGCATCCTAGCGTGCCTCACGTCACCTGAGAGATCGACTGCTCCCCCCCGTCACCTCACAAATGGCCTGTCCTCACGTCGAAACCACCATCAAACTGCGGAACAGGGACAAAGGAGGGGAGCCGCGCCTTCAACTTCCACTGCGTACCAGTTCGACGTGACTCAGACCGACGAGCTTCCGAGTGCCTATCACAGCTGGCTGGTCTCAGCATTGTTGTTATCGCGAATGTACGCGAATGTGGGAAAAATTCCTCACGAATCAAATTAGGAGAACAACTAGAACTCTGGTAAGCGGCACCAGCTGTGCGCCAATTACCACAGAAGTTTGGCTCCATGAAAATAAAGCTTCCTGGAATCACTGACCCCCTTATTTTTTGGCTAGTGGCGATGAGGCTGCATAGCTGAGTCACTTCCAGCAGTGCTTAATTAATCACGGTGAACAATTTCAACCCTGCAACCACAACTGCGACTGCCAACCGAATTACTGCAGACCGCAGAGTTCTGCCACACTAACATTCTACACAGTGAAGCAACACAAAAATATAATCAAGCTCATGGCCGGAACACTAATCGGACGAGCTTTCCCGACAACGCGTGCGTGACCTTTCCAGACCAGGACTACGCATTAGTCGGAGCGGCAGCCACACCGACACTCTAATTAGTCAATGCAACAAGAGATGGCGTTACACTCGCAGCCGCCCGCCGGCGGCGGAAACACCTCGGACGCCTGCGGCGGTGTGTCACCGTCGATTCTGGGTCAGCAGCAGCCGCGCGGGAGACCTCACAACAGCCTGTCGTCGCCGACGACAGTCCAGAACACAGGCGCACAGGTGCGACGACGCCGAGGCGGGCGTAGGGCGCGCTTGCAGGCGCAACTGTCTCGAACAAAGAGGATGCAATGGAACTGTCGGTCTAATCATTAAATTGGCCTTGATTACAAGCCTCAATTCAGTCAGCGACGAGGTTGCAAACAGAAAAAAACATTTGTCTTATGTTCCATGGGTATCTAATTCCACATAGCTGAGCTTCCTTCCAACGGACAACTTTCTCATAGCGAATGAGCTCTAAATTCAGCCCATATCTACATGGACAAATATTGCTCTCAGTTCCATTACACAATATATCTCACAGTTTCGGCATACCGCACTGTCGCACTTGGCACGAAAACCGCTGCGATTTCAACAAACAGGTCAGCGGGCCCGCGGCGACCGCCGACAGCCGGGCCGCGACGGGCCGCGACGGGGTGCTGGTGGGTGGTCCCGCTGTGGCTGTATTCGGGCGCCGGCCGGCTCACGGCGACGCGCAGACGGGTGAGAGCCCGCAGCAGCTCATTACCATGTCAATAGGTGGCGTTTCTCAGGTCAGGAGAGAGTTCGCACTGTGTTATACCGCCTGTCTAGGTCAACACGGCACCATCTCTGCGCAGGAGTTGTTATCTTTCATCCGTATTCCGGGCCATTCCAGCATGTTTTCTTTCTGACCAGCCTGATTGAGTAATACGATTAAGCAGTGCGGCACCGTGAGTCAATGCCCATTTCCCGGTATTTGGTTCCTGCACCGCTGTGTGTGTGTGTGTGTATGTGTAAGTGTTTATGTGTGTTCGGTCGGGCCGCCGACAGATAGCGAGTTCGCCCGTACACAGTCGGTTAAGTCTAAACATGACTTTCAGCGCCCGATAGTCACCTGTTAATGGACGTTGACCTGGTTCCAACGACGCAGTCACCGCCGCGGTCCTCGTTTGGTGCCGGTTGAATCGGTCCTCATTTAGCGCCATGTCGAGGAACGTCGGCTCTTCAGCCGGATCGGCAAGCGAACAATCCTTTCTGCACGCCTAACAAGCGACCTCAGACATTTGCAGACTGGCACGACCGGCGCGGCCAGGAGAATACAACAGGTGCATGCCTCGTTCGGCACCCACAGCCCGAGCGCGGTATGGCCTCTCAACCGGTTAATGAGTCACGCTGTACAGATCCGCCCAGACGTCCCCCGCCGTAGTTCACGGCCGAGAGAATCATCCCCTGCCGAACACGCCGAACACGGGGACAGCGGGCCGACGGAGGCAAGCGTATGCGATACAGCCCGAGCGGCATTGTGGCGGCCATCGGAGACGACGGTACTTCATCGCGCGCGACAGCGCCATCGCTCGCCGGCCGCAGTCGCAGCATCATCAGACCATACGGCGGTGCTCTACAGCAAGCGGACAATAGACGCCGCAGCTGGGCCGATGGCGCTGTAATGGATTAGCGATGTCCGAAAACGGCACGGCGGCTGGGTCCAGAGCACGCGCGAAGACGCCGTGCCACTCTCTTGTGACGTCACACGCCTAAATCCGTGACGTACACGAGAGGTCCGTGACTGAAGCACGGGGGACCGGAGCCCCGTCTCAGCAGTTCTGAGCGGCGGCTGACTCGGGGGGCTACAGGATAACACGGGGTCGTCAAACAAATTGAAAGAGGGGCTGCAGGTAATCCCCTGCTGAATCCAGGATACCACGGGACGGGGGGGACTGTGCGACGGCTGATACCTGGTTAACACTGTTTCGCACGGAACTTGCCCTCCACAAAAGCACCAGACGCAAGCCCACACGCACGCCAATGCCGTTCACCCATCAGCTACGGCGCGTCCCGACACAGCCCTTCACTGGGCGACGCAGCGGGTGATCGCTGACACGGCGGCGGCGACAGGCCGTCACGGGTGAAACCAGACAGCAGGGCCCGTGGCATCGGCCACACTCAGGGCGGCTGTAAAACAGGGCCGCACTTCTTCCGGCCCGTAATGGCCCCTGCGGTAGCCACACCTCTCCCAGGCAGTTAAACCGAGCCATTGGCCTGCTTCAAGTAGCGAGCTCTCACCGCAGCCGCAGGTTTACAGCAGGCCCCGGGCCGGCCCTTCCACGCTGCGGCGGTGGTGACACCGGGGCCGGCCAGGCGGCTGGGAACCACTCACCTCACCGGCCACACGTACAAACGCACCGCGTCACCACGGGAATGGCATCCATAGAAAGTCTACACTGTTGATGGGTCGCAAGAAATCGACATACCCTATGAGGCTAAAAAGAAGAAGAAAAAAACTGTAGCATACTCCTCGAGAGACTGGATACGCTTGACACTACTAGCCCTTTCTACAGCGGCGAAAAAAACAGGAAAAACCTGAACTTCCTTTCCATTAGTTGCTGTCATCTGTAATCCCTCGTCTGAGTATTGGCAGCACAGCATGCCAATGTTATTTTCCCAAACATACGCGTTCTCAGGATCTACCAACTCGGAAATACAGTAATTGCAGCAGGGACTTTCGTGTTAGGTGGCCTTAAAACCACGCACTAGGCTGGAATATAAACAATAAACATGCCCTTTGTTGTTTCCCCAAACATACACCTACTAGAATTTCCATGCTGGTCCAGGTTAAAAAGTCGTCATTTTACACAAAGTCGTATCCCCAAGGGTCAGCAAAGACCATACCTCGGAGCAAAATGCTTTAAAAAATCACACAAATACGGACAGGACAACAAATAATCCGACGTCTTAGCGAGCGTTTGGGTTTATGGGCAGTTCAGTTAGCATACAAATATGGAACGCCATGAGTTGTAATTAGTTGGGACAGGACAGATGACTCAGACTCCAGTAAAAACAAATACTGCCAAACATTTTGAACATCAGCTTTCTCCAAACAAATCATACCAAATGGGCCAACGCGTGATGCTACAGCTCCCTTCTGTCAGCGGCCTTAATTGGCACCAATAAGCATCTAACGTGATCAGAACATAGCACAGCATTAGTGGATCGGCTCCTTTCCAGATTGGCGAGCCAGCGCCAGCATCTGACCTTCACCGAGACCTGCTGACAGTCTGAATCATCGGTACCGGTGTGTTTGTTGTGCATGCTGCGATCTGACAAGTGGAGGCCAATACAGCTCAGCTGCCGCGATGACTGACTTATCGCCGCTCGATACTGACGGTATTTTCGCAGCATTATTTCCTGCTCATTAGCGCCTGTCCGTGTGGTATTGGCAGGCTCTCAGTGATGGCCGCAGTCGGCCGTGACCCGGCCAGAGTCCGTATCTGCCGATCAGGTCACACCCCCACACCCACACCACCAGCACTGAGTCACACACACCGGCGCTGGTGACACTCCCCGGAAAGCCTCAGGGTGAGAAGGTCTCTCTCTCTCCCTCTTTCTCTCCCTCCCCTCTCTCTCTCTCCCTCTCTCTCTCACACTCTCTCTCTCACTCACTCGCATCTGGAGATCCCCGCCCAGAACTGTCTGAAGTGAATCACACGCGCAAACAAAAACCCTGCACAAAAGTGGCACACACCCTCTGTCCAACCTCAGCCACGGTAAGTTCCCTGAATCCGCCCTAACCAGTTCTCGGACTCTTCTGTCACACCACCGCCGGAAGCGGTGGCTGCACGCGCTGACGAGGGATGCGGCGAGACGTGATAGCTCCGGGAACCGGCAGCCGGGAGATCCCTGGGCCGTCAGCGGCGCCTCAGTTCACGGCCCCGCCGTCAGTCACAGTTTACCCGCGCAGCCGAGAGAGGCTGCCGTCACGTAACGGGCAGCAGACATGCCCGGCTCGTTATTTCACGGGTCGCAGCCGCCAACACGGGTCTGGCATCAGCACACAGACAGGCAGGCACCCTGCCACCACAGCGCCCGTCCGTCAGAGAGGCGCCCGTCCGTCAGAGGGGCGCCCGGCTGCCACAGCACCCGTCCGTCAGAGAGGCGCCCGTCCGTCAGAGGGCGCCCGTCCGTCAGAGGGAGCCCGGCTGCCACAACGTCCGTCCGTCAGAGGAGCGCCCGTCTGCCACAGCGTCCGTCCATCAGAGGGGAGCCCTGCCACCGCAGCGCCCTTCCGTCAGAGGGGCGCCCGTCCGTCAGAGGGGCGCCCGTCCGCCTCGGCATTCACCGCTACCTGGTATCGGGGACGGGTTTTACTGCGGCGCGCTGGCTGCTGGAATCGCGGCTGCCTTTGTCTCGTGCGATCCCACGTGGTGGCGGTGTGATCGATCACAATCGAGGCGTTCTCCGCCGTGTCGCTGCACAGTCGGCTTGATTGCACGGCCGTTGGAGGTGCGACGCTATACAGACATGTCGGGCCACCCGCGCGGCACGCACGGCCGGCCGCGCTGTATGGGTTTACCGCCGACGTGACGGGCCACTGCACCCGACAGGTGTCCCACACGTGCCGGCGACGGCCACGGCAGCGGCAACACTGGCGACACCGGCGCAGTGCCTGCCTCTGTCGGGGCCGACAGGCTGGGTACCATGCTGACACCATCTCCGGCTCGGAGGTGGCTGACGCTCACAACAGTCTGCTGTTCTCGCGTCACCAGCTGTCAGCTGGCTGTCACCGTCGGCCTGCGCCAGTCAGCCGAGCCACGCACAGCGGCCGGCCAGACAAAGGCCGCCGCCAGATCGGCCAGTCTCGCCCAGCGGCAGGTGCGTGACAATGCCGTCTTACAGAGATAGCACCGCCGCAGCGCGACTAATGGACCAGCGCCGCCGGCGTAATACCCATGTCACGACGCTGACGCGTTCTCCCCGCCGCAGCCCCAGTCACGATCGCAATACAGCCTGAAGCGTGAAGTTGGATCCTGACAGAGCGGCACCACCAGAACACGCGCACAGCACACAGGTACTAACACGCACCACTGCTTTCTACCCGCCACCAGATCTGGAACATCTCCGATAGTGTGTAACGCGCGCGCTGTTCCCGAAATCCTCCACTAAAGCCGACGCCGCCCGAAACCACCATGCGTGGAAAGCTTGCCGCCGGTGCGCTTGATAACCGGTGCCGCAGCAATCCGGTCCCGTGTCAAGTCCCGTGACGTGCGCCGTCGGCGCATCCATCAAAAGCTCAGCTTTTAGCCGCGCGAAATACATCGCCGTCAAAGTTTATAACTCTCCGTCCGAGCCCATTCGTTGGAGGCTGAGCCTGCTGCCGCCAGCGGAGATCGGAATAGAGCCGTGGCGTCACCGGGCTAATCAAAGGCTGTAATTACGCCGAAAGCTCTGGGCGATTCAAGACGAAACATTAGGCTCTGACGCGAGAGAATAAGTCGCCGCTGGGCGCACTGCCGCGGTCTGAAATGATGGCGTTGGATATCGCAATCGAGAACAATGAAGAGTTTAAATCAATTTAGAGACCGACCTCGCTGAGGACAAAGGCTTGTCCAATATTAAATACGAGGGCAATTATAAAAACCGTTACCAGCAGTCAGCGCTGTAAAAATATGGTGCCGAATCATGTCCAGTTAGATTTTGCCGACGATACCGACGATGCCAAGGTCGATAAGAATTAGAGCCTCAGCATAGTGGCCCGGGAGCAGGTGTCTCAACCATTTTCACGGCCAGCCTAATGCATTACAAGGCCCGGCCGAGCTGACAGTTTAAAGTCGAGCAGGTGAAACATTTCCAACGTGACACAAAGGGCTGGAATTAGCGGGATTGCCACAAGACGATACTAACCACTAGTGAAAACGCTCGTGGCTCACAGGAGAGGATCATCTGGAACAACAGCAGATGTGGGGTCGTTTCGTTAGGCGAAGTCTACTTGGAGCGTACCCGGCAGTGCAGGGCCAGACTTGCAGTGCAATCCCACCAGGGCCGGGTCCAGGATTTCGGGAGGGGTGACAAACAGGCCGAAACCTCAGTGGCGTGGTACAGACCACCAAGGGGCGCCTTGTGTGCCTTTGAGAGGCGCCATTAATGTTGTTGGAGTGTTCTGAAGGGTGCGGGTGTTTGAAGTCCTACTCGGAAGTAGCGGAGCAAATCTGGCTGACAGGGCGCGACAGATAATCTGTAATCTGATCTGATATCTGTATAAATAGATAACCAGTCATTGGTGACGGGCGGCCAAATAGCCGGAGACAGATTTATGGCTGGTAGTGGACAGGTGGCGAGCAATGGTAGACGCTGAAAAAGACAGGAGAACTCTTTCAAGTCACCTTTTAAGATAAATGTTAGAGCGCCTGCACCGTACACGTCTCAAATCTTCAGGAAATTTAGTGCGTCTTACGCGCCCGACGCACAAGCTGAAAAAGAACGGGGGGAGGAAGCGACCGCCCACCCTTGGATCCGTCCCCATACTGCGACTATAGCACCTTCGATTGCTGCATTTGAGACGAGGACCGGGAAAGGTCAGAGTGCTCTCTTATAGAGCATGGCTAAACGAGCAGGCGGGCTTATTGCCTCCGGGAGACGGAGAGCGGAGACAAGTTGGGACTGGTGACGTCACCGTGACGCCCGCGGTACACGCGCCGGCGCAAAGGCCGGTCTGACCGACCACTTGTCCATAATTTGATACCGAGATAGACCGAGTGGCCTTCGCTCTGGACAGACGTGGCCAGAATAGTCAGAACAAATGAAGCCGTCGACGGCTGTCAGGAATATGACAGAGCAGCCTTATCTAAGTCCGATCGGAGGACAGTTCATGGCAGGCCACGGGCCGCGGGCGGTCACGACTCGGCTCAATCAGGATGGGGAGGAGAGACGCGACGCGCCTGACAGAGCACGGCAGATGCCATCACTGCCCCCCGGCCAGACGCGGCCACCGAGATAGAGGATGAACCTGCCGCCCGGCACACACACCAACTCTGTTCCCCGATCCAGAGGTGGTAGCGCGTCGTCCCGACCTGGTTCTGGTCACACGGGGACACAGCAGTCCGGACTGGTTCTGGTCACACGGGGACACAGCAGTCCGGACTGGCTCTGGTCACACGGGGACACAGCAGTCCGGACTGGTTCTGGTCACACGGGGACACAGCAGTCCGGACTGGTTCTGGTCACACGGGGACACAGCAGTCCGGACTGGTTCTGGTCACACGGGGACACAGCAGTCCGGACTGGTTCTGGTCACACGGGGACACAGCAGTCCGGACTGGTTCTGGTCACACGGGGACACAGCAGTCCGGACTGGTTCCGAAAACCCCGGAATCGGACGCGGTGCAGCCGGAAGTTGGGACAGGTCAGTGCTGGACGTATAGAGCAGCGGCATCCACTGGAGCGCGGAGGCCGCCGCCTGGACTGTCCAGCTGAGGCCGCCTCAGCACGGCACCAGCGTTCCAGCGGATCCATATACGGCGCAGTGACTCAGGAGCGCTGCTGCGTGACGTCATCCTACGCTGAAGCTGACCGTCACTAACCGGCAGAGAGAACCAGCTACAGCTCGGCAGCACCTCCGCGAAAACGACCCCCGGCCCACACCGACCCACCGTAAATCAACACCTGGCTAACCCTTTTTAACGGTCGCAAATAAAACAATCGATACCAAGCGAGAAGCCTTAGCCATGCGAAAGGCGCAGCCGACACCCCGCAGTATATCACATAACCAGTACGCCCTCCGCGCGACCTGGACCCTCCCAACCCAGCCGCATCACCTGGTGACCATGCTGCCGCGGCGCTCCACAGAGGGCGAGCCGGCACCTCCCAGCGAGCTGCGCTTGCCAGTCTTGTCCCTGTCCAGCGTGCGAGTCCGCTCGTCCTCCAGCTTGAGCGCGCGGCTGTGGGAGCGCGCCGTCTCCAGCTTCTCCTGACTGAGGCTGCCGCGCCGGCTCTGCGAGCGGTCCCTCTCGAACAGCCTCCACCTGGCGTCCCGCAGCCGGTCCAGCATCTCGGTGCTGCCGCGGCGGCCGGCCGTGGCCTCGGCCGACACGCGGTCGGCGAAGCTGCCCCTGCGCTCCAGCTTGTCGCCAGAGAGCGGAGTGAGCGAGGAGCGGCGCGGCTCGCCGCCCAGGCCGAACACCGTCAGGTTCATGGTGCGGGGGTGGTGGTCGCCGGCGTCCGAGTCCTTACTGCGGCCCAGCAGGCCCATCCGAGCGGCGCGGCCGTCCACCGCGACCTCAGCGCCCCAACGTTCCCCCACTGCCCACTCAACAACGTCCTTCTCTCAGACACAAATCTACTTCTCAGTCTTCTCACGCACAAATCACGTGCCCTGTTCTCATATTCAAACTGAGCTCCTTGTCCAACGCTTTCACACAGAGTTCGCCCTCGACCTGGCTGAGCAGCAGCACCTGGTCGGGGAGCGCGTCACTGTTGCTGCACCTCCGAGGCGGTGCGGTGCGTCCGCGCGGCCGGCTCGGTGGCGTCACACTGGCGCCGGCGCCGCCACCACTCGGCCGGGCTCAGTGCGCCGACCGGGCCCGGTCCGGCCCGGACAGCTCTACCTGCCTGCACGTGCGCCACTGACGTCAGCGCCGCTGCCCAGCCACCACCCACTGATGACGCGCACATCATCCCGGCCTGATGACGCGCCCATGATATGATTGCAGTGACTACATTACCCTGATTTAGCCAGGCGCTACTCATCAGGGTTTCCGAATCCGTTAACTGAGGGAGGCCTCGGTTTCCAACAAACATAGTTGCAATCCGGCCCGTAGTGTTTTCTGTCTACTACTGGAACTACAGGTGCGTCTCCAAGCAATACTTTGCACCCCAACCGTTTGCTTCCTTTCGCTCTGTTGTCAAAGCATGCCACTGGAGACAGACAACGATAAAACACATGGCTAAGCCACAGCCCAACAATTATTTCCGCCGCTTTCTCACCATGCCTTTCCCTTCCCGCTTCAACCGAATCTTCTGCTAGACTACCATTTGAAATCCTCTCTGGTACGTCTCTTCAGCACTGCCGCTTCTCGCTCTCCGTTATTGCGTCACGTCTGGGACGTGACCGTGGCGGCGGCGTCACGCGCCAACGCGTCGCCAGATGGTCGTCACGTGACGAGACGCCGACACCACCGCCACTCAGCACAGTTAACGCTTTTCACCGAAATCAGTCAATTTGGCCGTCTAAGATTGCTTGAACCCTCTCCTACGCCCCAGGAGAGGATCTGACGCGAATCACCACAGATGTCGTCCAAAGCATGGATCCATTACCTCGGTATAATTACCTACTACATCTCGACCGGTTCCATCTCTCTATCCTTACCTCACTCCTCTACACCGCACCACCGCGTCGTCACGCCTGGCCCTAATGGCCGCTTCAGTACAGCTCTCTGTGGTCAGTGCGCCGGCCCGTCACGCAAACGGACAGTTTCCACATCGCCTCCAGCTACTGCGTGCGCAGCCGCTCAGCTGACGGCGGGGCCGGGTTTCCCAGAGCAGCTGTAGACAACCGCTTACCCAGTCCGCCGGCAGCACATGAGCACGCACGGCCAGCTGCCATCAATCAAGGCGGCTCCGTGGCGGGATAACGCGCGGAGTCTACCGCGCGAGCCACCAATGTTCCGGTAAGTCTGCACGTGAGGTGACTCAACTCAACTAGTCAACTAGTCCGTTTTTGGGTGGTCCGGGCCTCGTGGAATCTGGGACACAGTGGGTGCACCAGAAAACCTGACACACGCATCTCAAACGTGTCCTTTCAACCCGTGGTAAACAGTTCTTCGGAGGAGGCGCGGGCCGACGTGCCCGTACCTCATCATCACCATGACGGAGCGGGCGTGGGCAGGTGAGGCTGGCACTCCCGGCCGTCTCGTGGACTTCACAGACGCCTGGCAAACAGTCGCAACCGGCGCACCCATGCCCCAGCCAGCCGGCCGCCGCGGGGGCGTCTCCCGCAGGCCACAGGGGCGCGCCCTCCCACACAGAAGGGGGCGGGCGGCCGCACGCCGCGCCCGCGCCCATTACTAACGCCTGCCTGAGAAATGGGACGGCCCTAGTGCAATTGCATGCGGCGCGGGGGCGAGCGCATCACTCTCTGCCATTGCGACAGCCGGGCGCCCGCGTGGTAAATTAAACGGCGCCACATGCTGTCGACGATACACATCAAACAGCAGCGGTGAGCGCCAGTCTACCCAACACACTCGCATCCAATCATTGGTTCCGGGCGCTGCCATCGCCGAAATAAGAGGCCAATTCCAACGCCAGCGGCGTGTTGCGCCGGGGCCGCACCAGGCCACGTCTTTACGAGGCGACCGCTGTTGGTCGGACGCCAGCCACGACCTATCGCAGTCCCGTGGTACGGGTCAAAGCCATACAAACGTAATGAAGCGGTCCCGAGCCGCCCGGGCAGCGGCACAACGACGCATTTCGAAACCAGACCGCATGCGGCCCGCTTTGTTCCACCTGGGCGCTCCAATAAATGTCTCCACACGACTTTCAACGCAGCCGGACGCGACCGGGCGGTCGGCTGCCAACAAAGCTGCAAGTCGCTTTCCACCGGGCCGGCCCGATGGGAGTGACCGTCAATTTGTCGGCGTCGGCCCGAGGCGGCGCTGCGTCGCTGGGTGCGTGTGCACGTGCGGCGGAGCGGAGGAAAGACGAACGGCGACGGCGCCATCTGGCGGGCTCGGCCGCTGGCCGGACGCCGCGGGAACAGGGCAAAAAACACCATCACTGACCACCGGGCATCCAGCCCGTACTTTTCAACCGGAAACACGGTTTTTGTACAGCATCCCATATGGCTATTTGGAGAATAATAGCATACTGTGGGGGAAATTTTGACGAATCAGCAGTCATTTTTCATTCTTTTTTCTACACGATGCCTTCACACAAGCCAGCCGTGTTCTCCGGGAAGCAGAGCAAGCAGTGCGTCAGCCGTGGCAGAGCGCGCAGTGCGGCCAACCATCCGCTGCTGGGCTCTCCGATATCAGTTGACGTGTCGTTAGAAAATATCTATAGCAGAGGCGCGCGACCGCGTTCTAACCCAGCAGTGGCGGCGCTGGGGTGTATAAGATGGGCTACTGGGGTGTACCAGAACGGCTGCCGTCAGTCTGCCTTTACCAGCCACAGGGCGGGGGACGGGTCCGACCAGTTTCCAGAATCGCCTCCACAGACGTGGCTTACCCTAGCTTAGCACCTACTTACGGCGAGGCTGGACAGGAAACAGCCTCTGTCTTCTCATGGTCAGAGCGCCCAGAGGATCTGTGGAAGTCTGCACTCGCTCGCCATCCAATTCTAGCCGATGTAGCCGAGTTAAACGCCAGCCCGGGGACCACTCCAGCTCGGGTTAAATATATCCGAGTCGATTCGGCGCCGTTGAAAAGGTCAGAGCTGAGAGCGGCGGTGCTGCCGCCAGCCGAGCCAAGCCCAGAGCCGCGGCGCACTGGGACGACGCCGCGGCGCCTTTTTGCCGGCATCGGCCGCAATCCGAAGTGCGTCAACGCAGCCGCCGCTGTCGACACCGACCCCACCACCCCAGCCCCAGCCCCAGCCCGGCGTACAAACACATCAGACAGCCGCCGTCCGACCAGTCGCTCACTTGTCGCCGGCCGGTAACATGCACTGATTGCAAACGCCAACTGAACTTTTTTCACCAAGTCCATAGAAAGAGATGTTTTATCAGGACGTTGAACGCAGTTCCCGCAGTGTGACTGGTCCTGCCACACCCGCAGCGGCTCCGTTCCTTGGCTGCTTAGCGACAGTCAGCAGTGCATAGTTCATACATCTAATAACAATGCAACAGCATGGCCAGAGGTAGCTTTTGACGAGAGAGCGAGAGAGAGAGAGAGAGAGAGAGGAGAGAGAGAGAGAGAGAGAGAGAGAGAGAGAGAGAGAGAGAGAGAGAGAGAGAGAGAGAGAGAGAGAGAGAGAGAGAGAGAGAGAGAGAGAGAGAGAGAGAGAGAGAGAGAGAGAGAGAGAGAGAGAGAGAGAGAGAGAGAGAGAGAGAGAGAGAGAGAGAGAGAGAGAGAGAGAGAGAGAGAGAGAGAGAGAGAGAGAGAGAGAGAGAGAGAGAGAGAGAGAGAGAGAGAGAGAGAGAGAGAGAGAGAGAGAGAGAGAGAGAGAGAGAGAGAGAGAGAGAGAGAGAGAGAGAGAGAGAGAGAGAGAGAGAGAGAGAGAGAGAGAGAGAGAGAGAGAGAGAGAGAGAGAGAGAGAGAGAGAGAGAGAGAGAGAGAGAGAGAGAGAGAGAGAGAGAGAGAGAGAGAGAGAGAGAGAGAGAGAGAGAGAGAGAGAGAGTGAGAGAGAGAGAGCTTGGTACATTATTTCAAGGTACCGAGCGCAAATTAGGCCAGACTTCGAGAATTAATTCACAGATTACAAAGAAGCGTGCCCTGATCCAATTAACTCGAATCCCAGAACGACAACCACACCAACGGTAGAGCTCGTGTTCCAGAGTTACATCACTCTTTAAATGTTCTCAGCATCCAGAGAAGCCGACAGGGCACCTGTTTGCCCTGCTGTCCGCAGTTTCGCGGTAGCACGGGCAGTGAAAGTGCTGCATTGTCGGCGCTGTGCATAGTCGGCGATCGTCGGTGGGCCGGACAGTTCCCGCCGCCCAGCCGGAGAGTGACTCTGTGGTCACCAGCTGCTCAGCGATGACGTCACGTGGACAGACCGGCAGCGTACCAACGTCTCCGTACACACCCACCGACGCAGCGGCATGCACGGCCCGCCATCTGGTGTTGTACAGCACTGTACCGCACTGCCCTGCAGCTCTCTCGTTCCGGCGCTACGATGCCGGCAGAGCTTTTCCGAAGAGCGCGTCAGGCGAACGGTTCCCGGCACGGCGCGTGTGCAGCCGCTCGTCGAACTAGTATCGTTAGGCCGTAACGGCCTGCCGACGGATCAACTCATGACATCAGCATCCGACGACCAGACCAGACTCCACCGCAGTCGTCAGCTGCAAAACAAAACAAACCGGTGCACCTGGCATCAGCATTTCGGCGGCGGCTGGCCGAACGTGTCGGCATTGGCCTCAGTCCAGCAGCCGTGTAAAAACCGCACGGTGGCGGCTGTCCTGTCAGAGCCAGGTCTGACGCCGCTGTGTCACTGTCGCTGACGATGCGCCTCAGCCACGCAGCGGCAACCGGCGACGCAACGCACTGCATACCACGGATCGGGCCCACTGAGACAAGCGGGCGGCCGCCACGGTCGGCGGAGCCGGAGCCTTCGGTGTCGAGTACACACACCGCCCGCCCCAGCGTGGCGCCGGATGGCAGGCTAGTGATGACGCATGCTGTGTTTAGACACATCGCTGCATTGAACACGCTCCTGTCAGACACCCAGCGCCATCGCCGACGGATGATTACCATTCCCAACCGGTCGCTGCAGGGAAACACCCGTGACAACGATCTCAGTTTGGACGTCAACGACAGCGTGAGCCGCTCTAGATCAATCGGGCCGTCTCACTAGCGACATTCACCGCCCGTATCTCAGCTTCAGCCTGTCTTAACCCAGTGACACGCGCACTTAACCTTCGCCCGACGCGGGCCAATCCGGGTCGCCGGGTCAGCCCAGGGTCACCGGACGTGCCGCCGTGTTCGTTGGCCGCCAGCGGCGCCCCCTGGCGAGTGATCAGCTGCCAGCGCGTGCCAGCCGGGCCCCTCAACATCGGCACAGGCGCCGCCGCGGCGCCAGCCTGCCACACTCCCGCGCATTGTCAGCCTGGCTTCCTGTGTCGTGTCCTCCCCCTCCCCCTCCCCCACCCTCCACGTCTCGGCCCCCGGTGCAGTCCGTGTGCGACACGGAGAGAAAACGGCACATCAGCCGTCGCGCGCTCTCTGACAAGTCAGCCGGAGTCGCGAGCCGACGGCGGTCGTGGGATAGGTCGGCCACAATGCGCGGAAACTAGCCGTGTAGCTTTCCCAACAACCGGAGAAAATTACTCGACGAGACGGCCCGCGCTTTCTTTGCAGTTGGCCCGGGTTTGAACTCCAGGGACCCTAGTATGTCACTGCATGTGAGAATGTGAGAGATTTAGCCGTATTGAGTTCATGGCCGGCCCGACATTCTTACAGGAGAACAGAGACAGACTTGCGCAAGGTTTGCGATAAAAGAGCGATGTTCAAACGCCTGCTCGGTTGAGCAACGGCGGTCGTACGGACGATTTATCTCATTTCAGCGATAATTGAAACATGCTCATAAGACTAAAAACGTGCCGACAGATGCTTAACACACTCTCTAAAGCCCACTGGGCGAGCATCAGTATTCAGCGGACACGAGAGCTTCCCCTGATTAGAATTGGCTTTATTCCCCGGTGGCCGGCGCCGGGCGATTAGCTCAGCGGCCGGCAGCAGCAGCCGGCGCCACGCCGCCGACTGTAGCTGCCGACAGCCGACCCAATGAGCCCAGCCGACGCGTCGTAATGAAATCACGACTGTCCAGCCAACAGGGCAGTGCCATTAGCGGCGCCGGACGCCCGCCCACCGCTGGGTGGGCGGCGGCGCTCATTATACTTCAATGGTTGGCGCCGATACGGCCGACAACACGGCTCAGCCGAAGATAACCGATCAATTAATGAGCATTCGTTACTGAGTAACAGCACCAGCAGCATCAACAAGTCAGCCGCCCAGATCGCTTATGGGTCTGATAAAATCATCAGCTCTCTCTCTATTGTAGGAACGCCCACTGCGGGCATCAAGCGATGGAGCGCTGTTTATACTGACGAGAGCAAGTTTATACACTGAACACACAGTTAATTACCACCGTCTAAACCTTTCTCGGTATGGTGATCAGTCAGTCCCATCACAAAGCGTTCAGACGGCCGCTGCGCTAAGGCCACATGTTAGCAGCGGCGGGAAGGGCAACCACAGCGCCACCTATACCGGCCGCGGCAGCCCGCGCGTGAGACTGCTGCCAAAGTCACCAGGAATCTCACGGCCAGGGCGCTGAGGGAGCCGCAGCGCCACACGCCCGTGAAATCTGCGTGTTGCGGTGATGAAACGGCAGGCTTATTCAACCTTTCGAGCTGGCGGGATGAAGACATCGACCTCGTCACCCTACAGGGCCACCGGCTCTAAAGCCGCCGATGTTGGCCGTCGACACTTTCACAGCAGGCGGCCAGCGAGTTTAATGCCAGCACCGAATACTGACGCAGTGAGAATCTAACATAGCCACCACGTTGACGCTGTCTCAGCAAGCTGGGGACTGTTTGGTGCCAAGCCCTTTTAATATTCCTCCACTGGGGACCAGTGTCTTTTAGTTTTTCAGAATCTGAGACCTAGCTCCGGTGAAGACACGTTATTTTCATTTTTCATTTTCTGGAGGATTTTCATTTTCTGGAGGATGTTGTGCCCCCTGATCAATAACATTGCACCACACAAGAAACGGGAGCGCCTGAGAAAGAAATAAGGGTGCCCTCTTAAATGACATAATGCGCCCTTAAGTATTAAAGGGTGTTTCCCCCGTTGGTCCCCAATGAAAATTGGAGATAAATACACTGCTGCATACATTATCATACATCTATGTACATATCGACAAAGCTAAGATACAGGAAGGGAATGAACGCACTCGTTTTAGTGACTTTCTCTTTCACTTTGCCGGAATTAATATGTAGTTTCATGAAACTACATCCAAGGCTTTGGTATCATTTTCAAACCCTACTTCCGGACACAAGTATGAAATGGCTCCTCTTGTACCTAGTATGAGACGCATACCATTACTTCCTTTCTTCTTCCAGAATTTTGATAATTCCGTCATCATCGTTATGCCTCCTTCACACTCGAATTTTCATTTACCAATTCCTTTCCACCTCCATTTCCGCTGCAGCCAATCCCCTGCCCGGTGCGACTCCTGGGGACTGCAATCCCGAGTCCCCAGTGAAACTCTAATCCCGATCCCGCAGATCTTGCCAATCCGGGAACGTTCCAAAACCTTCACTGCCGCGACAACGTCCACCCCCTCCCCCCGAACGCCGCGTGATCGAATGAGGAACCCCGGACGTAACAAACTACACGTCCTTCCGCACTTTATGGCAGCACACGCCAACAAGGCGCTCTCATACATCGCTCAGGCATCAACACTAATCGTTTCGCCAGCGTCCCATCAGTGGGAGTGGCTCGTCAGTGGGGGCTGTGTGCAAGACCTCCAGCACAGACCCAGCCAGTCCGGGCGGGTCCATGGCGGCCGCCTGCCGTCCGATCTCACCCAGCGACGACGCCCGCCACCCTGGTACCGACGGCGACCTTTACTCCCGCCGGGCGCCGCGCGCCGAATAGAAATCACACGTTGTGATGACGACCGACCTTCGCCGGGCGGCGGCCGCAGATTGGAGTTACTGCCGTCCTGAATACCGATCGCCTGAACGGCCGCCTCTCGTCCGGGCCAGCGCCGCTCTGAAGTGCAGAAATCGTCCAGTGCACTACAGAGCAGAGCTCCGGCATG
Source organism: Lepas anatifera (assembly GCA_034440635.1). Lineage (NCBI taxonomy): Eukaryota > Metazoa > Arthropoda > Thecostraca > Lepadidae > Lepas > Lepas anatifera. The sequence goes on from JAOTON010001356.1 coordinate 470,995, forward strand.
CGCCCGCCGACTTCCAAATGGCCGCTCTGATGTAACGACCAATTACAGCGCACCGTCACCGGGTACCCGCTCTGGCACCAATGACGTCACCCATAATTGCCGATGCCGGCTGATATGTGCAATTTGGTTAGATATCGGCCGGCGATAACAACAGCACATGTAATCGCTGCATGTGCAACATCACTGGGGTCCATGTCTTGACCCGGCGCGGCGGCACAAAGGTGCTGCCACAACGGTGCCTGCCCAAATACGGCACTGCCGAGAGGCCCGGCCGCACCGAACACCAGCCACTGCACGGGGCCATTACCGAGCAGCGTCAACCACCGGCACCAGGCAGGAAACACTGTCAAGCTGTAGGAGCCAGCGACCGAGATCGGGCCATTACCACAGGCCGTAAACAAGTCAGCAGCTGACCATTAGGTTTAGTTAATACCCAACGTGTTATGAAGCACCCCATCCAGCCCTCTATTCCCTCCCATAAACCAAACGAATGCAAACGAGCGGCGACGCTATCGCGAGCCCTAACCCCGCAACCCTCGCACGTCGCGACAGTTAACGCCGACACCGCCAGGTGCATATTGTGACGTCCGTACCGCGTCCCGCTGTTTGTCCATGAAGGCCGCTGCCACCAGGCCCTGCTATCTTTTCCCGTAGACCGCAGCTTCAGGAGAAATGGGGACAGAACCCGAGGATACGCAACGACAGCGGATTTCGATCAACCACGGCCACGCTTGTGTAGATATCGCCGGTATGCGGGTCAGAGAAACTACTCCACAACACTCGCAGCACGAGGACCAGCTCTATGATCTGGACCGATGCGGTAGATGTCCTCGTGGACGGCTCTACAACAGGCCAGCCACCGCCGCTCGGCTGCGGTGTGCTGCCGCCGGCGTCTGACAACGTGCGCAGGCACGAGTGGTCGGTACTCACGTGTCGCGCTCGCTGGAGCTGCTGAAGAGCAGCTCGTAGATCTGCGGGCCCACGTTCAGGTTGTGCAGGATGAAGAAGGCCCGCTTCTCTGGAGACGAAACATGGATGCGTCATTGATACGTACGCAGATGACGATCAGAGCAGAGAAAAACAGCGCAGTGACTGAGCCAGATCAGCTTTCTCGGAAATTCATCGCCACAACTGGAACACATATACTCTAATTTGTTATCAATTAAATTAATTTGAATTAATCTAAATCAATTTGATCGTAAGTAAGAAGGTAACGCGGAGCCCAAGTCCGAGGTGTTGTTGGTTTTCGAGAGGGCAGGCGTCTGTTAGCGAGAGGCAAGAACCTGACTAAATATATCCCCCCTTTTAACTGGCGGCGACGCTCTTGTTATAAACCGCCCATACGCGGATCCAGGATTGCCGATCGGGGGGCGCCATCCGGACCGGGGGCGCCATCCGGACCAGGGGGCGCCACTTATGACCGGCAAAAGCTATCAGGTGGGCGCCAAATCCTAGCGGTGGGCGCCGACTTTCGCATCCTGGGGGGGGTGGGAAGCGACATTTCAAGGGGCGCCATCGACCTTTCAGGGGGGCGCCGAGGGTCGATCGGGGGGCACGTGCCCCCTTGCCCCCTCCCCTGGATCCGCCTATGAAAGCGCCCTGAAACTAAAAACATCTGAGACACACATCATCATCAGGGTTTAACGGCGCGTCGACTGCAGCGGTCATTTGCGCCCATTCCGAGCCCCACAAGCACGCATGCCTCCAGACCAGAACAGCAGCGCCGCACGTGGCGGCGGCAGCAACGTTCGCCTCCGTTAGTGTCGCCACCAGCGCGTCCTGCACTCACTCCTCTCACCCAACCCCCTGTCGGTCACAGCACCGGTACCACTCCGTACCTGGAGCACCCTGCTCCAGAGCGACCCCCACACGACAGCGCACGTCCCTGCCCCCCCCCTGTCCAACACCCTCCTCACCGGTAGCCATCGGCCGGACCAGGATGTTCTCGTTTTTGACGATGGGACTGATCTCGCGGCCCGTCACCGTGTGGAACTTGAGCACATATTTGTCGTCCTGCTTCTGCAGCAGTACGATGAACTCCTCCAGCAGGATCATGTGCAGCTCCACGTGTTTGCCCTTGTTGCTGAACTTCCACATGACGGCGCCCTCGTGCACCATCCGGTACTTGGTCAGGTCTAGGCGCTGTGGCGCGGGCAGCGGAGGTTAGAGCGGCGGGCTGGCGTTTCGGAGACGGTCACAGACAAACACAGGCTGCGCATGTCACCCCAGCACCCGGGTAAGTTCCATAGCTCACACTTAACACATGCCTGTTACAGTGATATGCGCGGACCACCCATAGATACTTTAACATCAAACCACGATGACAGCAGTTGCATCTCGGTCAAAATAATATTCATGATCACTGAAACAGTGATCCTTAAATAGAAAAGTACAATTGCACCGCTGAGAAAAAGCTCTCGGCGCACGTCCCCGCACTCACCCCGTTGAACTCGCTGACTATGGGACTGTCGATCTTGGTGAAGCCGCTCTGTTCCAGCTTGCTCTGGATCTCCACCAACCGCTCATGCCTCTCTGTCTCGCCCTTCACCTGAAGGTCGCACACCTCACGGTCAGGGATGGGCAAATGAATCTTATGCACCTGTACCTCCCTTCATCCACAGGCAGGGAAACACCAAGGGGCAAAGGAACGAACAAAACTACCAGCCAAATATAATCACTAGATCTACAATAGCACTGGGCCATCAAATAGTGGGCGACATTAGCAGGAAAACAATTACTCCTGAGAATGAGAGCTTTCGAATTTATTTAGCCTTTCGGAGCTGATCAGACTCCTGTCACGCCAGTTCGCCTCAAATGACGTGACGCAAGACTAAACAGCATCATAAATACACCAGCAAGCCTATTCTCCAGCCGCAGTCGACTCAGCCATCAGCTTGCCCTCCACCCACCTTGTTGACGTGCTCCAGAATGGCCTTGCTCTTCTCGCAGGCCCTGAGCACCAGCGAGTGGTCCTCGGAGCCGCGCTGGGTGTACTTGGCCAGGTTGCTGAGAAGCAGCGGGTACTTGGTGAGCCTCTGCATGCCGGTGGGCAGGATGTCCTTGAGCTGCAGCCGCCTACACACCGGGTCGCTCTCGGCCTCGGCCAGGAACTCGGCCAGCCGCTGGTCCCGCTTCTGCAGCGTCTTCAGCTTGTCCAGCGCGATGGACTGACACCGGCAGAACGCCGCCGCCGCCGTTTTGAAGTTCTCACCCGACTCGCCCTCGAACTGTTGGCACGAGGACGCAGGTTGGGAGGTTAGTAAGGGTGAAATACCGCTGCTGCGTGATGAGCCAAATATATACGCTCAAGTGGGCCGGCCGCAGCTTTTTTGCATTAGGACACTGGCGAAATTACAAACCAGCACAAGGTCGTGTTGATCATTGAGAAAGCGAAGCGTTTGTCTTACACTTCCTACGCGGATTCGCACTAAGAGCTCGTCGAAAAACTGAAAACTCCTTACGCAGCCATTTCCTCACACCATTTCCAACGTACGTTTTTTACCTTAGGCCCAGAAACTGGAGAAATATCACCAAATAATTGGGAGAATCAAACAAGAGCTCGGCGAACTTGGACACATTGATCATAAAATTGCGTACATAATTTTTCTCCACCGAAAAAGGTGTAGCCAATTTTCTACGTGGCTGACCTATGGCTAGGTCTAAGAAGTGTATTATGCTGAGCCCGAGGGATTTCTGTAGGTACCCATTACAGACAGTCGCTGCGCAGCCACCCACCATGTTGATGAGGAGATCCCCGACCTTCTCCATCATGGGATCCTCCTTCTGTCGCCTCTTCATAGCTGTATTGAAGCGTGAGTGGATCTCCAAAAGCTCCTCCAGGTTACCTGCCAACACGAACAGGGTTGATAGCGAGGCCACGCTGTAACTCCTACGGACATTATAGGGCGCCATATTGCGAGTGCACACAACCGTTCTATCCGACCATCACGTTTATATGCCCATTTAAGATAAAAAGGCGATCAAACAATTCTATTGGCAAACAATGCGCAGTAAACCCAAACCTGGGACAAACATATTACAGGAACAGGTACTGATTTCCATGGGCACATTTCCCTCTCAAACGAAGGATGCAAAACATGAACCACACAAAAAACAAGTGCAAGCACGGGATATGAGCTCAGCAAGCTTCTGTCGTGACAACTTCTGATACAACACACTCTGCCAGGGTGCTAACATACGCCAGCAGCACCCACCAAAGAGAAGGTTGATGTCGTTGGGCTGCAGGATGTTGAGTGCCACCATGGGCCGGTTGAAGAGGTGGACCAACACCTTCAGGTTCCGCACGTGTGTCCGCTCGGTGTGGAACAGCTCTGCAGGGGGCAGCACGAACAGTGAGGCTAGACACCCAGCACGCGATGCACAACGGTCTAGTGCTGGCGTTTGTGGGACAAAATACAACAGAGTCATACCCAGATCCTGGTAGGCAGGAGAAACGCATACCTAGGTTATCTCCAACGGTATATTCTTGCAGATTTAATTACCTCTAGCAAACGGTCGAGTATCAAGCACATGACAGAGAAGTGAAGCTACCAAAACGATGTCTCTTACCACCCAACCAATGCTATTTCCTGTAAAGCTTTTAGGAACATATTACAACGTTTCCTTTAGTCTTCCCTCATCTATCGTTAGCCGAGACTAATTAAGAGCCGCCCGCCCGACCTAACCAGAGGCCAGACATTAATAAGAAACCGATTAACCCCGAGCGTTTGCGCCAGCCCGTCGCATCTATTACAACTCGAACCTGTCAGGTATCAGCGCCGTCCGGCTATCAAGTCCTCCCTCCTGTCACTCTGAGTCTCCGCAGCCATTTTTCAGCCCCTATGACGCAGGCAAAATCGCAGGGCACTTATGATCCAACCCACTCACTACCGCCAGAATGGGTCGACGGAATCCCAGTGAGTCTCCGCGCTTTACCTCTAAACGTCCGGGTAACGAGCTTACCGAACCACCAAATTCCACGACTCAACACTTCCAGGAGGTTCGGAATCAAGCGTTACGACGGGGCGTTTGCGGGGTGGTTGGGACACGTTTGGCCGCAGGTCGGCGCGGGAGGAGGATCGATGCTGACCGGTGAAGTCAGTCGGACGGCGGCGCCTCCCACCACCTCACGGCGGCAGCAGCACGTCTCCCGGCGCATTGATCGGCCCCGGCACACCGTACTGCGGGTCATTGCGGCTCCGACGGAGACGATAACCCCGCACCCCCGCAGTCGCCTCAGGCCAAAGGGAGATTAAGGAGAGCAGCGACCGAAGCCGAGCCCGACAGCCAGCAGGCTCGGCCAAATGAGATTCCATGGCGGGGGAAAATGTTCGGAGCTACGGCTGTATAAAGCGACGGCAATAGAACCTCGCCCCAGTGGCCCGAGGTGGGGGGGGGTCTAAAACACCCTTCGATCACGACCCCTAGGTACGATAGTGAAAAAACGCAAACGGTGGTAAGTAATCCATCATAAATTATTTAAGAGCCACATCGGCCACTTTTTGGCCCAGGTCAGTATCGAGTCATGACACGTCGAAGAAGGCGACAAGTTAAGGAATACATTTTGGGCTCTAGCATTTAACTGGGTGGAATTACAGTCAATTTTCGGGAGGCATCGATTCCCCTTGCTGCTGCGAATCGAATGATGCATAGTATGACTGTACTAGGTCAAAATATAACAATGGCGTTGAAGGTCACCATCCGAGCGATAGTCAATATGCAGATTATTCGCCGCGCAATGACAATCCAAACGTAATAGTAGAGAAAAGAAAGCTCCATCAGCATTTCCACAGAAGTAATGAACCCAAGCAACAAAACCTGTTTAAGTAGTCCCAAATGACCTCTCAGAGGTCGCATGTTCAAACTTGCAACATGATTCTGGAGAGTGGTCTAGGATTTTGTAAATAAAAACATATTAAACGTATAAGCCGTATGAACAGAAATATAAACATGCTTAGGCCAGTTCCGTTTTGCACATACATTCCTAATACAGAGAGCGTGACCCTAACCCTATGTCATCGTTATAAAAAGATCCTGTACCACAGCTTGTGGTGCTCGATGGGCTTATTATGTGATACGAACATCAGAACAATATATTAACCCTGTTCCCACAGGTACCAATTCCACCATTTTTGGAGATATCACATTCATGTGTCAGGTCATGGTCGTCAGGTCAGTCAGGTCATGACCTGACTTGGTGACCTAATCTGCGATGACACAACAATTAACGGTTTGGAAAGTTGCGCAATCGATCGAGGAAAAGGTGCGCCAAGTAGAGCGGCGCCAGTTTCTGGGCACCGTCCGGACAACACAACGGCGGGGTGGTGGGGCGTGTTCTGACGCTCGCACTGCGGGCGGGGGTTAACCAAATGGCGACTAAGCCATGCGGTCTGCCTTACCAAACCAATAGGCCAGTGATTCACAAGCGACTTCAACAAGCCGGTAAAATTGCAAATAAAACCATCCTAATTGTTCATTTGTTCATAAAAGCTCCAGTTTGCACAGCATACAAAACCATTACGTCCAGGTCCGTTGGTGAGTTAGAAAATCTCACGTCGAAATCGAAAGCAGCCTTCCCAAGCAGGGTAAAAGCCCGCTCTCGAGCACTCACCGTTGACCACGTCCAGTCTCTGTTTCTCCTTGGGCCGCAGGTGCCGCAGTGTCTCCGGGTCGATGCCCCGCTGCCAGCCGGGCGGGTCGGCGTCCACCTCCATGTCCGAGTCCCAGCCGGGGGTGCCCTCGGCCAGCGAGCCCGCCACCCGGCCGCGCACCGACACAGAGTCCAGCGAGGCCGACGGACTCTCCTGGCTGCAGACCACAGGTCAGGTCAGGTCAGGTCAGCCCACTGCCCGGGCCCTGCACAAACGTCACAGAGAAGCACACCGATAACAGATCAGGTCAGGCCAGCGACACGGCGAGTACCCGCACGCCCGTGGACTAGTGGATCCCGTGGATCGCAACGCCACGCCATTCGAGTTTCCACCAGGAACTAGGCTGGATGGTACGTCCAGTGCTCTCTTTCCAATCCATTTTTGTTATAATGCCAATATAGAGTATATGGAAGAGCGCCGACCACCTAGAAGATATCGCTTACGGCCTCTTCTGGGCGCTGACGTACTCGACCACTAGAAACAGACAACCCTCCAGATTTCGCCAGCTCCAACATTCCTCAGCAGGCTGTCAGATTATATCTATATCATGAACACGGGCCAGTGGACGCTTTCTAACCACATCAGTGAAAAATGAAGATAAATACGACAACTCCAGGAGCGGAAGGTGCATTGCTTAAACCCAACGCAGATTTTCACGTCCAGCAGCGATGCATGGCAAGTAGCAAGTAAGACAAGTGTACCAAGGCCAACCTCATGCCTCGGACGGCTTCATCTACTGAGCCTCCTCAGAAGCAGAGCACCTGCCACCTCCTGTACCTCTGGACCAGAGCCCCATCGTCCCCTGTGCCTCAGAACCAGAGCCCCATCGTCCCTGTATCTCAGGGCCAGACCCCTCATCCCCTGTACCACGGGACCAGATCCCCGCCGTGCCCCGTACCTCGGGATCAGAGCCCCGTCGTCCCCTGTACCGCCGCCGTCTGTCGTCGTCACGTGACCGTCTCATTAGCGGGCTGTTGCGGCCATGTCGGCTGTCGGCAGCGACGCTCGCGTGTCCGGCTGCCGGGTCGGAGCCGCCAGTTCCGGCTCGGCCGCCGCGGCGCAGTTGTGACCCACCTCTTAGCCAGCTTGTCTGGTGGACGGACACTGAGGCAAGCCACAGCGCCTCGCCACCGCAGCCGGCTAACGGCTTTCCTATCTACCGTAGCTTTCGATCAGCTCGGCCAAAAGTATTTCACATACTTTTTGCTGATATTATTGATGAGTACGTCATTTCACGACTCTGAGATGAACCAGCCTGTGGAAGGCTACTGGCCCGCACGATCCTTTTCCAATCCCGGAGTTACTGTTTTCTCGGCTCATCGTGCCAACGTGCCCTCCTAAACACCCGCCCTGAAGGGGGTCTGGGGTCAACGCACACTGGAGGGTCTACAATTAACGCACATTGGAGGGTCTGGCGTCAACTCACACTGGGGGGGGGTCTGGCGTCAAAGCACACTGGAGGGGGCCTAACATCAACTCACCCTGCAAGGGGTCTGGCGTCAACGCACGTTGTAAGATGCCTTACAATGCCGCCCTGATACCTCGAAACCAAAGAGAGCTAGGAAAACACCCGTTTGGTGAGCTGTGGGGGTTATGGTGAACTTCGACATAAAACAAGGTTATAGGGGTCAAAGCTGGGCCAAAGCTGGGGCAAATCTGGGAACATATTGAGGCATTTCACGCCAAATTAGCCCACTTTTTCCACACAATGTCACCGATTTCGACGGGATACGAATGAGGAGAAAATATTCATCAAATCTTAGTGCCATTTACCGCAGAGTTTCCAAAATATTACTTCGAGTGTCACTTTTGACTAAACTGACTATAACTATCACGCCTCATCTATATATGCAGTTGACAAAAATCCAAACGAAATGCATCATTGAGCTTGCAATTATAACGTACCTACTCTGTTTTGGAAACCAAACAGGAATTTTGAAAACGTTCAGTGATATCCATTTCTGGGCATACTTCTTCCTATGAAAATCATGTTTTAGAAATAGTTGGCCATGTTAATCTAATAACCTTGAAAACTAATACTAATTCGTGGTAATGCTCCTCTGAGCTCCATTTCAAACATTAAATGCCCTTCAGAAAATGTGCTAGCAGCAAATATCTTCCGAAGGAGTTTCTGACATTTCCACTGTAATAGCTTTTCGAAACATCTTTTACTGTAGGCGAAAAATTTGTAAGTGTACGCTGAATTGCACGTCTCACGCGCAGTACAACTTACCTGCGTTGCGATCGACGCAGTTTACACACCAACTGTTTTCGCGATAATCTGTCGCCCAAGAGCTTCAAGTAGGAGGGGGAGGGGAGTGCAAGTTCAAGAGGACATCCACTTGAAGCAACGTCTCGTCTTCCAGGCCTCTTCCAGTGGCGGATCCAGTGATAGAGTACTGCGCGGTGATTGTGTTTCAGGAGTAATTCCAGTGGTTCCCTTTTCAAGCTTATATGCCTGCAATTTGTCTTTCTTCGCGGGTCTGCCAAAACATCCGAATGACGATTTTTGACCACTCCGGGCGCCTCCTTCGCCGTTCTGGAAGCTCTTTCACAGTCTTCCAGGCATTCTATATTTTTCGGAAAGCTTCTCTGTGTAGAGGGGGCCTACGCTACTACACATTATAAACTCCCTTCAAGATGTTTAAAACCTTCTGTGTTTTTCAGGGGCATCTATGACAGGCTATCTTATTGGCCTCGAACTTCAATCTACACATCGGTAGCGCCTTGGACGCCTCCATGACAGCCCGAAAGCGCTAGCAGGGCATTGGATTCTCCTATATTGCCACTGGCGTCTCTGGCGCCACACCCAGGAGTTCCCAAACGACTTGGTTGCCTTCTTTACACCTCTGGAGACTTCGCCTATAATCAGCAACACCTATTTACAGGCTCGGAGGCCCAATTTGTTATTGTAATGCTCTCGTCTGGCGTTTCAGGAATCACCATGGTCCGGCCACTGGCCTCCTGTTCCACCATGAGAACCAGCCTTCAAGTTTCAGACCTTGCACCCAAAGGCAGAGCGTTTGAGCAGTTCTGGTCTGACCTCCTGTTCACCGACCCTTTGTTGTCTCGGAGATCTTCATTGCTATTCTGGTGGCCCGCGAGGCGCTTGGGGCCATTCATAACGGCCCATAATGCCCCGCACTCGGCTAAGGCCTCCTTTGTCATCCCTGTCCTGTTAAGAGGTCCTCTGCAAGGTTCTGAGGGCATTCGTAAAACGGAGAGACTTTTACTGTGCTGTGGCGCTATACATCCCTAGCAAACTGGTGCACCAGCAGGCCAAAGTAACAAACTACCTCCACTGTGCTGTATCGGGAGGTATCCTTTCAACTATGGGACTTTCGAGACCTCATTGACCGTTCCAGATGCACCCTGAGACGAAAGTACGCCCGCGGTCCTTTCGACGGACGTTTGCGCTGGCGTGTAGGCCAAATTAAACGCCGTTCGGAGTGGTTCCCACAGTGATTTGAAGGATTTCTAGGCCGACTTAGAGTCTCCCCTAGCGTCCTGTTGCGAGGGTCTCCATTTCTGCTACAGGGGCCTCCACAGAAGTTGGAGACAGTCCCCCTTTGAAAATTGGGGTGGGGGACTCCTCCCGACCCCTCTCTGGCGGAGCCCCTGTCGTCATGATCCCGAGGGCACTATCAAGGGACCCAGTGTCTGCAGGGAGTCGCGTGTGTTTCACGCTCATCAATTTTCGCACAATCAATTAACCTCTCGGTCCACCCACCCATCGCTCAATCAAATCAATTCATCGCTCACCGATACTTCTTTCTCAAACTTCAGCTCGTCACAAAGTGATAAACCAAGACAAGTTTTCTGTGTGGCCACAAACACTATTTTCCATGAGGCTATATTTTGGAAACCTGACACCATATGACAATAGGATTTTAGGATTCTTATCTCGCAATTGTTGAAGCGTCTACCAAAATAAAAAGTATGACACGTGAACTGAGAAAAGTGGGTACATTTTACTTTTCCTATTCCTATCGGAAAATTATGCGGATCCAGATTCGCCATCCGTGATTATGCGTAAGTCATAAATACACTGAAAATGGACTATGATCACGGATGGTAGGCCCCATAAAGTGTTCCCTGAAATTTTAAGGGAATTCCAGGTCTTTAACCTATGACGTCACAATACAATATATTCTCCAAAGCATTCACTATAGCGGACACTTTAGTACTCATCGGGAAGGAAATGAGGAGCTGGCCTTGACCTTAACCTTAGGTCCCCAATAATGACGTCATAACATGATACACGCCATGCCGGTAGACGTCATCTGCCCGAAATCCCTGGGCTCAAGAAACTTGAAGATGCCGTTTATGGCCTTAATCTGTAAATTTCATGTAATGTGAACTTGACATAACATCCCGATTACAAATCGTGTGGCGTCGCCACTTTGTCTAGAATACATGTGAACTAGTGCGGCTTCCATTTTGGCAGACGAAAAATTCTAAAAATAAGTTTGGCTTTAAAAGTAACAAGTCAACAAATCACCAACCGATTTCCAAAGTTATTTCCCCAGTCGACGCGGTTTTCAAAGTTTTTTTCCAACCCACGCGCTAAACATTTTCTCGAATGCACGCAAAAAACGTTTTTCAGCTCCGTATGGTTCTCCAGCCACTTTTAAAAAGGTGGAGGGACACTTTAACAACCCCTCCCCAAAATGCGCATGTTGATGGCATTTCCATCGGGGTCTGCCCCCTCGCGACCCGATCGGAACACGTGTGAAACGGTAAACGCGTGGCGCCCTCCACTCTCCATCAAACATTTACATTTTTTAGGTACATTTGTACGTCAAACATGCCCGTCATAGATAACATGTAAATCAGTTTGCATTACATCTGAAAATAAAGATAGAGCAAAACGACTTAACTGTAAATCCTCTTACAGCAATCAATATATATAACTTGACCTTACTAGCAACTTTCCGACCGGTCGTAGTAATTATATAAATGCTCATGAATAAGCCAGGCGAGTTATGCAGCTAAATAAATGCTCTTCAACATCCGTTACTAGTTATTCCGTAAACCATTTCCATGTATTTCCATGTCATCTACCTACTGATATAAAATAGACATTTTAAGAACTCGGTGGGGCCATTTGTGATTAGTTAGCCCGCTATTTTAATTTTAGTGTCTTACTACCTACCTACCTAACCAAATTTGTTTAAATATGGGCCCCGCCTTTCTTTTTAAACACCGCGAAGGCTGGCATATACCTCTGGATAACAAACCCAAGGATTAAATCACAACTCTGGACTGACGCACACCTCTGGATTGATTTAATTCCAGAGCACTGACTCACTACAAATGCTTGTATCAAATTTTGCAGCCAAGCTGGCGGGGCGCGCGTTAAATATTGACAAAACCTGACCCAAATCCCTGCCCATCTGGCGACTGGCAACCTGGCAACCGGCGGGCCGCCGCGCCATCACAGGCCGCGATTGTCGACAATACCGAGAATCAATTGTGCATCATCTGGGGGCGCGGGCACTGGCCAAATATTTGCACGGGGGCGGCGCGGCCGGCGTGGCCACACACGGCTGGCGCAGCGCTGGTGAGCTGCGCCAGCCACAGCTGAGCTGGCTGAGAGGGCTTCCACCCACCAGCTGGGCGGCGCCTACAGACAACAGCCAGCTAGTACCTAGTCCGTCACATGCATCACCGCATATGAACCATAAAACTGGGCATCCCCGTCGCAGCTCCGTGCTCGGGAACTTGACATCTCCAGCACGTCCGCTCCGCTCAGGGCTCGACGGAGGCAAACGACCAGGCCCACACATCCCAAAAGGTCAGCCGTCCTTTAAAGAAGCGCCCTGAAACGCCACTCGGGACGGAGTCCGTCCGCAAGCGTGGGCGGAGGCATGACGACGGCTCTGCTCCAGTACCCCAGAGGCAGAGCTTATGTATGAGGTGGACTCGCAACCAGCCAGTAACGCATTCATTGAACTTGCTCCGGACCACCCACGCACCGGGCAGATCTCTAGTCATTCACCGGCAGAAATGGGTCGGTTTTGGGTCGGTTCGCGAACGCAGCGGGTGATTTGCTACCAGCCCTTTCTACATATGAAGGGCAAATGTTGGATTTTGCATACCCCATGTGACTACAGGTCCAAATTCACAGGTATGTCGAAGGAGATAAGATACAAACCGGATAAAAAGTGAGCACTTGGCATTACAGCTAAGCCCGGGGCATCGGTGATATCTTATCTTGCGAGCGTTAGCAGTATATCTCGGCTCACCAGCAGGATAGCGAGATAACGTCAGCAGACGAAAAACACGGCACGCCGATACGCCCCACCCACGGGAGACATACGCTACGCAGACTTCGGACCGCGAGCTGACACTGACACCCCTACAGAAAAAACAATCAACTGCCGAGCTGAAATCAAATCTCCGTTAGCGAAATAAAAAAGGCATGCACAAAAAAGGATATAACCATAGAATGACGTCGGGTTTTACCGAATTGACAACTAAAGCAGTCTCTACGCACGTTATGAACAAGTATCCAAGCCGGCCTTACACTACCCTCCCGGCGTATTATCTGTTGGAGGACACTGCAGTGGCCAGCTTCCACCCACGTACCGTGCGGAGAGGCTGGAGTTGGACGAGCTACCGGAGTGGTTGTTGTTGCATAGCCCTTGCGTATCCAAGTCGACATCACTGAAACACACACAGGGAGACAAGTTAGCAGAGTCAGCGGCAGCCCAGATCACACACATTCCACAAACTCGGACCAGAGTGAAGTGGCGCCGGCGTCCGCCATTTAACGATACCACCGGACGGCGGCACCAGCAAAGCGACAAATGTTAAACTATAACAAGCTGCAAGCCAAAAGCCCAGAGCTTCATACGCAGCCGCTGGGGAGCCTGGCGGCAATCACCAGCCCTCCTGACCAATCGGGCTTGTCGGAGCGCGCTGTTGGGTTCAATCACTCTCAAGAGAGCAGCCCGCAGCGTCCAATTAAAACCGCCGGCCGCAATCTCTCCTACAGCTGGAAACAAGACTTCTTGAGACAACTGTTGAGCTGGCTTAAAAAAACAGCCCTCACATCTTTCCATCGGTCTCAAGCCTGGATTGTAAAAGCGCAAAAAATTACGCATCGGTATTCGGTAACTGGACAAATTCATGCTGAAAGCCACTCCAGGTACTGAGATTCGCTGCCGAATGCGTCAGGTCCGTCGATGACGGTATCGACCCTGGTTCCGGCTGCTGCGTCTCGGCGCTGTGTTTCCGCACCAATGGCGCCATAATTCATCTACCCATCGGACCGGCGGCGCCGGGCCGCATTGACGGACCGTTCTACATCGCAGCACGGAGCCATCAGAGGCGGCGCAGTCCTCCACGCGGCCCCGTCACGGTCCTCAGCACCGGCACTGGAGGTGCTGGCCCAGCAGCAACAGGCTAAGGTGCACCAGCCCGCGGCACATCAGCCTATCGGTCGGGCTTCGTCTCCGCTATAATTGTATCAAGCTTCGGACACGCGGAAACAGAACACCGGCCAGAGTTCACAATCGCGACCCTGAAGAAGGGGAGGGCTCAACGTCCATCGGCGAGCGTCCTCCGTGGAAATGAAGGACTTCAAGGATAAAGATGGAATACATTGTCGTCCGAGCATGCCCTCCACCCACGAATGAGCAAAAAATGAGACGGAGCACCTCCCATAACCACCGCGAGGTGCAGCATCACCATCCAGCCGACATGAGCATCATCAACACCGTCTGCTAGCTTCACCAGCATCAGCGCGTAGTGAGTGCGGTGCTTGTAGTACCTGTCGTCGCTGTCGGTGCCGGAGATGCTGTCTCGGTCGTCGCTACCGTCCGAGAGGGTGAACAGACGCTTCAGACGCCGAATCGGCTCCACCATCGCTCCAGAGGTTGAAGACCAAGAAGTTGAAGACGAGCGCTACCAGTGCTCTGATGAGGGACGTCCCTCCAGTCCTCACAAGGCACTCGCGGATATGTGATGCAGGATAAACATTGCGCAAAGACGCACTTTAAGTCATTAACCCTTGAATTCTGCGGTTGGGGTCTATGTTTACGAGCTCTGATATGTAGCCAACGAATGAAGACACACTGAGAGAGTTTTCATGGGCGATGCCACTTCAGCAACGGAGAATACACGTCGCCGGCGAGTAGATGTTTTACACAGAAGAGCTGATCACATCCGCGGCAGTAATGAATGATCGAGTTTCCCACCGAAGCTCACACTGAAGGCTAGTCGTCCAATCCCGGGCAGGAAACCAAACAAGTTCAAAGCCAACTCTTACAGTCTCTCAGCACAGTTCGCGAACAGGACCATCTCTTGCGCCACCGGAACTGTCTCTACCTCACCGCCCGCGGAGGGAGCGTCTCCACCTCACCGCCCGCAGCAGAAGAGTCTCCACCTCACCGCCCGCGGAGAGAGCGTCTCCACCTCACCGCCCGCAACAGAAGAGTCTCCACCTCACCGCCCGCGGAGGGAGCGTCTCCACCTCACCGCCCGCGGAGGGAGCGTCTCCACCTCACCGTCCGCACCGGGAGCGTTTCCATTTCACCACTTGCGCTTACAGTTCTCGTCTCCACCGCAGCACCTGGGCCGCCAGTAACCACCTCACCCTCGTCAGCGGGAGCGTCTCCGGACGGGGTGTCGGCAGCGGCGGGTTGGACGACGCTCTGTCAGCGGCGACGCTGACCGCCGCCGCCGCCGGTTCCGGCAGCATCGATCGCGATGCCGTGAGAACGCCCGGCACTCCCACACCGGCGGCGGCAGCTGCGCACCCACGCTCTCGCTCCGGCAGCGCACATGCACACATCTCCACCAGAGTCGGAGCGGCTTCCGGGCCGGGAGGTGTGTGCCCACAGCAGCCCATCCGACAACATCCTGCATCGCTCGCTCGCTCAATTTACGACCAGAGCCCAGACCTAGGCTTGCGGATGCATCTGTTTATGCTGATGCTGCTCTAGCGTTACTCTAGTTACTACTTTTACTCTAGCTATCCAATGTTTACGCTCAAGTTACTGAGTAGAGGCGCGCAGGAGCATACATGCGCATCTACGAAGACTGCACGGACGAATGTCAGGTTGATTCTTCTTAGAAAGTTGGCAGCTCATCGTTCAAAGCTCAGTCAACAATCGGGACCGACGCGTCTTTCAGGCAGAGGGCTGGCCTGACATGAGCCTTACATCTTCCTCAAGCAAGGACGCATGAGTTCTTGTCAATCAGAGATGGATGTTCGTCAGGTGGGAGGCAACGTCACCCGCAAAGCTCATGTCGCAGCCTAACATCATTGCCTAAGGAGGCGAGCCAGCATCATAAGTCATGTGAGGGAAAGTCTGCAGACCCAAACAAACCGCTTTACGACGCGATCCGGAATGCCTGGCCTTTACACACACTTGGCTCAGCTAACAGGAAAAAAGAAACCGATTTTCCACGATGTTCGCACGACTTTCAACTTGAGCGCAGCCTCTTCCGCCACGGGTCAGACAGGCGGCCGGCGATCGATCCTCCACACAGCCGCCGTGCCCTGTCCCAGAGTGGCAGCGTTGAGATCGAACATCGCACCGGGTCCGTCTGTTCCATCTCGTCAGTCGGGTGAGTTTTAGGGTCCATTCGGGCGCGGCTGAGGGCCCTCAGTCTGCTCCGGAAGCCATCTCCCCCCGCGCCGGATCACCCGCCCCGGCCGGTTTCCGGCTCAACAAAGCTGCAGTGGCCACTGATTAGAACGAAAGTGAGAACGGACCTGCTGCGTCAGCACCAAGATAGGGTCTGGCGCAAAGGTCCTACATCACCGATGCTCCGTTCATGCCTGACAATATATTGCCAGGGGGACACGATGGGGACAGGTATGAGTTAGCGCCCTTTGACTTACCACAGCACAGTGAGAGAGCATATAATTCTAAACAGTGGATTAGTTCACCGATGCAAAACACCGGGGCGACAAGTTTGACCTCTCCAGCGGTGACGTCCCTACTTACTGGTCGTTGAGCAGCTGCGAGCGTCGCCGTTGGCTGGTACCGTCCACTGCCAGCGACACCTCACAAACCTCGGAGGGGTTGAGCGACACGAGCGACTTGGAGCGCCGATACAGCGGCTCTGTCAGCGACTTCAACATGGCGGCGCCGCCTCACCCTCGGCCACAGCCGGAGACTACGCCGCGAACGGCCCGCCGGCTATCTGTGAGCCGGGCGTCGGCGGCAGGAGGGCGCGCGTGCTATTGCTGCTGGCCAGCCGCGGCCGCGCGCCTCCGATGATGAGCGGCGCCAAAGCTCGGCAGATAGCGGCACCGGCTGACAGCGCGCGCCAACTGCCGGCGCCGCGGCAGAAATACACTTCCGCCGCGGCTAAATCCAGCCGGCCGCACATTTCTGGCCCCGCCGGCGTACACAGCGGTCGGCGGCGAGGTCAGGTGACCGCAGAGCGCGACCTGCCGCCGACACCGGGCCCACATCACGGCGGCGCCGGCGCACACAGCCCCGCAGCTCTCCCGCGGCCGCCGGTGACGTCACGCCCGAGGCTATCGCGCCGCGACCCTGCACCGCCGGAATGCGGCGGCCTTGGGACGCGGCGAGACGTCGGTGGGTACCGGCGGCAGTGCCGGCGTCACGCCGCGTCGGCTGCCTATTTTCCGCCGTCAGCCCTTCCACAAAGCAACTCTTCAGCTTTTGAGTCGCCCTGAAGCAGCCTCAATACCCTCTGTGTTCGAGGTATTTCGTTGTTTTTTCGCCGGTTTTAAATATAGCGATGAAACCACCGCACGCCAGCGTCGGCGGATAAAACCGGACCAAATGACAGCTTCATTAGAAGCGGGAAAAGTTGGAGGCAGGGTGGCCGAGCCAGCAGATTTTCCGGTGGGTCGGCGGGCCCACATGACACGGCGGTGTGCCAGGGCGCCGCCCCGGGCCGGCCGCGTCCGTGTGGCGCAGTTCCGCCGCCCCACCACTGTTTGCCGCCGGGTAACGCGAGAAGACCGGAACTCCCCGGCCGCTCGGCCCTGCACCGCCGCAAGTATACACACCGAGCCGCCGACAGCGGCGGCAGAAAGTCGGCCGGCAGCACACTCCACTCTCAGAGCGGCATCGATCCCGCAGCAAGTCACCGCCAACGCTAACTGCCGCTGTGGCAGCGTAACGGAACATGGCACACCGGGGCGACCTCGACCATGGAGAGCAGTGTACCCGAGCAAACAATTTCCAGGTAAATCGGTCTTCCTTCTTGCATTCTAATCCAAAAACCTGGGCCGTTACACCCTACCTGCCCAGACTGAACCCAAGTAATGACAGAAAATTGCTGCCACCGTCCCAGCTCGCGGGGAGTTCGAAACCTCGATGATCGTCGTGTGCCACAGCACGAAATCAAATGTGCCTTCGACCACAGACTCATGGAAAAGATAAGTAGTCAGGACCTGCAGCACTATCGACCTCATCTACTCGCTCACTAGCCTCCCATCTATGTGGCATCCATCCTTCATCTTCTCCTGCAGCGGCACTAACCACTCCTGTAATGACACTAACCACTCCTGCAGCAGCACTAACCACTCCGGCAGCTGCACTAACCACTCCTGCAGCAGCACTAACCACTCCTGTAATGACACTAACCACTCCTGCAGCAGCACTAACCACTCTTGCAGCAGCACTAACCACTCCTGCAGCGGTGCTAACCACTTCTCCAGCAGCACTAACCACTCCTGCAGCGGTACTAACCACTCCTGTAATGACACTAACCACTCCTGCAGCAGCACTATCCACTCCAGCTGCGGCACTAACCACTCCTGCAGCGGTACTAACCACTCCTGTAATGGCACTAACCACTCCTGCAGCAGCACTATCCACTCAGCTGCGGAACTAACCACTCCTGCAGCGGTACTAACCACTCCTGTAATGGCACTAACCACTCTTGCAGCAGCACTAACCACTCCTGCAGCGGTGCTAACCACTTCTCCAGCAGCACTAACCACTCCTGCAGCGGTACTAACCACTCCTGTAATGGCACTAACCACTCCTGCAGCAGCACTATCCACTCCAGCTGCGGCACTAACCACTCCTGTAATGGCACTAACTACTCCTGCAGCGTCGCCGACCTTCCCCGTATCAGCACGGACGACCCCTGAAGCAGCACTGACCTCGCCTGCAGCACACTGACCTTTTCCAGCAGCAGAAACGAATTTCCCCGAACGACAATGCCGCCCTCCCCTGTATCAGCACTGACCTTCACGGTAGCTACACTGACCTCCCTGTAGCGGCACTGACCTCCCATTTAGCAGCAATAACTTTCCCTGTAGCAATACCTTCCCTGTAGCGGCACTGACCTCCCAAGGAGCTGAACTGACCTCTCTGTAGCATCACAGACCTATTTAGCAGCAATAGCCTCCATGTAGCAGCACTAACATGCCTGCAGCAGCACGGGTCCCCCCTGTACCAGCACTGACTACAGCTGTAGCGGCATTAACTTCCCCTGTAGCGGCACTAACCCCCTGTACCAGCACTGACTACCACTGCGGGGCACTAACCCCCCTTTATCAGCACTGACTACCACTGCAGCGACACTAACCCCCTGTACCAGCAATGACTACCACTGCAGGGGCACTAACCCCCCCCTTTATCAGCACTGACTACCACTGCAGCGACACTAACCCCCTGTATCAGCAACATTGACTACCACTGCGGCGGCACTAACCCCTTGTAGCGGCACTAACCCCCCCCAGTAAAGACGACATCCCATGCAGCAGCACTGACTACCCCGCCCTGGCACTGATCCCCCTGCAGCGGCACTGACCTCCACAGCGCCGAGTCTGGCCCCTGTACTGACCTCTCCTCGCGGGAAGGCGAATCGTCCTGTGTGCTCAGTCGGCGACGGCGCGGCGGGGCGTACCGTTCTGAGATGACGCGTCGCGACTCGGTCAGCGAGGCCGGCAGCGTCACCGAACGTCGCTTGCCGCCGCTGAGCGACGGAGGCCGCTCAGAGGCGCGCGGCCCGCTCATGGCTCGCTCCACCGGCGGAGGGTTGAGGCGCGACAGCTTGTTCACGTAGGCGCCACGGCGGGGGCGCGGCAGCCACTGCAGTTCTGGCACACTCTCACCCGGGCCACCGTCTGTTGTGGCACCTCTGGGTAACAGTCCAAGGCGCTGGCTGAGCCTCAAACGATTTCTTGCAGGTTTCGCTGATCAGCCGTAGGGTGACGACAAAAACGCAGGAATTTCCGGTCTGATTCAAATAGTTCCGTGGCACCTACGCCTTTGCATCTACCCTAGACAACTCGCAAAACCACAAACACGCCACTGTCCTGTCAACACCCCAGTCTTGAGCGAAATCAGGAGTATCACCACGATGAAAACAAGCGCCAGTCTGACAAACCAGCCCTGACCCAGAGATCCGTTAGCACCTGACCACGTCACGCAATCAATCACGGCCGCGTCACGTGCTCAATCAGTTGACGGCGCATCTCACTCAGCGGCGACCACGACTGGGCGGCGACCGTCGGCCGCGCTCCAACACCTCGCGCCGACGCGACCCGGCGCCGCTCTCGTCGCCACCTGACTGCGGACGCGTCGCGTCGGTGTCGACGCCGCCAGAGGCGCCGCTGTCGATCGTTAGTCAGATTGGCCGCCACGGGCTAACGCACCATGCAAACAGTATCGACTGGCGGCGCCGGGGCGCTGCCGCTGCCCTCACCGGTTCGTTCCCAATCACTGAGCCTGCCGTTGCTGCTGTTGCTGCTGATGCAGGCGTCGCACACACACGCGAGCGCGGCCCGGCCGCTCCAGGCCCCGATAACGAAAATATTGACTCGCCGATACGGTGACGCTATTTATCCAGCACTCCAGAGAGCTTCGCAAAAGCCAGTGGCCTGCGGCAGCGCCGCAGAGGGTGCCGGTGTCCAGCCGTCACAGCCGTCCCGCACAGGTACCGCACCCGGCGGTAGAGGGTATGCCGGCGTCCGGCCGTCACAGTTGTCCCGCACAGGTACCGCACCGTCGGCTCTTCAGAGGCCGCCCACACCGCGCCAATCCAGGCGCGCACAGAATATAACTCAACCGATACTCATTCGTCCGCGAACCATTTCAATCTCCGCATACCGCGAATGGACTGGCACCGGAGCGTGCACAGCTAGCGTCCTCTACCTCTGTTTCACGCCAGTTCCACCACCATCGGCAGCAGGGCAGGCCACTCAACCATTAGCACCACTGCTGGCTCTCGCCCGTCAAACGTAAACAGACGACGCACAGGTCGGCGGACAGGAGACTGAGGCTCGGTGGCTGCCGTCGTCGCCGCCGGCGCGGCCGGCACGCGCCGCTCGGGAGCGTGGCCAGTTGGCAGCGCACGGCGCGCCGCCGCCGCCGCCGCGCCACTTCCGTCGCGGCGGATGACGGCCGAGAGTGCGGCTGGCCGGCCGCCCATGGTGCCCCGCCACCGGCAGAGTTCACGACTACTCCTCACCTCACGAGGTGGAGGGGACAAACTGCGGCTCAGCGGCGCCTCCACACCCCGTGAATGGGTGGTCGGCGCTGCAATGGTGAGCCGAACAGATCTGTTCCTCGGCTGCACCATGATGACTGAGCTGCGCTCCAGGTAGAGCGCTGTCACAGCTAATCAAATTTACATCCGATCCCGACCGCTCCGAAATTTCCGTCGACAATTCGAGCCAATCGACTTGAAGACCAGAACTGTTATCTTTATTAACCATTCGCAATTATTTCTGGAAAACCTGTTTGGCGGAAAACCACCAGGCGTGGGCCAAAGGGATTCAGAGCCGATATCAAGATCCAAATTAAACAACGTTAGGTCAATCCTGTCAATCCACCCACAGCTCGAGGATCCATTTGCATATCCAATCCAGGACATACTCTAGTTCCAGGTGGGTGGCAGGTGAGGGCCTGTACCAGCCAGGCGGCACGGGCCATGTGTGGGGACGACATTCTCCAGCCTGGAGGCACGGGCCATGTGTGGGGGACGACATCTCCACTGGAGGCACGGGCCATGTGTGGGGACGACATCTCCACTGGAGGCACGGACCATGTGTTGGGACGACATCTCCACTGGAGGCACGGGCCATGTGTGGGGACGACATCTCCACTGGAGGCACGGGCCATGTGTGGGGACGACATCTCCACTGGAGGCACGGGCCATGTGTGGCTCCCAGTGGGGGTTTCTGAGCACACTCGGAATGCCGGTTTTGAGCGGGGTGGTTCGCCATGGGCAAGGCTCGGGTAACGCTTGGGTCGGATCACGGTTGACGTGCGCGTCAGGCCCGGGCGGGGCTCGGGTCCGGCCCGGGTTCTGCGCGGGTCGGTGGCGCCGCTGACGTGCGTGGTCGACTGGCGCCGGCCGTCTCCCAGCCGCCTATTTCTGTCCGCCGTGCCGACGCTCCACGGTCAGTGGCAGATGAGCCGCGACTCGGCTGCTACCGACTGTGCCGGTGGTACACGGCGCTGGTACCGACTGTGCCGGCGGTACACGGCGCTGGTACCGACTGTGCCGGCGGTACACGGCGCTGGTACCGACTGTGCCGGCGGTACACGGCGCTGGTACCGACTGTGCCGGCGGTACACGGCGCTGGTACCGACTGTGCCGGCGGTACACGGCACTGGTACCGACTGCACCCAGTGTACACGACACTGCTGACCACGCAGTGCGGCTCCACACGCAACTCGCTTCAGCTGCAGCCAGTCAAAAAAAAAAATGTTGACCATCTCCCACAACAGTGACGATGCGGCCATCGCATCCTCAAAAGGCACCGTGGCAGTGGCCTCTTAGACATGCCTGACATTTCCCAACTTCTCTCATGGATACCAGCGATGCATGTAGTCCATTACCGCCGCCGGCTTTTTTCGATTTCCAAAGGACCGAACCTGTCCGTTTGATCATTGGAAAAACAAAGATCAATTATGGAGAAATTCCGCACCCCACCGCTGAAGCCCGACTCCACTATCCCGTGCTACCAGCAACACGACCCGGCGAACGGCCGACACGACCACGCCGAGCCGCGCCAGCTCCATTCATCAGGGGCGCTGCCGCCGGCGAGATAGAGGCGGCCGCGTAACGAGCTCGTTAGCACCGACACATCTATCAGGGGAGACCGGCCCGACGGCGCCAGCCGCGCCGCTGCGCACATCGCAGCCGCCCCACCCGCTCCCCGGCCGCACGCTCCCATTGCAGATATCCTGCCAGAGGGCAATCATCCGGCCGTGCCGTATGTACGGCGGTGTGTACTCGGCGAAGCAGCATCCATGAGAAACGGCCGGGGACGAACTCGGTGAACTCACCTGACTTTGGAGCTGGGTATGTTTGGGTCGCTGTGTTTCCTCTGCTCTCGAGTTCCCCGTCTCTGCAACAAAACATAGCCAAAGTCAACACGCGGCGCTGCTGGGGAGGCAAAGAAAGGTTGACACATAAAACTGCCGCACAGAAAACAGGGCTAGCAGTGACATCTAGGAGTCGAGCCAGCAACTGTAGTTTGCTTTTCCGCCGCTAGAGTACGTGCACGCCACAACTCCGCCACGACCGTGGTCCAGTCATTCCTATCGCAGCTCTCAACTACCGATTCAAATGGCTAAATAGTAATACCATATAATACAAAGTATATTTCTTAAAATGCAACTCCCAACACATCCGCGAACAGAAGCGTTGGATCCGTGATCAGAAGCGTTGGAACTATGGTCAAAAGTTGGGGGGGGCAGCGGGAATTTTCAAGTGATTTCTTTCCAGTCCACGCCATAGGGTTAATGGTTAAGAATCGTGAAAGTTGGGGGGGAAGCTGCCCCCTGCCCCCCCCGGCTCCTACGTCTCTGAATATGATTCGGCACCCGCAGAACATCGATATCATCGATTAATGTCCGTCTCCTTAACAATTTTCCTCACAAATTAGCTGTCTCGCAAATGAAAGCCTGCGGCAGTGCCTCGGCGCTCGGCTGTGAATATATCCTAAACAATTAATAATGAAACACTTATAATATACTCTATCATAATACTCCTCTGTTGACACACAGTCCACTGTGTCAAATTCCCATCCCCGTAGTTGAACCCCAACAGACCTCCAATTCCAGCAACATCCACGAAGGTGCACCATGCATCAGCGCCAGGCTGTGTGCGAGTGTAGACTGACTGTACCATCTCCCGAGGGACAGGCACTGGGGCAACACACGTCGGTAATTCTTCCTGCAGAGCACACGGCCGTCCCCGTCCCAGGGGAGACCACGCAGCTGAGACGACACGACACCTGGTAAAGGATGACGCCTCCGCACCATTTGTATTCGGTAGCAGCGGCACCGTAGTGTGCACATCAGGCCAGTACGCACCACTATGCGACCAACGGGCCTCAGAATGCCGTTATTATACAAACTTTACCCTGGCTTGGACATGGGCAGCCGCGAAGCCCATACATCAGACAAAAAATGCCGGCTATTCTCAAGCAGCGATCTGTATGAGCGGCGCTTAATGTCAGCGTCGCCGTCGATGCTGCGTGCCACATGTTAGTGAAACAACGTTGGAGCCGACCAGTCAGAAAGTCGCAACAAATTCCTGGAAGTGAAATCACCCGACGCTGAACAACAGCTGCATTTAATTGTCGCCCGAGCCGACGCCTTACACGCCGCCTCCTCGTTCGTTACGAGTCCGCCGGGTGCCGTTTGTCCGCACGGTCAGTGGGACGTGAGCACAACATGCCCCGAGGGCCGATCTCCGCCACCGTCTGCAGAGGTGGAGGGCAGCGAAGTCTGCGCCTGCGCGGCCGCCGAGGCAGACGGTCGGTAACGCTGCAGTGAATGGGGATAAATAGGGCTCTGGTGGCTCTAAGCCCCCGTCCGACCGAGCTCAAAGGCGATGCGGTGAAGAAGTGGCTTATTTAAGCTTTATCTGCGGCACGGCACTTACAAGATAGCGCGGCGGGAGTATTCCACCTTTCAGAGGCGTTACAAATCCTCACCTACCAGACAGATAGGGAGAGACAGCACAGGACGATAGCATTCAGCGGGATTTCCAGAAACAACACTAGGACAGGAGGGCTGGTGATTGTGAACAGGAGGCGCCTGCCGAGTTCTCGTCGCCCGGACTGGGCAGGATACTCACGCCTATTGGCTGCTATTGAATAGTAAGCAGCGAGTATGTTCTATTAAAAGCACCGCAATCCAATATCAGCCAACCAAAACACTGCCCACTACAGATTTACGTTGGGCTGGCTCTGCAGTGCTGCTCTTGCTTGCATCTTTAAAACACCAACGAAAGGATAATGACTAACCCTTGCCGAGATAACAAAAACGGCCTTGACGTTCAGCGCTGAGCTTTCTATGCCATTCAGATCCACGAAAATATGCATTTTTGAGGGCCAGTTGTGGAGGATTTAGATCCAACGTCTGGAAAACGACAGCCAGCCTAAAGCGAGCCCAAGAGCGGCGCAGTAGTAAGGAACGGCCCCAGTTGCTAGTTATTCTCCGTGGTTGCTCGCCGGAATATGTCGTCCGAGCCCGTGCGTCGCTGTCGTTATATCGCCATAAGGCTTGTCGACGACTGGCTATCACGTCTGTCTCAACCCGCCGAAGTCTCATCGACCCGCATTTCATACCGCAGCGGGAGAGCGGTGTGGAGGGGGGCGTCCGCACGCCACACACGTCAGTTTCCCAGGCTTCACAGCCGCAGCAGGGCTCAGAACGGCCGGGGCCGGGGCCGCGCCCAGTTCCGGGACAGGGCCCAACTCGGCCGAGCCGATGCTACACTGCTCAGCTGGGCCACGTAGCCGGTCGGACGCTCACGGCGACTGGATTCCACTGTGGGACAGCAGTGGACGGGGACGCCGCTCTCAGCGAGTTGGACGGTTTAACGACTGCCGGCGTCACGTGACACCGGTGAATTTCATCCCGCTGGAAGGGAGATCACTGTTCGCAAGTAACAAGACACCCAGCCGGTGTCCATTTGACCATTCATAAGCAGGTCTCACTGATGAATGCGTACATTCTCAGATACCAAATGTGACTGCTGAGACGTGACGAACCACATGCCATCCTCCGGCAGTCAGGACGCCCGCTCGACCGGCGAGTTCTCCAGTCTGAGAGCGGCCGTCTGGGGGCGCTGTCGGTCGCCAATGGGAGCGGTATCCACCGCAGTGCCAGCCGGCCCGGGCTCGGCTGACAGGCGCCTCCGACAGCACCCAGCGCCGCTCCATGATGAATGGACGATCAATACCCATAGCGACGACGCCCATTAGCGGACGGCCAATCTGACGGAAGCGCGCTCAAAGGTGCCGCCGCACTCGCTGCCTCCCCCAATCTTCATTCATCAGTCACCCTTTCGATGCCCAGAAAATGTGCCTAAAAACAGTTCAGCACACGTCTACGACATGGAACAGCCGACGTTGATGGCGACTAGACGCCAAAATCGGTACGATCCCATACTTTTGGTTCCGGTGGGTAGGAGAAATCCATTTTTTAAATTAATACTCCTATCGCCGCGGATGAACGTTTGTGTGCATGAGCCTGAGAGTCGCCAGCTTGTCGTTCGTAACCCAGGCGATGCCCATTCTGGCGAAGTTCAGCCCAGACCGAGATACGACTGACGTTTACCACACGCGTTCCCGGTCAAGCGCAGACTATCTGGGCGGGCCTGCAGTTTCGGAGCAGCACTCACCCGACTGGCTTGTCGCTCCCGGTGGTCGCGGTAGCTCTCCGACCGGGTGATGGACGACGACGAGGGCTTCTTCCCGATCTGCGGCAACCCGCTGTCGACGTACAACACGGTCCAGCGTCAGCACACGGAACAGAGCAGAACGTCAGTATACAGAGCAGAGCGTCAGTATACAGAGCAGAGCGTCAGTATACAGAGCAGAGTAGAACGTCAGCACACGGAACAGAGCAGAACGTCAGGATACAGAGCAGAGCGTCAGTATACAGAACAGCGCAGAACGTCAGGATACAGAGCAGAGCGTCAGTATACAGAGCAGAGTAGAACGTCAGTATACAGAACAGAGCTTATTCCTGATCTGCGGTAGCCCACTGCCGATATAGAACAAAACAAAACACACTGGTACACGGAACTGGCAAAATTGTAGCACATAATCAGCACACACAACAGAACAAAACCTTCGAACACAAAACAGAGCGATACGACCATACACAGACCTAGAAACCTCAGACAACAGAACTAAGTAAAAGGAAAGAACATACGACGACAGGGTAAAACATCAGCACACGCCACAACACAGACACAGGCCAGGTCAAGCACCGGCAAAAGAGCGGGATCGAACGCAACTGTGTAACACAGAACGGGGCAGCCAGCGCACATCGGAGACTCGGAGACCTGACCAAACACAACACGAGAGAGAGAGAGAGAGAGAGAGAGAGAGAGAGAGAGAGAGAGAGAGAGAGAGAGAGAGAGAGAGAGAGAGAGAGAGAGAGAGAGAGAGAGAGAGAGAGAGAGAGAGAGAGAGAGAGAGAGAGAGAGAGAGAGAGAGAGAGAGAGAGAGAGAGAGAGAGAGAGAGAGAGAGAGAGAGAGAGAGAGAGAGAGAGAGAGAGAGAGAGAGAGAGAGAGAGAGAGAGAGAGAGAGAGAGAGAGAGAGAGAGAGAGAGAGAGAGAGAGAGAGAGAGAGAGAGAGAGAGAGAGAGAGAGAGAGAGAGAGAGAGAGAGAGAGAGAGAGAGAGAGAGAGAGAGAGAGAGAGAGAGAGAGAGAGAGAGAGAGAGAGAGAGAGAGAGAGAGAGAGAGAGAGAGAGAGAGAGAGAGAGAGAGAGAGAGAGAGAGAGAGAGAGAGAGAGAGAGAGAGAGAGAGAGAGAGAGAGAGAGAGAGAGAGAGAGAGAGAGAGAGAGAGAGAGAGAGAGAGAGAGAGAGAGAGAGAGAGAGAGAGAGAGAGAGAGAGAGAGAGAGAGAGAGAGAGAGAGAGAGAGAGAGAGAGAGAGAGAGAGAGAGAGAGAGAGAGAGAGAGAGAGAGAGAGAGAGAGAGAGCTCCACTCAACCCGTTTTAAAGCGTTAATTCCAATATCAATGTCTCTAATGGCACTTCACTTTCCAATCCACATTGATGGCTACGTCATAAAAGAACTTTTGTAATCTAGCCCAAAGACAAGAAGCATTACAACACCACAGCCTAGTTTCCAGCGCGTCTCCCACGCGGCAGCTGGGCGAATCGCCCACTTCCTACATTGGAGCTCTGACACGTGTCGGCGCCCACAGCCACAGACAAAAACACACAGAGCGCGCAGCCACAATGGTGCATCCGTCACCCGCAACCCCCCCTCCCCACCCACCCCCGGCGGTTCTCGAGGCGAGACTGATCCCTCAGTCACTGACGCCACGGCATTGACTTAAGCCATAGATCAGACTGAGCCAACGCACGCGCCACGATCTGTGTAGGTGCCTTCCGACTTCCCGATTATGATATGATGAGTTATAGGGCACATCCGCTGCTAAGGCTATGTGCTGGTCGTTATCGGATTCAATCAGTTCAGCACCGTCCTGGTTAGTTAAAGAATGCTATACGAGAAGGGGGGGCGGCGTAATGTTAAAAAACTCTGACGGGGTTGTAGACTATACCGAACTGAGTCCCTCTCAAGTATGATAAAACCTGCCCGATGTTCACGAAAGCGTTATATCCTAGATTTGTTCCCGATTCCCCTGAAGACCAGCTCTGAGAATGCATTTTCGTCCAGAGCCAAGAAGCCAAGAGAGCCCAGAACAGAGTCGGTGGGGAAAATGGCAGGCGGACAGCACGACCAGGACAGAGGACATACGTTTCTCACGGCAGTTTCCACGGCACCTCGACCATCGGACAGAACAGAACCTATCCCGAGATTCTCCGCACCTACTCTCAACGGCACGGCGGCCACCGCAACCGCGAGAGAGGATCTCAATACTCAACATTCCGGAAAGCAGTCTCAAGCAATTGGTGAGGGAGGTTCAACCCACCAAGCAGGGGTGCCATTTCACTCACAACGCAGGGTGCAGTTCGACTCACCCGACGGAGGAGCGGTCTGACCCACTACTCAGGATCGGTCCTGCCCACGACAAAGAGGCGCGGTCTGACCCACCGGACGGGAAAACGGTCTGATCCACAACACGAGGCAGTGACCGTTCATGGCACACAGAGAAGAGGTCTGACCCATCACGCGGAGGAGTAGTATGACATACAACATACCGGGGAGCGGTCTGACCAACCGGACAGGAGAATGGTCTGACCCAACTGCGCAGGGGAGCGGTCTGACAAACCGGACAGGGGAATGGTCTGACCCAACTGCGCAGGGGAGCGGTCTGACAAACCGGACAGGGAAATGGTCTGACCCAATACACAGGGGAGTAGTCTGATCCACTGCACAGGGGTGGGGGCAGTGTGACCCACCGGACGGGGGAGCGATCGGGGGAGTTCTGCGGAGGCACGGGCAGTCTTCGGCGCACCACCTCCTCCTGCACGCGCTGGCCATTGTGGAGGCGCGGCATCGCCGCCACTGGGTCACTGGTCACTTGCTGTGGCGACCGCTGGGTCACTGGTCACTTGCTGTGGCGACCGCTGGGTCACTGGTCACTTGCAGTGGCGACCGCTGGGTCACTGGTCACTTGCTGTGGCGACCGCTGGGTCACTGGTCACTTGCTGTGGCGACCGCTGGGTCACTGGTCACTCGCTGTGGCGACCGCTGGGTCACTGGTCACTCGCTGTGGCGACCGCTGGGTCACTGGTCACTTGTGGCGACCGCTGGGTCACTGGCTACTTGCTGTGGCGGCCAGCAGCTCAGTAGTAAACTCACTGACTGCGCTGTGTCCTCCGTCAGTGCTAGTTGTACTGACTGCGCTGTGTCCTCCGTCAGTGCTAGTTGTACTGACTGCGCTGTGTCCTCCGTCAGTGCCTAGTTGTACTGACTGCGCTGTGTCCTCCGTCAGTGCTAGTTGTACTGACTGCGCTGTGTCCTCCGTCAGTGCTAGTTGTACTGACTGCGCTATGTCCTCCGTCAGTGCTACTTGTACTGACTGCGCTGTGTCCTCCGTCAGTGCCGGGTGACACTGACTGCGCTGTGTCCTCCGTCAGTGCCGGACTAGACTGCGTCCTCCGTCGATCGCAACGTCTCGCTTACTGGTCACACGACTGACAAGACAAGCACGGAGGTTCCACCGTAATCGGCCGTGTGCGGTTACTGCACTGTTTCACAACGGTTCCGGTGACTTCACAACTCCCCTCTCTACCTTATCACGCAAATACAGGAGTACTCGGATCTCTCGCACTGATACGTTTCTCGGACCTGTGTACGATACGCCACAGAGATCACCACTCGGCGGTGCACCCCGCAGGAGACAGCGGCGGCAGCGGTCTCCGTCGCCTGCGCCGCTGCCGTATCGACTGAGGGCCACCCCAGGCGGCGCCGCCGCCGCCGGCCGGCCCGCCCTCGGGGAGTCGGCCCCGCGTCCCAGCCACAGGAAGCCGCCTGTCCGGCCTGGACCGCGCCAGATACCGAGAGCTCAACTACCGGCCTCCAGCCGTGCAACGCGCTGGAGAGCGCTGACCAGGGACGGGCCGAGGAGGTCCCGGATACAGGGTACCCCGCACCGGCGGCAAACCATGACCGGTCTCTGCCACAACTGTGAGTGCGATGGGTTGAAAAGGGTGTCAGCTCCTACATGACTAGATAGTGGCCCTTATCGTACCCAATCGTCCATGCTATCTTGGTTGTCTCAATAATCTATACAAGTACCTTCAGGAGTGCGGATTTAGATATATTTGGAGGACACCCGAAATGAAGCATCGAAGTAGTGCCAAAATATCATTCAAATGTTTGTGTATTTAATATTTGACTGAAAATTGTTTTGTAGAATTCAACAGGCCTGTAGGAACGATAAAATACACCTAACATCACACATCATCCTTTAATTTGACGGTTATTGACGCTGTCAAATTTGGGCACCCTCAATCATTTGTACAAAAATCCCCGCCCCTGAGTCCCCTTGATGTCTGAATTAGTAGGAAAATCCCACGGTTAATGAGAACCCATACCCGGCAATTTGAGCGCAGCACAACACGCCTCTTCCTGATCACGCTCCGTGATTCAGTCGCTCCTGGCTCCGACCTCCACAGCCGGCAAACAACTCCACAACTCCGCTCCACTCCAGCGCCAGCCGGCATCACGTCAGACACGTCTCATCCGAGAGCCTCGAGCTCACCTCCCCCTGGCGGCACTCCCAGGCCGCAGCGGCAGACGCAGCCTCAGGGCTTTGCGACGCATCAACTGCTGAGGTCATATGGCCTAACCAGCCCTAACCTTGTTGCATAGGTATTTTGGGGATCAGGAAGCCCTTATTTAGTATTCTCGCCGAGGATTGGAACCCGGGTCAGCGGCGTGGAAAGCGGATTAAAATCCGCTGAATAAGGACTTCCTGATTTCCCGCCGCCTCCTGGGGGCAGTCCCAGCTGGTCCGAGCACTGTTCCTGGAGGCAGTCCCAGCTGGTCCGAGCACTGTCCCTGGAGGCAGTCCCAGCTGGTCCGAGCACTGTCCCTGGAGGCAGTCCCAGCTGGTCGAGCACTGTCCCTGGAGGCAGTCCCAGCTGGTCCGAGCACTGTCCCTGGAGGCAATCCCAGCTGGTCCGAGCACTGTCCCTGGAGGCAGTCCCAGCTGGTCCGAGCTCCGTCCCCGGGGGCAGTCCCAGCTGGTCCGAGCTCCGTCCCCCGGGGGCACTCCCAGCTGGTCCGAGCTCCGTCCCCCGGGGACAGTCCCAGCTGGTCCGAGCTCCGTCCCCGGGGGGCAGTCCCAGCTGGTCCGAGCTCCGTCCCCTAGGGGCAGTCTCAGCTGGTCCGGCGGAACAGACGGCCGACCGCGGGGCGGCGCATCGATCCCGGCGGCGGCGGCGGCGGAGGAGCCTCTCTCAGGCGTCGCCGTCGTGATCAATGTCTCGCCACGTGCCGCACGCTACTGAGACGCGTACCAGCGGGCGGACGGCTCCCGGCAGCGTTAGATTCCACAGAGAGGGAGAGCGCGGCAGACTGGCAGGCCGCTGGTGAAGGGCCCACCACCGGAGTACGCCGATTGTTGTAATCTCACTCCTTACAATATCAAGGAATTTATATAACTCCTATCTCATGTTGAGTTGATAGTTGGGCGGGAAAGTCACAGGAGCTATCAATATATATTTTGTTTGCCTTTAGCCCACTAAACAACCCCATCTTAGTCTACAGAATTAAGGCATCACCACTTTCTCTTCATGTGTACATTATAAAGCTTTCTATTAAATACAGTCTAGCCCATTGCAAACGTATCTCCCCCTGTTAGCGTTCGAAGTCCAAGACCACACCTCCACAGGGCTAGGACTGCGCCCCAGAAGGCTGCGTCTCCTGGAAATGCTCACATTCATAGAGCGCCCGACCCTTTCGCAGAAGCCACCGACACAAATGGCGCAGCTGAAACAATGCTGGACTAAAACAAACCACTCGCAAAAACCCACTTCAAAGCTGATAAGTTCAGAGCTCTAACATCCCGTTAAAACCGACGGCGTAGTGAAGATGAGCATCACACACGAGAAGGCAGACTTCCACTGCTACCACTCTCCATCATGAAAATAGATCGTCCAAACAGCACCCCTGCTTCCAACCCAAGCACTGCACGTCCAGGGGTGGGAGCCACCTTCACCGCTCCGGGGGTAACCCCCTAACACATCCAAATCCACTGGTAGCTTACGTTGTCTGCCATATCGGCTGGCAGAGTGGGACCACAGACAATTTGTAAGTACCATTAGATTCCCTCTTCACGTCCAATTGACATGTCTTCTATGCCATTTCCAGGTCAAATCCAAACACTGATCAGACCCAAGGCCAGATCAAGGTCAACACGAATCATGGCGCATATCATCCGAACCGCAATGAGAACAAGAGCCCAAAGCCGTCAAAAGAAAAGCTCTATCGTCATTGCTGGCGAATTAATTGAGCTTACTCCATTTTTCGACCTATTTTTAAGAGGATTTGAACATTACCTGCCCCCGAAATCATCGATTACAAAACATGTTCCTGCAATTAATTGCACTCAGTGTCCTCATTATGTGATATAAAAGGCAGACCAATCGTTGGCATCTACTTTTGCTGCTACCATTTAGAACGTTTTGGGAAATAACAGCACTTGGCAGGCCTGGAGGTGACCTGATGTGAACCGGACCTAAAATTTTAGGGAAAGTTGTGAGAATGTCCAGACGGTGCCATTCATTATCTGTGCTGTATGCAAAACCCCTGGGGGAGGCAAGCACACCGCTCCGGAGGCAGGCACCCTTGGACGTGCGCGTGTTAGAATGTGCGAGGACAGAATACATCCCCGCCCTTTCCCTTAACAAGAACAGAATACGGGTACCAACAACTCTCAGACCTTAAGAAAACTCGCAGCAGCTCGGGAGTCGGGTGCATGTCTCAGCTGGCCCGGCGGCTCCGGAAAACCTCCCTGTTCACCGATAGCGCCACCGGAAGCTCGGACCACAGCTCTGGAGCTGGCAGGGACCGGCCGACGCTGATATGCCCGCCGGGCATGGCACAAACAGCGCGCGCGCAGCGACCAACAGGTGACGAAAACGACGCGAACGTCGCCGCACAGACCGCCAAAAGGTCAACCTCAAGCAGGGTGACGTAAAATAAACAGAAAGGCTGCCGTTGTCAAGGCAAAGTCGATCTTGCATCGGCAAGTGTCTCAATACGTCTTTAGGCATCAGCTAGACAGACAATGTAGCAGTAGCACAACTAGCCGAGAATTCACAGCAGTTCCCTTGATGGGGAATAACAATGTATTTCCAGGCGAGAATCCGCCAAGATATTGGCCTGCGCTGACGTTAATATCAAGCATTGGGTGGCATAGTTCCAGCACCCGACACCCCGTTGCCTGGACGGCGCCGGCCCCGAGTTATCTCTCGCGCGGCAGGATTCGGAACAATCCGCGGCTGCCGCGCCTCGGCCAGGTAAGCCGCTCATGACGTCAGCAACGGTGGCTGTGACGTCATAAGTACCACAAATCCGTGACATCAGTTCAGCAGAACTCAGATTACAGTAAACAACGAGCTCAGAGCTGAACCGATCCCCAGCGGGGCCGCAGCGGGGCGGAGGCGACGCATCAGTGGGCTATGAACTCGGTGTCACACTGATGCCAAAGGATAGAAGCCACAGTCAGCTACACCAACACACGGCCGGATGTCCCTGAGCGTAGTAGCCAATGAGACAACAGCTAACCCGGCACCGCCTGGACTCTGGACCGCCTAGGAGGGGAGGGTCCCATCGGACCCCCCACCTATGATCTTGGCCATAGAAGTGATACGAGAAAAATTAAAACGGTGCTGGAAGCGGTTTACCGTCTTCCTCTCTGGATCCGAGTTTGAACTATATCAGTTGACCCGTGACGTCATAGTGGGCCAGGATGGGTCAGATTTAGACCCATTTAGAAAAACCCTCATTAGCCAGGAACCATGAGATATAATACCAAACAAAAGACATCAATATGTTCGTCTTGACCCAAAGATTCAAATTATATGCAGCATGACCTTGTAAGGTCACACTATGACCTATACCTTAGGTAAAGGTCAAGCAATGACCTTTCAATGACATGCTGCACATCATTCGAATCCTTGGGTCATGCTCATTGCTATGATACCACATGTAAGACTGTATCTTGTTTCGTTCAAAAGCTATTGATACAATGTAAAAAAATCATGACCTTTGGTGCCCTCTAGCAGCCGTGGTAATGACCTGACCTGGAAATTGATGACAACATGCAGATATTTTCCTTTCAAGAACTTTCGAATGATGTTTAGAAACTTAACCTAGCTATTTTAGAAATCGAGTTACACCCTAGTTTTGTTAGCCACATTTTAGAAGAACAGAATCCCCCTGCATGTGTTCAGCAAGAACATCATAGCTCGTTGACCTGACCTGATGTCAATTTTTTGTCATAAGGTGTTAAGTTGATCGCCCTAGAGCCCTACAGACTTACATTTCATTTGAACTGGCTAAGAATCATTCGCGAAAAACCGAGGGGGTTCCATCGAACCCCCCCACCCCCACCCCAGGCGGTGATGGGTTAACAATACTCAGTCTCAGCCCTCGCACCCATGATTAATAAAAATAGAACCCGATATAAAGCATTAATTCTAAATACAACGTACTTTCAAGAAGAGAACCCATAGCACATGACATGCTCCGCGATGATCGGGTTCACCAACATGATAAACCTAGCGACTATTTTGTTGCATGTTCCCTACGACGTGTATGAACGACGTAGGAGGGGTTCCAGCAGTTGCGCCACGGGCCAGGCGGTAGCCATGCAGTCGTCTCCGGTGGAATCCCGCTCCACCTGTACCCGCGAATCGGCCGCCCCGTCCGACACCACAATCGCATGTAGCCGGCAAAAAACGGCCTCCGACCATCTGGCGAGACGGCATCAGGCGGCCGGGAGAGACGCCGGGCCGACCACTGCCCCGCCGCACACCACACGCCATACTGCGCCCCATCGCAAATATCCACCACAATTGATTGTACCCATTTTCAAAGGTAAATATGACCATTTTTGGAGGAGTCAGTACCCTTTCTTCCCCGCCCCCCCCACACACACACAGCCTCTGTATTGATGGGACGGTGTAATAAAACTGGCCGTGGCCAGCCCGAAGAAATACCATCAAAGAACGTCTAATTCGCCCCTGTAAGTGGCTCCAAGGAAAAAACCACGTGCCGCTGGCGCGCCAGCACATAAAGCCAACACGATTAGCCGGCCACAAAAACACCGGGCCCACTATCGATCAGCGGGCTTCCAGCACTCCTTCCACCCGGACGCCTGGAGTCACAGACACGCAGCCGCTCCGGCTCATCTCTCCAACACGAACACGTCCCTGGGTCTGACATCCAGTTAACAGGCCTCACGACGGCCAAGATTAATGAAGAGAATAATGGGAGCAGCCAAAAGCTTTGCGCTTGGGCTTGGGAGGCATACGAAGCGGCGATGCTTCCAAATCCGACTCTGGCGGAGGATGCTCTTGCAGTACCTTCGATTTCAAGCACGAATCACGAAATCTCGAATAAGTGCCACTTCAGAGGCCCAAGACTTGATTCCAAGCTGCTGTGTAACGGATCCCAGCGGCAATAGAGCCACTGCAACTGGACTGGGCTGGAGAAGCTGGACTGGGTGAAACTGAGTTCCAGTGGCCAGAGGCGGCACGGTAAAGCAGCTTTCAGAAACATCCGTACACAGCCAGTAGCGAGGTCCCAGCGCCCCCCCTCTGCGGCCGCTCTCTGTACCCACCTATGAGGCCCCGTCTCTGTACCCGCCTATGAGGCCCCGACTCTGTACTCCGCCTCTGAGACCCCGTCTCTGTACCCACCTCTGAGGTCGCCACGGCCCAGCCTCTGTACCCGCCTCTGAGGTCGCCACGGCCCAGCCTCTGTACCCGCCTCTGAGACCCCGACTCTGTACCCGCCTCTGAGACCCCGTCTCTGTACCCGCCTCTGGGGTCTCCACGGCCCAGCCTCTGTACCCGCCTCTGAGGTCGCCACGGCCCAGCCTCTGTACCCGCCTCTGAGACCCCGACTCTGTACCCGCCTCTGAGACCCCGTCTCTGTACCCGCCTCTGGGGTCTCCACGGCCCAGTCTCTGAGGTCGCCACGGCCCAGTCTCTGAGGCCCACCTCTGAGGTCGGCGCGGGCCAGCCTCTGTGGCGGCTGGCTCTGTCTCGGCCGTCGCTGTCGGCAGCGTCGTTCGCGGCGCGGCCGAGGCGGTAACGAGCGGCCGTGTCGCCACATCTGCCGGCCGCGCGCACGCCGCATAATTGGCAGCGGGCCGCAGCGGCGTCCCCAGCCCCTCGGCAGCGCCGAGAGGGGACTGGCGCTGCCGAGCGACTCGGTCCCAAGCGGGAACCGGAAGTACCAAAATGCTTAACTTAAGCTCGCTCCTGATTTGTCCAGGTCCTTCAGAATCTTGTTTATTACCATGGGCTCACCGTGATCCTGAGGCAGCCACGCTTTCGCAGCTTCACGAGAATTCAGACATCAATTTGGGAGGAGCGATGCGTTTAGTAGAAGTTCGCCGTTACCCGAGCGCGGTTAAACGGGGCGTTTGTGGGTCGAATCTACCCAATGCTTCTACCGTAGCTCAAATGACACTCAGCTGTTCTCTGCCCCCAGAGGATGGCATGCCAGTTTCCCATATGACAATGGCTTTAAACGCGCTGACCAGTCGAATAACGATTCAATGCATCTATCAACCAAACCATGTGCGTGACCTGGGACTAACATACCGCGCAGCAAGCGCGGGAGTCTGGCGCAAACGTTCCACTGCACCACCGACAGCAGCAGCGGTGCTGAAGCTGCGTTCCAGCCAGTTTTGGGGGTCAGCACAGAGCTGCGGCAGCGGTGCTGAAGCTGCGTTCCAGCCCGTTTTGGAGGTCAGCACAGAGCTGCGGCAGCTCGGGGTGGCGTCAACAAGCTCGGCTGCCAGCGGGGTGACGGCGGCCGACGCGCTGGCAACTGACAGATGTCGCCGTTAAACCCCAGCCGACACCAGTGCCGGCGGCAGCCGACGCGACCCAGAGGCCAGAGCTCACCTCATCTGGCTCGAACAGCTGTTGAGCTCACCTCAGGACGAACTGGGCTACACACAACTGGGGTAACGCAGCTGCCGGGTTTATCTCTGGTTATTTGTAACCTTTCCAAACCTCCAGGAAGGAAGCGTCAGCAGTAATTATTTCAGTATGGAAAAACATTTTTCAATTGTAAAATAAAAACCATACAGAAGCCTTCTGTGAATGCGGCAAGGGCAGTGGCTGGGGTCTCGGCCGGCGGTGGCCCCAGGGCTCTGTTTACTCGCCAGTGTTTACAGTCGCACCAGGTGAAGGAAGCACCCACAGCGGCGGGGAGCCCGCGCCGCAGCCAGGGAAACAATCTCAGCCGCAGTATAATACACACGGCGGCGCCGGACACCGCAGCGCGGCGGCACCAGCACTGCCGCGCCGGAGGAGAGAAAGGACCGGCAGCGGCCAACTCAGGCCTGCGTGTGCTGGCTGAGCAGGACGGGGCGACCGAGATCCACCGTCTACACATAGATCCCAAACGAGACGTTGCAGCTGAGGAGGATATGACGTTGGGACCTGAATACAAATAAAATTTGATGGTCTAGCCCCGGGGAAAATCCTAGGGGCCTATTCTGTATTCGGAATTCCAAATGATCGGTGCCCTACTTAATCAGTAACTGCACTTTTCCCACTGGGAGAGGAACTTGTCTAAGATGAAGGGTTGTTGCGAAATCTTCTCTCTGCCGCAACTGGCGATTAAACCTAGCAGCGAGAGGCCCGAGGTTGCGGCCGAGTTACCACACAATGGAGGGGACACAGGAGTGAGAATACCGCCGCTACCGCCTACACCGGATCCACGACTGCTGTTTCGTCACCGGCGCTCTCAGCTGCACGCGCACTCTGCCGTCGGCCGCGGGACACTGACACGCTGCCTCGTCGACAGCAGCGGAGGCTCGGCGCCCGGCCAGACACCGCCGCCGCTACCGACGGCGTCTGCCCGTCACCGGTCGTCGAGAGCGACGGACCGGCGCACACACGCCAGTCCCCCCCACACCAGACCAGTTACACCATCCCAAATCCGCCGGTTATCCGGGGTCACCAGCCATCCTGCCGACGGTGCAGGTTTGAGAGGTGGCCTGCCCGGGTCGGCGGCCTTCGCTCGCGCCTGGCAGCGTCGGCGCCAGCCACAGATGCCGCAGAAACACTCAGGCCGGATTAAAACAAGCGCGCCAGCCCTCCGGCTGCCAAACACCACAATGTCGCACGCGACGCGGCGCTCCCAGACGCGTCGATCGGCGATACAGTTCCCAATGCTGGCCCCGCCACATCTCGGGCGTGAGATGACGCTTCTATTTCACCACGGAGGATTTACAAAGCAGAGAGGGCGAGTTTTTTTCAGTTTCGAAGATCTGTACAGCAGAAGTTTACATCCCTACAAGTTGAGAGACAGTGCAGGCAACCTCGCATAGCGAGATCATTAGTTCAATATACGAAAAAATAGTATTGCAGCTAGCCCCTGGAGTCCCATCGTGCGAGTGTTTACGGCAGCAGCCGCATCCTGCGTTGAATCTGCACTGAATAAGCAAACGCTGGGCCCTCTCCAGCTGTGACGGTGATACAGCACCCACGCATGCCGCCGTTTACGCCAACAGCCATTGATACAGGCGACGTGCGCTCATTCATCCACTGGCCAACAACTTCGAGTGAACTGCTTCAATCAAAGCGCGCCGCCACAGTCGATACTGACGGCGCCGGCGGCCGCTGAGGGGCGGGGGCGGGGGCGGGGGCGGCGCTGGCAGTGCAGGGCGGCTATTCTGGGCGGGTGTCGAATCCGGCGCCGGTGGTGGGGCTGCAGCCAATCGCCGCCATCCATCACAAACGCAACACACCGCCGGCCGCGACGGCTATTTGTTAGCATTGCGCCGACCCAGCCCTGCACGTCTCGGCGAAGGAGTCGGACAGGGATAGCCTCAGCGGGGGGAATTTAAAGCCGGCGCATGTGTAGAGGCTATTTCGGACGGCAGCGTGGCATGGTTTAAAAGGGCACCACCACTACCACCGCGCATGTCTCACCCAAATGATGCAATTTAGCCTGAAAGCTTATCGCACGGTCTTTTTAACAGCAAACACCATCGATAACTATTTTCTCATCGAGAGTGAGGAGGTGGACAGAGGCAATGCTGTATCAAATTAGGCAGGATAAGAAACGAAGGAAGTCATTGGAGGTCCATTCATGGGAGGCTTACTGAGTTATCAGTCGCGTAGGGCATGCCAACGAACGCCGTGTGTATTGGGGTTTTAGGGTGCTTTTAGTGGCTTGGCTATAACGCACCCAATGCCAAAGATCATCTGGCTTCATATCTTGTTTTCCTCAGAACTCACGTTTTCATGACAAAAAAGGCTTTCATACGCGTACAACTTTTAGGGCGCACTGGCAGCTCATACCAAGCCCCGATTCCCTTTGGGTGTAACGGCCTGGCTGCAGGGTGGACATCGGGACAGGGCCACATAGGGGAGTTTGGGCTCGATACCCGCTTTAAATACAGGTTACGTCTCCTCCGGCGGTGCATCTGGCATACAATGTCAACCTCGGGGTTTTCCTGCATGGTAATCTCAATCCCATAATAAATGTGTCACATTCCCATTGAAACACGCGTTCGGAAACACAGATCCGATCACTACACAAACATGATGGCTTTAACACTCTCCAAGGGCAATGCGCCTTTAATACTGATGATGATGATGATGATGATTAGAGTTTTAGGGCACTGCAGCTGCAGCGGCTATACGTGCTCGTCAGTATTGTATTACATTATTCAAGATTGTCATTATTAGCTACAGTGAGCTATACAGAATGTGTGTGAAATCTAAGAATCTCTAACTGGTGTGTAAACTACGTCAAAATCTTCTTCTCTCAAATAAGAAAATACTTTTCCAATGTCTACGAGTGCATCATCCCCTAGGATCTGTTCCAGCGGAACCGGTTGAAAGAATCGGAGCTGACTTCGTTTCAGCTGATCGCAGCTGTCAGTAGCAGATAAAACACGCCGCACAGTGAGGCGGCTATCACAGTGCGAACATTGCTTGGGGGCGGCGCTTAATACTATATTAAGATCCTCTGTAACCTTTTTAGCATCACTATCCAAATATTGCAGGAAAAAGCGAACTATCA
This sequence comes from Lepas anatifera, assembly GCA_034440635.1. Lineage (NCBI taxonomy): Eukaryota > Metazoa > Arthropoda > Thecostraca > Lepadidae > Lepas > Lepas anatifera. Next base: position 511,280 of record JAOTON010001356.1, read on the forward strand.
CCAGTGGAGGATCCGAGGGGGGGCAAAAAAGGCAATTGCCCCCAAACGGAAAAGCTCGGGGCAAAACTATGTTTTGCCCCCCTCCCCAAAGTGATCGACCTCCTTTTTTCCCCTGACTCCTTTTTAGTTTATAAGCAAGATTTTGGTGCTTCAACTCTCAACTCCAAAAAGAACCAGTTAAGTTCAGTGTAAATATTTGGCCTTGGACTTGAAAAAAGATCTCGAGACCATCTTTTGCACCCCCGTGAGGTTTGTTTTTGCTTTTTGACTCAAATACCCAAAAATCTACTGAAAAGTAATATTGTAGCGCAGCTTTCACGGCGTGATTTTTTTTTGCTTTTCGACATTTGACTTTGGTTTGCCCCTCCCAAACCGACCGGCTAGATCCGCCACTGACTATTACCCGAAAGTGCTGCACCAGCCAGTACATAATAATAATACTATTATGTAGTGGTTAAGAACGCCAGATAATACCAGTACGAATGCCTTGGGTGCGTTACGCAGCGTTTTGTGAGTGAAAACAGCGCCAGCTCCGAGTGTGCAGCGGCACGTTCGACGGCCTCCGTTACCAATTCCGCGTCACGCCGCGTCAACCACATCTGCCGCCGAACAATGGACCCGCTGCGTGTGTCCGGCCGCGCTGGTATGCAGGGACACGACCGTCTCAGAGGGCGCCACCACCGCCACATGGTTCCAGATCGGCGCGATAGATGGCAGGTCGATCAAGGCCAAACACTAGGGCAGGAGTCAAAGGCCGCGCCGCGACGGCCCGGCGACACGACGCGGCGGCCGTGTCTATCACAACAGCGTCGTCGGCGGGCCTGTTTTCGGAGGGGTTCAGTGGCCTTGAGAGGCGCATAGGACGCCGACGGCTGGGAGCGGCCATCTGGTACCGGCTGAGATGATGACTCAGGCCTGTCTGCGACCGCAGCGTGACGGCGGCGGCACAGCGTTCTCGCGAGCCCGCACCCACCCCGCTCAGCAGTGCCGCAGCAGCGCGCACAACCAGCGCAGTCCAATATTTGCCCAGCCGCTCCCCCATGAAGCCTTGGCTGGCTCTTGCTTAAGAGGCGTGCAGTGCGAGAGTATTGACTCAGCTTTCTGTGCAAACTGGCGGGGGTGACGAGGTGGCAGGTAGGTAGCCGTGAACGGTGGCCATGGCGCGGCTCCACGGCCCGCCGACACAACTGCGAGCCGCACCCCTAACTGTTCAGTGACATACGGCGCTATACTGCAGCAGGCCACAGCCCGACTCTGGCTCTGTAACGGTGCATCAACCCGATTCCACAGCGGCGTAACGCGGACCGGGCGAGGGCGCGCTCATGATGCGGGGAAAATTCCCCGACAATGTCCCGGACATTTCCCGGCTCTTCAACAACGCCATCATTGTTCATTACTTACACGGAGACTCGCCTATTTCCACACCCCCCCCCCAGCCCCTTTGTATTCGGTGGACCTGCACGCCTAGTAGCGCGAATGTTCACATGTGGCAAAAACGGAGCTTTGGGGACGAAGTCTGGTCCGGGTGCACTGTGCACCATCAAACATGGCACACATTTACGTACGCCCTCAGAAATCTGTCGCCAGCTATCTCACAAAAGACATATAACCAAGCAGACTGTTGAGAAAGTGTCAGTTAAGTACCGTTGCGATCGCACTAAAAGACTCCGCTGCAGATGTGTCTTACCGCCACTATTTAGCACCTCTAATCGAGAACCTTCTGCAGCCAGCAGAAGTCGGTGACGTCATACTGCCCCGAACGAAGCGAGAAGTCGGTGACGTCATACGGCCCCGAACGAAGCGAGAAGTGGGTGAGTGCAACTTGTGCAGCGGGCCACTGGGAATTCGACACTCTGTGACCTCAGCACTTAGTGCGTCTACGGTTTAAATAAACTCATTCAACCTTTGGGGTACCACGCACGCAGGGGGAACACGGACTACAATAGGCCAGCGAGTCATTCAGCTGAATTATGCAGTGCTGAAATGTGTCTAACCATACCAGCCAGCGCACTGAGGCATGACCCCGCTGATCCCTCCTCTTCCCGGCAGCGTTCCCGTTGAGACAGACTTGGAGCCGCAGCGCGCCGGACGTTGGCCGCAGCAGCAGGGCTGACGGACAGCGGTAAGGTGTCGCCGTGGGAACCTCACATTCCACTCCCAGGCGGGCGCCCGGACGCACCTCCTCCGCCGTCACAGGCCAGCGGCCACGCCCACCCAGCGGAGAATGTAACGGAGGGCGGCGGACAGACCCGGCCCTCGTCACAGCCGCTTCACTCTGTATGCTGCCGGGGCGTTGTGATCTTCTCCGACTCGCGGCGGTGACTAGATCCCTGGCAAGATTTCTGAGGCGCCGCAACACTTGAAACGATTGTCCACCTTACAATAGAACAAACGTGCTGTTCCAGCCCTCAACGCCTCTAACCGCGGCAGCCTTTCCTTCTTGGTTTACAGCCACCTCAGCCACTAGCGTGCGTCGGCGTACTAGCAGTTCGCCTTTCTCCCATTGGCGTCGCCTCCGACGCGGCTCTCCGGCGGCAGCGTCGGTTCCGACAGTCGTCACGTGCGGCATCCGGCAGAGAAATCTTCTGCGCCCAGGACGCAGCCGTGACGTGCGACCTCGCGGTCCGGAACTGGTCGGTCACGACATTTGCATGCCGCGACGATGACACGTCCTCCGCGACCATCGGCTTCCGCATAAACATCTGCATCAATCACACTGCAAGCAAACATCCAACAGCGAAGAGCGACCGACGACTTCATTTTTCACGGAATTATCGCCCACGGTCGCAGCACGACTCCCCTCCTCTTTCAGAGCTGACGGTCACGACCTGTGAGCCGCCCTGCCTAGGCTGCTGTTCGTCTATCTATCTGATGTCCGTCAGCACACAGTTCTGTCTCATGTTTGTCACTCCTAACGACCCCATCCTCTGACAACTTCCATCCCACACAAACACTAACATCTTTAATTAATCATCAACAACACGAACATTCGGGTACCAGCCTCACGATTACAAACATTTGCCCTCACCATCAGCCAGGTCACTCTCAGCCATCAATCAGACCCTGGGAGCGTTCAGCCGGGTCAAACCAGTCCCCGGTCAGTCTCGGGGAACCTTCAACCAAGCCGAACCAGTCCCCGGTCAGTCTCGGGAACCTTCAACCGAGCCGAACCAGTCCCGGTCAGTCTCGGGGAACCTTCAACCGAGCCGAACCAGTCCCCGGCCAGTCTCGGGGAACCTTCAACCGAGCCGAACCAGTCCCCGGCCAGTCTCGGGGCCACTAACCTGGTTGATGAGCCGACATCGGCCAGGTCCTGCGCCTCGTCCCTCCTCTCGTCCTTCTCTGTAACGGTGTCGGGTCTCCGCTGGTCGGCCCGACCCGCCGCAGGCGCCGCCCGGTCACCTGCCGCGTCACAGGTCAGGTCAGGTCAGGTCAGGGGCGGAGCATCCACACAGAGGTAATGTTGTAGGCAACACACTGAATCTGATGCAATCGACGCTAGCTTTACAGCGAGCGGAAACGTAATGACGGACAGTCCATCAAGCATGTTTACCCTGGAGTTAGTTTTTGAGCGCTGGCTGGCCAAACGAAGCCACAAAGGTCACCAGCAAAGGTCAGAGGATACACTGATGCTGCCAGTTTCCAACCGGCGTTATCATGAATTGCGCTGTCCACGGGTGACAGCTCCCCAATAAGCTTAGGCAGTCCCGTAGCGCCACTGGAGAGTGTCGGCTCGAATCACTCTATCGACGACGCTCGTGTTGTGTTTTCTGCGTTTATTCAAGATGCAGGGCATTGTGGATTTGTAGCCTCACTGCGCACGTTCTATGAGCATATGCTACACTCCATTCCAGCTCCTTCACCACCTTAACTTTCAGAACACCTATCTCCAATGATGACTTGATTCAGCTCAGGTCCGAAGCCAAGAACCAGCCACACAAAAACCGCACACAAAAAGCCTCATCAGTAAACGAGCTCCGGGGAAAAGTCTGTGCCGCCAAAGGTTCAACAAACACAGCCGCCCATGGCTCCGAGGCCCAATATTTGGCCGGTGATGCGACAGCATTTACCCAGATGACAGAACAGTGAAACCACGCAGCGCCAAAGAGAGCGGCCGGGTCAAACGCTGTCTACAATCAAAGGCACTACGCAATAGGGCCTCGCACGACCAAATTGGTCCAGACGGAGGGTGCTTATTTGGGGTCTTCGGGTCGCTACCTGGTCTCTTGAAACGCCCAATCGAGCAGTCCAATCCTGTCCTCAGCATATGCCTTGGATAATAAGCTTCACAGAGCCAACGTAGCGTAATAAGCCGACTTCATCGGACACAAATCTCGGCTCTGGCAGCTAGATGCGCGTGGTTCGAGCCCCACGCAGAGCTGGTGTTTTGGGCGGTGACCTTGGCAGGTCGTGACCGAGGCTGCGGGCCTGGTCCTGCGTGTCGTGCCGACGCAGTTCCGCGTCACCGTGGAATGCGTCGCGCCACGCGTGACTTACGTCAGCGTCAGCTGCCGGCCGGCTGACGCTGACGCAGTCTCTAACCGGGCGGCTCTCCGTCATCCTCGGCGCTCCAGCTATCGCTAATGACAGCCCGCTGGCGATGCCATTGTTGTCTCCGGTAAGGGTCATTTGTCTTCCAGCGCCGGCCGCGCCTGGCCAGCGCTGCAGGCCCGGCTTGCAATGAAGCCACTGATGGTGACGGGCGTGACAGTGTCGCGGCTCCCGCCGCTACGAGGCGCCCTACTCCCATTGACGTCGTTAAAGCGCTCTAGTCTTAACAAAGGCAATCGAGTTTCAACAGCATTTGGTTATTTCGGCACGCCGCTAGGATAAGACTACTATTTACGAAACCACCACGGTTCAGCCAGGCTGGACGCCGCAGCCCAGCCGCCGGGTATGGTCTGCACAGAGCCCGGCGTCTGCCGTGTTACCATCTGCCGCCGGCGCCAGCGCGGAACACAGCCGCGCCGGAGGAATGCAGGTAAATCACTGCCGCACGCCGGGCCGGGGGCCGGGCGGCCGCGCAGCTGCGCGCGGCACGGCACCACGTCTCTGTCCGACGCCGCCCGGGGGCGGGCCGAGCGAGAGCCTGCAGCAGGCAGGGGCAGGCAGCCGGGCACTGCGGCGGCACTTGGCCGGCCCACCATTTATCCAGCTGCCAGCGCTGACGACGCTGACGTCCGTGGGTGACGTCTGTTGATTCAGCCGATCCTCAGCCATCGAGAGCGCTCACCGGCCCGATCAGAATAGACGCCGCCGATGGCCTGTCGAGCCGTCCCAACAAGGTGCCGCGGCCGGGCCAAGGCAGACGTCACACTCGCCACCACTGACCGAGAAACCTCTTCAGCTTGGTGCAAGCCCGTTAGCGGAATCACCACAAGACGGCAGTCCTACCGGCTAGATGACGTGCCCGGAAACACTGACGAAATCGCGGGACCGCCTGGATTCACAGGGCGGTGGTAGGTGAGGTATCGTTAAACGGCCGCCGGTAACGGTTAACCGCCCGCCGCGCCGCAGTGCACACGCCCGTCGGCGCCGCGCACTGAGGCGTCGAAGGTGCAGCGGCCGAGGGTAGCGCCGCCGCTACACTCAGAGGTCTAAAACACGAGGGGGAGGGGTTAATCCGGATAAAACCTAAACCAGCGTTATGGACGAAAAACGGCCAAAAATATGCCACAGTGGGCAATTTCTAGCTGGTTTGGTGGGCAGGAACATGGCCGGATTGGCCCCCTGGAACCACCGCTGGCTACACTTCCAGCTGTTGCCACGTCCTGGGAGTGGCGAGTCCCATGTCGTGTGACAGCGCAAGCAGTACAGAGCTGCACCTCACAGCTCACTGAGACAGCGAGGCAGAAGTAACAGCGCGGCCGCCGGCTGCCACTGCAGAGCGTGGCCGAAGCATCAACCGCTCCCACACAGCCTGGAGTGTGTGGCACAAGTGTGAAGGGTGTACAAGACTGCAGCCGGTGCTAGCGCGGCAGGTCGGGGCAATCGTGCACCTGTCACAACACGTTTTCGGCTTCCCAGAATGTACAGCCACTGCTCATATCTCACGCGCACTGCACGCACCAGATGAAAGTGAAAGTACTGATTCTGCGTTGCCTGCCTAGAAAAACCAGTCCGTAACACTTAAGTCTGCACCAGGCTCTCCGTCTCCACTGGCTCTCCACTAGATATCTAGCACCATTAATGGCCAGTGAAGGACGCAGACGGTGTTTAAGCGGAATGCTGAACACCCGAAACTTTATAATTAGCGATGCATCCACCCATCCATGTCATTTTTATTTATCACATTCATAACACAGTTATCAGTTCCGGAACGAGGTAAAAGCTGGTGAGCTTAAATCTTGGCGACAGCCCAGATAGCCGTTTTAAAATTACTTCACAACAAAAACACTGTGCTGACAGAAAATATCGCAAGGGTTATTATATTCGTTTCAAAAGCAGAGACACGTATAAAACACTGCCCCAAACCACAAAAACTGCCCGGCAGGAACAACAACACCCGCACCGCCAACCAGCCCAGCTCCTCCAACCCACATCCCGCCGGAGGGATCAGCACCGCCAACCAGCCCAGCTCCTCCAACCCACACCCCGCCGGAGGGCTCAGCACCGCCAACCAGCCCAGTCCTCCAACCCACACCCCGCTGGAGGGCTCAGCACCGCCAACCAGCCCAGCTCCTCCAACCCACACCCCGCTGGAGGGCTCAGCACCGCCAACCAGCCCAGCTCCTCCAACCCACACCCCGCTGGAGGGCTCAGCACCGCCAACCAGCCCAACTCCTCCAACCCACACCCCGCTGGAGGGCTCAGCACCGCCAACCAGCCCAGCTCCTCCAACCCACACCCCGCCGGAGGACTCAGCACCGCCAACCAGCCCAGCTCCTCCAACCCACACCCCGCTGGAGGGCTCAGCACCGCCAACCAGCCCAGCTCCTCCAACCCACACCCCGCTGGAGGGCTCAGCACCGCCAACCAGCCCAGCTCCTCCAACCCACACCCCGCTGGAGGGCTCAGCACCGCCAACCAGCCCAGCTCCTCCAACCCACACCCCGCCGGAGGGCTCAGCACCGCCAACCAGCCCAGCTCCTCCAACCCACACCCCGCTGGAGGGCTCAGCACCGCCAACCAGCCCAGCTCCTCCAACCCACACCCCGCTGGAGGGCTCAGCACCGCCAACCAGCCCAGCTCCTCCAACCCACACCCCGCTGGAGGGCTCAGCACCGCCAACCAGCCCAACTCCTCCAACCCACACCCCGCTGGAGGGCTCAGCACCGCCAACCAGCCCAGCTCCTCCAACCCACACCCCGCCGGAGGACTCAGCACCGCCAACCAGCCCAGCTCCTCCAACCCACACCCCGCTGGAGGGCTCAGCACCGCCAACCAGCCCAGCTCCTCCAACCCACACCCCGCTGGAGGGCTCAGCACCGCCAACCAGCCCAGCTCCTCCAACCCACACCCCGCTGGAGGGCTCAGCACCGCCAACCAGCCCAGCTCCTCCAACCCACACCCCGCTGGAGGGCTCAGCACCGCCAACCAGCCCAGCTCCTCCAACCCACACCCCGCTGGAGGGCTCAGCACCACCGCCGGATGCAGGGACCAGATCACCGCCATTGAGTTGGAGATAAGGAGCCGACGTGACAGACGGCAGCGGCGCGGCTGGCCTGCGCTGGCGACACGGCACGCCGCCAAGGCCACGGCGGGCCGCCGCACCACCGCCGCACCACCGACTCGGCTCCGGTGCGCACGCCCTGGTGGTGCACGCTGACACCGATATACGCCTCAGAGGACTGACACCGAAACACGCCGTTCTATAAAACCGGGACGCTGAGAGAAATTCCATTAATCCTAATACAGCCGATGCGTTGGGACTCTACGATGACCTGTTTATGGTGCTGCCATTCGGTTGTTGTGTGCTGGAACGTTATTGCCCGCCCACGGGAGCGCCGTGTGCACCGCCAGTGGTCTTGTCCCGATACCCCACCGTACCCGGCATGCATGCCTGGACAGCCAGCCAGCCAGCCTGCGGCATCATTAGTCAGTACCGGGTGAATAGCCCAGCTCAGGGCGAGAGATGAGCGACGAGTCATTCAGCCATGTCGGGAATCTCAGGCACGGACCGCCAACAATCAGCCGCCGCCGCCGCGTGGCCGCTGGCAACGAACGGCCGACATTCAGCATGCCGATCCGTTCCACAGCTTGGACCATAATATTAACCTTTGCCCCGGTGGCGGGTAGGAGCCACCTTTGCCCTGGTGTGGGGAGGGGCTAAAAAGGAACCCCCACGATCTCAAAAACTAAAGAGAGCTAGAAAAAAGCGCAAAACAGCAATCGAAAGCTCTTCGAAAATGATATCGAAAATACTCCGGTAATTTCTGTCGTCAGCTAAAATTATCAAGGTCACCAGAGGACAAAATAGGTCAAAATCCCTAATATGAGGTGTACTAAGAAAACCTCAGATATCTCAGAAACTATGATAGCTAGAAACATTTTTTAAACACCATTCGAAAGCTCTTGAGTTGCTCTTTCATTACAGTGGCATTCTTTGTCGTGTCAGGTCAAAGCCTAGAGAGCTACAGATCACTGAATATTGGGAATGTTCTTGGGAATGTCCATAGCCACGCATGCATAAGGGCGTTTCCTTTTTCACTAATCTATTCCAAACAAAGCAAGATACGGCCATAGTTGATGCACCATGACAATCATCTTGTCAATACGAATCGAATGATATATGATATTGCTATGCCAGGTCATTTGAAATTGGTCAACAGTCTGACTCAACTTGACCTGGTATAGTCATGATGTATATCATTTGGCTTACAGTGACTATACAAACACTTTATTTGTGATAAAATAAAAGTTCTATCTTTGTTTATTCAAAATTTATAGGGTAAAACACTAAAAAAGTGCTTATTTGACCTAAGGTGACCTTTCAAAGGTCACAAGCCAAATTTTTGGCATCAACTTCAGAAATGAGGTAAGAGCAAGCCGTAACCGATGTTTGAAGTTGATTCCATCCATACTTACTGAGAAAAGCTCATTTCGTGAGTTTCCCCATGTATTTACAATGGGGAGGTCATGCTCTGCACATGAACTTAGGTCACCAATATGAAAAATCCCGGAACATATGTTGTAGCTCCTGGTGGGCCCAATATGTGGTATGAGTTTCAACTTGATCAATTAACCCGCCTTTTAGTTATGCAGTCCTAAACATTTTTTTTGAGGTGAGGTTACTTCACCTGGCCTGGTGACCTGACCTGATATGACCTTGAGCTAAAATTTTCAGGACGTTGATGAAAGATAATAGGAAAGATGATAGATGATAGGAAAGATGTAAAAATGATGAAGGAACACCTAGACCAAGTTTGGCGGCGCTGCGGGCCGCCGTTTTTTTGGTCACTTCGGAAAAACCCGAGGGGGTTTCCATTTTCCAGTCTTATTTCCGATGTTCATGTATAAAATGTGCGTTAAATACAAATCATTGTCCATCCTATTCCTTCCACATCATCAGACTGTGTCTATCGGATCTCTGTTGAGAAGCGAGTTCCCTAGCTCCAGCGCCCGGTGTTGTCCTTCATCGTCACCGTCGCTGGCGACAGGCGTGCCTCGGCGTCGCCGGCAGCCGCTGCGGACCCGGCCCGTCGCGAGGTCGCCGTTCCGGTCGGCCGGCGACACACACGGCCTTCGTGGCGGCGCGGCTCGGCCGCACGCACTCGCGGCGTCTCTCCGGGACGGCCACGCGGCGGCTGACGCACCGGGCCGGAGGCGCGCGGCAGTTCCCATCTCGTCCAGACGAGCCGGCCGGCGGCGCCGACGGAACGAGCGGAGAGTCGGTTGTCGACCGAGCCGGCCCCGAGGACAGATAAGACTGAGAGTTGGACCACCCGTGTTCGGGCCCGGAGCGCAGCGCCGGGGTAGGTTAGCTCGGAGATGAGCGGAGGCATACCAGACGCACCGCTCTGCTCCATAAGTGTCGCTCTGTCATGTTTATGAGGGCTGTATAAAGGCTGCGGTGAATAGCGATGATTGAACCGCCTGCTAAATACCACAACACAAACAGCGCAATATAAGCTCAAGGCCAAGTTTTTTTTCGGCGGTCGTTTCGCTCCAGACAACCCGCGAGCTCTATGCCCGTAAATAGAAGCAAACGCCACGTGAAGCAATATAACCAGTGGTTGGGTAGAAGGCACGCTGTTCAAGCTGATCGCTCAGACCACCAGCTGGAAACATCCGTCACGTGGAAAAAGTGAGTGGTCTTCAATCATGCTCCCGTACCCCCTGCAACTTCCCAAGGGCAGCAGCACCCAGGGCGTTTGAAAAACCGAAACTAGAAACTTATAAATTTTACAAGACAAAATATGTCCTTCCTTCGAGCTTGGACCCATTCGAGCTTATAATGCCAAAAACAGTAATTATTTTGACATCTCTGGCTATTTACGGGTCGGACACCTCGGCCAGCGCCTCTCCCTCGGGTCGGACAGCTCGGCCAGTGCCTCTCCCTCCGGTCGGACAGCTCAGCCAGCGCCTCTCTCTCGGGTCGGACACCTCGGCCAGCGCCTCTCTCTCGGGTCGGACACCTCGGCCAGCGCCTCTCCCTCGCGTCGGACACCTCGGCCAGCGCCTCTTCCTCGCGTCGGACAGCTCTGACAGCGCCTCTCCCTCGGGTCGGACACCTCGGACAGTGCCTCTCCCTCGGGTCGGACACCTCGGCCAGTGCCTCTCCCTCGGGTCGGACAGCTCGGCCAGCGCCTCTCCCTCGGGTCGGACACCTCGGCCAGTGCCTCTCTCTCGGGTCGGACACCTCGGCCAGCGCCTCTCCCTCGGTTCGGACACCTCGGCCAGCGCCTCTCCCTCCCGTCGGACAGCTCGGCCAGCGCCTCTCTCTCGGGTCGGACACCTCGGCCAGCGCCTCTCCTCTCGGTTCGGACACCTCGGACAGTGCCTCTCCCTCCCGTCGGACAGCTCGGCCAGCGCCTCTCCCTCGGTTCGGACAGCTCGGCCAGCGCCTCTCCCTCGGGTCGGACAGCTCGGACAGCGCCTCTCTCTCCGGTCGGACAGCTCGGCCTGAGCGGCGCCGCCACCTGGGCCGGTACACGTGCTCCGCTGACGGATGAGGGCGCCGCGCGGCGGCGGGGCGCCGGCCTGGTTGCGGCCGTCCGGGCCATGCATCACCGGTCGGCAGTGACACGGCACCATTAGCGCGCGCCCCAGTCGCGCCTTTTTCGTCCGCTCGGCGCCACCGCCGGCCGCGCGACTCAGTTTGCGGCGCACGCATCCACGCAGGCCGCACGTGCTGGTGGTACCACGGCCTGCCCAGCCGAGACGTTTCACTGAGGCCCCCTCCAACGGCCAAGTCCGGCATGACCGTGATAGCGCGATGACCTGAATGACCGCGGCAGAAATGCCGGCTGTGCTTCATGAATTCAGAACGCAGCAAAGCCACTGGTCAGCTATCGAGCTGGGGAAATCTGCTCGCAATCGTTCAGCGAATTGACTGACGTGGAGCTTCTGCATGACTGGGGTAGGTGCCCTGAGTCAGACCAGACAGGATCACGTATCGTCATCCTCTTAGGCTTCGCCGGCGGCACCCAGTGCGGCTTACAGCGCTGATGCCGTCATTCCAGTTTCCGGCGGCTCTCCCGTTAAACACCGGCTTGTTCCAGCGCAGACGGAGATGGCGTGTTTGTGGCGACAGGTGACAGAGAGTCACCCGAGGCAGCGGCTAGAAAGCGAAACACAGGAAACCTGCCTCAGGCGACTGAACCTTTTCTCTAGCCACAGCTACGAGATGTTTATCCTGCAGCGAGTTTTCTCCCTGCATTTCAGCATGAATCGCACGCATAAACATGTAGAAAAATCAATCAGAGATCGTCACTGCAATGCTCCGACATAATCATCCGGCTTCAATTCAAACTGCGCGGAACAGTCTGAGGTCACCGCTGCCGATACCACGTTCCGGCCTGAATCAGCAGCGGCCGCGCAGCAGGAAAGCCGACAGAGATTAGCCGGAACATGCAGCTGGCCGGGGCATCTACCACATCAGAGACGCCCGATCTCTCCAAACCGCAGGCGGGTCGTCACCGGAACACAGCTCCTCCAGGTAACACCACTCATTCACGTGGCCTGTGATTTGATCTCCGCAGTTGCCGGGGGGTCCCGTGTGCAGCCAGGTTACCGCGTGTTCCGCCGGTAGGGGTCGCAGCCGGGTCATGTATATGCATCTGTCAGCGTCGCGTCGCGTCACGTTACGGGGGCAGTGACGGGCCACGGCCGCCGTATCGACCGTCCTCACCCGCACCTGGTGCGGTGCACGGGGGCGGGGTTGTGCGGTGTGCCGGGCATGCCTGCCGGTGCTGATCCCGCTCAGGGCCGGGGTAATATCGATCTGGGGCGGCTGCCGACGCCGCCGCCGACTACAAACACTGGCCGTCTCGGTCGCGCAGGACAGAACACAGGAGAATGGAGCTGACAGACGGCGCCGCTTCACTTCGCCTGTCGTCCGCCAGAGACAAACCAACTGGGTGAAAATAACGCCCACCGATAATTATAGCCCCGCCGTTCTATAAATGTGACCAAGAGGTATGCGACGCTTATTTGAGACTGGCAGCAGTCCACTGTGGCGGGTTCAGGTATACTGTCAGCTGTCACCAGGAATTCCCGAGCGCATGGGTGAAAGGGTAACACTGACCGCTGGCGATGGCGTCCGGCGGCGTCCGGCGGCGGGGGTGGGCCGGTACCCCACCACGGGGGTGGGCCGGTACCCCAGAGGGTGGGCCGGTACCCCACCGCCGGGGTGGGCCGGTCCCACCACGGGGTGGGCCGGTACCCCACCACGGGGGTGGGCCGGTACCCCGCCGCGGGGGTGGGCCGGTACCCCGCCGGGGCTGCGACTGACTGGCCTCAGGCCGAGGTCAGGCGGACCGGCGGCGGCCCCGCCTTACTTCAAACGGAGAATTTCACACGCGAAGGTACAGCTGCGATGGCATACCATTCCAGTGACTCACCAACCGGCCTAACTGACACAGTCCGGTCACGTTTGGCGCCGCTTAAATGGCATGAGACTGGTTCCAGCTTAGCTCGATACGGGCCCATTACGCGGTCGTACTTGGCCTGTCGCTGCCGGCAGTCGGTGAGATATCACTCACAGAACCGGTCCCGCCGGCCGCTAACGGCCACTGGCGACTATTTGAAAGCACGGTGAGAACCGCTGACCCAACGCCGTGAACAGTGACAGCACACACAAACGGCTGGCGGAGCCTTCAGTCGGTATCACAGGGTGACGGGCCTCCACGTCGGCCGCACCCGCTAACAGCGGCCCTCAGTTCGCCCGCAAAAACCGACGGCCAAAATAGTGGATCGATGACGTCACCGAGAACGGGCCGCAAAAAGGGTCCGGCGCGCGGCTCCGCGGCGTCGGCCGGAGCCGGAGCCGGAGCCGGAGCCGGCGTCCGGGCCGGCCGCATGTCTAAGCACCAAGGCGCCGACGGAGGAGCCGGAACCGGAACCGGCCGCATGTCGACGCACGTAGGTACGGTACTCCCCCGATAGATTTGATGTATGATTCGCTTAATTGTTCGTTTGAATGAACAATCAGCAATGGCGCGTGCAGATGAATCGAATCGGCTCCACTACAACGACGGGCTTCAATGCCTGTTCTTCATTAGAAAATGCATCAAAATCGAAATAAAGCTAGCTAGGAGTCAACGTCCGCTAGGAATAGCTCCGACTCGACGTCCTAGCTCTGAAGAATGTCAACCGATTAAACAAATTAAACACTCCGGGATAACTCATCAGTGTTCTTAACTATGTCCGAGCCAGGCGTGACAGAACATTAGAGCAGAACGCCGGCGTGCCCCAAACACCACCAGAGCTGGGTTTTCGGGGTGTTTCACAGCAGCGCCCAAGTACCCCCACTACTGGGAATTTCAGGGCGTTTCCATAGCAGCACCTGGACGGGCGTCAAGTCACTTATTTCAGGATGTTTCACAGCGGCAGCACGCGGACGGGCGTCAAGCACCACTAGTGCTGGGGGTTTTCAGGATGTTTTACAGCAGCAGCACGCAGTGCCACGTTGCAGTCAGCCGGGCCGGGAGCACCCGCGGGACCTGTGAGGTCCCGTGGGACCGGTCCGACCGGTGGTGAGTAACGCTGTGACGCCACCACCACCGCTGCGCGTGACTCAGCGGCGCTGGAGGTCGCGTCACACGCCGCCCTTCACTCTGAGCGCTCCACCCACAGCCGGGCGGCCGGGCGGCCGCAGGGGGCGGCACCTCCGGCCGGCCGCTTCCCTTCCACTCTTCCAATGCCGGGCGTGATTATGGGGACTCGTGTTGAACAGCCTCCCGCCTGTTGACGTCACGGCCCAAGGCCATGCTCTGATGCGCGCCTCAGTCACACAGTGCGCCAACACTGGTTTTGCGCTAGAGTGCTGAGTGTGAAGTTCATATAAGAAAATATAGTCGGTGAGAGGAATTTCAAAAGTTACAATATGGCGAAGTCAGTTAATACCCTTAATTAACGTTTAGGAAGAACCTTTATTATAAAATACCCTTACTATCTATGTACTTTTAATGAGTTTATATACACCAGGATTATTGAGTTGTTAAGAAGCTCTACCTGAAAAGAGTTGAAAGGTAAGCAAAAATATCAGAAGTAGGTGTACAGTTCAGCTTAAGGAGATGCCACTCTCCACCCACCACCCTCGGATTTGGAACACTGCTGAGCCACATGGGCCCGAACACGGATGTGTTCTCTGGTTGCACAGCGCCGCATTGCCGACACCTCCTGGATAGCACCCTTTGCACCAGTTGGGTGGCGCCATCATGCACCATAACGCAGCGACCTGAATGACGTCACCGGAGCGGGTGACACCGATCGGTGGTCTGAGTGACGTCACTGGTACAGGGGACACCGATCGGTGGCTTTAGTGACGTCACTGGGGCGGGTGACACTGATCGGTGGTCTGAGTGACGTCACTGGTACAGGGGACACCGATCGGTGGCTTTAGCGACGCCATGGGGCGGGTGACACTAATCAGTGGCCTGAGTGGCGTCACTGGTACAGGGGAGACTGACCAGTGACCTTGATAACGTCACTGGGGCGGGTAACGCTGATCAGTGACCTTGATGACGTCACTGGGGCGGGTGACGCTGATCAGCAGCAGTGGTGGGTGAGCTGGACAGCACGCATTCATCTCTGCGTGGGACAGATCGGGACACCGTCACCACCGGACGTGTCAATTGGTAACCCACGACCACGGCTAGAAACGTCAACCTGCAGGCTATGATCGCGCACTGGGTTTGATGATGATCATCATCATTGGAGTTTTAGAACACAGCAAATGAGGCTAAATAGTGTTCAACATTATCAAATCACATCAGCACAAAAGGGTTTCAATCGGTGACCGGTCTCACTTGTAAATCGGTTGAACAGGCTTCAATTTTCGGACGTTCCATAAAGTCTGCCCTTTACAGTCTGAGGTTTAAATTCTTGCATCACTGTTAGTTTTCTCAGCTCATTATTGTCATGGATCAATCCAGTGGCGAAGCTCTGGGAAACAACTACTAAACAACAACTATTTGTGGTACTTCCGCCCAGATTTCCTATGATTGGACACTCGCGACAACACTGATGCGACGAAATCGCACCAAACCACACAGATTCAGTCACCCGACACATGCTCTTTACCCCATCTTGCGTGTCCAGTAAAATAACTGCATATAAATCAATTGCCGTCAAATTTATATATGTGGTATTCGATCGGATATCCAGCATTTGCTTCAATAGATACGGAAATGTTTAGAAATCGGTAATTTCTCAGGCATTCCGATCGGATGTTTTTTCAGATTATGGGCAAGCCTGACAATGCACTAAACGCTCTCGCTCAACACGCAGGCATATAGCCAGACGACGCTATCCACGTTATTGATCTGAGCCATCGGCTCAAACGAGGTTCATTGGAAAACGGGCAGATCTTTACATGCTGGAAAATTTTACAAGTCCCCCAAAAGGCTAGTTTATCAGTGATTTATGCTGCGAGAAATCAAACTCCTTCCGAGAACATCACTAAGTAAAAGTAATTTAACCAAACTTCACCCCTGTATAGTGTATATGACTTTTGATGCAGAGCCGAGATTCCAGAAGAGGTTTATTATTCCCAGCCAGAGACCTCGCCTACGCAGTAGGGTCCGTGCCATCTCCATACACAACACTTCATCACGCCCCACAGTCTAAACGAAACTTTGCTCTCACAATCCACTGTCGCCACTTCCTGTACGGTGTTTCTCAACACACACCGGGTGAAACTCAGCAACCATTGTTGACGTCATCTAAATAAACCCCGTATTACCGACATCAGTGAGTGACGTTATCGTTACGCCACCGATCGGTGGCGTCATGACTAGCTACGAGTGTCGACTGCTGGTGACGGGTGCCTCATTATTTTCGCCTGGGGCCGGGAGTAAACAGGTGGGTTGAATGCCGGCCCGGCTGTGTACACCCTTGTGGACCATTAACCTGACGTCAGCAGTCAGCTACGCTGACGACCGGTCGTCAGGCCCGGCCTCAGACAGGCCCCAGCTGTCGCCCGGTTACCCTAAAACATCTGCCGGGGGGCGATGTCAAGGACACTCCTGTGCCTACGCCAGTGGTTCCCAAACTGTCGGCTCATTAACCCATTTGGGGTCACCGTGCAATTCTGCCGGGACAGCGAAGGTATGGAAGGTTGAATGATACAAATTACTCCGAGATGGGCTCGATGCGACAAGCCGACATTTCAAGCGTTTTCATATATTTCAGTCATGCTCTAAAAAAGCTACCACCATTCCCGACGTCGCAGCGGTGTGAAGCCAGTTTTTGACCAGACATGGTGTCAACCAAAATAAGGTCAATGAGTTCATTCAGTCTTCAAAATGACTCAGTGAACCATGCCGACGCCAAAACTCAAAATCAAGAAAATCAAGAAATGAAAAAAGGGAAACGGTGATGGATGAAAGTCCGAATTTAAGGGATTTTTGGATTTTTGGATTTTTTGGTGGATTTGATGGTTTTTTGGTGGATTTGATGGATTTTTCAACCCATTTCTTTCCAGTCAACACCGGGTTAGTGTTGAAATTTCTTACTTAAGGGGGAGCACCGTGCCCTGGTGCCCCCCTCTCCCCACAGTTCCGCCGCCAGTGAAGGGAAATCAATATGTTTTCTCATCAAGTTTTTTATAGCGAACTGAGAGCTCTTGAGGAAGAATATTTTGTAAGGCCCTCATGGATGTATGTTTACAGGTGCACCCAAACCACACCAAAACGATTAGCACGATTTATATTAGTTGAATGACTACTCGGAAGGGGGTAATCGTGTGAGGAGGGCAGGGGGCCAGTGTCCCGCAGGGAAGTGGTCGGTGGAGGTTCCGACGCGCCCGTTACTGGCACACGGGCCGCCATCGGCGGCGGTACCGCTGTTCCTGTCACGCACGCTGGCGCCATATCGAGCCGGGTGGAATTATTCAGACGCTCAGGGTCGGGCCGTGCTGCCGTTGATTGCAGGGGTGTAGAACGGCTTACTTTCAAAGGCGCGCGAGCATCCCGGAAATTCAGCACGGCGCCTCTGGAATACGAAGAAAGATCCCACGCCCGATACAAAATAAATCTCATCGGAACTGCAGTCAGGGGATTCAGAACAGCACCCCTAACCCTCATCATGATCCCAAACCCCTGGCCAACAGCAGAGAAGAGCCGCCAACAGTCCTCGACGTTGTCAGGGCCTGCCTCTACAGGGGATTTGACAGGGCGACAACGTTGGCTACGAGCCACGGCGCGGGCGGAATCCGACTCCCACTGTATTCAAACCGGCTACGGACAGAAGCGAGCCGGTGCAGGCACGCCCACTAGATAGGGTAACGGTGACACGGCCACCGGCTCACCGGCGGCGACGTGGGAGAGTGCCACCGTCGGCATCCGGCGAGGTGACGGCTGGCCACAGCGCCAACTGGCGGCACACGCTGCCAGCGTCGACAGCGACGGCACGTCCCGCCGATGATCGAGACGTCCGCCGCCGAATATCGCACACGTCACCTCATGATAAGCCA
This sequence comes from Lepas anatifera, assembly GCA_034440635.1. Taxonomy (NCBI): domain Eukaryota; kingdom Metazoa; phylum Arthropoda; class Thecostraca; family Lepadidae; genus Lepas; species Lepas anatifera. Next base: position 529,359 of record JAOTON010001356.1, read on the forward strand.
GCAAGTTTTCGGCGCATAAATAAATGACACTAAGACAGGCGTTACGGAAATACCCCACGCTGGCATACCGAATGCCGAAATAGAACCCCACGCTCTTCTCTTCTCGGAAAATAAATTACTTTATCTTTGCCGGGCCGACCTTCAGTGTCTCCGGCATTCCCATCAGAGGGGTCGTCGGCCGCGACGTTTGCGCCCGTCTTGGCCGACGCGCCGCGCGTGCAGGGCGGAACGACGCGGCCGCGGAGGGTGCGTTACGCGGCGACGAAGCGCGGCCTCACCGTCGCTACCGGCGGCTGTCAGTGGCGTGTTTTTGTGGCGTCACCAGCAGGGCGCGGGTAAGCCACCACGGCGGCGGCGGCGCGCGGGCCGAGGCGGCCGCCATCGCTGCTGTCGCGGCGTGAAACCGACGCCGTTACTGCATCCAGACAGCGCGAACCCACTCCCACCGACTCGCGTGCTCTACCCCGGCTAAAATCCACCCGGTCACGCTGCGGGGCCCGAATAACAGACCCAGACGTGAGGCCTCGGCCGGCGACACAAAACAGACGACCCACAGCGCACCGCCACGTGCGTGTATGTTCCGCTCGATTTTTGGTGCTGCTGTAAAACCTACCGGGACGTACGGTCGACTTGTTTCCCGGCATGCGGAGACCGCGTGGCCAGAGGCCGACCAGCAGCGGCTGAAACGCATCGTTACGTCGGGCAGAGCGGCGCAACCGGCCGATAATTAATCGGCCACGGCGGCCGGCTGCAACAGACCTGCAACAGGACCGGGCCGGGCCCCCATCCGCGCGGCAGCTGTTGCGAAACCCGCCCCCACCAGGGGGAGATGGGAGGGGGAGCGATGCAGTCAGGCCAGCGCGCAGGCAGAAGAACCAGGAAGATAGCAGGGCAGATGTGAAGAGAGGCGGTACTGCACCGTGGAGGCCAACAGGGTGGTACATCACAGCGCTGAAGAAGGTAAGCCGGTGGGAGGCACAACGACAGGGGGAGGAAGCAGCAAATTCAAGGCCGATGTGTGGAAATTGACTGCCTGAAAATGATTAAGCATTTCACGCTGCCTGCTACCCCGCAATATTTTCTTTTTCGACAGAACTAAACGCTTGATGCACAATAAAGTTCACGTTTGAGATCCGTTGAAAAGCAGAAAACCAATCGACGGGCCGGCAGAGCGTCATGTTAGTTAGCTGGCGGGCAGGCGATGGCAGGGTGCGGCAGCACCAGTTCCGGGTGGACCTCAGTTGACCGGACGTGATTCACGGCGTGGCCCGGCGCAGGCACGGGTCGCACCCGGCTGTCAGCCGCCACTGCGCCGGCTCAGGGTCCGACAGCAGGCTAAACACCGCGCCACAGCCCGCCGGAGAATCAACACCGCCGGCGCCAGAGCACGGCCACAGAAAACACACCCCAGGTGGCTATCGGGAAGCCAGGGTTCTGCGAACGCCCTGCAAGCGGATTCAATCGAAACGACTTTTCAGAGCCCCGTCCCAGGTCAGCATTGATCCAACCTTCAGAAGCCAAACACTGTCAGCGAGAGGTAAGATAAACAGAGGCTGTATGGTGGCTACTCGGTGCACGTCCGAGGCGGTACAGCAGCAGCAGCTGCAGGCGGGAACGCCACTCCCCTTTCAGCGGGTGGCACCCACGCCGTTCAAAACGGCCACAGCCAACGGCCGCCCCGGGCCGCTGACGTCACCCGACGCACAGCCACAGCCACAGCCACAGCCACAGCCACAGCCACAGCCGGCGTCCCCACGCTGAGCTGGCCGGCCTGGTAACGAGTGTGCAGAGCGATGCAATGTCCCCGATAAGATAACTGTACAGGTTTCGTTAACCGTGGTACGATATTGTTCTGTAGCAGCGTTTTCCAGCGCAATAGGTACCACAGCGATAAGCGCGGCTCGGGCTCCGCCGGACAGGGCACGCTGCGCCGCCAGCACAACGTCAACAGCGGAAGGTGACGTAGCCCGGACTGCAAGGACGCACCGAGTTCTTCTGCAGCGCACCACCGATAAACGGTAGAGACGATAGCGACCACATCGTGTTCACAAACACAGTGCATTCTTTATGCAATACCAGACTGTTATCTACTATCGCGACAATCACACCTCACCTTTGTTGTTATTTCCCGGCGAGTCCGGTTCATCCCTTGAACCATGCTTATTATGCTTCTGCTCCTTCTTCGCCTTTTCAAACGCCTTCTGGGAGGCGCGCTCGGAGGCCTTCTGTGCCGCCTTCTTCTGCCGGCGGTGCTGCACGCGCTTGTCCTTCTCGCGCTTCTCCGCCTCCTTCTTCTCCGCCTCTTTCGCCTCCCTCTGCGCCTGCCGCTTCTGAGCCGGCGTCATCGCAGGCTCCGAGCCCGGCGACGGCGCCGACTTGGCCTTCCCCAACAGCTTTTTGGCTTTCTCAGCCGCCTTCGCCTCCAGACACTGTGACGAGCGCCGCTGCTTGTCGGCAGCGCTGTTGCGGTTGCTGCATTCCTCGCAGATGCAGCTGCCGTCCGTCTCCTCCTCCAGTAGATTCTCCAGTGAGTAGCGCTTGGTGAGGCGGCGCTCCTGCGGCGAGATGCCGGCGTCCATCCGGATGGCGCCGTCGGACGCCGTGCGCCGCTCCGACGGCTTCAGCCGCAGCGACGGCATGCGGATCGGAATGCGCGAGCCGGTGGCGTTCACCGGCGAGACGACCCGCTCGGGAGGCGAGCGCACGCCGTTCGGCGGCGGTCGGATCTTGGTGCCGGCCCAGAGGGGTGCCACCGAGCGCGGCGCCCTCTCGGCGTTGGCGTTGAGGGCGCCAGAAGCGATGGAGCGAGGCAGAGTTCCGGACAGACCCAGCGTGCTGGTGGCGCGGGTGAGCCGCTGGAAGGCGCCCGGCTTGGGAGGCGCCACCTGGGCCCGCTGGGTGCTGGTGCTGGCCTTCAGCGTGCGGTTCGGGTCGAACTTGAGGTACTGCCATTCCTGCACGACGCGGTCGTCGAGGTCCGAGGCCGAGCGGCGGAACAGCGTGTCGCGCTTCTTGCGGAGACGATCGCTCAGTGTGGATATGTTCATCATTACCATTCTGGCATCGTCCGCGCAGAATCAACAACTACACACTGATCTGTCCACAGCAGCCGCAGAACGATAGCGATGCACCTACTGCGAACCGACTCGCAAATCAAACACAACAGGTCTCCAGCCGAGCCGAGAACGGCAGCGAAAGCGCGTGCTCACAAATCCCCTTCCAAGGTCACAGAGTTTGTGACGTCGCGCCACACTCGATCGGCGTTCCGTCGTCACACAAAGGCACGCAGACGCTGTCCAGCGGGGCCGGTGCCTCCCCGGCCGCACGGCGGCGCAGCCCCTGGCTGGCCTCCCCGAACCGACGGGGTCAACAACCCACCCACACGGTCACACGCAAAACCCAACTCAATCTAACAACCCTTCCACAGGTTCAGTCTGACCTGTTAATCACCGCAACTATGTCGGTATCATCACAACCCAACTCTTCCACTGACCACTTCCCTCACCACTTCATCCGTGCTATCACCGCCGTCGCACACCTGAGCCGTTGGCGACAGTGGGATCGGCAGCAGCTGCGGCGGCGCCACTTGTGCGGGCGGCGGCGGCGGAGCGCGGACTGGCGCGGTGACGGCGGCAGCGGCGGCGGCCGCCGGTCCAGCGGCCGCCGGTGACTCACCGCCACCAGAGCGGCGCTGCTGCCACCGCGCGAACCTCACACTTCCGGCCTCGGACGCCGCGATATCGCGCGCGCTGCAACACACTAGCGAGCCTGGAGCCGCCGCTTCCTGCCGCGACGCTAACGACGGAGCCGTCGGCGTCAGGCCGACTGCCAGCGCCGCACGTGACCGCCGGCCGCCACGGCGCAGCCACGCCACGTCGATTTTTCGCAGACACGCTGTATTGTCAGCGGTGCCGCAGTTGTAGCTGCGCGGGGGTCGCGGACCGCGTCACTGCTACCACCGGCAGCGCGCAGCTCAACTGAGCCAGTCAAGCTACAACTGCAGCCTCCTTTAGAGGGAGATGGCGCGCCAACGGACCGGCACGTTGATACTGACTGAGAGCGAGCCAAGTTCACACACATAATATATCGCAAATAGTTCTCCACCCTTACTCCGTCCACAGCAAACAGTATCTACGATAAGACGGTGCCGCGGCCGTTTTCGGCCAGCTGGCACATGCGTGTCTGTCGGCGGCACGCCTTCCTGGCCGGAACGCCGCGCTCTGCCGCAACCGGCCGCAGTGGCGCGCCGGCGTCAGCTGCTGGCGCGGGTAAAAAGCGCGCCACGTCGGCAGCAGCGGCGGCACACGCAGCCAAGGGCAGAGGGGCACCGCGTTCCCACGGCGGCGCCATTACGGCGGATGGCAGCCGGGAGGCCGCCAATTCGCGACCGTGTCCGGAGACCGAGGACACCCCCAGGTGGCCGGCGACCACCGGCCCTGGGCCGCCGCTGCGGGTGTGCGCCGCAGGTCTTGGGACGGCGCTCCCGCACCCAACTCCGTAACGAGTGACAGTAAATGGCATGAGAAACACAAATGCTTCTACATTCATGGCCACATACAGACAACAAAAATGTCATGGATAATCATTTCCCATCGAGTTTCCATGAGACGTCTGACGGGCGAGGCCGGGTTTCGCTCCGGTTTTCGCCGTTGACACCCCCAGCGTGTCCTGACGGGACTGTGACGGCTGACATTCGCCAGGCCCCGCCCCTCGCGCGGTCGGTGCGGGACGCCCGCGCCACCCCGCCACAGACGCGCCGCATCCACCCCCCCCCTGAACCGGGCCACATCCACCCCTGAACCGGGCCGCTACCGGGTGATTTAAAGACCGAGTGAATGGGGCCACGTGAACGTAAACACGCCAGATTCCACGCGACAAGAGCACTGAGCGGTGACAAACAGAGACGCCATCTGTCAAACCGCCGCACCCCGCGTACCCGCGCTGGGCTCGCCAGAACGGGCCCGTCAGCGAACGGGGGACGGAGCCGCGGCAGGTAAACAGGGTAGGTAGCCCGCAGAGCCTGGCGCAGAGCCTGGCCAGCCGAGCTCGGTCAGAATATCGGCAGCAACTACTGCAACCAACACTGACTCCAGTTAAAGTTTTTACAATCACTGTTTCCAGAAAAATTGAGCCGCGCCGCCACTACACTGAAGCTCAGAGGCCCATTCCGGTGGGAATGAATGGCCACAATGAGAGAACTGAGATCGGTGTTAATTATTTCCCCAGTTTCTCTATAAATGTCACATTCGGATATAGTTGCAGGGAATTGCCCTACAATATAGATAATGTGATTACCTTCTTAGGCAAGCTTTGGACAACAACGTGGACTTTAAAACAATTTACAAACGCTACATACTTTGGCTCACCGTCGTTAAAAAAGTTGAGCTTGTATAAAAAACACAAGGAAGGTCATGGGAATGGAAAGAAATGTCGGTAGACATCAAAATGGAACATACATAACATAACCTATGAAATCATAAATCCTGCCATGGACGACTGTCAGAATAGAAAACCACTTATCGTTCGTCATCGTCTTCTGACGTTCATTCGTCTGGTAACCTGTTATGTAACATCCTTTTCAATCCATGAACTTGTCCGAAACTAGTTTTCAGATGCTCTGGTTTCAGAACCATCACCCACCCATTCCTAGTGAATAAACACAACCCGGCTGCTAGTGACGTCACAGCAGACTTGTCACCAGGCGGCAGCACCAGTCGGCCGGGCCCGAGAGCGGCGGCGGCGCTGCGCGCGGTGGGAGGCGAGCACTGTACAAACGCCGCCACCGCCGCCACCAGGAGAAATCTGGACAACTGGCGGGCGACCGGAGTCACGCGTGACTAATGCTTTATCATAAACTTTCTAAAAATTGGTGGTCAAGCAGGCATCGACACCGCCTTGATTGACACGTCTGATCGAGCCGCTCAATAAAGCCGTGATTAATGGATGAAATTCGAAACCGTGAATGACAAAAGTAGGGAGCTCGGTTTACGATGTGATGCTCAGATACGCTGACAATGTGGGAACGCCAGAAGGACCAGTGGGTTCCCGAAATGTCCAACTACTATTCACAGCTGGCCTGAGAATAGTTGACAGAAGCATGACCATGCCATGTGAAACAACTCGGCTCCTGAGTTTCAACTGGGACCCATAAAACCACTCCTCGAACCCGTACCAAAATTCAGCACCACATCCAGTGGCTGACTTGGAGGGGGAGGGGGTGCGCTATCCAGACCACGCTCCCCAAACCGCCTGATTATCTTTCAAAACCATTTCCCCTACGCCCCTTTGACCACCCACCCCCATAATGTGATTACCTTCTTATGCAAGCTTTGGACAACAGTGTGGACTTTAAAACAATTTACAAACGCTACATACTTTGGTTCACCGTCGTTAAAAAAGTTGAGCTTGTATAAAAAAACACAAGGAAAGTCATGGGAAATGGAAAGAAATGTCGGCAGACATCAAAATAGAATATACATAACATATTATGTATACAAAGGGCCCTCTCTAATCGACAGCATCTGAGACTGCCTCTGGGCCCATCTGGACCGGTGCAGGTCCCTGCTCCTGCCCAGCGCGGCAGTCAGTCCGTTCAGCGGCCGCCTGTCAATCCCACTGCCTCGCCGAGCAGCGCCGCCGGCCTGATTGAGACATACAGCACCAGCAGCCAGCCTCGAACTAATGAGAACGGCGCGGGCCGGCTGGCGGCAAGGACCGTCGATCCGGCCACTCATACGACACCGGAGACGTCCCGCGCCGCCGCCGCCGGCGGTGGTCACGCTTCGAACACGCGCGCACACACACACACACGCCCAGCAAGTGACACTGACCTGAATCGACAGCTACCCGCTCCCCTCCCCTCCCCCTCACCCATCCTGGCGGCCGTCCTAACCAAGCTTTATCCAGATACATACCGTGTCCGACATTCGACGTAGAGCTAACATTGAGTGATATCAGAGTTAGCCTTGACTTTCGAGAAAATAAACGCCGGCTACAGAGAAGATGAAAGATTCCACAAAGAGTTCAACACCTGAGATAACCTTTTTCTTAGTCACAGCCTCCGCGTTTCAAAGGCCCCGCAACCCCGCGCACATTTCAGCACCCTTTGGTCAGCGGAGTGTACGGGGGCGGGGGCGGGGCGGCGGCACGGCTGTCACTCCCGGCTACAGGAGCTGTCTGTCAGGGTTCTGCAGGCCGCCGCCGCCGCCGCCTGAGCGGGGCCGCCCACCGACCCGCGGCCATTCTACGCAGCGGCCCCCACCCGCCCAGCCTGACCCACAGCAGCACCTCCGATGGGAGCAGCTGCACCCTGACACGGCGGTGGCGATCAATGAAAACTGGTACACATCGGCCACTGGTCAGCCATCCTTGTCGGGTTTGACGACGCTTCAACTCTGCCACTGTAGACCGCCTTTGTGTTTCATTCTCTAGGTGGGTATTGCAAATATGAGAATCGCAGTATTCACGGGTCACGCAGGTACATGCGGCTATGAACTGGCGGCGGTGCTCCAGCTCTGTGGCAAGCACCCGGCTACTGACGGTTCAGCTGGTTCTCACGGCACAAACTGCTCATGACGGCACCTTATTACAACCCGGAACTGCGCCGAGTAGGAAGCACCAGGCTGCCTAATCACCGGCAACCGGAGTCCTGCACGCCCTCTCAGGTTACCAGACCGCTCAGGCGTGCCAGTTACCCAACAGCGGCCACCCACCGCCGGCTCATGTAAACCCCGGTCGCCGCTGGCGATGGGCTCAGGGAGAGGAGACTGTCCGCCGGCGCTGGCTACAGGGAGAGGGAGACTGTCCGCCGGCGACGACTACAGGGAGAGGAGACTGTCCACCGGCGACGACTACAGGGAGAGGAGACTGTCCGTCGGCGATGACTATAGGGAGAGGAGATTGTCCGTCGGCGATGACTATAGGGAGAGGAGACTGTCCGTCGGCGATGACTATAGGGAGAGGAGACTGTCCGCCGGCGCTGGCTACAGGGAGAGGGGACTGTCCGTCGGCGACGATTACAGGGAGAGGAGACTGCCCGCCGGCGATGACTATAGGGAGAGGAGACTGTCCGCCGGCGACGATTACAGGGAGAGGAGACTGCCCGCCGGCGATGACTATAGGGAGAGGAGACTGTCCGTCGGCGATGACTATAGGGAGAGGAGACTGTCCGCCGGCGATGGCTACAGGGAGAGGAGACTGTCCGTCGGCGACGACTACAGGGAGAGGAGACTGTCCACCGGCGACGACTACAGGGAGAGGAGACTGTCCGTCGGCGATGACTATAGGGAGAGGAGATTGTCCGTCGGCGATGACTATAGGGAGAGGAGACTGTCCGCCGGCGATGGCTACAGGGAGAGGAGACTGTCCGTCGGCGACGACTACAGGGAGAGGAGACTGGCCGTCGGCGATGACTATAGGGAGAGGAGACTGTCCGCCGGCGATGACTATAGGGAGAGGAGACTGTCCGTCGGCACTGGCTACAGGGAGAGGAGACTGTCCGCCGGCGATGACTACAGGGCGAGGAGACTGTTTGTCGGCGATGACTACAGGGAGATGAGACTGTCCACCGGCGATGACTATAGGGAGAGGGGACTGTCCGCCGGCGTTGGCTACAGGGAGAGGAGACTGTCCGCTGGCGATGGCTACAGGGAGAGGAGACTGTCCGCCGGCGCTGGCTACATGGAGAGGAGACTGTCCGCCGGCGCTGGCTACAGGGAGAGGAGACTGTCCGCCGGCGCTGGCTACATGGAGAGGAGACTGTCCACCGGCGATGACTATAGGGAGAGGAGACTGTCCGCCGGTGATGGCTACAGGGAGAGGAGACTGTCCGCCGGCGATGACTACAGGGAGAGGAGACTGTCCGCCGGCGCTGGCTACATGGAGAGGAGACTGTTTGTCGGCGATGACTACAGGGAGAGGAGACTGTCCACCGGCAATGACTATAGGGAGAGGAGACTGTCCGCCGGCGATGGCTACAGGGAGAGGAGGCTTTCCGCCGGCGATGACTACAGGGAGAGGAGACTGTCCGCCGGTGATGGCTACAGGGAGAGGAGACTGTCCGCCGGCGACGACTACAGGGAGAGGAGACTGTCCGCCGGCGATGACTATAGGGAGAGGAGACTGTCCGCCGGCGATGACTAAAGGGAGAGGAGACTGTCCGCCGGCGCTGGCTACATGGAGAGGGAGACTGTCCGCCGGCGATGACTATAGGGAGAGGGAGACTGTCCGCCGGCGATGACTAAAGGGAGAGGAGATTGTCCGCCGGCGATGACTATAGGGAGAGGAGACTGTCCGCCGGCGATGACTAAAGGGAGAGGAGACTGTCCGCCGGCGCTGGCTACATGGAGAGGAGACTGTCCGCCGGCGATGACTATAGGGAGAGGAGACTGTCCGCCGGCGATGACTAAAGGGAGAGGAGACTGTCCGCCGGCGATGACTACAGGGAGAGGAGACTGTCCGCCGGTGATGGCTACAGGGAGAGGAGACTGTCCGCCGGCGATGGCTACAGGGAGAGGAGACTGTCCGCCGGCGATGACTACAGGGAGAGGAGACTGTCCGCCGGCGATGACTACAGGGAGAGGGGACTGTCCGCTGGCGACTACAGGGAGAGGAGACTGTCCGCCGGCGATGAGTATAGGGAGAGGAGACTGTCTGCCGGCGATGACTATAGGGAGAGGAGACTGTCCGCTGGCGACTACAGGGAGAGGAGACTGTCCGCCGGCGATGAGTATAGGGAGAGGAGACTGTCCGCCGGCGATGACTACAGGGAGAGGAGACTGTCCGCCGGCGATGGCTACAGGGAGAGGAGACTGTCCGCCGGCGATGACTATAGGGAGAGGAGACTGTCCGCTGGCGACTACAGGGAGAGGAGACTGTCCGCCGGCGATGAGTATAGGGAGAGGAGACTGTCTGCCGGCGATGACTATAGGGAGAGGAGACTGTCCGCCGGCGATGACTATAGGGAGAGGAGACTGTCCGCCGGCGATGACTACAGGGAGAGGAGACTGTCCGCCGGTGATGGCTACAGGGAGAGGAGACTGTCCGCCGACGCCGGCTACCGGGAGAGGCAGCGCGAGGAGACTGCAGCATCTGATGTGCGTTGGAACCACTAGTACAACAAAACAAGTACGTAAGCAAGAAGGGTAGCTATTGATAAATGCCCAACACATAACGGTGTGTAGATAGGCCCACCAAGGCTTTACAATTACGGAGAAATTTTCAGTTCTACGAGAACAAAGAGCTTATACCCGCTTATGCACCAGGAGCAAAGGCCACTGCCATTGCACCTCATCGGGCACTTCTGGCCATTACCATTGTGAGCCGTGCAAGCCCTATTCAAGTGCACTCAATTGCATTCACTGATGGAAGGTGCCCTGTGCAAATGTTCCGCAGCATTGGAAACAGTGAAGTTTCAATGACAGCCAAGTGCCCATCGCACACATTCATAGATCAGAACTTCTACAACACTTCAATCGGTGGGGTTCAACGATCACATACGCCTTCGGGGGGGAAGGGGGAAAGTTGCCTTCCCTTTTCCGAATCACGTGCCGAAAAGAACAGTCAAGTACGTGCGGACCCATAACAATATTTTTGGAATGCTTCTGGGGAAGAAGCGCACTGTTTCCGGCATCTGTCAGCCGCCCCTTTCCGGTCAACTTTACCCTAAGTTTGAAAATTGGACCACCCTTTTACCGCAGCAAAGTTTATGTAGCGAATTAAGATACGTTACATCCCAATGGAATTTTGAATACCCCCACATTCAAAATTGGCATCTAGCAGGCACCCTCGTAATGCCCAAAAGCCCCCCCTCACTAAATAGCAGACTGGTGCCCACTGAGCAAGTCTGGGAATATCTTTCGTGATCCGAGGGAAAGGAGCTTCATGGATTAACCCTGACATTGTGATACAACCACGCGGCATATCCAAAGCCCAGGGTGTCGTGATCCCCCAATCTCTACCCATACCCCTGCGGCTTCGCCGCCCTTAACGAAACCCCATACCTGTCACTGAGCGGCATGCCAACTCCTGGGACGACGCGCTGTCGACAGTTTGTACCACGTAGGTACAGATTGAAGGGGCCACGCAACGCCTCATTCGGAGGATGCATCGGGAGTTGAACCCGGGACCTATAGCTCACAGAGTGGAAGCTCATAACCACAGAGCTACCCGTCCCGTCCCGGGGTTTGCATAGCCACAAAATCCTAGCCCAAACCCGAACCTCGAAAAGACCACCGTCTGCTCATAAAACACAAATCACAGGGTAGGGTAACCAAACCGCTGATATCACGGGCGGAGACTCCGGGTATTCAGCGGAATAACCTCTCGGATACCGTCTTAAACGCTTCATGAGCTGGCATTTAATGTCTCAGAGCGATTCCCACGCCAGCCCCCAACTACCAAGCCCCGGTCTCAGATTCGGGCCGGATCAAGCACCAATGATAGGGCTTCAGAGCGAGTCGACCACGCCGGCTGAGGGCTGGACCACAACGTTCACCGTCCGCGACACCAGCCCCCAATAAGGCCGGACCGCTGAGATCACGCTATTGTCAGCACATGAACGCCAATCAACGCCCATGGATCGGCCACGCTCGCCCGCGCGGCACGACGCCCCTCCTCGCGCGGGTGCGGTGCCGCACTGCGGGTGGGGGTGGCCGCTGCGGAGGCCGCACCTCACATTCACAAGCCGCTCCAGCGCTCCGTACCGGCGTTAGTCATGCTTCACCTGGGCGCCGGGGGGAGGGGGAGGGGGAGGGGCCGGGGGCGGCCACCCAGCCGCCCATGGCGGGATGCCAGCTCACAGCCGTCCGCCCACCGCGGCTGCACCCATTCACAACCGAGCGGACGCGGCGGCAAACTGGAGCTGCGACAGCAGCCGGGCAGCTGCAGATCCGCCCCACAGGTGAGCTCTGGGGACCACCCGACCCTGGAACTGCATATGGCTCCAAACAAATGCGAGGAATTCAGCATGTAAAGTGTGAAAACAAGTGTTTTTGTCAGGTCATTTGGTTGCCGTAAGTATAATGTCTAACAGTAGAAGCGAGCACACGCCAAATAAAGCGGGAAACATCTACAGCACGCAAAGGTAGGGCCAACGTTCCGGAAACGTGCGGGCTTCAAATTTACAGTGCTTAACCTTAAGTAGGATTCCGCTAACCTTGCACCTGATTCTGAAAGAAAGCGAAAAGCAAAAAAACTTATTCGACAGTCGATAGCTTTCCACTCGAAAAAAGGCACGGTTGCTCCACGTGCAACATCGCAAGAAAAGTTCCTAGAAATGACACAAAATGGCTCTCACTTGATAATTAAACTTTAGCCTGTTTCTTTGCGATGCATAAATCCAAAACGGATCGGAAAACCGACATCTGACATCAAGAGTGTAGATTTTATCTATTTGGGGGCGCCTGGGCACCCCTAGCAAAAGGTCGAGTTTGTATTAAAATATCCCTTACATTTTCCTGCTTTTGATTTTCACGATTCTAAAATGGTTCATCAAGTTCAAAACACCTGTGCACGGACTAAAACAAAGATAACGTCATGCTATCTCTTTTTATATGGTGGTTATTGCCATTGTCTCAAACTTGGACACCATCATGATTTTCGGAAATTTTATACCCCTGTAACCGAGCTCTATATTCTGACCGATCTCTTTATTAGTCTCACCGAACCCGCATATTTCTCATTAAATAAAGAGAACAAGCTCATCCAGGAGCTTTCTGCTCCACGCAAAAGTAAGAAATAAATCAAGATGTCCCAGTCCAAGGGCTCCAGGGCTTAGCGATATCCAGCATGTACAGCGAATGCTCCGGCACTGGTGCGTGAAGGACGACGGCGCCGGGGCTGCAATCCTCTGATGGCACGAACGCTGAGTACTCGTCACGAGCCTCCCTCTGACCGACTCCGCGGCGGACAGCACAGCTCTCCCCATCTATTGGCCTGATGCGGAACTACCCAGAGCGCCAGTACCAGTACCGTCCACGGCGGCGATATCCACCTGCTGATATAGCCAGGTGAACGTCCATGCCCACCTGCAAGGTTGAAGCACATCTGATAATGTATGTGTATACATAAATATAAATAAATAAATAAATAAATAAATAAATAAATATATATATATATATATATATATATATATTTTTTTTCAAAGCTGCAAAATTATAATAGCCGATAAATGATAATCAATACTGGAGGTACACAGGGACCTGACTGGCATGAGAATGTCCCAGTAAAACAACTGCCTATAAATCAAAATATATATATATATATAAAAAAAAAAAAATATATTATATATATTATTATATATTTATATATATATATATATCACCGCCAACAGCGAACTAGCACAGGAGTGTACGGTTGCGATCGCTGACTGTGCTCAACTTTGCTAGACCTTTCAACAAAAAATGAAACGTAAATATAGAAAGGTGCCAAATATTAAAAAAAAAATATAATTAAGTACTTTTGGAAATGAGTTACTGGAAAGCATTAACTATGCCAATATTGGTTCACTATCCTGCTAGGAATTTCTCGATAGATACATCTTTGCTCTAGCCTTAGACAAAATAAGCCTTCAGCTCAGTTGGATAAAAATTAGCTTTCTGTTCATGACCAAACACTTGTCCTCGGATAAATTAGCACGATTCTCCTTGGAAAGCAGCCGACCTGACGGTTTCTCCATTCAAACCACTGAACAGTACGAGCACTTTCGCAAGCGCTTCATTGTTACACAACGCGTCATCAGGAAGGCGTTCCCACGGCCGCCATCAGCAGACTCCCAGGTAATCCATCGCCCGGTGACAATGACACGTCAAAATGGACGTTTCCATGCAACTGCCAACGTTTAAGTTTCCACAACAACACTTTATCAACGTCTTAGCCTCTTTATTTCAGCGACACCTTTTCCAGAACCGCTAAGAAGCTCTGTATGGCAAGCCCGAACAGACGCGAAATTGCTAACCTCTCAGATTTCCAGCGCTTATTGAACTCACCACAGTATTTATCTTCATGACTCAGTTTTTGGCCCATAGTATAGTAAAAAGCATCACACACTTCATAGGCGGATCCACAGTTGTAATGTGAAGGGGAAATTTTGGTGAGGGGAGCCATTTCGGACAGAGGAGCGCCAATAGTACCATCCTGGGGGAAGGGGGGGAAGCGACTCCTCGGGCGGGGGGGATCTCAGCGGGCACCGAATGTTTGATCGCGGGGACATTCCCATCCTGTATCCGCCTATGACATACTTCCGGACATGCGTGCACTGGGCAGCTTCAAATTACGTCCGAATTATGAACTAGTGGTTCACGACTCGAGACCCGGGGAGAGAACCACACCCATCAGAAGATGCGTCAACTCCCAGTGTTAACCTCGATTTCGGGGATCAGTCGGCACCACAATACTTTTCGGTCGTTGTAAAACCAATAAATTATCGCACTAACCCTGTAAAAAACGGAATTTTCGGCACTACGGCATCCTAAGTTACGCTAATGTTCGGTTCAAAAAGTAAACAAACCCGGTGGATGGCACACAATTCGTTCGTGATGGCCATAATAAGCTAGCTGCCAACCTCAACAAAGAAAACCGCAAGACGTCAGAAGCTGCATAATACTTCTCGCTCCACAATTCCTGACCAGTGAGCATACAGGCGTTAGGGCTTCCCACGAAACCAAGCCTAGCGCACGAAGATGAAAAACCGTGACTTGAGATGGGCGCGGATCACGCGAAGGGCGGGGCCTCTGTATCGCTAGACATAGCATACCTGACACGTTACAACACTCGTAAGCTTATTCTGGTGTCCAATGCAGTGCTACCATCATTCCTCACAGCCAGGGCTTGGCCAGAGCCCAGGGTGATTCAAATTCATCGGAAGGCATGTGCAGGCCGAATAGGTCTAGCATCCAAGAACCGTGCCTATTTCAAGACAATGACCAGGCTGAAAACGCACGATCCTTGATTTAGCCTGATATCCAAATGGAATTTGAGCAGTCCTGGTAATCCTGTCGTATAACTGAAGCTTGGTGTAATAAAGTGCTCCTGTATGCGGAATCTAATTGGCTCATTCCGTTTTTAAGCCAAAAATCGAGCGTGTTGGGGACCAAATCCCAGACGATTTGAGCTCAGTAAGAAAACACTCCAAGCGATGGGTGCAGGGCGAAGATAAATCAAAACCAGGTTGTTGGTGTACCACGGGGTGCTCCTGGTGTATCAAGCACCCCCGAGAAGAGCCGTGGCGTCGGCACGCCCCAGCGCCTTCGCTCCTGCATGGGTACACCCCCGGCTTCAGGGATGACTCCAGCCTTCCCCAGCCGAGTGCCCGGTAGCCGTCTCCAAACATCGTCACCCAACTGGTCACATAACCATTCGCACTCCGAGGACCGTGGACCCCCATCATGCCCCTCCTCATTACTCAAAGGTGGACACTGGCAGTCCAGTAACACACCCACGCGATGAGCAAACAACATTACACCAAACACTGGAGAGTAATATAGCGGTCCGATCATTTTCAAAATCGCAGAAAATCCCTTTTCCAAGGCACATACCAGCTTTTCTAGCTTTTCACATCTGAACTTTTCCCAGGAAACGCTAGCCTTCGGCCGGTAGGGAGTGCATGATTGTAGCGATGCTAATCCGTGCTTTGGTTGAGGCCGCGAACAGTGCACAGGACCATCTCACTTTTTAACCAGCGCTGGTATGAGACTCCGCGGCGCCTTTGCCGAGACGGGACAGGGGGAGGGGTAGTACGTACCCCCACTCCAACAACCACCTACGATCTCAGAAACCAAGCTAGGCAGCAAAAAGCAAATGGCAGCGTTACATAACACGCGTTGATCCCTACCAAAAATTTTGGTACAACACTGTCGTCAGGCCACTATGGAGTTCACCACAGGTCAAAGTATGTTCTCAAAAGAATACAGTGGAAACTTACTTCTGCGTCTTAGCGGCGCTAACAGAGGAGAGCTATAGAGGATGTATAAGCACCATTTGAATCCTCTCACCAGGCCCGATCGAAAGAGTATCCTATGATCCTGTCAGGTCATTTAATAAAAATGAACTCACATTAGCTGAACTCGGGTCAGGTCAAAGTTATCAAAGGCCAATGTACCGAACCGCAGTGGGACACAAAACAGGATGACGTCAACATTAAGGACCTGTCACCATTTTGTGGGAAGTTGTCGGATTCGAAGACATTTCCAAAAATACCAGGTACCAGGTATACAAAGCACGGCGGAGCGCGCCGCTGTCTGATTCTCTGCGAAAAACCACAGGGAGGCGCACCGAACCCCCGTGCCGGCGCGGGTTTATCTGGTCACTAACGCGCCAGCGGAGCCGCCCACTGTGTATTTCACAAAATCTCTGCTCAGAAAGATGGGACACCAAACTTCAGCGACTGCGATCACTGTTGTTCAGAGGATTTCCACAGACAGCAAAGGTCCAGCCATGTCCACAGCTCCCTCAGGCTCATTATGAACAAAAAGGAACACACCCATTCGCGCTGTCTCTGAGTCAATCCACTAAGCCGGCACAGCTTCATTCCGTGAAAGCACCTGGTACCGGCCCCGTAATCCCCATCTCCTCCGGCACAGCGTCGGACCAGACCACCATCGGAAGGCCATGGACGCCGGCAGCCAACTCCGACGGGCTAGCGGGGACACCACTGTTGACCCACCTGCTCCGTATGGTACAGGGCAGCAAAGTATAATCTAGTTTTTCGAGAAAACGTATTTGCTTTTAGATTAGTCTATCCGTTTTTCAGTTTCTCTTTCTAAAAACAGTAGTGAAGTCCTGACCAATCGAATGGCTGATAGTCATTACAGTCCCAATTGACCGTTGACCGGCAATTGTTAGTTGCACAGGTGCAGTTCGCAGCGCCAGAGGTGCATTAGCCGCCCGCCATGGACAAGCGCATTTGGTCCCGTCAACGTGTTGACAACTTTCGCGGAGATGATACGCTCAGATCTCTTAACAAAAGACACGGCAAGTAAGATGTAACAAGCGCGGGGTTTGGAGCAATGTATCGCACGTCCTGTCACCTGACGTTATTGAGCACGACGGGAGAGCAGTGGAAAGGCAAAGGTCGGGTGGATGGGAGCGCCGGATGACGTCAGCCCAGACCACCGATTGCCTGCTCCAATTGCCCACCGCCCAGTCCAAATACCACCGGCAGGGTCAACTCCATACCCCTATTTACGGACCCTCACCAGGCAAAGGTCAATTGAAGCCGTTCCCAGCCAATACCCAACAACAGCATTGAAACAAGCCCGACACCGATTACAAACGTTGCGTTTTCGCTAATGCTAATCTGTTCTCTAAATGAGTATTTGTCCGCGAGCGGGTCCTTGGCACAATGTTGCGATAGGCGTACTGCACCGTATCACATACGTGTACGGTTCAGAACACAGGTCAAACAGAGCGTGTGACCTGTGTTCCACACTGTTCATCGCACAAAGCGCACGATGGATAAGAACAGGGTGGATACGTGACGCCTGAAAAATCACACCATCCTCAGGAAAGATGAGGTCTCTACCGCGCCAGATCCTGATAAGGGCACCGTTCTCCACAGAAAGCAGGGGTTGCTCTGGTCGAGCACGAACGCCGCAGGTTCAGGCATGAACAACAAACTGTCTGTATAGGTCACCAGCACCACCGCATGACATTAGTCAAGTCATTCCTTGGACAATGAATGCCATTCAATGTCAAGGAACTCCTTATGGCATTAGTCGTTAGTCATTCCTTGATGTCTCCACTACTTCACTACGACTCACGCATGAAACGTTTGATTACTTCTCGGCGATTCGGTCTTTCGGCGTGACAGTGGAAAAAGCGTAGGCATTTAGCCTCGAAACTCGTGTTTTCGATACTGAGGACCGGACGCCATACGAATCTTCCCATGAACGAAGCACCATTAGAAACACTTCCCGGTCAAACAATCGCCTAGCTCTAGTGTCGAACATTCGAAAACATGAAAAGGAGAAAGAGAAAATATACACGAGTTCGCGTGAGCCAATCGTATCCCGGTTATCATATATGATTGTCTCAAGTGTGAGAACACCAACAGCTAATGCATGCGATTGTTGACTCGCGGGCAAGCTCAACACCGGCGGTAGCAAAAGGACGTGCCTATCGCGCATCGTCGGGGCCGGAGATAACGCTTTCGATTGGAACGCTGCGGGCGGGCCATCGATCAGGCGTTTATATCGGGCGCCGATGTCTCTCCCCTACCCTACTGAATGAAATTCGCCTGCGGCCACCAGGCACTATGCAGAATGTGCACTGCAAACGTTCATTACATAATGGTCGCTATTGCCAAGTATGGCCAGATCGACACAGCATCAGCATTGCGGTCGTGATTAAATCGCTTCTTATCGCTAAGGAGCCGGTGGTACATATTGAGCAATGAGCAAAAGCATCAATGCACTTTGGATGATTACGGTTACCGAGAACAATCGACCCAGCAGCTCGCTCTCAGGGCTGAATTCAATGCAATCTGACCCGAGACATTCATGTCATTAGGAAAATGTTCACTTAATGAATAAACATGGGGATCACCATTCCTCTTTGCACAAAACAAGAATAAAACACCACATCAAACAATCAACACACCGATCTTAGGAACACAGAATATGCGGACGCACAAAACGTCATTTCGCAGTGGTCCCATTTTCGGCGCTACACTTATCAGAGACTGGCCCGAGTGAAACCGTCAGCTGACGTGGGCGTCTGCGATTGTGGCGCAACCGCGCCGGTGGCGGAGTCCTGAGCTGTGGCAGCGCTATCGCTCCACCAGCTCAGCTCTCCACTACACCCGCGCATCCCAGCCCAGCCCTATCGCAGCACCCGCAAATGTGAACGAACAGCGTACTCGGAAGCGGGAACATGGCAACGGATAGTGCATCCCTCCCTTGGACAGGAGACAGAACATCGTCCCGGACCACCTCCAGCAGTGACCGGCAGCGCGCTGGCCTCTCTCTCTCTCTCTCTCTCTCTCTCCGTACACCAACCCTGCCAACCACGACCGCACTCAACCTCCGATCACCCACCTGGCGACCCCCATCGTTTGAGCAGCCGTTTGATGCTGTTGTTGCGCCGCAGTGCCGACGGCTTGCCGCCGTCCACGCCAGCCTCGTCCACGGAGGCTACACGCGGCAGCAGCGGCGACGGGTGCGCCATGACAGCTGGCTGTCAGACGCAGGCCTGCGTCGGTCCCGTCGGCATCGACGGGGCAGCGGTGGCTGATTGCACGCGGCGCGATCCGGCAGCCGTTGCCAGCGGCCGATCGCCGTCACACACCGGTAAAAATAGGGTGGCCGCGCGGCCGGCACGCCGCGGCGCCGATCGTGGCTCTCCGGCCGGCCGGCGCCACCGGACGCTACACAGGTCACTCGTCAGCGCCCTCCGGCTACCGCTGACCCTCACCGCGGCCTGACAATCCAGCGTGGCGCGGAGCAGAGCCGGCCGCCCGTCACCAGCCCGAGTCTCGGCAGCGGCCGCCGCACAGCAGCACTCAAACCCCACTCCGCCACCGGTCAACCGCACAGGTGGAGCTCCCACACCTCTCACACACTCTCGGCATCGTGTCGAGACCCGGCCCGGCCGTGTTCGCACGCAGCAGGATCCGAACTGCGGCGGGCGGCGGCGGCGGCGGCGGCCGGCTGCCAGCGGCGGCGGCTCTGGCAGGTGGGGCCGCGCGCAGCGCCGTACACGGAGAGAGGGCAAGGTCGGAGCTGGCGGGAGGCGGCGCCGATCGCACGCAGAGCTCTGGGACGGCGCCGACTCCTCCTGCGTCGTCTGCAGCCCACCGTCGCCGACTGTCGCAGGCCGCGTCCGCGCCGGGTGAAACCGGCTGGCGTGTGAATGGGCCCGGCCGGGACGCGGCGGCGTTTACCCAGGTTGCACCGGTGCCCAGCGGCGGGTGCGATCAACATAGCGTCGGCAGTGTCGCCGCCACCGGGACGATTTGGCGCGCTCTGATCTGGCGGCGATAGCGGCCAAAACGCGCGGCTCTGGCGCCGTTTCGACGCCGGCGGTGGTGGTGGGTGGCGGGTTTGGGCAGGCCGGGAGGGAGGGGCGGTGCCCGGCTCCGTTTCACCGGCACGTGCCGGGCGCGCGTGCGGCGCCGCCCCCTGCCGATGGCCACGGTCCGTTACGACAGTCGCCCACAACTGTGGCCGACCGGCGGGTGAGCTGCGTTACAGCCGTCCTTTGCCCAGCGCGTCGCAGCAGCCGCCGCCTTCTGATTCACCTCCCGACGTGACTGGATGTCAGCCGGCCAGATAAGACGGAGGGCCGCCCCCCCCCCAGCGCGACGCTAACTGATGAGAATTAGCATCGGCCGTCGTCGACAAGTCAATACTGGCGATGACGGGGCGTGGCCGCCGCGTCTTGTCAGTGTCAGCGGCGACGCACCTGGTCCAAGGTCACCGGACAGCGGCGTTGAATGAACGGCCGAAACAGTCGCACCGCCCAGCGCACTGACAGTCGGACACGGTCGATTCTGTCAACAAACCGGCCGGGCTAATCCTGAACACGGTTCGGGATCGAAAATACCCGGCAGTTTGTGGTCATTAGGCTCTGTTTCCAGATATCTCAGCTTCAAAATAGCCGCCAACGCTGAATGGAAAATGTTCACGCTCCCGGCTACACCTCGCACTTCCGCTTACCACAGCCTTTCATTCATTCGCATTCGCCGGTAAGGCGATATCGTCTCCGAATCCCAACATGAAATAAGGCAACTTCGGGCTCTACACCCGGAGGCTGGCAGATGCCTGCTGTATGTTCCCGGCTCCTCGGTCCCTGGCTCCTCCAGCGCCGCTCCCGCCGCCTCGCAGGTATCCTACACGCGGCGGGGTGCGTGGCCGTCCCACGCACGCGCGCGCCAGCTCCTGACGGATTACCCGGGCGCGTTGCCGACCCGCCGACGGCGCCAGCGCTACAGCGTCCTCTTCCACATGCGGTCTCACCACCCGAGACCCAGGTGGAGGACTGCAGGCCTGTCCACTTCCCAGTCACAGCAGCCACGACGCCAGCCGATTGTTTGATGGATCACACGCAGTCTGGAAGCTAAAGTCTGGAAGTCTTAATTCCAGGTTGTTTCAATTACGACGGGGATAAGGTCCGAAATGACGGAATTCAAGGGAAAATGACGATTATTTGAAATTACTCGGACACCTTCATTGCCATCTCGCGATTACAGTTATAAACAGCTACCATTATCGATTTAAAAGAATCCAAAATAAATACACCGGCGCTTATTAGCACGGTCCAGTCCACTTCGGCTGCTATTTTCACACTCTGCTCTAGCGCATGACACTTAACTACAAAACTTTTACATTCACGTAGGCACGATGGGATAACTTTCCACTGGCTCCCAAGCATCTGGAAAAGTTATACAACGTCGCCCGCTGCGTGGCGACCGCCGTGAAATTCCCGCAGCTCACGCCTCTCGGCAGCCGGCCTCCGTGGCCGTGTACTCCGCCGCCGTGTGGGCTGCGGTGAAAACGGCCGCGCGCCGTGACGCTTCTGGGACTATCGCTCCGACCCGCCGCCAAACTCGCCATTACCGGCCGCTAACGGCCGCTTAGCGGGTCGTCGGAGCCGGCGACAACGCCGCTGACTGTTCCGGCCAGGCTGAGGAGCACCGGATGCTCACGCGCGGGTCGACCGGCCAGCTCACCCGTCCATACACCGCCTCCAGCACAGAGGCGCGTCCCTCAGGGGCTCGGCCCTGACCCGGTCACGCCCAATCGACGCGCCACACACCCCACACCAGCCGCAGGTATGTGGCCGGCCGGGCCCAACCGCAGCGTGAGGACTGGTGACGGGGGCGGGGGCGGGGGCGGCGGGGCACTCACACCGACCCTTCTGCTCACGGCGTTTCACTCACACGGGCTCTCACCAAACGGCGAAACAGAAACAAAGGCTTGAAACGTCGTGGACCGCATGTCCGAAAGTCAACAGATGTAAGCTGGCGGTGAACCACACTGATGTCATTGTTTCTCAGACGGAGAACGCAAGTGGCACGCCCACTTGAAGCTCCAGTTCGGGCTGTCCATGGCCCCAAGCTGCCTCCACTCTTCATTCAGCAGACAACACCATGCATGCTACGATACGACCACAAATATATTTCGGAGATATCTCATTTACCTCTGCACGGATTAATTCCCAAGTTAGAAGTAGATTCCACTTTAAGTCTCTAGCCTGCCCCTCGCCCCGCATACACAATGCTAGGGGAGGGGGGACAGAACTAGTCCAGTCTGCCGGGGTTAAAGATTGTCCAATTTTATCCGAATTCCATGGAACACACCACCATTTCCACGTTCATTCAGCGGCGCAATAAGCCACCGCACGAGTGGCATACCTTCCCGCGCTGTGTTTCACCCCGTGGTGCCCAGTGAATGGATGGATCGTGAGATTGTCTCATTAACCTTTGCACCCAGCCGAAATGGCTTAATCCTACTGGGACACGAGGTAACGGCGAGCAAGTTATAACCAATAAAACGAGAGTATGAGGCCAACAATTTTCCAGGACTTAAGAGCCTCGAAATTTTCTGATCAAATAGAAACACTGACACTCTATTTCCATTTAGAATACTGGCAAAGATTGGCAGTTTCTATCACCTTTAGCTTTTTCTGTACTGCTTGTCAGACCAGTAAAGTGGGAGTAAATGGTCCGGAAGTGCGTCAGATACGGCGCCGCCGCTTCCATCCCAGCCGCGATACTGTTAGCGGCCAATCATCATCTCCCGGCAGTCAGCTGCTGTCCGGCCCGTGGCTCTCAGCCCCTGCGGTGTCCATCGGACTCAACAGTCCGTATGGCCCAGTCTGTTTCTCACAGCTGCGCCCATGACTACCGTTGCTGGAGATACCAGGGGGAGTCAGAACCGGCGACGGCAGAGCGTCCGAAATTAAGGGCGGCATCCTGGGCTTTTCAACCCATTTCTTTCCAGTCAACACCATAGCGTTAGTGTTAAAATTCCTGAATTAAGGGGGGGCAGCGTGGCCGGTGCCCCCCTCTCCAGTTCCGCCGCCAGTGGTCAGACCCCCTCTTGATTTATCCTTCATAGTTTGTAGTACAACGTCCGTGGGATGGTTCATTCAGGACCCCTCGGCGGAGCTAGCGACCTCAAGTGACATCAGACCTCCTCCAGCCACCCACGGCCGGGGCGGCCCAATACTGCCACTAGTTATCCGACTGTTCACAACAACCACAAACACACATCAATACTCACAACACCTGAATGGCCGAATGAAATCATTGCATCGTTTATATTTCATTAGCAATATGAAGACGCCGATCAGTCGACTGAATTCCTTTTCCTTCAACACGCGCAGTGGAGAGACGACACGCTCAGGAATTATCTTCAAACGTAGGAAAATAACATTTTCCGGCTGTCAACGCTTCTCTGGCCACCTCGGAAATAGGTGGAGGGGTACTTATAAAGCCCTACACTACGTATGTTAAGGTAAGCGGGGAGAGGCTAATGAGTAACATATCGCTTGGCTTTCCACATGAATTGCACGACTTCCAAAGGGATTCTACATCCCACGACCGATGCCACCGCTCGACCTCGGCCGCCCGCGAAATCCAATACACCAGCTTCGTGCTCAGATCTTTAGCCCACTCCAGGCACTGGGGTCAACGCCTCTTCATTTATTCCTGCCACGCAAATGGCCGCACAGAGCAGCAGCGCTCTGTACATTCGGCGCCATTGAGCTGCTTCTCTGGCGCGGATGTCGTCCCCACGTGCCAGGCCCAGAGCGTTGGTCAATAGCGGAGCACCTAACTGCTCCAGTGATGCTATTTGCGCCATCCCAGGACGCTGAGCAGGTATTCAAGCCCCAGAGGCTAACCCCACTGCTTACGTAAACCGGCCTCCAGGACAAACAAGGCACGCGGACGGCACGATGACGCCGCCACCCGGAGCCAAAACATGGCACGCAGCACGCGCTAACTATAGCTGCTCAGCATACCTCATTACGGACGAAAGAGAGCCAGCTCGGCTAGGTTTTAACCCAGCATCTGTGGCTCGCAGGATTCAATCGAACACCGCCCGGGCTTCCACCGAGTTTCCAGATAGTCCAAAATCGCTCTCGCGGCCCCGCCGACAGCTCAAACAGAACCGTGTCATTTCAACGAAATGGGGCGGGTTGAAAGTTGGATAATTGAACTGGGCCGTTTCGTTGAACAGTGGGAAGGCTGACCCCGCACTTCTTCCCATCCCAAAGGCGCGCTGGCGCTGCTTCTGTGGAAGAATAGTCCTTCAGTCGGAGGCGCGGCGGTAAGCTGCGATGGCTTACTTGAACATACTTGTGAACAGTTGAAAGGTTACACCAAATCACGTACGACACTGGCAGCAAGCACCCTCTCTGGTAAAAGCCATCGCTCATTTCATTTCACCCCAGTACAAGCGCAGTGACATATTCAATTAAGACACTACCCTGGCTACAAATTGTCACCCTCTAACCAGGCTTTTGCAGGGAACGCGGCAATTACAGAAGTCAAACGACTGTCTTCTCTGTCAGATCATCACAAGGCTCGTGAGATGCCTGACGAAGGATTAACTATAATTGGTTCTCAAAGTTCGTTCTACGCGTCAAGTGGTTAGCACGTTAACAAACACGTGCTGGCACATTCTGCGCAAAAAAAGCTAGCACGTTCCGAAACCAAACACACGCCAGACATCTAGAGTCTTCCCATCCCTGTAAGAAGATTCCCTCATTGGAAATATTGAAGAAAAAACATCCAAATATCGCCAGCTGCTACGCTGCTCTCGACACCCACACCGTCGACCGCGCCCACACGTCGTCGCTAACGACGCGCGTCGACGCCGATGCGACAGCTGATCTGCCGCCCCGGTGCCGGGTCCGAACCCGTGACCGGGGTGGGACGTGGCTGACCGCACCAGCACGCCGCAGCCGCGCGTGGCCACACCGCGGCAGTGCGGCCCAAAACGGGCCGGCAGGACACGGAGGCCCGCCCACCGGCAGCTCGCGGCCGGTGGGGTGGCGGCGGGGAAAGCTGGACAGGCGGCTGCAGTCCTAGTTCGCTGCAGAGCACTTATTTTTCCAGTTCTAGGGACTACTAAATGACCTCTAAACACGCGGTAAGCAAATATAATTTTCACAACACGGTAAGTGAAAATGCGTACGCACAAGGACAATTTCACATTTACGTATCTCTGTATTGAGCTTTCCTCCACAGTCTACGAGCCTCTTTAGCCGTTTCTCCTAGGCGTACGAACACCTTTACCCGCTTCTCCTAGGTGAAACACCACCATCTATGCTCATCGCGCAAGAAGCGTGAATACATGATAAGATGCTAAGCTTTACCGAGCAAAGTGGAGAAAGGTCTTGTGTCAACACGCAGTGGAGGCAACCCTGAATTGCCCCCCCTTGAGAACTAAGAAACCAACATGATTGTAAAACAAACGCCCGTTTGGAGTTTATGGGGCTACAGTTTTTGTATTATAACCAAATTTCATTGACCTATCTTCATGGTCAACGGAGGTTATTAAAGCCAATTTTGGTCACGCTGAGGACCTATACGGGAATTCCGCGATCATGCGGAGAATTACTGCAAACACACGACAACGGGCTAAGGTGATGGAGGGTAGGCTGCACCATGCCGTATTCTCTGAAGTTAAGGGTCAAGGTCATTCAAGGTCACTGACTTATGACGTCACAATATGGCATACTCTACACAATGTTCACTATAACTAGCACTATAGCAACCGTTAGGCGGGAAACGAGGGCTTGACCTTGACCTTAACATAGGGTAGACTTAACACGCGCACTGGAGGGGGGCCTCGGAGGCCCCCCCACCTGTTTTTCGGAGGTGTCCGGAGAACCGCTTGTTGCCGAAAAACGAAACGTGGCCAAATTTAACAGAATTTAATAGCGCGTCGATTGGTGAAGACTTTTTGAAAATCGGCCGAAATTTTTTTACTTATAGCCTTTCAAAGTCAGACCTGCATTTTGAGATCGCCGTAAACGCGCGGTTGGACCAGTTAGCTTGCATTGAAGACCGAGTGGTGACGTCATAACGTCATATAAGCGGGACTATATGTCAAGGTCACTTCACATGAAAGTCAAGGTCAAGGTCAAAGGTCACAGATCAAGGTCATATCTGCACTTTCAAGGTCACTGACCACTGTGCGTCCGGCCAAATGACGTTACCCCGTCTGACATATATTATGCTATGACGTCATCGGTAGGGTACCCCAATACAAAGGTCAAGGTCAAAGGTCAAGGTCAAAGGTCATTGGGAAAGGTCAATCCTCATTTCCCGCCAAACAGTGGCTACAGTGTTAGTCAAAGTGTAAATAATAAGTAGCATACCATATGGTGACCTTAAAGGTCAATGACCTTGAATGACCTTGACCCAAAAGTTGTGGGGGAGCCTCTTTGAGACCCTCTTCTCTATGAACCTTGTACGTCTTTAGCTTATTCCCGCCATTTTCCTGCATAATCACAGCATTTACCAATCGATCCCAGCATGGCCAATATTTGACCTTTACGACCTCGTTTGACCTTGAAGATATTGACCTAGGTCAATGAAAATTGGTCATCATGTAGATCACTATAGCCCCCACCCACCTACCGAGTGGCGTTTTTCTAACCCTCTTAGTTTTCGAGATCTTAGGGGGGCCTACCAGTCCCCCCTCCAGTGCGCGTTAGTGCCAGACTCCCCTCCAGTGCGGGTGTTAAATATGACGTCATAACACAGCATACGTCACACTGAGTGACGCCATCCGGCCGGACGCACTGAGGTTAATAGCCTTGAAAATGATGGTATGACCTTGACCTGTGACCTTTAAGCCTGACCTTCATGTAAGGCGAGCGACGTATCATCCCGAATATATGACATTATGACATCCCAGCTCGGTCTCCAAGGCAGGCGAATCCCTGTGACTGCGGCATTCTAGTGATCTCAAAATATAGATCTGACGTTAAAGGCCCGTAAGTAAAACAATTACAACATATTTTCAAAATTCCTTCAGCAGCCAACGAGCTCATCAATTCTCTCAAACGCAGCTGGATAGCGTTTGGCTGCAGCAAACGGTTCTCCAGCCATGTCGAAAAAATAGTTCGGGAGGACTTCGGGACTCTATCTCATACGTGTGCTAGTGGAGGCGGCAATAATGCTCGCCCATGTAGAATAAGAAAATACATATCGGAGTGGAAATCCATCGGTTCATCTTTCAAAAGCCAAACTGGGTGCAAAGTATACGCTACCCACAATCTGTTCTCAATGTCTAAACGGCGTTTTTATTATCCTAACATCGATACAGACTTCTCAGTTCTCACCTGGATTATTATGGCTGAACCGCACCGAAAAGCAGCCTCTTTGAAAGATTCTTAGCGTATGCTTATTTGTGTCATTACGATTGCAGCCAGTTTCTGACCCCAAACCGACCATCTGGTCCGCACATCTGACCCCTCTTTACCATTCCGTTCCAGCGGTCTAGTCCTCTCCACAATCCTCTCCAAGAGGCCCCAGTCCTCTCCACAATCCTCTCCCACAGGTCTCGGTCATCCCCACAATCATCTCCCAGAGGCCTCAGTCCTCTCCACAATCCTCTCCCAGATGCCTCAGTCCTCTCCACAATAATGTCCCAGAGGCCTCAGTCCTCTCCACAATCCTCTCCCAGAGGCCTCAGTCCTCTACACAATCATCTCCCAGATGCCTCAGCCCTCCCCACAATCATCTCCCAGAGGCCTCAGTCCTCTCCACAATCATCTCCCAGAGGCCTCAGTCCTCTATACAATCCTCTCCCAAGAGGCCCCAGTCCTCTCCACAATCCTCTCCCAGAGGTCTCAGTCATCTCCACAATCATCTCCCAGAGGCCTCAGTCCTCTCCACAATCCTCTCCCAGATGCCTCAGTCCTCTCCACAATAATGTCCCAGAGGCCTCAGTCCTCTACACAATCCTCTCCCAGAGGCCTCAGTCTTCTACACAATCATCTCCCAGATGCCTCAGTCCTCTCCACAATAATGTCCCAGAGGCCTCAGTCATCTCCACAATCATCTCCCAGAGGCCTCAGTCCTCTCCACGATCCTCTCCCAGAGGCCACAGTCCTCTCCACAATCCTCTCCCAGAGGCCTCAGTCCTCTACACAATCCTCTCCAAGAGGCCTCAGTCCTCTCCACAATCCTCTCCCAGAGGCCTCGGTCATCTCCACAATCATCTCCCAGAGGCCTCAGTCCTCACCACAATCCTCTCCCAGAGGCCTCGGTCGTCTCCACAACAATGTCCCAAAGGCCTCGGTCCTCTACACAATCCTCTCCCAGAGGCCTCAGTCCTCTACACAATCCTCTCCCAGAGGCCTCAGTCCTCTACACAACCCTCTCCAAGAGGCCTCAGTCCTCTCCACAATCCTCTCCCGGGCGGCCTCCGCTTTCTCCACCATCCCCCACCAGCGGTCTCTGTCATGTTAGTACGTTAGTTGTCTCGGTACTCACCAGAGGCGCCGGGATCGACCTCGGGAGCGGCCGCGTCTGGCGACTCGTCCCGCGTCCGCTTGGCACGCTCGCCTGAAAAAAACGCGCCAAAAATCAACAGCTAGCTACACCACTGTGCAACGTAGCGCGGATGCCTGTTAAAACCGGAATCGACATCAAATACACGTATGAGTCGCCCCAGATCACACCACCACTAGCCATTTCAGCACACTTTCACGACAAAGTGTATCAGTGGTTAACGACGATGCTCTACTCAACGTCCATAAAATATCCACGAGAGTGTACTATTTTCCTCGAAACAGCTACTTTTCTTTCAAAGATAGCCTTGAACATAGATCGAAGACTCCAGAAGAGATTAACCCCAAAATATCCTGCCTACTGCGCGTCGCCTTCGCAGTGCGGAGATTACAAGTATTGATTTGACGGCATTTTCCGGCCGGGGGATGGGCCACAAAGGGCCTGTAACACTTGCAGGCCGGCCCGCCTGCCGTGTCCCCGCCGATATCGGATATAAAAAGCGCACCAATCAATGATGATAAGACCCCAAATGATGCCCGGCTGATACAATTAGGCGACCTGTCGGAGAGCGTGTTATTCTCTGGACGAGAGCACTTCTGCCGGAGGAGGGCGCCGCCAAGCTATTTTTACACGGCAGATTGTAAGCCCAGCGTGGTTAACCCTATTTCCGGCAGGGGGGCTAATATTGCCCCCCTAAGGTTTTTCAAGAATATCTCCGAAACGGCTGGCGATAGAACTTTGAAACTTCCTCACTTTTCCTAAAACTAGTACAGGCAGGTTTTCTGAAATTGTCAATATTATATATTTACCAGGGGCGGAGCTATGGCTGGGTTTTTGGGGAGGTTCTATCCACAAACCAAGTATTATCGTATGCGATGGGTTCTTTGTAAAAGGAAGCCGTCTCTGCTGATCCTGATACCAGTTATATGGTTTTATTATATCATTTTTATGTGAGATGATAGTGCATTCACAATTGTCACTATTTGTATTCATCAGGGGCGGTTACAGCAGTTCAAAATGGGGGGAATGTTATCAAGAAGGACTAAACGTTAGTAAGTGAGAAGACTGCTTACAGCCGTGCCAGGGCGAATACAATTGGGTATATGAAAATTCAAAATAGTTATAACCAAATTCTAGATTACCAGAGGCGTGTCCAGTCACTACACATTTTCAAAATGCATATTCCCAGCCAGTATCACCGCCGCGACTCAATATCGTTGTATATTAAAAATGTGTTTCCAATCACCCCCACCCGCCCCCCCACGACGAGAGTCCTTGATCCGCCTATGTCACCCCCTTTCCCAGAGCTGCCATGGGAGGGTAAAAATTATCAGAAATAAATTTCAACTAGTCGAGGGACTAATATACTCATGCATACCACTCGCATATTGTTGGGATGTATTTTACCCCACTGTTTTACCTTACTGCATCCGCCCCTGATGAGTTTTTCACTTTTTTTCATTTATTTATGTGTCAAAGATGCCAAACAGTATATCACGGCTTCTAATCCGCGTAACAAAAACTTTTTAGGTTGTATATATTTCCCTCATAGTCCTGGTCCTGGAACTGCCATTGAATTTCGAATTTTTGCGTAACTCGAGTATATGACAATTTTGGGTCAATTATTTGTAAATCTGAACTAGTTTTGTGAAAATCGTACAACAGAGACAAGGGTTATGGAAAATCTAAAAATACACAAAATTGTATATTTTGCACGACTTTCTCCTTAAAAATCAAAATTTTGAAATTTTCTTTTTTCAAAATAAAGTTTAGCGTCAGGGGAATCTATAGCACTTTGAATTTTCAAAATCGGCCGGTTAGATTACGAGATCTTAGGGGGCCGATATTGCCCCCTGCCGGAAATAGGGGTAGCCGGGAGCCTGACGGAAATAGGGTTAAGGAGAAGAGAGATCGGGCGAGAAAATGAACCGGGCCCGTGAAAACTGGACTCCAGCCCGACGGGCGGATTTTGGCTCCAGAGTCACGATTTCCATTCAGATCAAGGAGCTTTTGACCTTAAAGGACATAGGTCACGTTGGACCATCCACACTACAGTCGGGCGGTCGCTTGACGGCAATATAACGTTCGAAGAGCAAGCACGAAAAGGAGGAGATATGTCGAACTAAATAGTATTGGCTACGAGCAGATGGCCCCAGATATCG
The DNA here is from genome assembly GCA_034440635.1 of Lepas anatifera. NCBI lineage: Eukaryota > Metazoa > Arthropoda > Thecostraca > Lepadidae > Lepas > Lepas anatifera. The sequence goes on from JAOTON010001356.1 coordinate 559,992, forward strand.
AGAATAGGCTAAAAACACGTGAAAAGACTCATGAGAGAAGTTTACCCGTATGTGCTTCACATTTCGAGGAGCGCGTCTCGCCGTTCACACCTGGACTGAAGTCTACCTGCGGCCAAGACCGTGCCGCGCTCCAATATCGCATCGGGGTCGACGCCGTATGTGCCTGGCCAATGATAAGTCATCTCGCATTTCCATTCAGCTTCAGTCCATTCAGCTTTCTAAACATAAGGGCCAGTGATTCCCCTCCCACCAGCATACCCATAATCAGACGTCCACCCAGGACAACGTGGGGAAATACCCACATCCGACCCAACTCTCACTAGTTTTGTTTGTTTTACGCTTATGTTTATAGCAAACGGAAGCGACGCACACAGGAAACACAAGCAGCTCAACAGAACCACACAGCCGCCACAGGGTGTCAGCATGAGAGCCGGCCCTGCCAGGACGGTCGGCCGACCGCCCCCTGGTCAGCGCCGACCGCGTCCTGTCTGGGCACTAACATCCCGTAGCTGCAGAGCCGGATCCAGCCGCCTCCGTCCGTCGGCTCGCCTGCCCGGCCAGCACAAACACGCCGGCGCCCTGGAAGCGACGGCGGCCGCCGGCCGCGGTAAACCAAACGTCAGCCGCCCTGCAACCGGCGCAAATAAAACACGGCCGTGCCGAAGCCGACGGCGCCGATGCCCGAGTCGAGAACGTGTCAACTAAACCAGAGCAAGCTGCGGTGCCGGCGCCGCCGTCGGGTGGGTGTAGGGCGGTGCGGAGGCGGGCCAGGCGTGCGCTGGTGGCGTGGTTCACACACAAGGCTGCTTACCCAGAGAGAACGGCGACGCGCCGGGAGGGGGAAACACGACGAACACTCCGTCTGGTCAGCCGCAGGGGGAGGTAGACGGTTAGAAACGGGCGAACACTGCATGCTGGCTTAGTTAGGACACGATTAGTGAAGACACTTATAAGTCAAATCGCCATCTGCGAGATTCCTGGCTAAACATCACCTCAGGCTAACAGGCTGACCGAACGGCAAAGGACACGATAATTACAGCTTAGTCTCAGGTTAGGGCAGAGTTCATCTACTGCAAAACTGAACTGCGCAAAAAATGGCACGTTAAATGGAAGGAGACGATTATCAACATATATTCTAGAGACTACATTAAATACATATATTATGTTTGAGGGGCAGACATGATACGAATAGTTGAAAATGGTGCAAGTTAAATCACACCCCAAACACCTATATAAACAGGCAACTACATGTCCAAAGTGTGTGGCTCATTCACCTCAAGACTATAAAAATGAGGAGCTTTCCCCACTAGGTGAAAAGCTCGTTTCGAAGCGCTTTCGGTTTATTTTGTAAGCCTTCGTCAACGAAATCGTGAAATGTGAGAATGTGAAAAACCGCGATATGGGACAAATAACAAAAAGCAACTAGGAAACCAGGCCATTAAAGAACCACTACAAGAGAGTAAGGAGAAATAACCGCTCTCGATCACGGTAGAACTTGGAAGCTACCCATAGATTTGGAGGACTGATGTAATGATCTGGGCGGGTTCAAAACTTCTCTGTGCATCACTGTTCGCATCTAACACGTAATGTTGTCAAGGAGGCGTCGTTTTTATGTTACGTGGAGTCATACAAATGAACACTCGGAGAGAGGTGCCTGCTAGCGGAGGCACACGATACAGAGATGGTGGGAAGTGGAAAGAGGGAGCATGGACGCCCACATGTCCGACATGTTGGCCGGCTTTAAACCACAACCAGGAGCTGAGAGCATGACTGCCGCCCAGCTCAGTGCCGCTTTGTCACTCAGGCCGATTCGGAAGGGTTGGCAGGAGTACAGAGCTGTCGCATGGGACAGCGTGAGCTCCCGGTGGAACGCGGGAGAGCAGCGCTGTGCTCTGGGACAGTAGGGAATCCTGGTGGACAGTAGGGGAGCAGAGTTGTGCTCTGGGACAGTAGGGAATCCCGGTGGACAGTAGGGGAGCAGAGCTGTGCTCTGGGACAGTAGGGAATCCCGGTGGACAGTAGGGGAGCAGAGTTGTGCTCTGGGACAGTAGGGGTTCCCGGTGGACAGAAGGGAGCAGAGCTGTGCTCTGGGACAGTAGGGAATCCCGGTGGACAGTAGGGGAGCAGAGTTGTGCTCTGGGACAGTAGGGAATCCCGGTGGACAGTAGGGGAGCAGAGCTGTGCTCTGGGACAGTAGGGATTCCCGATGGACAGTGGGGAGCAGAGTTGTGCTCTGGGACAGTAGGGTTCCCGGTGGACAGAAGGGAGCAGAGCTGTGCTCTGGGACAGTAGGGAATCCCGGTGGACAGTAGGGGAGCAGAGCTGTGCTCTGGGACAGTAGGGATTCCCGATGGACAGTGGGGGAGCAGAGTTGTGCTCTGGGACAGTAGGGGTTCCCGGTGGACAGAAGGGGAGCAGAGCTGTGCTCTGGGACAGTAGGGAATCCCGGTGGACAGTAGGGGAGCAGAGCTGTGCTCTGGGACAGTAGGGAATCCCGGTGGACAGTAGGGGAGCAGAGCTGTGCTCTGGGACAGTAGGGAATCCCGGTGGACAGTAGGGGAGCAGAGTTGTGCTCTGGGACAGTAGGGAATCCCGGTGGACAGTAGGGGAGCAGAGCTGTGCTCTGGGACAGTAGGGATTCCCGATGGACAGTAGGGGAGCAGAGTTGTGCTCTGGGGACAGTAGGGGTTCCCGGTGGACAGTAGGGAGCAGAGCTGTGCTCTGGGACAGTAGGGAATCCCGGTGGACAGAAGGGGAGCAGAGCTGTGCTCTGGGACAGTAGGGAATCCCGGTGGACAGAAGGGGAGCAGAGTTGTGCTCTGGGACAGTAGGGGTTCCCGGTGGACAGAAGGGGAGCAGAGCTGTGCTCTGGGACAGTAGGGAATCCCGGTGGACAGTAGGGGAGCAGAGTTGTGCTCTGGGACAGTAGGGGTTCCCGGTGGACAGTAGGGAGCAGAGCTGTGCTCTGGGACAGTAGGGAATCCCGGTGGACAGAAGGGGAGCAGAGCTGTGCTCTGGGACAGTAGGGAATCCCGGTGGACAGAAGGGGAGCAGAGTTGTGCTCTGGGACAGTAGGGGTTCCCGGTGGACAGAAGGGGAGCAGAGCTGTGCTTTGGAACAGTAGGGATTCCCGGTGGACAGTAGGGGAGAGAGCTGTGCTTTGGGACAGTAGGGATTCCCGGTGGACAGTAGGGGAGCAGAACTGTGCTTTGGGACACTATAGGTTCCCGGTGAACAATAGGTGAGCAGAGCTGTGCTTTGGGACACTATAGGTTCCCGGTGAACAATAGGTGAGCAGAACTGTGCTTTGGAACAGGAGAGCAGAACTGTGCTCTGGGACAAGAGGGGAGCAGAGCTGTGCTTGGCATTTGGGTGTGGAGGGAGCATTCAGGTCAAAAAGTTAGATGAGAGCAAGAGCAAAAACGAGATCGAGAGCGAGAAAGAGAGAAAAATATAAATCAAATATGCTGGACACAGGATTCCAGCCACTGCGCTCTAGATACGGAATATTTTCTTGCATATGGCTTTCGGAAACTGCTTTTCCGGTACAACCGAACACGATATCGCATAAAGTCCTCTCATAATATCTCGCTCTAAAGAAAATTCGACAATTACGAGACAACGGGACAACGAGGCAAGGGGTGTAGCTAAGATCATTCACGTGGGGAAATCAAGCTCAAACCCCTGTGTGCCAAAATACAGCTTTCCCCGGGTTTTGATGTTCACACGAGTGTTCAGATTTTGTGAGCGTGTAGCGAGGGTTCGGAGAGCGGCCGATCCGCTCCATATGGGTAGCACGTGCTGTTGGTTCACAGCGGGGTGCAGGTAATCAATCATCTTCAACGACCGAGATCCGGCCTTGGGACCGGCCGCTCAGCAGCGGCCGATATTGCCTGGAGACCAGCCTTTTCTACGGCGTCGGCAAAACGTGACGCTGAGGCGAACTCCGGTGTCGGCAGAAAAATACCCACCCAAACTGGGTCGGTCGACAAGCGCAGCCTTGGTCTCAATCTCAGACGCTGAGCCGGCGCCGAATCGCACTCTGTCTCCTCTCAGATCAACTTTCCAAGTACTCGAAAAGTATCCCCAGTCACATATCGACGTTGAAATCTACCAACACTTTGCCTTCCCGGAAACCGGCGGCTGATTGAGACCTAAAATATCACAAGCTGCCAGCTACAGCAGCCACTGGTACAGAAGCAGTATCTGGGAGCACAAGACACTGCTACAGTAGCAGACTCTGGTAGCAGCAGACACTACTACAGTAGCAGTCACTGGTAGCAGCAGACACTGCTACAGTAGCAGTCACTGGTAGCAGCAGACACTGCTACAGTAGCAGTCACTGGTAGCAGCACTCACAGCTAAAGTAGCAGTCCCTGGTAGCAGCAGACACTGCTATAGTAGCAATCTCTGGTAGCAGCAGTCACAGCTAAAGTAGCAGTCCCTGGTAGCAGTAGACACTGCTACAGTAACAGTTTTTGTAAGTCGTAGCAACAGCCACAGTACCCAGGCCTGCAACAGAGCGGGATCGGTAGAGATCTAGCTCCCGCACCAGGCGCTGTAACTCACTTTGTCCCTGGTTGAAGCTGGCGCCCGTGGTGACCTTCTTTCTCTGCTCCGGCATGATCTTCTCCATGAGTTTGCTGATTTTGTCGCCGCCCCGCCGCGGGATGGCGCCCACGCACTGCTCCTCCACGGTGCGCAGACAGTACTTGTGGATGTTCATCTCGCAGTCTGACGGCAACAGGCGCGGATCTTAAATTCGGGGGAGACTGGTATTTCGCTCTAGAAGGCAGCACAGACGATTGAGATCCAATCCCACAGGGTTATCGTTCTTTTGAGTGTCCCTGGCTGAAAAACTCACCGGATCACAAACCAAAATACACACAAACAAGGAAATTTCCATTGATGGATGGCTTGAGAACCGAAGAAATAACAGTGTATCGTTTTCAAACACTGGCATTGCTCAATCAACACATAGTCTCTCCACGAACTCCACAGACAGTATGCGGATAACTATATAGAAGCATCCGCAACAGGATACGTCCCGTGGTGTCATGGGCCTCTACCACCACTTCCTGCTGCATCTGAAGTATAAAGATAGCCACGCTCAAACTTCCCAATGTACAAAGTTTGCAGCAAAGTTTCCAGCGGCTCGTGCCTGATGCCTCTAAGGCGCTCGCATTGGCGTGTGCGACCCGTTTGATCGATGTGCGGCCAACTTCCGCGAAAGAACGTTCGTGAGCCCCCGCAGGACCCATTAAATGGCGCACCTTTAAATGGCATGAAAGGTCGGAAGCCCAGACTTCAGGAGGAAATAGCTTCCCGTTCAGACAGGCCCGAGTGACTGCCGTGTGCGTGACGTGTGGGAGAAGGACTGGGACCTCACGCGACATATCTGCACCATATTGACCGCCAACCTTCTGATGGAAAACCGTTTCAACAAAAAAGCCCAAAGAAGCCAGAATATGGGTTCAAAGGTCAGGATGCATGGAAGTAAATGCCTGAGAATCTAGTTAAATCATTTCGAGAGCCCTGGCCAGCCTGGGAAAATCTTCTCCTGCCCTGAACTTTGGACCAAGACGGAACTCCGAGGGATTTCTGCCACTAATCTGGTTGGAAGCGCATTCATAAGATACCTTCCATACTATGACCTGCGATCTAAGACGAAATCAGTCTTTTCCCCGGCCAAGCATCTGGTACAGCAGCTAGCACGACCACATTCGTTCAAGCAAAGACAATTTTAAAATTACAAACAGTAGGTTGATGCATATCCAGATCTGCCCCCTCTCCCGGAGTGTTGTACTCACGCGCACACTGGTGGCCCTGCGGACTGATGCCGCGGATGGAGTCGCCACAGACGTTGCAGGCAGTGACGATGTAGTACTGGTGCAACTGGAACTGGTGGCCTCGCATCACGGGCGGCTGACGCACAACGGGGCAGCGCGTCAGAGAAACGACCAAAATGGTACCACTGGCGCAAATAGAACTGGTGGCCTTATACTACCGGCGAATGGCGCACAACGGAACAGTTGAAAGTACCAATGAAACAAAAAGGGCATCAAGCATGCTTGGGTTGGCAATAAACCAGTATACCCAACTAACCCAGTTGATAATTGGGATTTACTATCACTTGTACTTTGGATCACACACATTCCAGAGACAGGACATCACGATCGAGCGCGACTTGAGAAATAAGAGAAAACCAAAAACGAAACTCATTCCAGTTTCCACAGAGCACTGCACTGGGCCGCTGCCTCCCCGGCGTACCGGGACCGGCCGAGCGGTACCTTTTTGTGTCTGTTGAGCAGTTTGGACTTGAAGGAACGCTCCTTGGAGACGAACATTGGGCAGTTGTCGACCACCTGCTGCACGGCGGGGCTGCGGTAGTTGAAGTGCTTGTGCAGGATGGTGGTCAGACTGGAGGCCTGCGTCTGCGTCTGCTCCGTGGCGTTCTCCTGCTCCGACCTGAGAGAGCGGCAGGGAGGATGGTTAGACTGGAGGTCTGCTCCGTGGCGTTCTCCTGCTCCGACCTGAGACAGCGACAGGGAGGGTGGTTAGACTGGAGGTCTGCTCCGTGGCGTTCTCCTGCTCCGACCTGAGACAGCGGCAGGGGAGGGTGGTTAGACTGGAGGTCTGCTCCGTGGCGTTCTCCTGCTCCGACCTGAGACAGCGACAGGGAGGGTGGTTGGCTGGAGGTCTGCTCCGTGGCGTTCTCCTGCCCGACCTGAGACAGCGACAGGGAGGGTGGTTGACTGGGGCTGGTGGGCGTGCTGGGGCGGGGGGTGGTTGTGGGGTTGCGTGGCGTTTTGTGTGGGGGGGGGGGGTTGGGGGGGGTTCTGCCGCTGGGGGGCGGGGGTGGTGGGGTTGTCCGTGGCGTTCCTGTCCGCCTGGAGCGCGGGGGGTGGTTGGACTGGAGGTCTGTCGTGGCGTTTCCTGTCCGCCTGAGACAGCGACAGGGAGGGTGGTTGACTGGAGGTTGCTCCGTGGCGTTCTCCTGCTCCGACCTGAGACGCGGCAGGGGGGTGGTTAGACTGGAGGTCTGCTCCGTGGCGTTCTCCTGCTCCGACCTGAGAGCGACAGGGAGGGTGGTTGGCTGGAGGTTTTGGGTTCCTGTCCGACCTGAGTGGTTAGACTGGAGGTCTGCTCCGTGGCGTTCTCCTGCTCCGACCTGAGACAGCGGCAGGGGGAGCTGTTAGACACGTGGGAATCGACACCAATAGGGCGGCAGCGGGCCACCGCCATCCCAATTTTCACCAAAACACCTTTTCCGCCGATTTCTGACAGCTGAAATCGTTATTCGGAGTATGAGCGAAATGGTGCACAGAACCCAATTGGAATAATTTTTCGATCTAGAGGGAAAGTTTTCTCTCACGACGAGTTCAAGTTTCTGTCGGCCACCTTCTACTTTTTTCCCGCGGCGACGTTCCTGATTTTGCCGACCACATAGCAAACCAACTAAGCCAACATCAAATCAAAAAGCCAGAATATAGTAATCAGAGTGACTTGAACAAGGGTGTGGTTAGTCACACCAGCCTGACAGAGAGAGAGAGGGGGGAGTCATAAAGATCCGAGACACACTATGGTAGGCCGCACAACCTAATGAAGGGGGAGCTATCCATACCGACGCGAGGCAAGGGAGGTACATTATTACCCGGCGGACACCAACTTCTCGTGAGTAGCATTGCAGCTACTGGCAGAAACTGGCCCTTAGCTGGACTGTCCTAATTTATCTACATTTGCTCCGTGGATATCTGATGAATTAATCTGCTGTACCGCCTCGCGGCACATATCTACATCGGCTGTGTACCACAGAGTGCGTGCGTATCGGTGTTTCGGGCGCTCCATCCCTTCCACTCACGACTGGTACACCGTCTCCAGCAGAGGCACCAGCACATCGTCGATGATGCGGGCCTCGCGCAGCCGGTCGTGTCGGGCGTCCTCCAGCTCGGCATCGCGTGGACCGAACATGCCGCCCAGCCCGGCGGCCCGCTTGCTCCTGAAGTCGGCCAGCTGGTCGTTCAGGTCCTCCCGCGCGCGCGCCCGCGCCCGCTGGAACACCTGCGAGAGCCGGTCGGCGGTTACGGTGGGGTCGATCAGAAGGCTTACTTTGGACCTGACCTGAGTCGCAAGGTATCTGAAAAAGTTCAATGCGGATCCTTTCAGCTCGAAACGTGATGAAGTCAGGACAGTTGGGTTTGTATTACAGTGATTGAGAGATATTCACATTTGAACCAACACACATTCACATTTGAACCAAAACACCAGATGAACGCATTTCGCCCAAAGTATTTCTTAATATCTAATAATAGGATGAGGGATTAAGAGCACAACACCAAGACATGCTGCAGTTTCATCGCGTAAAAAATCAAAACAGTGAAACTGCTGCATGTCTAAGTGTCGTATTCTTAATCCTTCATCCTATTGTTAGATGTTGACAAAGACCAAATCATTACAAGCCGAAACGTATTCACCTGGTGTGTTGGTTCAAATGTGAACAGTTGGGTTTATTGCGGCGTTTGGCAGCTACATCGTGACACAGGTAGAAAAGGCTACGCTGCAAATCTCAACTAAATTTTGAAACACAAGTCTGGAGTCAGTGAGCCTGACTGTTCCCAGGCATCTGGTCAGCATCTCACCGTGCGCAGTTTCTCCTCCTTGTCGAGGTCGTGCAGCAGAATTTCGTCAATCTTCAGCACCACGTTCTCGTCTATACCGACCACTCGCATCACCTGGGCACGAGGCACAGCGTCACCAAACGGTACGAGACCAATCGTCTATATATACCGACCGCTCGCATCACCTGGGCACGAGGCACAGTGTCACCAAACGGCACTAAACCGAGTCAACCACTCTCGAACAGAACTAACGACACAGCAATGGCTACACACGGAGGCTGCAACCGAGCCTGCAGCGTTCCAACATGACAGATCACAAGCGGATCAGTGGACCAGTTACTATCTCTTTCCGAGCCACCGGCCATAGCCGAGCTCTGCTTACCGCATCAGGCACCAGGAAACTAGAGTGAATCTCGTACGCCCACCGTCGCATGTCCTTCGCGTTACCCTCTTTGTACAGGTCACTGATTAAGTAGAAAAACTGTCGACAAAAAAACGGTCATCGGTCAGTGCCGAAGGCCAGAAAGAGTGACGTGATGCTATTGAATCACCAGTTGCACGACTAATTAATGCTAATTGTGTTGAGTCAGAATGCAGCATACGTGGCGGTTCACCTGTAGTTTGTTGTGGACATCGAATTGATGGGGCCACATTGCTCTGCCCGGGGTTACGTCACCGGCAAAACTTACAGGTCAGAACACGGCCCAGGAGCACTTGGGCCACGAAAATATAGTTCGGCAAACCATGGTCGATTAGCGGCTTCAGTTTTCTTTTTTTAATTGTAATTCTAAAATGAGAGAGAGAGAGAGAGAGAGAGAGAGAGAGAGTGAGAGAGAGAGAGAGAGAGAGAGAGAGTGAGAGAGTGAGAGAGAGAAAGAGAGAGAGAGAAAGAGAGAGAAAGAGAGAGAGAGAGAGAGAGAGAGAGAGAGAGAGAGAGAGAGAGAATGTCATAGGCCTCGCTTAAGGATTCATCACCCCAGCGGGAGCACTCACAAGGCTCGAGGGGTCGCAGTTGGATATCACATAGTTCATAAAGACGGCGAGGTGGGCGTGGTCGTGCAGCAGCTTACTGAGACTGTTGAAGGGTCCGTGGTCCTCCTGTCCCTGCCGGCAACAGCCAGTTAGCACACGCACGCACTGCACTGGGCACATGCACGGGCTGAGAAGCACTCTTCGGTGGCTGAAGGGTATCGGTACAACAGCTGTCTATGTAGATTTGTGCTAGTATCATAACAATGACTGCTTGGGCTTAACACCCGCACTGGAGGGGGCCTGGCACTAACGCGCACTAGGGGGGCCTGGTAGGCCCCTAAGATCTCGGAAACTAAGACACATAGAGAAACGAAATTTGAGAGGTGGGTGGGGGTTATGGTGATCTACATCATGACTAATTTTGATTGACCTAGGTCAATATCTTCAAGGTCAAACGAGGTCATAAAGGTCAAAACTTGGCCATGCTGGGGACGACCGGTAAATGCCGTGATTATGCGGGAAATGGCGGGAATAAGCTAAAGACGGACCAGGGTCTATAGAGAAGGTCTCAAGATCCTTCCCTTCAATTTTGGGGTCAAGGTCATTCAAGGTCATTTACCTGTAAGGTCACAATATAGTGTACTACTTATAATGTACACTTTGCCTAACACTATAGCCACTGTTTGGCGGGAAATAAGGATTGACCTTTGCAAATGACCTTTGACCTTGACCTTGGTATTTGGATACCTTATCGATGACGTCATAGCATAACGTGCGTCGACCGGGTAACATCATTTGACCGGAAGCACTGTGGTCAATGACCTTGAAAGTGCAGATATGACATTGACCCGTGACCTTGACCTTGACCTTCATGTGAGGTGACCTTGACATATAATCCGGTTATATGGTGTTATGACTTCACCACTCGGTCTCCAATGCAAGCTAACTGGCCCGACAGCGCGATTACGGCGATCTCAAAATGCAGGTCTGACTTTAAAGCCTATAAGTCAAAAATTTTCGACATATTTTCAAAAATCTTCACCAATCGACGCGCTATTAAATTCTGTTTAATGTGGCAGAATATCGTGTTTCGGCTACGAGCGATTCTCCGGCCACCTCGGAAAAACAGGTGGGGGCCTCCGAGGCCCATCCGTGCGCGTGTTAACGACCCTTCAATTGCTAAGGTCATATATACGGCGCCACTAAATCTCAGTCTGTTGGAAGGGAGAACAGGAACCAAATCGCACATATTGGGAAAAACCGCTGTCTACTAAGCCTGGGATTTTCGCCCCTAGGATAAAGATGCTCTTCCGATCATTATTGGAGGTTTAGGGTGCGTTGACTGCGACGGCCATTTTGCAGATACTATATCCAATGAGTCATGAATCCAATGAGCTTATATCGAAACATCATTAAAGTAGACTTGCGCAATCGCCTCCCATAACAAAGACAGGCACGCACCCAGCATAAACACCTCAAAGTCCCAACTCGCCCGTCATCTACACGCATTCAGACACCCCCGCTGAACAAATGGTGTTGTGGAGACCCATCATTAGCATCACAACTCAGCGGTTCTGTATCAAATCAATGAATGCACTCGAATGGCTTGTAACGGCCAGCACAGCCCGCAAAAACGTGTTTGCTCTTTCGCTGAACATTGTTCACAACCATCAGCGTGTTGGTGCATACGCTCCAGACTGCCAACACTCCACGCTCCAAGCCCAGCAAAAACAGTTCGGAATAGTCCTCGCTGACCCGCCTGGGAATGACAATAAAAGCGAAAGAGGCAAACCATCGCCCACACACAGACCAGCCCGACAGTATTGCATCTTCTCTCAGATAGTTAGCCCCGTCACAATCGCGAAATTACACGACTTCCTTGCCGGGAGAAGGAAAAATTCTAGTTGAATTTTGTCTGCTAAATTTTCTCTTTGATTTCGAAAATGCGCACTTTTGAATTTTCGGTATCATTGTTAGAAACATGACGTCAAGCCAGGTTGGATTACTGAATCTTCCGTCCTAAGCGATTGGTAGATTTTAGAAATGTTGGGAGTGGGTTTCTGAGCTCCTCCCCTCCCCCATGTCGTTACGGGATTTTCAAGGGCGAATTCTAGGGTTCACCCAACGACCCTGTAGTTTGTTTGCCCTTTAACCTTCAGTGCATGCGATGAGCTAGATAGGTAGCAAGGAAAGTGCTATGAAATAGCTTGGCATGCATAATTTTACTTGGAATGCTCAAACAACTGAAAAGATCACAACTTTTGCTACAACAAAACTTTAGCTGCAGAATGTCGATTGTGTCAGTAGAGAGTCAAGTTATTTGCCCTTGTTTAGTTTCGAAAAACCATTCAGACATTCAAAGGCTTATGAATTGAGCTGTGAAAAAGTTCAGCGGCAATTCAGTGGAAGGGCGTGTAAACTGCCCGATGAAGAGGACGGGCAGTCTTAACAGTGCGAAACTGTCCTACGTTTCTATAGCTAACAGGCACGGAATATACACAAAGTTTACAGAGGTGTGCTCATTACGAATGTCATGCGATCTTATGTGCAAATATCAGCCCAAGTGTGTGCAACGCTGGCGCGATACGAATAGTCGGCGCAATGCCGCCGAACGCCGTCCTAGTCATTTTTGCGGGCACAATCTGCCTTCTCAGTGCGACAACAGCATCAAAAATCTTCACCCGCAAGCTGAACACGAGAGATAAACTCTTCAGAAGCACGCAGGTGAAGCCGGTCTGTGATGAAGCCGAAGGGTTTACAGAGGGTAGCGGCCACGGGCAACATGTGCAGCGCTTATCTCAGCAGAACAAGGGAATCTATACTGGCGATCCTCTTCTCTGCCCTGAAGACGCGCTCAGTGGTACGAGGCACGCCACAGAGAGCCTGAACAACGCGAGCAGTCGACGTAGCAGTATCTGCGACAGGGACTCCAGCATGACGACGCTGATACACCGGTTTGCCACTCAGTTGGCAGCTGAGGAGGACGCGGCATTACTGGTGGATACTCGGACCCCGGTCCGTGAAGCATTCCCTCTCCTGCACCAGGCGGCGAGATCAGTTCAGGTAGCGTCCACATACACACAACACGGCAGTCATCCACTCCGACAGGTCGCTGCACCTGCTAAAACCTGCCTGCTGGCGGCGCACCAGGACAACTGGACCTCTGCAGAGCATCTGCTTCACCAGTGGAGATGTCGACGCCTGCTGACCATCCAGCCAGAGCGCAACATCACGACGTCAGCGGGTCTCCGGCTTCTGTCGCTCAGCCAGTTGGACGTCATCGCCAGCGTGGTGGGGAGTGAGAGGACCGGCCGGATTCGTGTGTACCAGCATCGAGTCGACTGCGTGACCCGACAGCTACTGCAAACTCGAGAGATTCCACCAGATGGGGCCGACATGATCATGGAGGAGTCAGAGACATCACTGAGCGGAAAACTGTTGCGCGTGGCTACCACGGCGATGTCACCTTCGCTCTGGGTTCGGTACGCCACAAATCCAGACGGAAGCCGAAGCAGGACGGGCATCGAGGTCCAGATGCTCAGGGCGGTCGCCGGTGGGCTCGGGTTTCGCTACGAGTTCGTTGATCCTCCCCCTACCAACAAGGGCTTGTATGGGAGCAAACTCGCCGGTGGTGGTTGGTCAGGTGTCGTTGGCATGGTAACCAACAACAGCGCAGACATGGGCATCGGAGAGTTGTCCATTCTACTGGAACGACGAAAGGCGGTTGACTTCAGCTCGCCGTACCATCAGAACAACCTTGGCTTTATGGCCGTGCGTGAGCCAGCGCTGCCTCGCTGGCGAATCATTGCTATACCACTCACCACCACCACGTGGATAGTTCTGGGGGTGGCCTTTGTGATGACGTCATTGGTGCTCAGCAATGCCCCGGCAGTTCTGCCGGGTGAGCGCTGGCCGAACAGCCTCTGCTCCGCCGCTCTTCTGTCATGGGCCACGCTTACATGGCAGAGCGTCTCTTCAGGACCGCAGCGGGGCACCGGCCGTTTTCTCTGGGTGATCTGGACGCTGGCCGCCTTCGTGATCGGCGTCGGCTACCAGACGGCTCTCACTTCACAGCTGCTGGTGGAGAGCCCCGGCCCGGTGCTGACGTCACTGGCCGAACTGGCGCAGTCACCGCTCCGCGTCGCCACCAGTCCGTACTTCGGCCGGTCCTCCCACTTGATGGCGATGCGCGAAGAACCCCCCCCCTTTGAGCAGACTACCAGACAAAGTGGATTTAGTGTCCTTCAGTCACATCCGTACACTAGACAAGAGCCCACTTCGCGATGACACAGCGTACGTCAGCAGTCCGGACCATCTGAGCGTCATGCTGCAGCGACGCCAGGACGGACATCGCTACTACGTCTCGCCGGCACGCTTCTTCGCCTCCCACCAGGCCTGGGCCATCCGCCCGGCAGCGTGCTTCACCAGCGCCCTCAACAGAGCGCTGTCGGGTCTCCCCCAGGCGGGCCTGGTTCAGCGGTGGATTCACGCAGCCAGCGAGCGGCCGAGGGTGCCGCCGCCGGCGCCGCGGCCGCTGACCAGGCGGGACCTCTCGGCAGCCGCTCTGGTGCTGGGTGTGGGTACTGCAGCTGCCTGCGTGGTGCTGCTGGGGGAGCTGCTGTGCAGCCGCCGCCGGCGCAAAAGGATCGCACGAGCGGGCACCTCGTGTCGCTGAAGGCTACACTCAGCTCGCGTCGGCTCCGTACAGTTGATAATACATAGTGCCGTAGTGGATTCGGAAATTGCTGACGCTTATACACTACAGGGTGGGGCAGCAAATTTCTGCTCCCAAATTTAATCACAATCCCAGTCAAAATGATCACAAATTCACAAAATTACCATAGGCAAGAAACGACACGCGTCGCTACATGGCACATTACAAATTACTATATACTTTTCACTTTGAAAGAGAACCAACAATAGAGGAAATGTGTGCTTGCCGAAAAGACAAGAAAACACAAATTCTACGCGGAAAAATCCGGACGTGAAGGGAGACAACCCATCGAGGCAAACATGACTTCATACCAGAAAAAGGCTAAGTTTGACTCCCTGCATATATTCTGAAAATGACTTGAATATAAGAATGACAGCACTTAAAAGCGAGCCGCTTATGTTTTGTTCATCTTTCCTCTGAGATTCCCCTAGTGAAAAAGGGGGCATACCACACTCCGAGTGCAGACATTTTACGTGAGCTTTCTATAACAGCCAGGAAGATGGAACCAAACTTGACATTTGAGCCTCTGTGGTCAATGTGTCCGTGCCTGTCACTGACAATCTTGACAAAAATTTCACCTTGGGCTTTATTCACTTGGAACTTGTGAGTGCATTCAGCAATTTCCGCCAGACAAATTTTCTTAGTTCCTAGTGTTTAGCTCAGTTTCTTTCATTTTCTTCGAAAGCAAAAAGGTACTGGAAAACTGCTTTGGTATCATTCTTCGGACACGTGCCTCTTCTTTACGATATCTGTGCGTAGTCAACCCAATATACTGGGACGTTTCTATGAACACCTTTCTGTCAGAGACAACGCACGTACACGTACATAATCATATTCTACCTCCTACGATTACATCACTATACGATGGACTTGATTGTGCGATAACCCCCTTCGATGCCGCGTACCGCAATTGAATACATTTCAGTCTTTGAGTTGTTAGCGACAACCAATTCTAGCAATGAGGATCTGCACACCGTTGTTAGAACATAGCCGGAGAGCACGTCAGCCCCTCTCCCATACGGATGCAAGAACCCCCCACCCCAATGTAAGAACAAAGCCAGAGAGCGGGGGTACGTCAGCCCCCTCCCACACTGATGTGAGAACCCCCACCCCAATGTAAAAACAAAGCCAGAGGGCACGAGACACGTCAGCCTCTCTCCCATACTGATGTGAGAACCCCCACCTCAATGTAAGAACAAAGCCAGAGAGCGGGGGTACGTCAGCCCCCTCCCACACTGATGTGAGAACCCCCACCCCAATGTAAGAACAAAGCCAGAAGGCGGGGGCACGTCAGCCCCTCTCCCATACAGATGTGAGAACCCCCCACCCCAATGTAAGAACAAAGCCAGAGGGCAGGGGTACGTCAGCCCCCTCCCACACTGATGTGAGAACCCCCACCCCAATGTAAGAACAAAGCCAGAGAGCAGGAGGCACGTCAGACCTTCTCCCACACTGATGTAAGAACCCCCACCTCAATGTAAGAACAAAGCCAGAGAGCGGGGTACGTCAGCCCCTCCCACACTGATGTGAGAACCCCCACCCCAATGTAAGACAAAGCCGAAGGCGGGGCACGTCAGCCCCTCTCCCTACAGATGTGAGAACCCCCCACCTCAATGTAAGATCAAAGTCAGAGAGCAGGGGTACGTCAGCCCTTCCCACACACTGGTGAGAAAACACCCCCCCCCTCCCGCTCTCCACACAAACGCCCACTGGCGTTCTGCAGGCCCGGCCCGGCACACTCACGCATTCCTGCTCGGAGAGATCGTCGTCCTCTATGGACATGATGTGCGGCTGGTTGACTCGCGGGAGCATGCAGGGACTGGAGCCGGACGTGTCCGCTGTCGACACCTAGCGGACACAACGTCAAACTCAGCTTGCCGACCTGCCGCTCTCTATAAGGCAGGAACGTTATGATTAAGAGAATGGACATTAGAGAAATCCACAGCGACGTTAGCAGGGAGACAGCACTACAGAGATATACTTCAAGTTAACCGGCAGTAAAAAGTTGGAAACGTTTAAGCCGATAATAAGCGAAATGGCAAGGCATTTGTGTCTGCGACCAGCTGCAGGGACCAGCACACCAACTGCATAAGCCTGAGAAGCGCAACAATAAAACACTCTCAGCTGTAAGAAAAATGATAAGGACAGGAACGGTCAATGCAGCAAGAACAATTCCAACATGGACATATTTAAGTGAAGAGTTGGGGATAGGAAGCCTCAGCACAGCACCTCACATAAGATACGACCGTGTAATCCCTATATGCATGATTACATGGTCTTCGTTATCTTCGCTGGGGTTTTAGGGCGCGAACCATGTGCTAATCAGTAAGCGACAAACTCTCATATTGTCGTCATATACGAGCTATTCGGCGTGAGTTCAGTGTTTGATGGGTGTTCGCTGGCGAGTTGAGCCCCACTGTTGTTTTCTGTGCCGTCCGTTCGTGTTGTGCGGCCGTCACCCCCGGCATCTCAATTGTGATGTGTGTGCCGGGTGATTGTTTTCCGTCTCGGGCCGGCGGCAGGGACGTGATTCCACATCTACTTCACAGCCAGCGGCGCCGAGCCAGCGCCGACGGAGGGAGTGGACCGCACCGCAACACACGGCACAGGCGAAACGTCGGCCCCGCCGGACCAGGCATGGCCCGGCTCAGCACCAGGCCTGACCATGAACGCTGATTCTGAATCTGGTACCCATTACTCGGCGAAACTTCGACCTATCCTACGCCTTTGACAATAGGTGCCGTAAACACTAGCCAGACTTGTCAGCGCCTCAGCTCTACATTAACACGCAATTTCCCCAGTCTCTTCAACGGGAACACTCCCACTGGAGTAGCGACAGAGGTCAAATGACTTCTAACCGAGGTCGGCGACGGTGAACATAGGTCCGGACGCCCACCAGCAGCCACAACCGAAGTCCCACCGAATCCCGTCCACACACAATGCGCTACATTGTGCAGATTACACCAGCACAATAGAAACGTACTTAGGCGAGAGGGTAGATATAGATATGCACGCGAGAGGGTAGATATACGCCACTACAACTTGAACATATCTGTATCGATAGAAACACTTCCGATGTAAAAATCGATGAAAAGCTGATTTACCAACCTCTGGATGTGAGCCGCTATGGCAGGTGTGGATAGGTGATGTTCCCAGATATACCCTGGCTAAAGACAGTTAATCCAAACTTGTCAGACCACTCAAGCACTCTCCGAATTACAAAGGTAGGACCTGATAGACAATGCAACCACAACTACCGGGACAACAGAACACACAGCAACGCCTGATCGAAAACGAAAACGCTTCCATACGTTTTGCAAAGAGAAGATACAGCGAAGGACTTCAAGCAGGCTCTGATATTTACACAATAGTTCTGGGATCCGAAAATAGCACGAACAAGCGCTCCCGAAAGCCAGACTGAAGGGAAATGTGAGCTATTCCACTGGCACGCCCACAAAACACACCAGCAACCGTTTGGACATGCGGTAACTGGCCAAAGATAAGAGCTCAGCAAAACATTAAGCTGGTAACGATGTCTAGAAGACTGCCAAAGACAGCAGATGCACCCCTCGACCTCGCGCCGGCCCGCAGCTCCTGGAACAAATACAACCGAGCCCACTTCCAGTCCATCCAGGCAGACCTTACAGCGTCGCCAACGGTGCCCATACCGAGGAAGCGATATCAACTCCGAGCCAAGAGGCGGCACGATCGGGCCGTTTCTGGCTCCTGCCCCGGCTGCGCCCCAGACTGAGAGCGGCTCACCACAAACGATCGACAGCCGTCCCAGCTGTGTCATCCGAGTACAACGACTGTGGCCGGCGCTTACAGCCAGAGGCTGAGTCCCATTTCGGGAGACGGCCCTCCAAGCGGTGCCAGTGCCAGAGCAGCACCCGGGCGCGGCGTCTCCGCGAATCGCCGCTTATCGACAACGGAGGGGACAACGAAAGGCTACAGGATCAAAAACTCTGCCAGAAAAGAGGTTCTTTGAATGTGGCTCTAGCTGCAGCTTTCATTAATCTTGAAATCCTGCAAACTGTAGGAATATTGAGAGCCTGCAAGAGGATATCTTAAGCCAGAATGCGAAGAAGTCTAAGCCCGTCTCTGGAAATACAATGCGTAATCTTCTGGCAACAATTCATCCCAGGATAATATTCAAAGGCCAGCATGCATCAGCATAGCTCTTGCACAAGCTACGCCGAACTATAGATCAAATCATGCACAAAACAACAGCCGATAGCACCGCAATTAAACTACGCCTCAAACTGCCTCATCGCTGCAAGACAAGCTTCCACTGAACTCCCAGAAGGACTCTGTCTGCGGCCTGAGAAGAGCACACGTAACCACACTCCGATAGCGTGAGAACTGTTCAGCTTGCTGGGCCAGGTCGTCGGGCTCGGAGATGGCAGGCAGAGGCAGGGGGACAGCAGATTAGCAGCAACGCCGAGCTACAGTACCAGCGCGTGACGCTCAGCCTGAGTGTTGCGATGCCCGTAACGAGGCGAGCGTTGTTATCGAGCAACGAGGAGTCACGCTCAGGGCAACGACACAGATGAAGCTGTAAAAACACATTGATGGCCGCCACTTTGATTGGCATTATTGCGATCGGCACGAGTCGAATTAACAGCGGGCAAATCTTGGTGGCTGTCACATCTGGAGGAGTAAAAACTCCGCAGCACGACTGTGACGGTCCAGGCAAAAACGGCATACGGTCCCCTCCAGTGGAACCGGTCCGTGGGCGAACCAAAAGCGGATACAACAACTTCGACCGGCACAAAAACCCTGGCACGAGCGGATGCAAAACGGCGGGAGTTATCTAAAGGCCGCGGTATCTGTGAAAAGGTCAGGGAGCACAGCAGGAGGAGTCAACAGACCAACAATGGCGTCGCGAGACATCACGTATGGTTGAGGAGGTATACATGCCCCGTGCCTGAACGAAGGAATGCAGTGGTTATTTTCCTAGAGTTGGTATAAACTGGTTCTTAAAAGCTATCACACCCAAAAAGTGTTTCCTCACATTGGGCCAATTGAATCGCAATTCCTGAGCAAGTGGTGCAATACATGACCTCTGACGACCTCCCTATTGTCCAAAACACAAAACTCTTCACTGCGGGTGCATGCAGTCTGCAGTCGGGGATGTCCCGTGGGCGGGGTGGGCCAACGCAGCTCGTGACTCGGTCCCACCCGCGCTGCATTGCAACCGCAACAGCAGCCGCGGCGGCGGCAGCGCGCGTGCGTGACCGGCCATTCGCGGCGTGACCTTCGCCATCACAGCGGTCCATGGTAATGACACGGTTGCGGCAGGCTCGGCCTCGCGTGGGTCCCGCCGTTTTGGCGCGTGATTCCGGTGACATCACGACAACTAACCTGGCCTCGCAATCCCCTCCCATTGTGAGAGCGTCTCCCGTCGCAGTCCCCTCTCTGTGAGACAGTAAAGGTATACGTGCGGTGTAGGTCGGGCCTCGCGGGTCTCATGCTTAGAACATGCAACTCCGGATGGTACCTGTGTGCTAGCATCGCATTCCGGAGTGACGCTAGTTGGAAACATTCCGAAGCTACCAGGAGTGCCACATCTTCTCACAGGACAGGCGCACCAGAGCGCTGATCGGCCGCCGCTCCAGCGGTGCCGGTGCATGGGGTCTATCTGACTACAAATCCACCACCGGAACCCTGAGCTGGCACGGCGATGTGACGCTCTGCATATATCCCCATTTCCCCCGCAGCTTTCGGCGCCCCGTTACCCCTCGTCGTCCCTGGCACAACAAACCCGCTGTTCTTGTACTCTAAGCAGGTCTGTAATGATCTTCCTGCTGTGATTTCGTCCTCAGTACCAGGTGACCTGTTCCGAAGTGTTTCCTGATCAGGTATGCTGACTGCTGAGGGTCGGGCGGTGTTACCCAGCTGTGGATCGGGGACGTGACCTGCCAGAGGGTCGGGGGCGCTACCTGTCCCCGGGATGGGGAATTACCATTCCTGGGCTCGGCAGCTTCACCTGTTCACGGGTCGGAGTGTTACCATTCCCGGGGCTGAGGGCGTTGCTTGTCCCAGGGTCGGAGTGTTACCATTCCCGGGGCTGAGGGCGTTGCTTGTTCCAAGGTCGGAGTGTTACCATTCCCGGGGGGGGGTCGGGACGTTACCTGTCCGGGGAGAGGCGGCCCGGGTCGGGCGGTGAGCCGGCGCTGACGGGTCGGGAGTGGGAGCGCGGCGGTGGAGCAGCGGCGCTGGAGAGGCTGCAGGAGCGAGTGTAGGCGGCGCGGCGGCGGCCGGCGGGCTGCCGCACACGGCCAGCAGCCGTCACACATACACAGAGCACACACATACACAGAGCACACAGAGGCGACGCAGCCAGCAGCCGTCACACATACACAGAGCACACAGAGGCGACGCAGCCATCAGCCGTCACACACACACAGAGCACACAGAGGTACACAGAGGCGACGCAGCCAGCAGCCGTCAGAGGCGACGGAGCCAGGCGTAGTCAGAGGCAACGGAGCCAGCAGTAGTCAAACTATACACAGAGGCGACGCAGCCAGCAGCCGTAATACTTCACACAGAGGCAACACAGCTAGCAGCCGTCACACATACACAGCGCACACAGAGGCGACGCAGCCAGCAGCCGTCGAAGTCAGCAGCCGTCAGAAGCGACCGAGTCAGCAGTAGTCAAACTTCACACGGAGGCTACGGAGCCAGCAGCCGTAATACTTCACACAGAGGCAACACAGCTAGCAGCTGTCATACCATACACAGAGGCGACGCAGCCAGCAAGCGTCACCAAACACACATGAAGCAGACGACACACAGGCAGGGGTGAAGAAAACTGCAGTGGGCCAGTCAAAATCAATTAGGTGTGAGAAGAGAAATAAAACAAGAGAAGCAATTCGGAATCAGAGGTTCTTGTGTTAAACGGACACTTAACTTTAAGGCAGACAAAGAAGGGCGTAGGACCAGATATTGACGAGGATTTCAAACGCATTACGCATTAGCCCAGCTGAGGAGGAACACATGTGGACGCTGGGAAGAGAACCATTCCGCGCCAAGAAGTTACTGGCTTTAAATGGAAAACCACACCAGGTGAACACGAATTTTGAATTCTTTGACAAAGTTTTCAACAGCCTTTTGTTTCACAGTAGCTCGCTCCGGAACGATTGTCGATCAGATCGAAAACGAAGTGATGAATGTGATAAATTGAGCGGAATTACGACGAACCAAAAGACATTGACCAGAGGCGGATCCACAACAACATTGGGGGGGAGGTAGTGGGCTCAAGCCTCCCCCGTCACTGCCTCGTAACAGCCTCTAGCTATGCATTAACTATAGGCGCTCTGACGTTTCAGGGGGGGGCTTCAAACCCCCTACCCCTCCCCTTGTACCGCCACTGGCATCGAACATTCGTGGCCAGCGAACACCCAGCAACTTTAGTTCTAATCTGATTGCAGTCATAATTTATGTGTATGTCATACTTTACCATTTTTGGCCGTTTGCCAAACAGTAATGTCGTTTTGTGACTTGCTTTTTCACTGAGTAGAGTAAGGGATAATGAAAAATCCTCCAACAGACAATGCCATAAATCATAGCTAAGAAAGAACCCAATATATTTCCTGACTATTTACAGGCAGACACCACAGCCCCAGTTTTACGTTTGTATAAAAATCCAGAGCGGAAACAGTGCCGTCAAAAATGATGAGCCGTGACTGGTCTAGACGTTAGTCAGCACACTGTACGGGGTCGCACACCGCACCCACCACTCCAGCTGCGCAGCCATACCGCCACCAGACACGTACCTACACACGCACTATCTGCAGCATCGATTAAACCCAGGCGGACCGAGCAGAGCTGAAGCAGGGTGGCTCAGACCGGAGGGACGCGAGACGAGGAACAGCTGAGCCGGGGTTCAGCACGTGATCATCATCGCTCGGGCGGGGGCTTCACAGAATCAGCACCAGGAGATGTAAGACCGAGACCGAGGCGACGGCACTTTTGAGTTTTTTTAACCAATAAACGTTTATCATGTTTCTGAAGCTGCTTCGCTATCGGCGTCCGAAATTTCTGTCGATCTACCACCAAGCTTAAAACGCTCAAAAGATAGTTCCTGTCTTTGAGCCTACTTTTTTAATAATGAGACTAACTGGCCAGTTTACTGCAACACAATTTTCACGTTCAGTCTTCAATTCATTGACATCGTTCTTCAATTCTGGTGAGGCGTAGAGGCAAGGGCGTCGAAAGCGAGGCGGACGGGGGACGAGTCCCCCAACTCGTGAATCAGTGGGGACGTTTCCCCCGAAATTTTGGAACTCCACCTAGGTCACTTACATTTACCCCTCTTACCTGCGTGAACCTATGTAAATGTGTTGCTGAAGTACACCGTCATTGGCGTTTTCAAAGAGAGTAAATATACAACAAAATTCGCCTCCCACCCCTCCGGTCATGGCCTGCCCAGGTCCACCCCCAACCCCACCCTCCCCGCCCCAGTGAAAACTCCGTGACGACGCCTCTAGGCAGCGGGTTAAGCACGGTGTACATATATAGGGCCGTACTGTCATCCAGCTAACACCAGCGCAAGCGGAGGATGCTACATTTGGCGCGTCGGCGTTACCGTGCGAGATTCAGGCCGGCCGCGCACGTTACAGCGCACGTGAGCTGTCAGAGGCGGATCAAGACATCCCCTTCAGGGGAGGCAAATAGCCAACGTCGTGAAACACATGTTGTTGTCAAAGAAAATCGGCCCGTTTAGGGCGATTTCCAATTTTCCCAAACGTAGAGCCGCCACTGCAAGCCGCCGCCCCCCGCCCCCGCCCCCGCCCCCGCCTCGGTTCCGACCACTGCACACTGCTGGACAACAGGAAAATGTCGGCCAGTCACGACACTCCAATTCCAGACCACCCCCAACAACGAATTGGTCCCTACATCGTTACATAAAGTAATGGAGATCTAATAGTTGGCAAAATTCAACTACAAGTTCAAAATCGAGTATGTCCTAGGCCCAAGTACAAAAATTAACGCTAGCCCCAGCAGCGTTCGCGGCGGGACTACGCCATTATTGGGGGAGAGGGAAGAGTCCCGGATTTTGATCCAATTCAGTTATGTCAAAACCAGGGATGCAGAGCCGGAGCCGGAGCCGGAGCCGGTCGGAGCCGGCCATTCTGCCCGTGCCCGGAGCCGCCGAAACACTTTTGATCGGAGCCGGAGCCGGAGCCGGAGCCGTCAGAAAGGGTCCGGCTCCGGCTCCCAGAGCTCTAAAATTACAAAAAATCAAACGTGAAATTGTCACATTTTACCTCGTGAGATGTCGCATGGAAACACATTTATTTACCAGAAATATTACATTTTCTCAATATGTTATGTATATCGAGATAAGTGAAATATTGCAACTAGGGTGTTCCGTAGATGGTCTCACTCTCGGGCAGGGGATGCGCTCCGGCCATTTAGCATGGACAGAAATTGGCATCAAATGAAAGCATTGGCGGACACTGGCGGATCCATGGGGGGAAGACATTTGCCCTCCCAAACCGCCGAATTTTTGGCGAGTTTTGCCAATTTTCTTAAAAAAACCATGTTTTTCACGATTTACCCCATACCGTCGGCCTGCATCCGCCCCTGTTGGCAGACGCAGGGGGAGGCCATTCCGGCCATGGCCCCCTAAAGCCCTGGAAGGTGGGCCAGACTATCTTTTGGCCCCCAAAGGCCGATTTTTTTTAAAAAGGTGTTTACACTAGGTCAGTCGAGCAATAAAATTTTTGCTCCCACCCCCCCTCCCCCCAGGAGAGCTATCATGTACTCAGAGAAGTAGTTTATACTAGGTCTGTCGAGAACCTCGCACGTCCCCCCCGAAAGGGGAGAGGCAATTTGGGTTTGCACCCTCAAAACTCGGTTCTGCGTCCGCCCTTGATTATGAAAGTGCATGGTTTTTGTTTCTTAGATTATTATTATTATTATTATATAGATAATTATTCCCCAGACATTTATCTATCCAAAAACCTAAGTTTCATTGCAGTCGTGCGTCAAACCTACCCATCCCATCCGTTAGAAAATCAACATCCCGAATTTCCCGTCCATTCTGGACGGCGAGTTGACACGCACATGGTTGCAGTGACGTCATCAGCGACGCCGTAGCAACGCCGTGTTAATAGTGTTGTCATGTTTTGCGATGAAGCTACTGCTTACTGATCTCACGTTCTCAGGTCCAGACTAAGAGCAGACATACTGGAGACAATGTTGCTGCTCCGCTCCAACCGCGATTGGGTGGTGTAGTGAGCGAACCAGCTGCTGGGCCCTGGGCAGTAGGGTGGTTGGTTTCGATTTTTCTCGAAAAGGAATTAGGCCATCGGGCTATCTGATGTGTTTTTCGATGTTGAACACTGTTAGCTCATCGAACTTTTTCTCTGCGGGCCGTCCAAGCTTTACTTGATCGTTGTATCTTTAATTTTTATGAGGGTTTGCGGGCATGTCTGACCCACATTTCTGTTTGCCATAACAGTGCAGTGCAGTTTGCCATACGAATACACTGCAGAGTAGGTTGGTCCAGTTTTGAGGTTCACTGGCCTTTGGCGTCTGGTCAAGAGCGTTCGTTCATCCAGTCGCTATTTTTCATTCGTACAAATACATAATCGCTTTGTATCTGATGGACTTTCACGCCCTTGAGAACGTGTCGATCACATTTTGGATATAGGTACATTTCCGGAGCCGGAGCCGGTCGGAGCCGACTATTTTGCCCGCAGCCGGAGCCGTTAAGACACTTGAACCCAGAGTCGGAGCCGGAGCCGGAGTCGGAGCCGAAATCATAACCCCGGACCGGAACCGGAGCCGTCCAAAATTTTCTCGGCTCCGCATCCCTGGTCAAAACACCGACACCTAGCCTCTTCCCCATCCCAAGTGGACGAGTTTTCGACAGCCGAGAATGTTTCGCCCCTCAACGCGCATGCTTCCCTGTATGTCACATACAAAGATGACGCGCCTCTCTGTCAGCTTAGCGGTGGCCCGGTATAAACGCGTTTAATCTGCACTGGGGAAGCAATGGCATTGCCTGGACGATACTGTTTCTCAAGGTTTGTAGTGGCAGCGCGCATAAAGGTGCCAGGACTGACTTTTTGGAGAGCAAACTGTAAGACTGCACAAATAGCTGATGATTTCTGACCTCAACTCGCATCTATTTAGAACGAAAAATCAAGCGTTGTCCTCATATCCCACTTGTCTTGTTGTTTGACGTGTCCTTAGCAATGACGGAAACGAAGCAAGCGCATTCCGTACCGCAATGAGTGAGGTTTAAAGGCAACACTCGATTTTATGTTCTAAAAAGGGTAGTTGAGTACAGAAGAAACCATCAGCTATTTCCGCTGCAGCGCCATCTTACACCTCCCCCCCCCCGTATACCCTGGTACGGTGCACGCACGCTGCTGCTCAGCACTGAGAGATACAATCTCGGCCAGGCTAGCGGCCGGCCAGGACGATCCCATCCCCCGCGCAGGTTAAACGCGTGTTAACCAGACCAATACGCTCGAACCAAGCAAATGGAATAAGAAACACACATAAGCCGCTGGGGTCGATATAGCCCCGCCGCAGTGGCAGATCTAGCCGGTCGGTTTGGGAGGGGCAAACCAAAGTCAAAAGTCGAGAAGGAAAAAATGGCACGCCATGAAGCTGCGCTACAATATCATTTGCCGGTAGAACTTTGGGTATTTAAGGCGAAAAGCAAAAAAAACGTCACGGGGTGAAAAAGATGGGCTCGAGATACTTTTTTCAAACCAAGGCCTAATATTTACACTGAACTTAACTGGTTCTGTTTCGAGTTGAGAGTTGAAGCACCAAAATCTTGCTTATAAACTAAAAAGGAGTCAGGGGAAAAAGGAGGTCGATCACTTTGGGGCGAGGGGCAAAAACATAGTTTTACTCCGAGCTTTCCCGTTTGGGAGGGGCAAATTCCTTTTTGCCCCCCCTTGGATCCGCCACTGCCCCGCCGCTGAGAGCGCCCTAAAAAAACTGATACACACTAACTTTAGGCGATATTCACGTTGGCTGGCTGGAGAATGTTCAGGTGACGCGTAAGTATAGTTTGGGATGTATACGCCACATCACACAGCGACTGCAACATAAAATCACATTCACGGCCCAAAAATAGCGTAATCAGACAACCACGACACACCCGGAGCGACACATAGGTCTGCCTCAGATGCAACCGGAGCAAACGAAACACACAGGTATGTCTCAGTGGCGTCCGGGGAAACATACACAGGTCTGTCTCAGAATCAATCGAGGCAACAGAACCACACAGGTCTGTATCGGTGGAGACACCAGAGTAAGTAAGAAGAAGACATAATAAACAACAGGGAAGAAAGAAGTGACAACTAAAATGAACGCAAAAAACAGCACGGTACCAACACAATAAATCAGATAATGTAAACTACAACAATTCAAACGTAAACAATCCAAACACATGCGCGGCAGTGGGACATGCAGACCAATAGGATGCACCATCAGGCGGACTGGGTGCCAGCATCCGCTCCGTCATGCCTCTGCACCCTCAGTGCCACCGTGCCCTCCGGCGCCTCTCCGGACCTGCATGCAGGCGTCGGCCGCGCCGCCGCCGTCGAAGCTGCCCCTCCCCCCGCCGCGTGCCTTCCCCGGTGACGTGGTGGACCGTCCCGCCTACGCCTACGCCAGCGACGCAACGCCGTGAATGTGTGCACGCGGCTGCAGCGAGACGCACGAGACGGTCTCTGGGACCGGCACGCAGCCGCAGTGGAAATGATGGACTGCCCTGCTGATGGTGAGAGTGACTGAGCTGAGAGTGGTCGGCAATCAGCGTGGCTCGCGACTTTAAAGCTATCTGGACAGAGAGGGGGAGAGAAAGTGCGCTGTGGAAAAGCAGATTGGTGCAAACTTAACTCCAGTATTGAAATTCATTGCCGTAAACTGCGTTACCAGGAAGCAAGGAAACGCAGGTTCAAGAAGCAGGTACTTGCACACTTGCCAGTTCCATCGTCGCGCTAAAAAGCAACTGCCGCAGGCCATACGCAGACAAAATGCGCGCCCGTGGCGTGCCCGTTAAACTCCTCCGAAGCCCCGCTCAGGCCACGGCGGCTCAGTTAAAGCGCCCCTCTAACTGGCGTCCTTGCCACTAATTACCGATGCAGCGTAACTAGATAGGGCGCGGCACGCCCTGTAAGCCACGGCCGCCGCCCCTGCCAGCCGCAAGGCGGCGCCGCAGCACGCGCCCTGCAGAAAGGTGACACCGGCATGGACGGGCCGACCCACTGACGGAAGCCCGACGTCCGCACAGGACGCTGGTCACCGTTGTGCCATAACGGTGCCAAAGCCGTGATTAGATAGTTGCAGGACCGGCAGCTTCCGGAAAGGACACAGCTAGGCATAGGTTGAGGCATACAAGCATTGGCGGCGGAACGGGGGGGGCACCGGGGCACGGTGCCCCCTTAAATAAGAAATTTTAACATTAGCCCGATAGCGTTGACCGGAAAGAAATTGGTTGAAAAACCCATGGCGCCTCCCCCTTAAATTAGGACGTTCCACCGCCACTGCATGCAAGTTCCTATGACAGCGACAGAGTCGCGCTGCAAGGCGGGGTATGGTCTGTGTTAAAAGTTAGGTGAGAGCAGGAACGCGCGGCACTGGATACTATTTCGGTCCGGTGGATGTCAGAAGAAACACCAAGATCCCAAGGTTCATTTTCACGCGGGGTGAGCGAAAAAGCGGTCCCGATAAAGCCAACGTCCAATAAGCGCTTCCCATCAGCAGGAAGATACCGTAGCGCCAAAACTAGGCCCTCGCTCCTCACGGGAACAACAGCACGAGGGAGTAGAAGCCCCGAAGCTGAGGCAGGAGCATGGCCTGGGGTGTACAGTGTACCCGGGTAGCGGCCGGCTCACCTCCAGGTCGGTGGCTGAGCGGTCCCACTCGGCGGCGGCCGTGTCGCCGGCGTCGCGGTAGGGCGGGGGCGGCGTGCCCGGAGGCGTGAACAGCGGACTCTCGGCGTCCGCCGGCAGCGGCGACCGACCGGCTCCCAGCCGACCGCCGCCGCCCAGCTCCCCCATCGACTCCGCCGCGCTCAGCCGCCGCGGACCTGGCGCGCAGGGGGGGGGGTCAGCACGGCAACACAGGTACACGGGACGGGTCAGGTTACCACAGCACCACAGGCAGAGGGACGGGTCAGGTCACCACAGCACCACAGGCGCAGGGGGACTGGTCAGGTCACCACAGCACCACAGGCGCAGGGGGGACTGGTCAGGTCACCACAGCAACACAGGCAGAGAGGGACGGGTCAGGTCACCACAGCAACACAGGTAGAGAGGGACGGGTCAGGTCACCACAGCAACACAGGTAGAGAGGGACGGGTGAGGGTACCACAGCAACACAGGAACACGGGACAGGTCATTGCACTTCTGTACAACACAACACCGCAGGGGAGGGAGGTCAGGTCAAATCAGTTTAGCACCAAACTACCCCACAGACCCCCAATCACGATAGCGGAGGGTTCGATTGGCGGTGTGCAGCTGGCTACCAGGCAGCATTTGGCACGGGAGGAACCGCCACATGTACCGAGGAGCAACTGTCGGCGATAACGCCACCTGTGGTACGGATGATATAGGTCAGGGTTCTGCACCAAATGCTCTCAACCAGCACACCCGAACACACGGGTTCCGAGTGCCAGCTCAGGTCCGAACCACCGCAACGCTGGGTACACGTCCCATCCCACCGCACTGTGCACTGGTACAACAAACATACCACACTGCGAACAAACAAACGCACCGCTCCGTGGAGCAGACCTTCAACAGGCACACATTTGTCACAGCAACGTGCACCGCATCGAGCAGCGACTGAGAAGCGTCGGCCGGAACAATATCATCAGACAGCACCCTGGCAAAGCGGATAGCAACGCCTCAAACGGCACAGCAAGCACACATCCTTCGCAGTAGATGCCATATTCGCGTGTCACTCCCACTGGACATGTGGTCGTTGAGAAAAAACGACGAAAAACGACTCGCGTGGATGCGAGTGATAGTGATGAATGGAGGCTTTCTTTCGGTGCCTGACGCACAAGGGTGAGATGCGAGCGCCCGACCAGCCACGCTGTTCAGCGGAGCTGCGAGTGTGAGCAACTTTGGGGCTTTACGACACACCCACAGCTGAGGTTACATAGTGTCGCACTGGCCCTGTTAGTATAATACTCTCACCCGGTTGGAAGGGTACTATGGGGATCGGAGAGACGTGTGCAGAATATCCGCCCGGGGATTTGACCCCGGGTCAGTGGCGTGGAAATCGCATGTTCTCCCCCAGCAGCACCCCATCCCCGAGCTGTAGGTGTGTTGGCATGGCTCTGAGATGAGGGGAAGGTGCTGGAAATGTGGACATTGAGTCGGTGGCATTACAGTTATGCCAGGCGCACGGAGAACCCGCATGAAAACTATGCATCGCCATAGTGGTTGAGCAGATACTGTTAAAGCGGACAGAAGATCGACAGACACGCAAAACAATCTTTCATCTGCGCCAACTCTGCGAGTGTTATCGGCATCCACGCCCCTGTGGACGTGTGCTCTTGCTTCAAAGCGAAAGGGAAATAGAAGGAACGATGATTCAGTGAGACACTAGTTACCAAACACGCCTATCAAACTCAACACACAAAGCCGAGCTGACTCAAGATTGAGGTCGCATTGAAAAACAAAGCTCAGATTAGTGCCCATGTTTGCTAAACAAGCCTCACTGATGATGACATCATTCCCACTTATTCGACCGCGTGCCCCATTCAGTGCATCGCCAAATGGCGGGAGTGCATTTGGCGCCAACAAATCGATCGCAGCGCACGATACACCCCTGCGAGTCATCCGACACCGCTATCTGCAGTCCGGCTGTCCGCCGACACCCTTCTGGCGGGTCTCTGTGGCGCAGTGCAGACGGGTGATAGCGGTGGAAGTGTTGACGAGACCCGGCTACAGCGGTTCAGGGCGCACTCGTGCGAAATGGACGCGATAGCAAAGACACCCTGATAACAGCACGTATCCGGTCCGGACCCGTCTCGTCAAATACAGGCGTGGAGCCAAAACATATTTCACATGAGTATTTCGGATGAAATTAATATTTGAAAGATATTTGATATGATTGTTACCTATCAATAGAAGGTGCATTGTGGATAAAGCTAGGGGCTGCATGATCACAGCACTTGGTGCGCCCTTTTGCCCATAACAAATCAATCAAGCTTATCATGGATAACAACTAAGTACCTCTCGTAAAGTTTTAAAGTCATCGCCGACAAAGTTAATGCCACAATCTCCAATTGGGCCAGTAGCATTTGGTAGACTCAGATAAAGACACAAACGTTCGATATCCCGGTATTTCTCAACAGGCAAATGTAAAAAGTAATACCGCTCTAAAATATCACGACATATCTATACTGTCTCGCCACATACAGTCCCGGCGGAAACAAGGCTTTCAAGCGTAACGCATTCTCGTCAAGTGCGCTGGCATATTCGCTTTGCCGACACGCTAGCCAGTTGAATTTCAGGGCGGGCAGCAGCGGGACCAAAGAGAGGGCAGGGCCGCTCCGGAAGAGCACCGTTCTCGTGACTCAGCTGGTTTTCTACGGGATGGGCGAACGGAGCAGAAATTCCCGCTATGGCAGGATCCATGTCAATGGCGCCGGACACAGCTCCCCTGCCCACCTTCGCTATTATCACCGAAGAAAGCAGATATAAACGAAGAGGAGGTTTAGCATTTGTACTGAACACATCTCACGCATCTCGACCTTGGAGCTATACTGATTGCATTGCGATGCGCTATGAAGGCCTGGAATTGTCGGCTTTTGCTTCACTTCATTTCAAAACTCCTTAACTACACCTAGGATTATTGATTTGTTCCTATATCATGAGCCACGTGACCCACTACGTAGCTTCAATGCACCAAAACCAGTAATTCGGGTCAGTGAACCTGTCCAACTTCTGAGACCGACACCATCAGCTGTAACATGTCAACACCGGCAGTGCTGCTGACTGTGGTTTCTGGCTGTACACCACCATAACACTACGCCCCCGGAGCGGCGCCGGAGAGACCGGTTAAAACGTCACACACGACACCGGCTCCCGCCCGGCCCAGCTAACGACGCACTCTGCCGGAACGAAAACAAACGGGGAGCGGCAGACGAGCGGGGGCCATCAGCCGCCAGCGTCATCAATCAACGGCCACCCGGCGCACCGGCATCGCACAAATCACCCGACTGTCGAGAAATCGGCCCGCCGCCCACCGATGATCCACAATTAACCCGTGCCCGGCCCGGCCGATACCGTTAGTGGGGTGTACTATGAATGGCATTCGACCCCCGCGGCTGGAACTCACTTAACCACGGTACAACAAACGTGGGAACGGATCAACCCAGAGCCGGGGTACGGTCCCGGACTAATTGTCTACCCAGGCGCTTCGTGAATCAAGAGGAACGCGCTCTTTTTGCGCAATCGCAATGGTTGACAATAGCAGAGATTACCACCCCACCTGGAACCGGAGCAACGTTCTAGTTAGACCTGGAACTCCGCGTCATTGTGACGTTCTATCACCGTCAGATTAGCATTGCCATGACCATTGGCGGATCCAGGAGCAGCTTTTGGACGGAGCCAAGTCAACGTTTGGGGGAGGGGGTCAAATTGAGAAAAATCTCGAAATCATAGTATTAGAAAAAAATGACCAAACCTTGGTCCTTTGGGGGAGAGTGTAGAAGCAAAAGATATCATTTTAGCCTTTGGTGGGGCCACGGCAGCTTTACTTCCCCTTGCATCCGCCAGGGGCCATGGCGACACGATTTAATCTCCACCATTTTCGGCATTTCCGTCATTTGGAACGTAAGTTTCATCATCAAACATTCGCATCCGGAACCAGTCAAT
Organism: Lepas anatifera; assembly: GCA_034440635.1. Lineage (NCBI taxonomy): Eukaryota > Metazoa > Arthropoda > Thecostraca > Lepadidae > Lepas > Lepas anatifera. The sequence continues at coordinate 592,166 of JAOTON010001356.1, forward strand.
CACCTCCCTCGTCGAGGCCGATACCATTTGGAAGAGGCAGGCGTGGCGAAAGCCACGCAGCAGCAGCAGCAGCAGCAGCAGGACTGCTTCTCCTGGGAGCTTGCCCAGCTGCCGCAGGATCGCGGCAGACATGGCGGTGGTAGCACCCGACAGATCGGCACACACGCAGATGCCAGAAGCCAGGCCACAGCTATCCATGAGCAAGGGCCTCAGGTCCCAGTCAGTCAAATTACGCATGCCCTGAAAAGTGCATGTTTCAGTGCTGGCGTGAATCTCGTTTGACTTTGGTAAATATAATAACTTGCTATTCCGCCCCGGCAACCCGTCTTGACAAGCTATACAGACGTCTGATGAGCATCAGGCCGACCTATTGAAAGGGCCTTTACCATAACTGAAAGCTTTGCAGTCCCAAAAAGTTTAACATGAAAGCTAGGACTCTGCGCCAGCCCACATTCTTGGAGGGATGGTTTCATCATTTTGAGCAATTGCACCTATTGTCTGTCACGGAGTAAAAAAGGTATCATACTTAGGAAGTAGCATTTTGATCCGTGAGGGAAACGACAAGATAACGTCATCAGACTAATATCTAATGAAGGTGACGGCACCCGATGGAAAAACACGCCCGAAATCCCACGTCTGACTCTAGCCACCTGACAAGTGCACGGAAATGCGCACTAGCATTACGGCACATGACTGGAAAATTGAGTAGATCTGCACTGTCAGCACTGGAGCCATTCTTTCATCACTCTCAACAATACCCACACGTTTCTCAGGCGCAAATTCCTGCAACCAACTGAACTGGGCTTCTTCACATTAAACATCTTTAACAACTCGAAAACCCATCACAATCTCCTAAATGAATCTCACACTGAAATATCTGGCTAGCACTCGTGATGCCAGCCAAAGTCGAGATCTCGGAAAAACTGGCATTGAACACCTCCCCTGACGACTGCCCTACCCTGCCAGCCAGCACTTCCCAGCGATACTTTCCGCACTGTCACTGGGAGCGGACAGCAATGCAAACTCCCCAGTCACCCACCAACAGTTCTGAGCCCACCAGCCTGGAAAAGTCCGAGCGGTTTGAAGGCACTCACGCTAAAACGCACAGTCAGCCTCATCGTTTCCGTGCAAGCATAATGACAAGATTGCGGTCGTTCCGCCCATTGCGCGGGCTGCCACCGGCCGGTGTGCTTCAGAGCGGGCTGTTCCGTCGCCGCCCTGGAGCAGCCGTCGTCGCCGGCGTCGTTTGCACGTTGCACCGGACGGGCTGCGGTCGGTGGCGGCCTGCGAGCTGGACCAGGTGTCGCTTCCTGGTCAGTCGACACGCGGCCGTTTCCCACGCCGCGCTCCAGCCGCATAATGGCGCTGGCTCCGGTCAGACCACTCAATTGTGTGTCGCCGGGCGACTCGGCAGGGTGGGCCTCTACAGCTGGTTCCGTGCGAACCACAGTTCAACGCCACAACAGCCCCGTGCGAATGTCAACGAGTGAGAGGGAGCATCCACGGCTGGGAACAGGATCTGAGACAGGGTTCAGCAGACTGTTGATCGCAAGGCCTTTTACGTCTACCGTCATTTCCAAGACACCAGTACTGCATAAATGGATGATAGCATCATGAGCCCCACGCAGCCCAAGCCCCAGCGGGCAGGGAAGGTGACTCGTCCCCTCCCGCCGTCTTTGGCACGCCGGCAGCGGCGGCGGCGGCGGCTGCATGTTTAAACAGCGACAGGCAGCCAGACGGGGCGATCTCCTCCATCGATCCAACACCTCGGGAAACGCTGCAGCTGCCGCAGCGTGGAGGGCCTACCAACGCGCCATGGGGCGGCCCTTCCGGGAGGTTCTCTGGCTGGCCAACTAAGTCTTTCGAGTACCAATAGTACGTCACGTGAACTTTAAAATGAAGTCACCAGTCAAATCACAAACCTGATGAAACCCAGAACAAATGACGCGATTCTTTTTATTATCTTTTATCATGTTTTATTAGGGATCCCTTTTATTATGATGGCGTGCCTAAGCATCAGAAGCGGCGACTAATTACCTGGAATCTTAGCACGAGCGGGTCGGTATCACTCATATCAAACCTGCCAGCCCTCGTCACGAAACGTCCACGACGCTGCTGTAACGATTCACGGACACACCACGAGCGGTCACGAACCAGACCCATGCGGGCGGAGCGGCGCCACGCCCGGATCGATCGACCCTTCTCCCGGACACATGGATCCGTGGGAGGCATCCCATCCAGCAACACCACTGATCCGATCAGCGACTGCCCGTCCCAATCGGAGCAGGCACGCGCCGCTCTAACGTGTCTGGTATAGCCGGTCTCAACTCGGCCGGATGGCGGTTGCACGTCAGCTGACGACGTTGCCTCAATACCTGCACTGTCGACACCGTCGGCTTTTATCACAGACGGCAGCCACGTGCGGCGCGGCCTCTCCCCTCCCCCCACCCCACAGCTCGCCGACGCCGTTCCCGACACATAGGTGGCTGAGCGCTCAACTCGGCCGGCAATTCAGCCAAAAGGACTCAGCGATGCCAGTTTGCGTCTATACCTTCTCTTTTTTCAGGAGTCTTACCTCGTGTGCCGCCAGTGCTACGTGCTGGGGAAACAGCGATCAGAAGCTTTGTCATTAACATAGAGAGGACTACACCGCCAGAGGTATTCACTGGATGGATATTCAATCAAAGCCCATGTCCTGAAGCCAGCTGAATCAGTCTTGGCCCACAAAGAGTGAAGCAGGCGCATTCCTTAATTGACGGGTCGAGGCCGTGGGCCGTGGCCTGGCCGGATATCATCAGCGTCCCATTGTTTTGGACGACCAAAAACTGTACCACCTTCAGCGGCGACCTCACGCTTCGCAGGGTCGCGGGGGCGAGGCCCCAGCCAGATGGTACGGCTGATTCAATCATTCTCGCTCGCTTCACCGCGGCGACAGCCAGCGACACAGACTGCCAAGTTATGCAACCATATTTGGTTATCTTCAGCCATCCGGGCTTCATATTAGTTTATGATAAGATGGCCAGCGAGTGAGGGACCAATCAGATATCGTCTGCCTTTCTCAGCCAAAACAAATTCAGTGAGGGGAATTCCCAACTGACAATCACCCCTTACTCCCGGGCCAGTCGGCTAGTAATGCCTCACACAGTCCACCACTGCCCCAGCTAGTCCTTGGTGGCCAGAACAGTGCCCTCCAGTCCACAGTGGCCGTTGTAGTCCGCCCCAGTCCACAGTGGCCGGTGCAGTCCGCCCCAGTCCACAGTGGCCGGTGCAGTCCGCCCCTGTCCACAGTGGCCGGTGCAGTCCGCCCCAGTCCACAGTGGCCGGTGCAGTCCGCCCCAGTCCACAGTGGCCGGTGTAGTCGGCCCCTGTCCACAGTGGCCGGTGCAGTCCGCCCCAGTCCACAGTGGCCGGTGCAGTCCGCCCCAGTCCACAGTGGCCGGTGTAGTCGGCCCCTGTCCACAGTGGCCGGTGCAGTCCGCCCCTGTCCACAGTGGCCGGTGCAGTCCGCCCCAGTCCACAGTGGCCGGTGCAGTCGGCCCCTGTCCACAGTGGCCGGTGCAGTCCGCCCCAGTCCACAGTGGCCGGTGCAGTCCGCCCCAGTCCACAGTGGCCGGTGCAGTCCGCCCCAGTCCACAGTGGCCGGTGCAGTCCGCCCCAGTCCACAGTGGCCGGTGTAGTCGGCCCCTGTCCACAGTGGCCGGTGCAGTCCCCCAGTCCACAGTGGCCGGTGCAGTCCGCCCCTGTCCACAGTGGCCGGTGCAGTCCGCCCCAGTCCACAGTGGCCGGTGCAGTCGCCCCAGTCCACAGTGGCCGGTGCAGTCGGCCCCTGTCCACAGTGGCCGGTGCAGTCCGCCCCTGTCCACAGTGGCCGGTGCAGTCCGCCCCAGTCCACAGTGGCCGGTGCAGTCCCCCAGTCCACAGTGGCCGGTGCAGTCCCCCCAGTCCACAGTGACTGGTGCAGTCGGCCCCAGTCCACAGTGGCCGGTGCAGTCCGCCCCAGTCCACAGTGGCCGGTGCAGTCCGCCCCAGTCCACAGTGGCCGGTGCAGTCCCCCCTGTCCACAGTGGCCGGTGCAGTCCGCCCCTGTCCACAGTGGCCGGTGCAGTCCGCCCCTGTCCACAGTGGCCGGTGCAGTCCGCCCCTGTCCACAGTGGCCGGTGCAGTCCGCCCCTGTCCACAGTGGCCGGTGCAGTCCGCCCCAGTCCACAGTGGCCGGTGCAGTCCGCCCCTGTCCACAGTGGCCGGTGCAGTCCGCCCCTGTCCACAGTGGTCCGTGTAGTCGGCCCTCGGCAGTGGCGGCAGTGGCTGCGCCGCGCCGCTGCCGGAGCACATTCCCGGCGCGGCTGTGCGGTCGCGACCCCGCCGCAATGATCCAGCGCGCGGTGCAGACGCCCCAACAAAAACGGCCGGCGCGCTACTGGCGGCCGCCGGCGCTGGCGCGGCGCCGCCCAGCCAGAGCCACCGGCTCATCTCACCGCCGCATGACCAGAAGCACCCGCCGCCCAGTCAGACGCAGCTCGCCCCCAGGCGACGTCCGGACCTAATGACGCCGGGATGCCCCAGTTAGTACGTGATCGGCCCGCTGGCCGATAGCCGCTGCTTTCTTTCATCTCGGCTATCAGCTGATGGCCAGTCCATTTGGTGCGGGTTGCCCGGTAGTGCCAGAGAATGCCGCCGCCGGCTCTGAAGGCGCCGGTTTAGGCCAGGACAGCCGGCCTCCTCAGGAGTCAGGAGAGACGAGAAGGTATCACGGCCCACCGGCCGTAACGGCTGTTCTGCTCCAGAGAGATGAACAGGGCGGCGCTGGATACCAGGCAGCGTTGTTGCCTGTGCCGAGCGAACCAATGAGGCCCAATCGTGACGCCAGTTTTTACTGCCCATACGTTTCCTCTACACAGCATCACGGTGAGTGGGCTCAAAATGGGTATGAGAACGTCAGCACGCTTTATGGAGGAGGCGCTATCTACCCGTCACACAAAAACCCCATCGGAGCGCGCCGGCTGTTCTCTTTGAAAACGACAAACGACGAAACGACGAATCACGGCGCTTCCGGCAGCCGACGCTTGCGGGCAAATTTGCCTTCACGCCTCACCAGGCGCTTGACCCCTCTAATAACCCCACCACCAGAGCCGTTCCGTCATTACAGCCGCCAGCGCCGCCACAACAGCTCCGGGGTGCGGCGTCGGCAGCTGACGCCGCGGCTGCCGGCCGACCGGTCAGCAGCAGCGGCAGCGGCGCCGGAGCTGCCTTCGCGCGGCCTTGGCTGTTTGTGCCGGTGACCGGCCCGGGCTGAAAAACTGGGCAGGCCGCCGCCGCCGGCGGCGCGGCCGCTGGGCCGTGGAACGGCAGCGTTGCACGCTCCACCAGGTACGGGCCGCCGAGTGTGAGAGTGACACGGACCGCCGCCGCCGCCGCCGTTACAGACTCGTCTGTACAGCGGCCACCACCGGCGGCAGTCTCATCCAGCAGTGTACGGAGACTGCGTAGTACCCCTGAAGCTGGCCTGAGGCACGCCCTCTGCGGGTCACTGCCGAATCATCACTGTACTGAACCCCAGGCACACTATGTGCTCGTTTGAAAAAAGGTTAGAAAAGGCCTCCAAACAAATAAGTTTAATTCTAAACACGGTCTCTAGATAGTGGCACAACAATTTCATGTATCGCAATAGTCTCCCAGGTAGTTTGTCTACTTCAGCACAATCCATATGGGCACAACTTACCAGTTTCCACACTTCAAGGGCTGATTTGGATTACCAAAGTAGGTAGGGGCATTACACACAGAGATCAGCTTAAAGTAACGAGCACCTTGATCCAGGGCGTGGGAGGGAATTCCAGCCATCACGCCACCAGACTAACATTGTCCAGCTGATCAAAGAGCGCCTACACACTCCGTCCCGATCTTAGGAGGGACCAGAAGAGCAGCATGTTCCCGCTCCGATATATTGAGCCTATGCTTAGAAATTCTGAGGACTTGTTGAATTTAGGGAGGAGAATCTTAGGAACAGAAACTAGCATGCCTCCATCCCACGCAATCGAAATCCAGCCAACAACATCACACCCCCAATTCAACGACTTGCTGACTTTATAACATTTCTACTCTATCCATACAAATGATCACAATCTGGAAAACTCGTCATCATTCGCTCCGAGTAAAGGAGGCCTATCTATGGCTTCAACAATCCAGAGTCGTAAGGTTCATGGTCGCTACCTTGCAACCCCGTTATAGCGTTAGAGCTGGACTGTTCCATTCAATGTGTTGAAAAAGCTGCCAGACAGGATTAGCCGAGAGCAATGCAACATTTTTAGAGTTTCGCGATAGTGCTGGACACTTCTGGAGAGATTCGGGAGATATTGCATGATTTTCCAGCGAAGGCGGTGGTTTTATGTACTGACACCAATAGCAGATGCACCAAGCTGGCTCGTGGCACCATTGAGCCAAAACAAATGCATCGTTCTCTGAAATAGATACGGATTTGTACCGAAAGGGCCATTGCTGCTGGATACATGTTACTTGTTTGATTACATTCCAACTGCCGACGATAAAACCATTCAAGGGTTTCCACGACTCATTTTGATGTCAGTGTGACAAGGTATATTAAGCCATTCATGATTCCTAAGACCCTTACACCGAAATAATGCATACAAATTCTAAACATGGGGCCATAACAACGGAGTTGATGCAACTTTGTGTAGTGCCACCTAGCCACCTACGCAAGACACCCAACAGATATCTATATTTAGAAGCCTGAACATTCCAACACAATCTATCTTTAGTGGTACCCCATTAAACAATTGACGTCTATTTCCCCATGCAATTCCACTGAGACTTTTACAAGGCGGTTAAAGGGTGATCAAAGCCAACTGGGAGAGAGGAGAGACAGCCCAGTGACGGAAGACGTCATCCGCAGCAGAACACTTCACTCTTCCAGAAGGCTGTCATGGGACCCAGCCAAGGCCCAATGTTTACAAAAGCGGAGGGTACGAGCCTGTCGCCGGCTAGAAACATACCAACAACATAGTCATCGAGAGAACTAACTCCTCTAAGCCAAGGCTTCTTCAAGATAGTAATGTAAAAGCGTTGACAAACGAGAAGGCAGCCGGACCAGCTCTCAGACATCGCAGAATAAAAGCGCGGACCGGGCCACTGACGCCGCGGCTGCCAGCCGACAGCAGCTGCCGGGACAGAGCTGCTGTGCTGCAGCTGCAGCCCAGCTGACGGCGCCGGGCCGGGAGATGGCGGCACGGCTGATCCCAGCCGGCGTCATCGGCGCCAGGTGTGACCGGGCCATCAGCCAATCAGGGCGGCCGTCTCTCACAGACGTCTGCTGCTGCTGCGGCGGCCCTCTCAGCGGGGAGAGACGGAGGCGACAGCTGCGCCGCCGCACCTGCTGCTGCTGCCGCCGACGCTGCTGCTGGTATCGCTGTCGCGGCAGGCGCCAAGGTGCGGCAAACGACGCTGGCTGTCATCGGAAGGCGTTTGCGACGCATCGGCGATCCAATCTCAATCTGATCGCATTCCGCTCGTTCGATTTGATCGTAACACCATCTTCTTTCATCAGATCGAAAACAACGCACGGTCAAACCACACCGATACGTCGTGACGATCCGTCGTCCACAACCCTCACACGATCGTCATTCCGGGACAGACCAGGCCGCGACCACTAACCCTACAGTCCTCTCAGGCCCCTGACACCTATATCTCCTATTTGGCAGCGCTCGCCGGGCGGCGTCGTCACTCCTTCGGCGCCGCCCGTCAGCGGCCCCTGCCGCTGCTGCGGCGGTGAAACAATGTGCTGATCACGCGCGGTGACTGGCCAGCCGACGCAGGCCCGCCGCGTGCCATTGTTACGTCGCTAACGTCGGCGCCGCTGGAGCGGGACGGCGGACCGGGCCCGGCGCGGTCGTCCTGCTGGGGGTGCAGTCCAAGCGCGCCGGCACAAATTCTTCGGTATGGGCTAAACCGTACCATAGTGGTATGTATGCATTTCCCTGTATGTTTAGTTAGCAAGATGGTGTAATTAAAAGTTTTTGTGCAATCAAACAAGGCCCAGCCACATATAAATATGCGCGGGGAGCTTCTTCATTCGTAAATTTGGCATTCCCCGCATACCGTACAAGCAAAACAAAACAATAACAAACATTAAAGAACAAAGACGTTTCAGGATAAAAGCAGACAAAAAAAGATGGAACAGCCCCTTCCCTTCCTGGAAACGCTCCTGATATAAATACACCAGGCAGCCACCACTGATTTTGAACGAGGCCACGGAAACCAGATAAATTCGTCACAGCCTGCTTTCATGCTCTAATGACGGCATGAACTCGTCGGGCACGGAGTGTTTACGTTCTGGCGATAACGAGCCAGGACGGTACGGTTCGTACCACCGGAAAATCGCCCTACGATATCTGCGAACAAATCAATGTATATTCAAAGTAGCCGACTGCAGCTCTTCACAACTCATGCAGCTCTTAACTCTTTCACAACTCGGCAGCTCGTCATCAAATTCATGTGGCGTCGCATTTCAATTATGCGTGCCAGGAATGGCACTGCCGCTACAGTTCCGCCAACATCATCAACCACAGCAGCTCCCGAGTGCGCCGCAGACGCGGGCTGAAGTGATGCCACAGCTGACGGTACCGGTGTGAGGCTGTTCTGTCTCCGTCGACAGCCCGGCGACAGTGACGCAACACTTCCATTCTTCTCACGCTGCTCTCCGGAAAAACTCGGAGACACGGTGGCTGCGGCAGCGGCCGTTTGACCTTGCCTCCGGCGTCACGACCGCGCTTTCTTCTGGCGTCACGACAGCCGCCGCGTCACGTGGGACCGTCCGGTCCGGCGACATTTTAACACTGCGCAGGCACGTCGCGACTCGGCTCAAGCTTACCGGCCGACCAGCGCTGCCGCAACGGCAGGTCTGAACAGAGGAGATGGATGACCACCAGTGCTCCGTGAGAACTCGGACCCATTTCGATCTGATTACACGTCCACTGCAACAGCTTGCTGCCTCTCCGTCCGCCAGGATACAGCTCCGGTTCGCGCCCGTGCAGCGTCGGCGTTATGCGTGAGTGGAGAGCGGGTCGGCTGCCGGTGGCATCATCGCTGGTCCCTGAACCTGCTGCACAACGACACGGCTGGAGTCGCACCGGGCACAGTCGGCAGCACGTCCCACCGCGTCAGCGCTGCAGAGGCGACAGAGCGCAGCTGCAGTCTCTCCGGCGCTGAGGGACGCCCCAGGGGCGGCGTCAAAGGCTCAGGGTGGACAGCTCCAGAGAAGGTGATCGGCTCCACGAGTCCGAAATCGGCAGCCTCATTAGAGGTGGGATCACTGGTTCCCGAACATCGAGAGCAGGTTACCAAAGCCAGCATTTCACTTCACTGCGGCGAGGAGGTCCTCGTCAAAATGTCCAGTCGGTGACGCTACAATGCCGCCCAGGATACCGGCATATAAAACACCGGCCTTCTGTTCTGTGGTGGAGACTCGCCGTCCGACTCATCTCCCCCACAAACACGAGCATGACTCACACGCGTTCTTCGCCGGTGGTGCCCTGGGGAGGAGCCGCACTCACCAGCTGCCCGCTCGCAGCGACATCTCACCTACGTCACCCGATTGCACCAGCTCCTCAGACCCTGGCCGCAGCACAAACAGCTGACGCGGCCGCAGATGAGCCTCCACACACGCCCCTTCCTCCCGCCGGAGACCCGCCACAGCCGACAGAGGATGCCATGTCTCGTCAACGCGCTGCTATTTCCGGAGACGGGAGCGAACCGGTGACATCGACGCCGGAAAGCCGGAGGGTGTTGACCTCGCGGCTGACCCCGCGGTTTCACCTGAGGCTGGCCAGCCGGGGGTGACGTCGGCTGGGTGTTCCAGCAGCCTTCCCAGAGCTCTGGGGATGAGAGCCGTGTAGCTTCCGGCCTCAGTCCAACTCTCCGGCTGCTCCCGCGTGTGTGCAGTGCAATTATCTTCCATTGTAACACCTTCGCGAACTTAACAATGGTGAAGTCTGTTGTAGTCGACCCAACAAGCTGGCCCACTACCTCACGGGCCAGCAATCTATCTGAGAAACAATTGGACGGCAGTTGGAGTTAGCCTGCAGCCTGCATAGTCAGCAGTAAAAAAAACAAATTACCTGCAATGCTAGTTAGCTAAGGTGTTTCGTTGGGTTTAACCCACTTACATAGGCAAAAAATAAACATGTACCTATCAGCAAAATCGATGAGGCGATTACATCATAACAGCCCACCAAGTCAAACAATGTTCCTCTTTGGAAACCACATGAGCGCAAGGTCATTAACAGCTTTTAAGACGGAGCAGCTATCCCGAACGGGTTTGGGCCCGATTTAAAACTCTCCATCCGTGCAATCTCCCAAGGTTGTTCATAAGCGTAGCACGGCAGCGCCTGGCCCGCCGCCTCGCGGCCGTCCAATCCGGCCCGGCCGGCGCCGCTCGGTGCCGGTTTCACTGGGCCACCGCAGGGCTGTCGGACGACCTTCGTCCGTAGCGGAGCCGCTGGGCCGAGTACGCCAGCACGCCAGCTGGAAAGTCGCCGCCGCCGCGGCGCGCCGCGGCGGCACGGCTTTCCAGCCGATCTTGGCCGCGCTCCGGTGGGAAGCACTAACTTTTCTGGGTCTGGTCAGGGAAACCACACCCGTGCACAGCTGAACCACAGCGCCGGCATTAGCCGAGACTGCTGGCCGTGAGCCCGGATTCCAGTAACAACAGACAACACTGAAAGGTTAGCGTATTGGCAGAGCGGGCGCCGGCTCTGTGGCGGACTGACGTCAGGCCCGTCTGGCAGCGCTGCGGCCGCTGCGGCGGGACCTGCACGGACAAACAGCGGCGGTTGTGGCCGGTACCGACGCCGCCGGACACGCCGCGCCGCCGGACACGCCGCCGCCCCGGGCCGTGCAAATAAACAGCAGCGCGGCTGACGGACCGTGCACGGCGGGTCAGCACGGAGCTCCGGCCCTGAGCACGCCGCCGTGGGAGCGCTGCAGGCCGAGCTGGCCAGGTTTCCGAACGCGAGGGGGCGGCACACGGTCGCACCGGCTGAAATTGGCCGCCTGACCATATAGTAGCAACGCACACCCAGAAATATACATCAGCGCCGAAAAAACGAACAGCTCACAGTGTAAAAATAAGGCGGAATCTCAGGAGGCATCCGTGCAAGGCACTACGACGCAGTTGTTACACAAGCGTGCACAGCACGACACTCATCCCAGGCCTCCATAGCCAGAGCCTGGATTCGGGGAAATCTGCACCAGAACCGGCCCGCAGCCTTTCCCAATGGAGCGCAGCGGTGCTGACCAGCGTCCAGCGCTCTCACGGCCGCTGGACCGGGTGGTGCAACCCCCGATCATCCGTGAACTCATCAGCCACACCGGCACACACCGCCGAAGACCGCACCAACCGGCGGTCACGCTCCACGGAGACCCCGCCCGGCCGGCAGCACCCACTCACTGATTGTGGATCGCCCGTGCCACGAAATCCTGCGGTGAAGAGTGTGATCAGGGATAGAGATAAGGGAAAAATACAGCAATATCCGGGGGCTGCCGCTGTTTCCTGGACCACAATCGTATCCGGTACGGTCTTAATTGGGTGGGCGATAGCTGGCTTGATACAGCGCCGGCACCGAATGAATGGCGGACCATCTGGTCGACCCGGGGCAAAGGTCGCAGCAGGAAGCGGGCGCCTTTTCCCCGACACATTCACTTTCAGCATAGCTTACTTCAGCACAAACGCCGTTTCAAACGTTGGTAGATTTCGCAGTGTTTAGGCGAGGAGCATGACTATAAGTTGACAGGATGTTTAATGACCTGCCTCTGCGAGTCCCGGACACAAAATGGATCTAATACACTGGTATTACATATTCGGGCACAGCCCTTCATCAGAACCAGGTGGGTGAAAGATATTGGTAAAATCACAAATTCTTGGTCATAGTGTAGCCAGACCTCGAATTGAGTTTCATACAAATGCCTTTTAGAATGAATTCATACAAATTGAATGTGGTGACAATAATTTGGCCACCATTAACCTAAGGATGATGTCCACCATGCGGCAAAACTAGACCAGTGGTTGTATGACACACTTTTAATCCATTTCATTTGTTTCAGCCAGTAACAAAAAAAAGTTTAAGCAAAAATTAGCTTAAATATCTGAATATCGTATTTCTTCATTTGTACTTGTGGTTTTCGTTTTGTTGACTGCAGCTAAAATACTAACAATAACCAATTCTTTCTCACTTGTACATATAATACTAAACCGTTATAATGATTGGTAACTTTCCATTTATTCCAGCACGATGCTATCTCTTATTAGATATGCTTTGCTCAAATCAGTTGATTAATATTGATCAAACTATCATTAATGCTGGCTAGAGATAGCATGTCCCCCATAGACATTTATCTATCGTTACTACATATTCATACTTAGTGGTCAGGGTCAAATTATCCCTAAACTCAACCCATCTCATAAGATTGGTTAATCTCATACATCATTGATAAGCCCTTTTCCCTAGCCTGTACCCCTGGCCAAACGTTAAGCGTCGGAATAGTATACGTCTGGCTGCAGAAAAGCATTGACAATAATGATTTACATCTTCCAAAACGGTGACCCTCAGATGCACCCATCTCACCCTACCCCACCCATCGACGCTGTTCCCAGTCGCTTGCGGTACACAGCACGACTCTCTGGTCACGTGACCAGGACATAAGAATGCTCATGGTAAAATAATCCACCCAGTAGTTTCGGACGATTGTATGCCGTGCTCATGCAATTACCCCGGAATTCAGGATAGTTTGAAAGAATAAGTTCAATCAGACTATTCCAGCGACGTAGTTAGCAACAAAACGGAATGCATACTTTTCAAACTCCATCGAATCAAAACAGCAGCAGTCAGAACGGAAAACAGACTAAAAGCCCTGATGCTAGGGTGGGGGTGGGTAGGTGAGATCTCGTTCAGGCCGTCCCACCTCTGCCGCCACAGCCGCTCAGGGCGCACCGGCAGCTGTACACCATACGGCGGTGCTGGACCCTCCCCCACACGCCGCCCCTGTACTTCCGGCGGCGCCGCACTGGGGCTGGCACGCCCCTGCACAGGGACGACGACGGCGGCGACGCGCGCTCAGGTGTGAGCCGTAGAGCCGCCGCCGCGAGACGCCGAGCGGTGGAGGAAGCAGCACAACTGCAGCACCGAGACGTGGGTCCGATTACCCAGAAGTCGGCTGGCTGCACCGTCAGGCCGGCGGGCTCCGTCCAGCGCCAGCACTGGGCGCGGCGGCGGTGCCACACCTGGACGACACCCCACAGCCAGCCCACACAGTCGGCGGGCGCCGGCCAGCCTCCGCGGCAGCCGCCGAAGCCAGCCACTTTGTCACGGGACGGCAGCAGCCGGCGGCATCGTTAGCCGCCGTGACCCACCGTCACGGCCGTGGCGTCACGCCGCGGGACGACGGACGGGCGGCGACCGAAACCCGGCGGCGATCGTGAGATAGCGCCACAGCGGCGCTGATGGGGCCCATTTGTTTCCCCGCTGGTGAGGGAGTCGATGAGGTGTGACACTGGGAGGCTCGTCACGCTGGCGCCGCCGCTGCAAGGCATGCTGACGTCAACGTACGCCGATTTCCCTGCCCAGATCAACGCCAAAAAATCGACCACCGCGCTTGCTCTGTCCTTAACGGAGCGAAGCCTTTTCCTGCGATTGTTCAAACGATCTCGACACAATTACCTCCAGCGCCCGGAGGTCAGAGCACGGCGTGTGTCCCAGGCGGATTTGAACAGCCAGCAAAGGCATATGACGACTGGCACATACAGGCCTGGTCAGAGGCCCCGAGTCAAGGTCATCCACCCCACGTGACGCGTCGCAGCGTGACACGACGGCGCACCGGTGTGACGAGAAGCCCTGCAAAATGGGGAAGCCAAGCGCTGAAGCTGCTGCCACGGAACGCTAAGGAGCTTCCCTGAGACGCGGCGACGAACATCTTTCTTTGTTAGCCTTTACGGCTATCGGTCTTAGCAAGGAAAGCAGCCAGACGGTTCTAATGTCCCATTTTAGTTTTGACGTTGCACACTTCCAAAGCAAATGTATGTTTTTGATAAACGTGCCATCAGCACCTTGTTATGATGTTACAATAAATCACTGACGAAAAATAGTTTAGGAAAACAAATCACGTCAAGTCTCTTGGTCAATCAGTCAACACCACCACTGGGCCCTATCCAGTCAATTTTTTCCACTCTGACTAAATCGAGTTGCTGTCAGCCTGGAGTGACAGGCCCGCTCGCATATTTAAACGGCGCCGTCAGCACAGCGACCGCCGGGGAACACGTCAGCGGTACAGTGACTGACTTATGAGACCCTCCGGCCTCACAACATCTCCACTAACATCCACATCCACAAACCGGCCTCCTGAAGTGAGGTGACATTCAGCTATCCCCTCGGCTGGCTCTGTCACTTTCACCTATCGGCCTGTCGGACAGCGGCGGACAGGTCGCCCCGCCACCACCCGCCCCGCCGGGGTGTGACTGCGTTACCTGTGCGCGAGGGAATGCCCTGGAGAATGGTGGCCAGGCAGAGGTCGCTCCGGTACCGACTCATCTTGCTCTTGAGCCGATCCTTGCGGCGTCCATCGCCGAAACGGTCGCCGAACAGGTCACGGAAGGACATGGCGCGCCGCATCATAGCAGGCTGGGTTTTGAGCGGGTGTTGAACGAATGCTGAAGGTGTGCTCTGCACACCAGGAAGTGACTAGACTGTGGCGTCGCAGCCTCTAGAAGCCGAGGCCTTGCGCAGAGCCGCGAGGCAGCACCAGGTTAAAGTAGATTAACAGGTCCCAAGACTACCAGAAGCACATCCCACGGATGCAACTACTTCACAATATCACAGCAGAAGATGTATGTTGTAGCAGCCAGCTGTGAGCTGCCTTGAACCACTCTCACTGCAGACAGCTCTGTGGCACAGCCGCGCCGCTGCCAACAGTTGGGATCACCAGTGCCACTGTCGCCGGCTGCGTCGCCTCCCACCGCTGGCGCACACCAACCAACACGGCGCACCGCACAGCCGCACTCACGCAGAGCGGCCGTACACGGGTCAGAGCCTGAGCCGGCGCCCACCGCCGCGCCAGGCGTGCCCTCAGCGAGCAGGGCGCCGCCCGGCCGCGCGTATATCACTGCTGCCGCGCCACCCACAAACAGACGGAGGTCACAACAGCCGCCGCCGACGACACAACACTGTCGTCAGCGTCAGCGCTCAGACGGGCCCGCCGCCCGGCATCGATTACCGGCCACAGGGGCGACGGCGGCGCCCTGTGCGACGTCGTGTGACTCACGGCTCCCCCACGGAACGACGGCGCGTCACGTCACACTCACACTCCGCCGCGCCGCCGTCACGTTCACTGTCGTCTGCTGTTACTGCTGGCGGCGACACTGGTCTCTGTGTCGATGTACGCTAGTGCGTTGCACTCCCCCGGCCAGGTGGCTCAGGTCCGGTCCGAGCACAGCGACACCCCCACCACCACAGCTCGCGAGCTCCGGCCGCCGCTGCCGGCGGCGACTGACTGCGGCAACGCGGCGGTGGCAGCAGCGGCGGCGGCGGCGGCGGCGGCACGACCAGAGCAGTACGCGGCGCGGCCAAAGCACCGGCTACAACAGGGGTTAAGACCGGGCGGCGGTCACGGTTGTGCGACGTCGTGGAGTGGGGTAACGTGCGCTTGGAGTAGCTGGGGTTGGACGGGAGTTTAATGTGCGATACGAACCCGCAACGTGTCAGAAGAGGCGTGGATTTAAGTTGCGCGTGCGTTCCCAAGTGCGCCGTCCAGAGCGTGGCGATAGAATAGCTACCACGAACGCTCCGGTCATACAGCGAATTTGACTGCACAAATCCGTTTTCGAAAACCCTGCACACAGTCTTGTCCTCCCGTCAGTATTCTCCTTAGTTGACAGTCGAATGTGCGGTGCATCTGCCCCCGCAGAGGCTGACCGTGAGAAGGTCGGCACCGGGCGGCGCTCTGGCGGCGGCGGTGGCGCAGGCCCGCAGGCCAGCTGCCGCCGCTGGCGCCGGTGTCGCGCCAATTACGCCGTACCGGCGGCGGTCGACGGCGCCCCTGCACGGCCGCCCCGCACACACACACACAGCGCCAGGCGCTTTGTTGTCTGGCGAGGCAGGATGTATCAACTGCTGACGTCTCTCTTTTAGAAGCAGATCAACTATTACTCCCTCTCCCATGAACAGGCATTTCACATTCACTGTTCAAGGGAATGATCCACTTTGTCGAAACTATTAAAAGGACTATTTGTGAGCAAAACAGGTCTGGATGTCTGAAAACCGCATCTAGACTCCACAGTAAATCGCTCAGAATACAAATATAACATTTTTTGTAACAATTCATAGCATAAAAATGGCCTGTTTCCGGCGCCTGCTATATGACCTTGGTCAAAGACTGCTTTAGATCTGATTCCACAATCAAAATTCCATCTGAAAGCCTAACTTTTCCTTAGAAGTTCAAAACGAAACGTATAATGGAATTAAATCTAGTTTCCACAACTTCTTTCAACAACAAAAAGCGTAATTTCTTTGGAGTTTACCGAAATGTTAGGCTAAAAGTTTGCAGTCACAGCCACATAGAACGGGTGACTGGCTCGTCAGTGTGACATTTTGAATCAGCGGAAGGGCTTGGGGATTTAAACCAAATAAATTCTTGCAACGAAATGAAAAATGATTCCCTTCCTTGCTTGAATTAGGGATGTGAGCCCTTTATTTCGGATATTAACTGTGCGGAAACTTAATACGCCTTTGCAAGAAACGGAACATGACTGTAGAGGTTTCCCGACATGCGCTTCAAAACTGCGATACAATCAGTTCAAAAACCGTGATACAAGTGGAACATTCCCTTAAAATTCTACATAAAAATATACCGACTGGGGTTTTAGAGCACGTTAGCTACTGAGGATATATGTGCTTAGAAATATACCGAAGGTGGCTTTTCGCCTTCTTCGAAAAGAGCAAAGAGATCCAAAAACGGCCCCTCTGCTACGTCCATACCCGGGGAGTAATACAGGCCTTGATGCTGCCGGTCCTATCTCGACATCTGTAAACGGAGGCTGTTGGCTGAGGCTGTACCGAGAACAGGCGCGCTGAGGCGGCGCCCAGTGCCCGGCTTTCCACGAAGTCCAGCCCCAGGTCGCACCCACCCCTCAGACGATCACAGTCACAGCGAAGCCAGGCCTCACCGACTTCCGCTTCAATCACCACTATCATTGTGCATGGGTCGATAGTATAAATCATGTAAAATATGTGGATTCATATGTGGATCCGAGCACTGGAGGATTCAAGGGGGGCCAAAGGGGCCGTGGCCTCTCCAAAGTCTAAAAGAGTATCGTTTGGCTCTCCAAAAGATTCAAATTTTAGTCGCTTTTCTTTAAAATACTGTTTTGGCGATTTTTTCTCAATCTAGCGCCCCCCCAACCTTGGTTTGGCCCCCTCCAAAAGTTGCTCCTGGATCCGCAAATGGAGCCGAAGTTTTTATGTCCAACGTAACCTTTCTCATCACTTTCTACCCAAAGCGCCTCGAATAGAGGTGCATAGATGTTCGGCCAACATACAAAAGAGCGGACCCCGCGGCCAATTCTCGCAACTAGTCTGCGCTGAATGGCACATAACAAGTTTATCACCTGCGCAGCATTTGAACCGCACCGTTCAGGAGCAAAGCACCGCCGCCTCTCAGCTAGCAGACAATGCAGCATCAGCTTCCTGCCCGTTTCCGGCGCTGCGCAACGCTGTTTTCCGAAGCGCACGCTACCGCCGCAGAGGCCCTATCCCCAGCGCTGTTGCCGCCGGGCTGATGTGACAATAGGGCCGACCCCGGGGTGAAATTGAACGGCTGTCGCACTGGCGGATCGCTATCAGCAACTAACTCCACGTGTCTGTGACGCATTTCAGGCGACAGAACACCAGGCAACGGACTGGTGCTCCAGGAATGGAGACAAAGACTGGGTTAACTTGAGGGTGGTCGAACTGACTGGCGGAGTACCCACCACTTCGAAATAAGAAGCCAGGATTGGGGTTGGGGTTTAGGGCGCCTACGACCGGTATTGCTTTCGGTTTGAAGAAGCCGGGACGAAGCGACTACCAGACCTCAGCAAAGCATCTCGCTGAGGCAGGAGTCGATGGCCTCTCTTCGCCAGTGAAATTAGCGCAAGGACACTGCTATTCGAACCGAGAGCCGTCCGTTCATACGCGGCGCTCGTATACTACGTCGCAGGCGTACACGAGCCATCAGAGCCGGCGTACATTCAGCGGCACGTGCCAGCGGTGCAGGGACAGTCGTCACGCGCTGGCCGGCCGCTTTGTGGCGCTTCAATGCGGCGGTCAGCGGCGCTGGCGGCCATGGGGAGCGGGTGAGGGCGGGGGTGGCACAGGGCAGGTCACTGGCCACTGACCGGTGATAGAAGACACTGGCCAACCGAACAGCAGCCGCAACACATCCTCCCTTCATGCAGGTGCCCAACAATTACCATAATTAATAACCAAGATTGGTCTATGTGGCCTGCGAGGTTGATGACAGTTTGTAGGCTATTAAGTGGCCGGTAAAAAGTGATGGTGCTGTTCATTAGATAGTTGAAGGAGCCACGCTAACGTGTTTTTCGCCGGCGTATTCAATCTTAACCACCGGGTTATCACTTTATCGTAAGGTCATCATGAGTGAGCGCCGGTTTAAGTGGCGGTTCAGCTACCGCGCCGGCGGCGAAATTGCGCTCCACACCCGCCATTACTGGCGTAAATCAGGTGCCGCTTATAATCGGATTAGGTATAAGTGGTGACGTAACTATAATCGATGATTAACAACGGGCAGGGTTAGGATATATACTTTCAACGGCACTCGTTTCAGCTGGTTGGTTTGAAAGCGATGTACAGAAAGCTAGGAAAAACAAATGAATACAATTTTGCTTCTTCCGGCTCCAATTGGATGATTCAAACGCGCAAACCGAAACGCTGAGAGCACCTCGGTGGAGACCAGCCGTTGGAATCAGGCCGATCCTGTCGGAACGCTAACAATGGAAATACGGCTGCGGATAGCTCTATGACTGCGCAACTATTCTTGGGAATAATCCGGAACGTCCCTGATAGCAGCGCCGCCGTCCGTCGATTCTATGGAACTGTGGCGAAATAGTCGACAGGATCGGCACAGAACGACCGCCAGACAAAACCAACCGACGACGAGATTGTCTGGCGCCAGGAAAATGGCGCGCCGAAAAACGCGCGACACACTCGCGACATTGATTGGCGCCCTCTGGTTCTGAGGAAACCACGACCGGGCTGGGACAATGCGACATAATTGAGGTCAAGTGGACAGCGGCGGACATGCATGGCAGGCCGGGCAGCATGGCGCGAGGCCGGCGCGTGCAACCGGACAAAGCGGAGACACTGCCGTTGCGACAGATGAGAGGGTCACGGCTGTCGGCGCCGCAACCGCCGCAGATACTATCGCTATGGTGGCCGGCGGCAGCCTGCATCAACGCTGCGAAAGCCGCGGGGGGCGCTTCCACTAAATGTTTGGACCGCAGAGGTGTAATACGAAGGAAGCGCTGGTGGCGGCGACGCAGCTGCAGCCGCAGCCCCCGCCGTCTTCTGTTCGACACGGGACGTGCCCTGGATGGTTCGAACTCGACCCACGCGTATTTTGCTATCATTATCTGCAGGCCTGTGCAACCAAGGCCAATGCGAGATGTGCCATATGGGGGCCTGGTCGTTGCACGTCAGCGCCCTGACTTGCAAACGCAGTGTCTGAATACTTGCCTTACAACACACCGCACTGTTGTACAGCAGCGAGCCACAAGAACTTCATGGTCAGAATGCTGCCCGCACTCGTCCCCTGGCGGTGTTCCGGGATAGGGCGGGGCTCTCCAGGGCGGAGTCCACTCTCATTATGCGAGCGTCGCCAGACTACCTCCCACGGCGGCAGGCCCACGCCAGCTCCAGAAGCAGAGACAGCCAGCAGGTCATAACCTCATCACAGTCTCCAAATCTCTCTCTCTCTCTCTCTCTCTCTCTCTCTCTCTCTCTGTCTCTGTCTCTGCCTCTGCCTTGCCTCTGCCTCTGCTTGCCTTGCTCTGCCTCTGCCTCTGTCTCTGTCTCTGTCTCTGTCTCTGTCTCTGTCTCTGTCTCTGTCTCTGTCTCTGTCTCTGTCTCTGTCTCTGTCTCTGTCTCTGTCTCTGTCTCTGTCTCTCTGTCTCTGTCTCTGTCTCTGTCTCTGTCTCTGTCTCTGTCTCTGTCTCTGTCTCTCTCTCTCTCTCTCTCTCTCTCTCTCTCTCTCTCTCTCTCTCTCTCTCTCTCTCTCTCTCTCTCTCCCTCCCTCCCTCGTTCGTAGTTGGCACGAATCAAGGCCTCCATGTCAGGAATCAGACCCCATGACAGCCGCCCAGTGCCACGCCACCCTTCCTGGACCGCGGCGGTGCCAGCGTGACGCGTTTGCGCCCTCCGAAGCTGGTCACCGCTGGAAAACAGCCGGCGGCGGCCGCCGGTACACCGGTTTCGGTACACTGCCAGCCACGCCGGCAGGTTTTCCCTGATGTGATTGATTAGCGAGGCGGCGACGGCGCTAGAAGCGGAAATAGCCCAGTTTTTGGTGCTGCCGTGTATGCGGCCAGTGCAGGCTGTAATGACGGCACGCCTTGCACTCTTGGCTTTCACTGTCCAGCACGGATTGAGGGCGAAATCGCTCCGGCACGGATTGAGAGCGAAATCGCTCCCCAGTGGTGGCTCGCTGGCTACATCTGCGCCCTCGGGCGACACCGACCAGATTCATCTGACGGCCGACAAGGACACCAGACAGTACCTCTGCTCCTTCTGCATCAGATGGAAGGACCAGCTTCTTGACGCGAATGAGCTAGCCTTTTCGTTAATTCTAATGGCCACTGATCAGGGTCAGATATCTCTCTCAGACCCAAGCAAGCACTGGATCAGCTGTCAATGTCACGGTTCTACTCAAACAACTCCCAACCACCGGTTCCGGATCTCAATCCATACCCCAATCCTGCACGCACAAAATGCCGCAGATCATGAGCAAAGTAGTTCTAGCTGTTGCTTTCAATAAACATTCAACGACAAATAGGAAGTCATAAAAGCCCGGACGTGTCTGCCGCCATGTCTGACACACAGACCCAGCCGACACTTGTTTTCGATCGGTTTTTGTTCCCGCCGCCCCCGGCCGATGCTTATGGTTAGCTGACTTCGTTTTTATCAAATGTTGATTTTTGGCGACCGGCTGGGCGCATCTTCCTCTCTCAGTGTCGACTGGCCACGTCAGAGCTTTTGACACCGTCGCAACATATAAGGACAACCTATTCAGCGGAAAATTTCATCAGGACCACTGGAAGCCGGTAGTGCGTTACCACGTTTAATAGGGGCCGTGGCGCGCAGGACTCGGGAGCTTCTCCACCGCGCCGACAGCAGGGCTTCCGTCGGGAGATTTCAGCGTGCTTAATTAGCATCTCCAGCGATGATGTATAGCTGACGTGACCGGCCTCCTCCCCGCCTCGTCACGTCATAGCGCCGCTCCCATATAACCTCGGCTGGGAAGGAACTGAACTGTACAAATACGAGCCAAATACGAGCCTTACGAGCAATGATCTGTTCTCCTTTTATGATCAAAATATACTTTATTATTCGTACTTTTCTCATTCGTTCGATAAATTCAGACGGTTCAAGTAAACCAAACTTAAGTTACCACACCAATAATTGAAACAATTATGGTCTAACGCATGCAAGAACAGTTCCTGTTGTGAGAATTTGGAGGCATTACAGATAAATGCGATGATTATATTACCAATCTATTTCCTATACGGGGATCCGCATGGCAACACAGCACAGCTTTTGAAAGATACTTTGAATAGGGAGTAATTATTTTCTTCCGACGAACAAACTAAAAAAGGGAAAAATAAACGCTCAAAAGACCTTGGTAACGCACCATAATTTCTTAAAGTTTTACCAGAGAGCTCAGATCTCGCCAGCAGCTCCATCAGAATATCCTCCTCAAAATGGCAACTCGGTCTAAAAAATCTTAGCCTTAGAAGTCCTTAAACCCCAAGATTGATGAAGTAATTCCAATCCGGTGAAATAACAACTCGATTGAATAATATATATTCCGTTCAACTTCAACATCCCTTTCTTCGCAGCGCATCTACTAAGCAACTGTTCTGACATAACTCCTCGGCTGATAGTAGTAAAACTATCCCGGGGTTCGGAGTTCCTTCCCAAAAATCCATCTCTGACCACTAGAATTCCGACCAGCGTGCTCTCGTTAGCGGCGACGGCGTCCACCCCGTCAGACCACCGCCAATCGCGTGTCTCTGTCAGAGAGAGGGCGCCACCTGTCCCGTGTCCGCCCACCGGCGACGCTATCCGCCGCAGCCATCATCCATCTGGTGACAGCACACCGGGTCGGACCCGGTCACAGCGCCTCCCACCAGGTCTCCAGCCGTCTCTCCAGTCGCAGAGCCCGCCGGCGGTCGCCCGCTGCTGTCGCTTCACTCGCCGGGGGAAGCGGGCTTCTGTGCAGGAGATATGACGATTGCAGCAGGCTTAAAAGTTGTGGAGGTTTCGACAAATCGCTAAAGCCCCGGAGAGATACCCGATGTGTTTTGCTTGATGCAGCACAGCAATGAATGGTAAGGAAGATAAGACAAATACAGGGGCGACCAGTTACCCGTTCCGAATCGCTGAGTCTTTACTTCTCTTTTAAATACGCCGGTCCTGAACCAGCCAGTTCACAGCCGCTTCTTTGTTTCATCTTGTCTAGCACATTGAGCTATGTTTGGCTGTCCAAAACAGCAACAACTGAAAACCACGCACGGATATATAAACAGAACCATCATCACCATGGTTGAGGGTTACATCATCACGCCGGCATGCCCACCTTGCGCACAAGGAGCGGCGGCGGCGGCCAACCACGGCGCGGCAGTGTTGCGTGTGCGGGCATAAACAGCGCGGTCCGCGCACCACACGCACCGCCACTCTCCGCTACCGGACCTTCCGACGGCTCAATCACGTACCCGCCAGTCGGCCGGCCTGTTGTACACAACAGCAGGTCCGCCAGCAAGGCTTAATGACAGGCAAGCCCAATACAGCATAAACGGCCAGCCCAGCCCGTTATGTATAGGCAAGGCCAGCAGCTCGGCAGTGGGTCCGAGACCAGCAGCCGAGCGAGGCGCAGCCCCTAGCGGCAGAATGTGCAACTACAATTGTGTGGTATACGAACAACAGCCGAAAGGTGGATACACTGTCTCCGTGGAAGATGGGCGAGCCGACTTTAGCTCTAAACTGCTAAGGGATTGAAGATAGTACAAATGTGCATGCGAGCCAATGTGGAAAGTACGGGAGAAGGAACCAAATAATGCGCGCTAAGACCCTTCAATCAATTTTGGTATTGTTGTCAGAAACTCGGAATTGAACTAAACTCACCAAGGGTCGGTCCTTTCGAATCACTCTAAGAAAGAAGGGTGTCCTAGCCGAATACAAAATAAGAACTGCAACCTTGAACCACAGGGAGAAAATCAGACCTCAGCTTTTTGCTAGTCTCTCTAAATTGACCCGCTGGGATCATGTGGACTTCAGGGTTGGCAAGGCGAATAGGATGCTGAAACTTTTGATACGCTCTCTGCAAAATGTCATTCGGAAAGAATAGAAAGAGTTCAACGCAAATCCTTCATGTGGCTGGCTTCAAATATTCACTTATATCGGCCATCGATTTCGCTGTTATACCACGACCTTCTAAATATATTCTTTGTAGGTTTAGGGGTTGCCTGCTCGGGCTATGTGTGATTCTTCTAATCCTGTTAAAATCAACAGCTCGTTCCAGGGGAGGCTCAAGTATGAAGAGTTCTGTTTTCACATTTATTTCCCGTAACGTTGACTAGGCCCCCTGCTCTGGAGTTTTCCCTTACGTTAAACCAGCGTTGAACTATGGGGCACCAAGTATTCTACGTCCCCGTGGTACGTACAGAAACGGTTGGGCGTGCATTGTTTTCGCGGACAGTGGATGATTTTCAAGGCCAGGTTAGCTGGTATCCCGTTGTCCTGTTGCCGGCCCTTTTAATTCAATATTAACAATTTTGTAATCAAAAGTCAGGAAGCATGTGCGAAGCCCATGAATAGTTAATAATAGTTAATAGTCCTTGAATAGTTAATAGTCTTAGTTAATAAATAGTCCCTTGAATAGTTAATAGTCCTAAATAGTTAATAGTCCTTTGAATAGTTGTAAATTGTATTTTGAACATGATATGAAGTGCGAAGCGTGTCTGCTGCTTATTTTAATACTATTCCCTTTACCCTTCGATCACTCACCCCTGTCCCCGTTTTTCGTACCACCAGTCCATTTTCGTATTTCATAGCTTGTTTGCCACTGTAAATGCTCACCAGAATTATTTATCATTTGACTTCAGCTATACCTGGGTACCAAACATTTCGCTGATTATGATAACAAACGGCCACACATTCAGTTTCAGCTAAAATGCAGCCGCTAGCTCTAATTTTTGACAAAATTCAGATGGAAATCGCATAAAAGCATCATAAGCGACCACTTTCACTATGCTAAGCGCTGACATCCAGGGGAAAATAATACTTGGGTAGAGCACAAATTCTTACGCAGTGGGCTTTCAGACAATTACAAATTTTCCGCCGTGCCCCATGCTAGCAAATTTATGCAGCGTAAGAAACCCGTGGGATTTTTACGCACTTCGGTAAACATCAAGGCTGTCCCCCATTTTTTATGGTGGTGACACTTACGTGTTTGAGTACGTAAATTTGAAACACTCATTCTTCATGCCCTGGGTGTGGCCCTGCGTTGTCCTCGTTCAATAAAAATTTATACAATTGCCGATATCTTTGAGCCCCCTCCGTCAGAAATCGTCAGGAAAGGCCCGACCCCCTCCCCTTTGTCAGAAAAGTCAGAAAATGTCGAACACTATCCGCCTTAAAGGGAATGTGGCATCTTCATAACGTGATTTTAACTGAGATAGCCAAGTTGTAAAGCAAGTCGGAAAACCCGGTACTCCATATATCATTTGTCTTGGAACTCACCATTTCCGTAGAAAAAGCTAAAACCTACCTGACACCAGCCCCCTCATCAGCCCCCCACCGGGCGGCCATTATTATGAGCTGCTGGTGTGACGACATATGTTGACGTCACGATGAGCATCAGCCAATCGAAGCCCTTGAAGCTTTTCAAGTATGGTAGTGGTTGCCAGATTGTGACATCATCCACAGTCTGATATTTCTTTCTTTTTCCAGAGGAGTATTTTAAAAATCATAATATTGAGCTTATTGTATATTTTTCAGAGAAATCATGAGTGGTTTCATTATTTTCGGCTAAAAGTACACCTAAATGCACTAAATTTCAGGATTCGACCAAGGTGCCGCATTCCCCTTTAAGTGGGTTGATGTAATATGTAAACAGGCCCTTATCATATGGTCATAACTGAGAGACCCATTTAGTAAAACACCCGGGAAAACCCTATGCTCAGCAATCGTTTGCCCCAGAACTCGAAATTCTCGTAAAAGGATAAACCCCACCTGAAATCAGAGACCAATCCAGGGGGTGAAGGGGGACTCCCCTAAAACACAAAAGACGCCCTTCTGAGCCTGAAAAAGCTCGCCTCAAACTAGTTAACACGACGTGCGCGATGCAAAAAAATCCGCTACCACCCCGCTCCCTCAGGATGTGGTACTAGGCGCCCTTTGGGTCAAAAGTGGCGTCCTTTAATGGCAAAGTGCAAGGAGAGGGAACCGAAATCTTACATTCGTCATGCCTACAAGCAGTCACACAGGGTTTACCACGGTTTTTAAGGCCGTTGAATAGTATTCTGCTGTCTGTACGCGATGCTGACATAATGCGAACCTGACGGAGTGATGCCATTTTCTGGCATCGTACGCAAAAGCACGTCAATGAAGGCATCTTGCGTGCTACGTGCATGAAGTCCACTACAAGCGATTCTTTCATTGTGAGGTTTCATCATATGCCTAAAGCAGGACTTGCCAATGAAGCCGATGCCGCCGCTCAATTCTGTCAGGACCTCTACGCTTATGCATTCTGGGGTGGAAAACTTAGGCATTTGGCCGGAGCTTCTCAAATTTTACGCCGTGGCTTCTCGGCGCAAACTAAACTTGTATTTCCCCTGCTGACGTCAGTACTGCGCTGGCACCACATCGGCGATGTCTTGGAAAGGCTCTGGTGTCTACCTAGCGGATATCACCCAACAGGCAGCTGTCCGGTTTTGGATCATCTACCGCATAGGCGGATCCAGGATTGCCAATCGGAGGGGGTACTTTCCTGGGGGCGCCACCCAGACCAGGGGCGCCACTATGACCGGCAAAACCTATCAGGTGGGCGCCAAATCCTATCGGTGGGCGCCGACTTTCGTATCCTGGGGGGAGTGGGAAGCGACATTTCAGGGCGGCGCCATCGACCTTTCAGCGGGGCGCCGAGGGTCGATCGGGGGCACCCCCTGCCCCTGGATCGCCTATGCTCTACCGTACGTAGACAACCTTATGGAAACGACACAAAAATACAGGAGTTTTTTCTCGGATTAATTCCCGTGCTTACATGACCACCGGAATTACTTGGTTTGAGAAGTCATCCTATTTCAGCATAAGGGCTTCTCGCTTTACGAAGCCTTTAAACGCCTCGACTGCATTCCCTTATACCTGTTGATGAGGTAGGGCGCGCAACACTTCAGGAACAAGCGAGACGCTTCAACTCTTCTAAAGCTAGTTGCAGCGTGCTCACAAACAATGCATCCTCAACAATGATCAAGGCCGAAATCCGTACCACCGCCCACAGCCGCAGCGCCGGCAGAAACCGGTTCAGGTGGGCTGGCGCGTTCTGGACGATCCAGGTACGAATGCTAGCCACATGCCACCCAATAGTATTCCAGTGAAATGAGTCGACATCTCAGTTCCCGAACGCAAAGCAGAGTTTCCACTCGACCTCTCCTGCATCCCGAACCAGCCGGCAACTCTGCCAACGTCGGTTACATGAGTTCCAACGTTATTACTTGACGTAAACGTTCACAAGATTTATGCATTCATAAAGTTCCTGTATTCGGACTGTTGTTCTCGTCGAATGAAAGTTTTTTGGAGTTGAAACAAAATTTCCCGAATCAAGGGGGACAATCACTAGCCTCACATAACCCACCTAACCCAAAAAACCGTTCAACATTTACAACTTCTAGAACAATAACTTCAAAGTTGTTTATTTAATATGTTATTTTGTCTCAAACCACAATTTCTATCACCTGAAGACGGTCGGAGAGTAACTGACCCAAACAATGTGTGCTAACTTCCATTTGAGAGAACATCCCAATCACACCAGCGTTTTGAATTCCAGTGTTCTATGTTTACCATACGACAAAAACAGGGTGGACGTCACCGCTGGATTCGCCTCCGATGCCTCCGGATCAGCCGCAGCGGCAGCGTATGCAGGTATTAGGCACAGCCGCGCCGCAGCCCGCCCACCCGAGCAGTCGGCGACATCTCCACGCGGCGCGGCGGCGGCGCGGCGGCGCGCCAGCCCGGCACGTGACGGAGCGCGCGACCTTGCCGCCGCCGCGCGCTCCACTCATGGAGCTACGTGTCCGACCAATTACCGACCGCAGGCCACCAGGCATGCCGGACAAAGCAACGCGAAAATTCCACCACGCAAACATCCGACCTCGAACACAGCCGAGAAGTGAACAATAATAGCGGACTGCACAACATCCCCATGTAACGAGTGTCCGAACGTGTGACCCATGGGCAGGGTATGGGTATGACCACTGCAGCATAAGCAGCAGCAGCAGCTCTGACCCCTGACCAGCTCAGGTACAGGGGAGCGGCATTGCAGCCCACAGATCCGGGAGTTAAGGCGTACTGGCCGTGCAACACACTGACTCTGAAGGTACAGGTGAAGGTTAGTGCCTTCGGAGAGAACTTCTGGTAGTCGGAGTGCCGCCTGGTGACTAGTCATTTGTTGGTGAATTTTTCCGGCCACTTCACCATTGGTCAAAAAGGCGATCGATAAACGTCCAGTTCCGAGTTGACAGTAAGCCACCCACTCAAACCCAAAAACTCTACAAGACTGGGCTCGTGTCTACTCCCAATTATGCTGCCGAGAAAAACTGCGTTTCTCCCAGTTTCGCTGTGATCGGAACTTTTCCTGACGGAGAGAGGAAGGCCAGAACTCCTGCTGCGACGCACGTTTCTTTCTGGTCGATTACAAGCTAGCAATTCGCGGTACCAACGGGCTTGTTTGATGATAAATTATTCCAGAATTGAGAGAGCGGTATTAAACAATAGCCAAAGATCCAAAGGTCACAAAAATCTAGCAGGGAAGCGCTCACCAAAATGCCGCAGTCTTGTTAAGTCGCATCCAGCCTCGACCTTTCCCCTGGCTCAACGTTATCCTGGTAAAAAGGAACACTGAACAATCCGCTTTGCGGTCAGGACAGTTTGCGTGCCACCGAGGGCTGTCAAAGGCGAGCAAGCGGCGACACGGACCATCGATTTTAATCGCATGACCAAACAAATGGAGTCGCGCGGCACCGCGCCGACACAACACGACGAAAGACTTGTCCGCACCATAAACCACACGTCGAGCCAAACACAGTACACACTCAGAGACCGAACCCGGCCGGTCACCAGGAGGACTGGCTTCAGCATGAATATAGGTCACGGGGTGTATGCGTGTGAGTGCTCCAGCACTGCCGACACACATGCGGCAAAACAACCACTTTCAATGCGCAGATGAGATCACAGCTGCCCTCTTCTCAAGCCGACATTTTTTCACCAGCGTGTTTACTTCTGCCACTGAAGTGAGCTGACATAATTTCCGCCCGGGGAGGTGCCATGCGGCGGCCCCTGAGACCGCGTTGTTGTAGCTCGATCGCTACACCAGCACCGGTAAACCAGCCGTCTTTGGGTGACACGGAGCAGCCGCCTGACGTTGGTATCACCAAATAAACGGCTGTCCGGCCGACAAATAACGGTCGCTGCGAGGGGTGGCGCGGCGCGGCGGTCACGGGCGCAAAGGTCAGGTCGGCAGCGGTGAACACGTCACCGCCAGACCTGCCGCTGTCCTGTCACCCATCGCTGCCCCTCTACTGAAGCCGCCGGCCGCGCCCCGCGCCGCAGCCGCAGCCGTCACCAATGCCAACTGGCAAAGGCGGCTTCAAACATACAAGTAACGATTATCCAGACCCACGAGATCGGCACACGCTTGGTCACGCGACAGCACGTTGATGGCGGTTGCCAGAGCGACCTTGACAGAGCGGTACGGCTGACCGCGAATCTGTCGAGCCGAGGCTTGCACATTCGCTCTCCGGACCAGCGCCGCAGGACTGATCCGTAAACAATGGCTCCGGACATCCAGGCGTCACCCGTCATGCTCGCCGTCACGCCACAGACGACAACTCTTCAGCTGATAGCCTCAACGGAGCAGACTGCCGCTGAAGCCTGCGGGCTGCTGGGAATCAGAAGTCCCTTACCTTCCAAAGTCATAACAGGGTACGCGAACAACTTAAAGACTAAATTCAAATCTACTACTCGTGGCGTCACACAACATATCATACTTCCCCTTTTTCCACCTCCCCGTCAGCTCCGGATAAGTTACGCGCCGCACTTAAGTGTGGTAAAATCTCGCATCATTCAATTCAAATGTGTCGAACTTTAAAAAAAAACTGCCAAACGTTATCCATGTATATAAGCACCTGCTTCGTTCTGCCTCTGTCTTAGTCCCAGGCGACCGGCCAGGTTCTGAGGTGACATCAGTTCCGGAGTTGTCCAGCTCGGCGGCACGGCTACATCCGTTCCTGATCTATCCGGCCCGGCTGTGCAGTGGCGTCCGTTCCTGATCTATCCGGCCCGCTGTGCGGTGGCGTCCGTTCCTGATCTATCCTGCTCGGCTGTGCAGTGGCGTCCGTTCCTGCTCTATCCTGCTCGGCTGCGCAGTGGCGTCCGTTCCTGCTCTATCCTGCTCGGCTGTGCGGTGGCGTCCGTTCCGGAGCTACCCGGCTCGGCTGCGCAGTGGCGTCCGTTCCTGCTCTATCCTGCTCGGCTGTGCGGTGGCGTCCGTTCCGGAGCTACCCGGCTCGGCTGTGCAGTGGCGTCCGTTCCTGATCTATCCGGCCCACTGTGCAGGGCGTCCGTTCCTGCTCTATCCTGCTCGGCTATGCAATGACGTCCGTTCCTGATCCATCCGGCCCGGCTGTAAGGTGGCGTCCGTTCCTGATCCATCCGGCCCGGCTGTAGGTGGCGTCCGTTCCTGATCCATCCGGCCCGGCTGTAGGTGGCGTCCGTTCCTGATCCATCCGGCCCGGCTGTAAGGTGGCGTCCGTTCCTGATCCATCCGGCCCGGCTGTAAGGTGGCGTCCGTTCCTGATCCACCCGGCTCGGCTGCGTGATGGAGTTTGTTTGGAAAAAGGCCGGCGCTGTTGGCGCACCCGGACCGCAGCGGCAGCGGGGGCGGCGGGGGCGGTGCCGCACCCAGCCGCCGCTCCCGCCGCTCAGCTGACTAACCGAGAAGCATCTCTCCCACACTGAGTCCGCTGGCACAGAGACATACCAGAGACTAGCAACAAGTGGAAACGCAGCAGTCTTCTGACCACAGCAATCGCTGCCAGCAGGCCGCCGGAGTTTAGCCGTGTTAAATAGCACGCCTGTACTGAAGGGTGCCGCAGGTACTGGCCACCAGACCGGACCCGGTGACGATAGCAGTGACGTCACTGGAGCCGGCCGTCCATCCGCCGCGATGACGGTACCTCACACGGCGGCCGGTCCGAGCACGGCGTGGACGCCTATTCAAATGAAACA
Source organism: Lepas anatifera (assembly GCA_034440635.1). Classification (NCBI taxonomy): domain Eukaryota; kingdom Metazoa; phylum Arthropoda; class Thecostraca; family Lepadidae; genus Lepas; species Lepas anatifera. The sequence continues at coordinate 622,996 of JAOTON010001356.1, forward strand.
CCTCCAGTGACGCACGGCCGGTGCGGCGGCCGGAACTCGCGCTGCTGCAGCTGATGGGACGGCCTCGCTGACGCCGTCAGCTGTGTATGTCACAGGCGCGGAATAATGCACCGGGCCGCACATGATCTCTGACCTGTGACGGCGCGCCGCGTTACATCACGTCGGATGACGTCAGTGGCGCGATCGCATGACATCAGTCCGATGACGGTACGACACGGCGCTAATTCACCGCTCCACGTAAAAACCGAGGTCTGGCCACAGGCCACTTCCATATTTCATGACGGCTTGTCGATTGTCCGCCTAGCGGTACAAGGCCCTGGCCTCACTTGCCATGTCTGAACACGGAACCACAGCTGAATAGGGTATATCGATACAGTTAGTGGCATTCGCAAGCTGGACAGTGCCTATTTGAGTGCACCTCAGCCATGTAGCAGCACTCGTTTCGATTGGGCACAGATAGACGCCAGTGGACGGCGGCGGCGCCTCCGTGCGGGTCGTCTCCGCCCTCCACCGGTCCGGTCCGGCCCGGCACCTGTGCAGAGCGCCGAGTGCACCGGCACGACCTTGCGTGCCGTCGCCATCACCGTCGCCGTCGCCGCGGGCGTCCTGTTCGGCGGCGGCTCCTGGCCAGTCCCCGCCGCGTGGGAGGTTCGGCAGGACCCCGCTCCACACATCTCAGCTGCTCGCGTCTGGGTTTTGGCGAGGGTTCGCGGCTGGGAGTCGGCCGCACGCCCGCGGACGAGCCTATGCTGACGCCGATGGTCGGCGACACCATCACTAGTGAGACGCTACAGCGGCGCTCAAATGGCGGCCCGCTGTCGCTGCAGTACGCACGCAGCCGCGTTAGGCTCTGGCACGGGCGTGCTGGCGCGCCACCTATGCAGATGGGCCAAGGCCACAGCCGGCGGCTGACCGGTCCCCGCGCGACTCTTCAACCATAACGCCGCCCCTCCACCACACATCTTCCGCCCCCAGGATAGCCAAGTCTGCTCCTCCAGCGCCGCAAGACATAGGCGGATCCAGGGGAACGTGAGTCCCCACAGGGCACACCCTGAAACGCTGATTCCTCCAGGAGGGCAAGTATTGGCGGTCCAAAAGGTTACACCTGAGAATTAGCACCCCCGGTCTAAATGGCATCCCCTGGCCAAAGTGTACCCTCCCCTGGAGGCATCCTGGGTCCGCCTATGGTACAGGGCGCTTCCATGGGTCTGCAGCTGTCATTTTTGTCGGACTGAGCTATTGTCGACGGCTTGGCGCCTTCATCGCACGTATTGTAGTTCTGTTTGCTGACCCTCAGTGAAGGGAAAAATATGAAAATGTTCTTTAAGAGTTTTAGGCCGCTTTCAACTATTAGTAATCTTCCGTCTAACTAAGACCAAAATACGTACACAAGTCATTAGAATCCATGTCCGAAATGTGGCCCATCAATATCATGTGGTTAAAACATAAACTCGTAGTGGGACACACTCATAAGCAAACGCCCACCTCCATACCCATCTCTTCATCGAATCCACTCAGGCGAACTACAAATCACGTCCCAGGTCTCCGACTAGGCTGGGCAGCTCTGTGCGTGCGCGCGCGCGTGCGTGGGTGTGCGTATGCGTGTGTGTGTGTGCGTGCAGAGTGGGTACTCACTGTTCTGACGCTTGGCGATGGCGGCGCGCAGACTGATGGGGTCCGGGGAAGACTTGGTGCGCTGGTGGGTGGGAGAAGTTGCCGCAGGCGCCGTCGGCGAAGTGCTCTGCCGAGCACAAGACAGAGGTCAGCGGGGTGTCCTGGCCCAGAGGCGGGATGTCTTAATCTTCACCTACAGTGCTTCATTTGCGTGTTCAGCTTTTGTTTATCCGACCTAGCAAAATTCGTCAGTTTGATGTTTGCTGCTCTTTGTTGAATAGAACACGACGGATGAAGATTGTTAAGCTCTAGGTTACATCAACGACTGACATCATCACCATCATGTCATTGTTTGTCTTGCTCTTAAGGATTCAAAACAAATGCACAATCACGGTGCCCAGAACTAGATTGCCGGGCGAAAAGGAGAGAGGGAACAAATCAGAGTAAATTTACCCAAAAGATAAAAGCAAACAATAAGAGCCTGACGTGGAGCGACTGGAATGGACGGCTGGATTTTTTGCCGGTCCCAGCATTGTATCGGATCTGCCTGTGAAGCTGGCAGCTGCAGGCTCCACTATAAACAGAGAGGGCGGCCTGTTTACAGCGGAGGCGCAAGGGTCGGTGGCACCAACGTCAAACCGGCGCTGCCACTGAATAGTGGAAATACAAATCACAGAACGAGTTCACGCTTCACCAAACAAAGGTCCGGCTGCACTTCAGACACCAGTTGCATGTGCGGAGCAAAAACAGGTCGATTATTTCTCCCTTGCAATGAGTACAGCCACAAGGTACACGCTGTGGTCAGTCCTGATGCCCCGGGCATCTCCAACTGGTCATATCGCTCTCTCTCCGCACAGCCGGCTCCGCTGGGACAGACACCCGAAACCTCCCACGCGGCATGAAGCTTACCCGGTACAGTCGCGATACAAAATCCATGGCGCGCCGATCACCTGCCCGGGCAACTCCACACACACACACACACGTCACCACTGCCGCCGCGGGGACAACTGCAGCACACACAGGCTCTGTCTCGATCCTCACACCTTCCGCAGCAGTATCGCCACTCAGCTCGGCTGTAGCGGTCACCAGGTGAGAGGGGCCGTCTCCACTGCGGCACCTGCGCTCGGCACACTGGCAGACTGGCGGCGGCGGCGGCGGCGGTGGCGGGAGGCGTCCTGCAGAGCCCAGCCGTGGCCTTCCCGACCGGCCGGCAGCGGCGCTTACACGGACGCCGCCGCAGCCATGACTCACGGCAGGCGCCGGCTGTGGGCCGTCACTGCTCCCCTGTCGCTGCCGCCGGAGACGTCACTGCTTCCCTGTCACTGCTCCCCTGTCGCTGCCGCCGGAGACGTCACTGCTCCCTGTCACTGCCGCCGGAGACGTCACTGCTCCCCTATCACTACTCCCTGTCGTTGCCGCCAGAGACGTCACTGCTCCCTGTCGCTGCTCCCTTTCTCTTCTCCCCTGCCACCGGAGACGTCACTGCTCCCTGTCGCTGCCGCCGGAGACGTCACTGCTCCCTGTCACTGTTCCCTGTCGCTGCTCCCTTTCTCTTCTCCCCTGCCGCCGGAGACGTCACTGCTCCCTGTCACTGTTCCCTGTCGCTGCCGCCGGAGACGTCACTGCTCCCTGTCACTGTTCCCTGTCGCTGCCGCCGGGGCCGTCACTGCTCCCCTGTCATTGCTTCCCAGTCACTGCCGCCGGGGCCGTCACTGCTCCCCTGTCACTGCCGCCGGAGACGTCACTGCTCCCTGTCACTGCTCCCTGCCACCAAAGACGTCCCTGTTCCCCTGTCACTGCCACCGGGGCCGTCACTGCTCCCCTGTCGCTGCCGCCAGAGACGTCATTGCTCCCTGTCGCTGCCGCCAGAGACGTCACTGTCCCCTGCCGCCGGAGACGTCACTGCTCCCCTGTCACTGTCCCTTTTCTTCTCCCTGCCACCGGAGACGTCACTGTTCCCTGTCGCTGCCGCCGGGGCTGTCACTGCTCCCCTGTCACTGCTTCCCTGTCACTGCCGCCAGGGCCGTCACTGCTCCCCTGTCACTGCCGCCGGAGACGTCACTGCCCCTGTCACTGCTCCCCTGCCACCGAAGACGTCACTGTTCCCCTGTCACTGCCGCCGGGGCCGTCACTGCTCCCCTGTCGCTGCCGCCAGAGACGTCATTGCTCCCTGTCACTGCTCCTTTCCTTCTCCCCTGCCACCGGAGACGTCACTGCTCCCTGTCACTGCTCCCTTTCTCTTCTTCCCTGCCACCGGAGACGTCACTGCTCCCTGTCACTGCTCCCTTTCTCTTCTCCCCTACCACCGGAGACGTCACTGTCCCTTTTCTTCTTCCCTGCCACCGGAGACGTCACTGCTCCCTGTCACTGCTCCCTTTCTCTTCTCCCCTACCACCGGAGACGTCACTGCTCCCTGTCACTGCCACTGCGCATGCCACTGCCCTCCTGTCACTACAGTCACTCCTGTCCCACCGAAGACTCTGACGCCAGAGGCGTCACAACAGGACAGGATGCAACTAGCAGGCGAAGTTACTCAGGGTGGGACGGACACGCGGGAGGGCAGCGCGGGCTGCCGTGGCACCGCCGTCTCTGCTGCCACAGCCAAGGGGCGCCACTGAGGACAGACAGCCCCGCAGGGCCGCTGCAGGACCATGACGGCCGTCACTTCACAACTGGCCAGCGGCGGCCGCTGGTGACGAGACGCGGCCTCTGCATTTCCAGTCTACCGCAGGTCGCTCCCTGCACAGACGCACGGCTACACCATGTCTGTCATCACCATCAGAGTGTCGGCCCGGAGTGCAGAGGAGGGCGGGCGCCGTCCCCGCTGCGACCGTCAAAAACAGGTCCTGAAACGGCCGGTTCTTCAAACAGCAGCAGGAATCTCTGCCGCCTCCTCCACACTAATGAACAGGCGACTGCCGCCGGCTGTATCGTCCTGGAGACGCCTGTGAGCTGGGGTCACTCCCGGAGCATCACCTCTCCTCTCCTTCTCGCTCCTCGCCGCCGCACGCGCCGCTCCCGGTGACGTCACGCCCGGCGGTGACGTCACTCGGGCGGCGCCAGATGCGGGGTTCCAGGTGGCCAGAGTCACGGCGGCATTCCGAGCACGCTGCAGCGCCAGCCGCTGCCAGGCCAGAGTCACGCCATGTTGACTCTGCACATGTCGCGAGCGAGTCATCCAATTCGGACTCCGAGCTCGCTATGAAGCCGCTTTGTTGCCGCTTCTGCAGACGGGTTCTCGCATGGACAGAGTTGAAGAATGACGTCATTCCCGTCGGCACCGCGGCGGCCACAGCACTACACACGCACGCTCGTTCCAGCCACTAATCCAGCACACACAACACTCTGGTCGCAAACAAATTCAGCAGCGGGGCCTCAGTATCGACCGCATATAACCGCTCTTAATCATACGTCATTCCGGCGTAGTGGCATTAATCTGTTGCTCATCCCGCGCGCTTCCAGCCAAACACGCCACGCTCGTATTCATCCGTGTACAGTCGGCAGGCCCAAAATACGGCGGTTCGCAGTTCGAGCCTGACTTAACAGGTAACTGATATCAACTACACGCGTGTTATGCGAGATGTTTAACGCGACCGTTCGCTGCAGGTACAATGTGGCTTCCCCAGCGCCGCAGGTGCAAACGCGGCACGGTCCTTCCGAATCGTTCACCATCACGGAACATAACTCAGCACCCCTCGGAACTCAAACGAGGTCAGCGCCATCCCTGGAAGACCGTTCCAGCGTTCCATCAACGCTGGTAGGAAATTTGTCACGGGATAAATATAGCAGGATCCGGCCCTTCCATTTCTAAGCTGACAGAACATGGCATGCAGACATTAATGCGCGTTATTTACCATGCAGACATTAATGCACGTTATTTACCAGTCTGTCAGCCACATTTGATCCGAATTCCTAGAAAAGTATCCAATTATTGAGCCGGAGACGCCGGAAATTCTTCAACTAGCTAGCAAGAGTCTCGGGTTTAAACAGCAGCCGGGGAGACGCTGCTAGACGTGACACAGTGGGCCCGCGGACCCTCAAAAGCGCTTATTATTCGGATTTCGTAAGTTCAAAAATATTGCTGTTTTATGGCTGTCATCAGTGCGAAATTGAATGTAGAATACGATGGCATTCTTATTTTTTCTAAGCGACTACAAAACTCTGCGCAGAAACAGTCTGAATACGAGGTTTCCACCGAAAGCATTTCGGAGCGCATTTATCGCCTGAATTTCCTTATTTGTTCACAAGTGTTTTTCAACGTTTCAAAGGCTTAGAAATTAGTTTTATGGCTTTTGTTTCTAGGAACGGAGTGTTCCAAATATGTTAGTAAATGTTTTAACGTCATTTCGTGTATTGGTCAGGTATGGGGAGCAAATTTACCAAGTAATGTTACTGACGGAGATAGATTTGATCAAACTATCTTTGAAATAGAGTTTTAAAAATATATCACCTTGTGCCGCAGTGAAACTTGGTCCGCAAAGTAGCTGAAGGTGTTTACTTTCATGCCTTATAAGTACTTTTTGTCCGATTTTGCCCGAATTCGTATTATGACCATGTTTTTTGTTCAGTGCAATGCACGGGTGCGGTCATAGTGTTACACCATTACAAGCCAAATGGTAGAAATTGTTCATTTTTAAGGCAAGTGTCGGCAAGTTTTCCCTTTAGGATTCGTCTCGAGTCCCGGTTAACACAATTCTGAGCTATTTCGTAGACCTGCAAGTTAAGCAACCTTTTCCAGGTCACATTGGGTCAAATGCTTTACACAGGAAATATGGGTATTGTCTAAACACCGCTCGGGGCAGAAGATACTGTGCAGATTGGCCTGGGTTTGCCACTCGCTTTACACTAAATGCATCAGATGATTACCTCGCTTCGCACGAGAACTGATCACGAGAGCTCAAATTTGATATGAGATGAAATTTAAGACGATCGTTTCCTTGAGTCAGAAGTGGCCTGGTACAGAGGAACAATGGGCCCCTGACTCAGTTGGAGAGGTGCCTTGCTCTAGCGAACTGTGGTTTTGTAGTGGGAAAAATGATCTCACGAAGGGATGTGTTTAACTTTGTGCGTGGCAATATTGGTATCAACTGAGTGGCAGCGGATGACGAATTGTCATATGTTAAGGAGACATTACAGGGCGGATTCAGTAAGCATAAAAGAGACACGTGCGGTCGGAAATTACAATTTTTATTGCAAGGCTGAAGCGGAAATGGCAAGCAAGTCACAGGACCCTAAACCGCTTCTTGGAGAAAGAGAAACAGTGACTGAATGAGTGTTCCATCGCAGCAGATTCACCGAGGGTATTGGAGCCTGTTGACCTTGGTCAGCCATCTACAAGCCGGGGTCCTTGTCGGCATGTGGGTTTATGTGGAACACTTTCTGGTAGCTCCAAACGTCGTCGAACCTCCGCTTTCATGGCTGGTTACTCCTCTGCAGGGCTTTTGAATGTCACACGCTCCAAAGCGCCAGGGCCTTTCTGGTTTTCTCAAAGACGTGACCGTGACTCCCACAAGACCTACTAAGGTAAGAAAAATGCTAAGAAAACCAGTAAATACCCCAACACGATACACAGACGAAGAAGCACTTGCTGTGTTCATTGAAGGGCAGCATACGAAGCAAACCTGGCAGCTTACCAGAGAGTCGGCCAAGAGTTAGAATCAGGGGCGTAGCCAGGATTTCGCTCAGGGGGAGGGCGGCGCCCCGAAAAAGGTCCCAGCGACAGCGCCAAAAGGGCCCTGATGGGTAAAAATGGTTCTGCTTGTTACAGAATAGTGCTGAAGAGGGCTTAAGAGGGCCCTGTCTGGTATGAAATTTCATATTTGACCACAGAGCATAGTGCGGGCGAGCCGCACTTCGCGCGACCCGTGTCCTCAGGGGGCCCTCGGGGGGGGGTGGCTGTCCCTGCCCCCCTTGGCTACACCCTGGTCAGAATGTCAGAATGCCGACATATGTCCTCCATACGACATCCCGAAGGCAAAGGAAATTGTTATCCGGAGGGGTATATTACTATGCATATTATCCTAGTAATATTATGCCAATAGCTGGACATAGGCTGCAGATACAGCACTAACAGCCTCGAAAACTACTCGGGGGCATTTAAAAACCCTAGATATAAAATATTGCTGATGTAGCCTCAATAGTTCGACGGTAATTAATTTTAAGCGCTTTTGAGCGCCCGCCGGCCCACTGTGCGTGAGGATGCTGGCAGTGTACCATTTACTAGTGCAGGTTTTTGTAAAACGCAATCATAAGCTTCCGACAATGAATACTGAGGAACAGTCAAACAAAATCACTGACGCTTTGAAAGGCATACAAACTGTACTTGTAACTATTGTTTTTCCTTTTAAATGACAAAAAACTGCAGTGACTTTCCTATTAATATATGAAACTGGATTAATTGAACCCTTGAAATTAATCCATTTTAGACTTAAATTCATTATTCTAATTAAAACTCGTACATTAGAATAGCATTATAATAACAAAGATTGAATTCATATTTTGCCAAGCCATTTAACATGCGCATTGGCGGGGGTCTGAGCCACCTTCGCTTTGACGGGGGTACCCGCCCCCCGCCCCTAGGCTCTCGAGAACCACGCTAGATAGGGGAAAACGGTAAGCGGCGTTGGGTAGCCCATTCACTTCTCTATCGAAAATATTTGAACCTTTTTCCAGGTCACATTTAAGGGCACTAGAGGTCAAAACATGCCATCATAGGGATAACATGTAAATGAAGGTTTTCTGTCATTACATCTGAACAAGTAAATATAGGGAAAAACAATTTGAACCATATGAATCCTCGCAGAAAGCCGGGTCGAATGATTTATAAAATGACCTTGCTAGGTCATATAAAAATTTGACCTGACCTGAGGTCAGGTCACGGTCAAATTAGGAAAAATGTATATCATTAGAACCACATGATAAGGTAAATCGAATGCAGTTAAAATAAACGCTCTATCGCTATCCATTACGTAACTATTTAGTTAAAAACATTTTCCCATGTATTTCCAATGGAGAGGTCATGGCTCGTACCTGACATTAGGTCATCGATATAAAAAAATACCGGAACATATTTCAGAGAACTCGGTGGGCCCATTATGTGATGAGTTTTAATCGGATAAGTTCACCCGTTCTGACTTATGCTATCTTAAACTTTTTTTAGGTCAGGTCACTTGACCTGTACTGGTGACCTGACCTGACATGACCTATCTTAATTTTTTAAAGTTGTAAAAACGATCAGGGAAAAGGTACGCCAAGTACGGCGGCGCTAGAGCCGCCGTTTTTATGTTATCTCCGAAAAACCCGAGGGGGTACCCACCCCTTCCGTCAATGCGCGTGTTAATCACGGTTTGACCAACATTACGTTGAACCAGTGACTGATCTAGGATTTTCCCAAGAGGGTGGCCTTTTCCCACCTAGGGAGCACCTGTTTTGCATCACGCAGGGCGCCCTTCCGATGCAATTTAAGCGCTGGGCTTTTTCCAAAAGTCTACGGGAAGTACTGAAACAAATTTGGGCAAAGAAGCGCCGCTGTCTGGGAGAGCGGAGGCCAAATAGCCCAAATAGCCCAACAGAATGGCCAAAATAACCCAACGGAATAGCCCAAATAGCCCAACGGAATAGCCCAAATAGCCCAACGGAATAGCCCAAATAGCCCAACGGATTAGCCGAAATAGCCAAAATAGCCCAAATAGCCCAACGGAATGGCCCAAATAGCCCAACGGAATGGCCCAAATAGCTCAACGGAATGGCCCAAATAGCCCAACGGAATAGCCCAAATAGCCCAACGGAATAGCCCAAATAGCCCGACGGATTAGCCGAAATAGCCCAAATAGCCCAACGGAATAGCCCAAATAGCCCAACGGAAGCCTGCGGTTGGCGGCAGAATACGGGCAGCAAACTACAAAGACCCCGGAGAACAGAGCACCCCCTGCCACTTACCTCCTCACTTCAACTTTAAGTGGCGTGTACCGCTCAGTTCTAGCATTTTCAGGGCGCCTCTGGCGCCCGACATGCGAACCCAGCGTCCACAGGGGAAGGTTCCACGGGCCTAAGATGGGTGCGGGCGACCCGTCCCCAAGGGGGAACCACCCATAACCCAGTCACTGTTATCGACTGAGCAGAGACTGAACAGTAAGCTTATGCATGCTTAACAGGCGTGCTGTGCATGGCACTTGTGCCCGCTTCTAGAGCAGCGTTGAGGCAGCTTAAAACTTTTGTAAGAGGGGGGGGGGTAATTTACTTTAGGTCAAATCCAAGTTTAGTTCAACAAATAGAATACGCTTGGATAAACTGTTCCATACCAATAAACAGCGGTATAAGTTTATTTCGCACCGAATACATGAAACAAAGGAATTAACTCAAGTCTCGTGTTTAGCCAGCGATAGAAAAACTAAAGGCAGTGCGCATCGATCCGTTGGGCAGGGGCGGTTTCATACGGGTGGTTTAAATTAATCAATCACACCGGAATATGAATCCAATCAAATGGACTGAATCAATCAAATACAATGACAAATCAATCAAAGAAGTATCGGAAACAATTAAATCGGATGATATGAACGAACAAAAATCGCTTTCAACATGCACTTTCCAAAACCCGCTTATTAGCAACAATGCAATATCCCACCAACGAACAATAGCACGCAGAGCAAAATCATGTTTTCCTTCTGAGGAAAATGTGAATGGAGATCAATGATCGGCTTTGGCCGCCTCCCGCCAGCCGAAACGGCGGACAGTATGGAAGTGAGAGATCAGGAGGATGGAGCGGAACAGCTGCGCTCAGCCAGTAGCGGGGAGCGGCTTATGAGGCGATCGCGTTCCTGACACATGGCCAGTCCATCAAGCCCTGACGCTCACAGTCCAGAGTGCTTGCTCTGTTATGACTAGCAAGAATACCAAACATTTGCAGATGACTTAGAGTAAGAAAACGTCACAGGCGGGCGGTGCGCTACCATAACCCGCACTTCGTTATTTGCGGACTTTCCGAATGGTGGCGTAGTGGCGGTAGCTGGTTTTGTAACCAAGGAGTAGCCAAGTAGCGGATAGGAACTCCCAAAAAATTCAAATCGCTATCGAGCTTTTAGCAGAGAGTTGTCGGTATGTGTAGGTCAAGGTCAAGAAGAACCTGCAGGAGGGGAAGATCGGGCGAATATTTTAGCCTATGTTTTTTGGCATATCTTACAATAAAACGTTAACTGTGAATGTAATATAGATAAACAGTAGTTCTAAATGAAATACGTGCAAAAAAGTAAAAACTGTTTTTTTTTGGGGGCAGCACATTAGTAGCGTTTCACATCAAAGAGTGCCTAGCAACAGTGGAGCGGCAAATCGTAGCGGCTTCGCGACTTGGAAGAAAAAAGGTAGCAGTTTCTGCTAGCCACGGTAACGAAGTAGCAGTAGCAGTTTCTCCTAGCCCCGGTAACGAAGTAGCAGTAGCAGTTTCTGCTAGCCACGGTAACGAAGTAGCAGTAGCAGTTTCTGCTAGCCACGGTAACGAAGTAGCAGTAGCAGTTTCTGCTAGCCACGGTAACGAAGTAGCAGTAGCAGATCCTGGAATTTGGAAGCAGTACCTATGTATGCGGAAAAAGATACCTAGTATGCGGAAAAAGATGGAAGTTCGTTGCCCATCTTCGATTTTATGCCACTTCCACCTCAGGGTTGACAAACTGTATATGTTTCCGAAAAGCTTCCTGCAATCAAACATTCGGTGCTGGATGAAACATGAATGCAATGACCTTTTGGTCTGCACTCATCTCTATGAACTATCCACACAAATTGCCCTAAATATAAAATTTTCTTCTTCTAATTATTGGACCATTCCAAACAAGCAAACTTTAAAATCTGCAACCACCCTGACAGTCGCTTTTGGAGTCTACCGCAGAAAACTGTATGGTAGTTGGCGGCGACGGCAAGCCTCGATGCGAGAAGCTTTTGCCCTGGGGCGATCTGGGATGGGTGCAGGATGACAGCCTGTGCAGCACTAGGGAACCATCATTCACTGGGGAGGGGGAGGGGAGGTGCAGCTAATCCCGCGGAGTGCTCGAGCACAGTGCAGTGGAGCAGAAGGCACGTGGAGACAGGACATGGAGACAGTGGAGACAGAGGAGGCGGCACATGGAGACAGTGGAGACAGAGGAGGCGACACATGGAGACAGTGGAGACAGAGGAGGCATCACATGGAGACAGTGGAGACAGACGAGGCGGCACATGGAATATGTGCAGCGGAGCAGGCGCCACATGGAGACAGTGTGCAGACAGTGCAGACGGGGGCAGCCTCAGCCTGGGGGGCGCGGCGCGCACGCGCTGACAACAGCGACAGGGGAGAGACGGCGCCTCCGGGTGATGGATTGGAATCGACCGGTTCCGTCCGAGTCAGACTCAAGCTGAGACGCCTGAAGTTAAGCTTCTGAGCAAATGCGACGATAGCGGTATTCATTCATTTGGCATTTCTTCATTTGACGTGCTGAAATGTCGGACCAGCTGGCTCCCTTTCCAAAGATTCTGAATATAAACTCCGCCGCAGTGCCTAATAATGATACTACATTCTATAGATCTTTGATCTGAGCCGGAAAATCATCCACCCCTCCTCCTTACCATCTATTCTGTCATTTCCGGCAAAGCAGGGGCGGATCCAGCCGGTTGGTTTGGGGGGATAAGCTCCCACCCGCGTCAGCCTAGGGCCCAAGATAGAAAGTTGAGCGACGGAGACGGCAGCTGGCGGGATTCAACTGATGCCGTGAATCCATTTTACTTAAACTTTTCCTAAACGGTCACTCGAAAAGCCAGCGAGACCTTCAGTTGCTCTTCCTCTTCAGGGGAAATTCCATTCACGTCCCAAGAGCTACCCTCCATTAGAACAAAAACGCTTAAAATTTTTTACTGACGATCAATTATGTAAAACCAACTTGATTTTTGGGATGGGACGCGGGAGGCAAAGAGCTTGACCCCTGTCTCACTTGGGGGTATGGCCGCATCGCCCCCTCCCCTCCCGCCGAATACATATATACATAATACATAATACCCCTAATGCAGTGTGGCAGCACACCGTTTTACATCGAAAACATGTGTCGGTATTAGCACCAACCCCTTCCAGACTACTCATTGCTGCTCAACCATGGTCAACGCTCGACTTCACAAAAACACAAATTGATCCGAATATGTACTTTAAGTCATGCACTTAGCAAGCCTTTTAAAAAAAGGTCATACATATCGGGCTGTAAGAGACCAACACAGTTAAACCGCACTTAGCAGTGTGTAGAGTTAGAATAACCTATTGCTTTTCGGAAAGTAAGAAGAAGCAAATGCCATCGGCGCCGGCGCTTCAGCTCGGAGGGAGGTATTAGGTACGTGAAGCACAGCTTTCTGAACCACCAACCACCTCCTCGGGTAAGCCATCAGTTATCTCGGCCATAATTTATACGTCGAGCCCACTCGGCATGCTAAATAAACAGGGCTGCGAAGACACAGGCCCGACACTGACATGAAGGCGGACTGAAGAAGACTGATTGCCGATCACGTGTGGTCACCGGATCACTCTGACGGGGGTCACTGGCAGCACCGCGGGAGTTTTACAGCAGACCGGTACTGTGCCCGGCCCCTGGACGTTCTGAAATCATTTCAGCTGGAAACCGCTCTTACGCCCAAATCATCGTTTTGGTGTCACTGCCGTGCCGACTAATTGTGCCTGAATAAGGTAATTACTGGAGTCAAACGACGCACCAAACTGCGAGGTCATGTGGCGTCATTAACTCGCACCATTTCAGTGAGGATTTCGGGCGCCAGATCACGCCATGTGCCCACAGGGACTTGAACGTGGTACACGTCTCTACGCATGCGGCGCTCGGCGCTACTGAGTCGCCCGTCCAGAACGGCTCTCCTGCACTCTCCAACTCGCTAACTCAACACAGGCGAAACTTTAATCCTCAAACACAAGACTTCCCCGCCTGCCTCTCTCAACCACCTACCTTGCGCTGGCCGGCGGCGGCGGCAGCGGCGGGGGCGGGGGCGGGGGCGGACCTGGGCTCGCCGCCCGCCTGCTCAGCCCAGTCGGTGCGGTACGTCCGCGGCGGCAGCGCCGGCGGCACGTCTCGTGCCTGCGCGCCGGTGCTGCCACCTGCTCCCAGCGGGGAGGCCGCCGCCGCCGCCGCTGTGTGGGCGCGGTTCCTCACGGGCAGCGGCGGCGGCGTGTCGGCCGCCGACTGAGAACGCGAGACAATGGAGGGGGAGCGGCTCGGCGGCGTCTGCAACAGACGGTGGCCGGAGCCCACTCAGGCGCATGCGGTTAGCGAACGGGCTGACGCCCAACTCAACCGGGCGGCAGCCAGAGGCACCGGGCCAGACTAGAAATTAACGGGTGCGTATGTGTGAGAAAGAGAGAGAAAACAGGCAGTCAGTGAGTAAAACTAGAAACTGAAAACTATGACGGCATATTAAACGTTAATGTGTAAGAATAACAAAATTACCAAAAGTAAAACACCAAAAACCTCAATGAAATCAGGAGTTCAAAATTGTCACGGCCGGAAAAAGAATAAAGTGTAGCGTCATTCCAGTACCTCCAACCAAAGAGACCGGTTCGGCTCGATCCCGTAAAACCAGGCAAGAAAATAAGACCAGACAGATAAAATCCATCGGCTGATACGGGAACACAGGCCAGAAGCAGGGTCCAGGTCGGGTTGACTTCGTTCAGACCCCTCTCGCTGGGAGCAGCAGTCAGTCCGGCGGGGTAGGGTCACGGAGCCATGCACCTCAGCTGGCAGCATGCAGCCGGTGGCTCACCTGCGGCTCGGCGCCGGCAGCGCCGCCCAGCGTCTCCAGCTGCTGCCTCAGCAGCCGGCAGCAGGCCTCGGCGTTGCCCAGCTCCTGACGGAGCCGGGCGGCGTCGGAGGGTCGGCCGCTGGCCGCCGCCAGCTGCTGCCGCAGCGAGTCCACCTGACGCGCCTGCTCCTCCAGCATCAGCTGCATGGTGTGCGACTTCTTGTACTGCCAGTGCCTCCGCGCCAGGTCCTGCGTCCAGCGGCGGTGCCAGGAAAGCCGCGCAGGTAGCGGGGGAGAACCGGGCTCCGGGCCGTGGGGGCTTTACGGGCGCCTTGGAGGCTGCGCACTAGGGCCCGTCGAGTCGAGGAAACATGATTTTGGCGTTTATTTTGCTAATGCAAAATTACTTTTCAGTCTTCTTTATAAAATGATATAATCAGCCCCAATATCACACATTTGCTTCCAGGTAAATTGTCATAGTCGCCTAGACCAGCATCTTGGGCCCTTAAACTGTGGTCTACAGTCAAAATGAGTATGGAGTATGAATATCCATACCCAATTAAGTGCATGACTTAACTCGAATCTGAGGTGTTTTTTATCTATCCGGCTAAATTTTGAGATATCAAACTTGTTTATTTTCTCGCTATGGCAATCGGTTTTGGCTGCCTGGCTTTTCCTGTCACGTCACTTAATGATCCAACACCACTTCAGTATGCATCATTCAAAGCCTGAGACACAGACACGCTGGAGATCATTCGGGACCTCTGCCTTAGCCCGGTGAGCAGCTGTAGCCCAAATACCAGTTGAATAATGATACAAAGTAATAAATTTAGCCCGTTAGCAGATACATACTTAAGATACAATATTAGCACTGTAGGTACGTAGGTAGGTAGGTACGTATGCTAATATGATTACTGACTGGAGCTCTGGTTCATGATTTTGGTACAGGCGGCTATTGCAACATACATAGATGTGTGATATTGGGATCGAATATCATCATGATCAAATAGTTCCAAACTACAACTTCCATTCAAAATAGAATTTCACATTAAAAAAACTAGCCGAAACCAAAAAACAACTGTGTATCTCAACTCGACCTGCCGTATCATACACCACACGGGTGTGCGTCATAGTGTACACTGTGCAGCGTCCAAAGACGAAACTCGGGATCTAAGATGGGTCTAAATTCTAACATATGACGCATGAGTGATAGGGCATGGCGTTAGCTTTGAATACCATCAAGTTATTGAGCCAAATTACGTCTCTCCTAGTCCTCCTGGATGACATCTACATGGGACTCCGTGGCCCGGTTCTCCGTCCAAGATTCACATACGCAGAAGCAATCATGCAGAGATTAAAAAGCGATTCACTTGTGGTGCTTCGGTGTACCTCACAGAAAAATACCGCTCATGGCCTTGATTTCACCGAAATGGACATCATTGTCACTACAAAGTTTTACAATTCCCAAATAAAAAAAGATTATTAAAACATGACCATCTCAAGCACCTGCAAGTAACATGGAATTTCAAGCTTATATCCAGTCTCTTGTACCCAGACTGCTGTGGCGCTAAGTCCAGTCACGACAAAGCAAGCTAAAAACTTCGTTAGAGGCTAGATGCTAAAGCCGTTCGAAAGCAAAACGGGCATGCAGCGCGCCCCCAGCCCGTTCCTTCATTTCCCGGTCCCTCACGGACAGGCTTGAATCCCTGTCCGTCCATACTCCCCAGCACCAGAGGCCGAGCCCAGGCCCTGGCGCCGCCGGCGCAGCAGTACTCACGTCCACCGGCTGGGGCCCGGTGATCTCGCGCTGCTGGCTGGGGATGGGAGGCAGCGGCCGGTTCGGCGGAGTGCTACCGTTCGGCATTCTGACCGGGCCGCGACTGCTCTCCAGGGTCAGCAGAACACTGGAGCTGGCTGCGGTGAGACGGGGGAACACAGGCGGGTCACAACAGAGCCCTGACCGGACCACAACCTCTCTCCAGGGGCAGCAGAACACTGGAGCTGGCTGCGGTGAGACGGGGGAACACAGGCGGGTCACAACAGAGCCCTGACCGGACCACAACCTCTCTCCAGGGTCAGCAGAACACTGGAGCTGGCTGCGGTGAGACGGGGGAACACAGGCGGGTCACAACAGAGCCCTGACCGGACCACAACCTCTCTCCAGGGGCAGCAGAACACTGGAGCTGGCTGCGGTGAGACGGGGGAACACAGGCGGGTCACAACAGAGCCCTGACCGGGCCACCACTGCTCTCCAGGGTCAGCAGAACACTGGAGCTGGCTGCGGTGAGACGGGGGAACACAGGCGGGTCACAACAGAGCCCTGACCGGACCACAACCTCTCTCCAGGGTCAGCAGGACACTGGAGCTGGCTGCGGTGAGACGGGGGAACACAGGCGGGTCACAACAGAGCCCTGACCGGACCACAACTGCTCTCCAGGGTCAGCAGAACACTGGAGCTGGCTGCGGTGAGACGGGGAACACAGGCGGGTCACAACAGAGCCCTGACTCGGTCACCGCTGCTCTCCAGGGTCAGAACACCGGAGCTTGCTCTGGTGGGATGGAACACACGCGTGTCACAACAGAGTCCCGAGAGGAGAGTAAATGCTACCCTGAGCCCCTGCATCTACTGTAAGCGTGTGGTTACCAGATCCATGATTTTTCACTGCCTTCGACTTGGAACATCGAATTCCTCTGTACTCTTTCACTGCTTTATACCGTGTGTTTGCACGCAGCAGAAAGCAAACTTTGGGTCTTAACTTGAAGAGGCCCTTACAGCTCCTATTCTCAGTCCACAGAACATTTTGAAAAATGCATACGAAACAGGTCCCCTCCAAAAACGAAACAAAGGCCCACGATTCCCAAGACGTCCAACAATACAGTCTACATTCAGAAGTGCAGGATGACACGACTCAACAAAAAAGATAGTGTCCAGGGACGTCAAATAACGGCAAGAATCTGGAATCCAAAACATCGCATGACGAACTCATTTTCTGTGCACATAAAAGGAAATGATTAAGACCTTAAATGAATACATTTAGATAGAAACCCCGTAAAACGGTTAGGGCAGGGGACTCACAGCAGATGGAGTTGACGACCTGTTGGTGGTTGAGCTGGTCCACCGACCTGCCGTTCACCTTGGCGATGATGTCGTGCATCCGCACACCCGCCCTCGCCGCAGGTCCATCTGCCAGAGAGGGGTGCGGTCAGAGCTCTCAGACTCGGCGGGGGAGCCGTACAGCTTAGAGGCCGGAGTTGGAGGGAAGGGGGTATCGGTCACAAGACAGACTTAGCGGGAGGGGGGCAGGTTAGAGTCCAGACTCGGCGAGGGGGCTCAGGTTAGAGGTCAAACCAGGCGGGGAGGGGTACAGCTTAGAGGCCGGACTTGGCATGGAGGGGGTATCGGTCATAAAACAGAATCGGGGGGAGGGCTCAGGTTAGAGGCCAGATTCGGCGGGAGACGGGCCAGACTTGGCAGGGAGGCGTATCGGTCACAAGACAGACTCGGCGGGGCGAAGGGGACAACTTGGCGAGGGAGGTAAATGCTACAGGCCAGACTTGGCAAAAAGGGGTAAAGGTTAGAAAGCAGACTTGGTGGGGGGTGTCGGTCCGAGGATAGACTCGGCGGCGGCTGGTGTATAGGTTAGAAACCAGACCCAGGGGGCTAAGGTTAGACGCCGACCTTGGCACGGGGAGGGAGAGAGAGGGTCTGATGTTCTGCTGCTTCCAGCCGAGCCGGCCGCGGCGCAGGTGGAAGCTGTCTGTGACTCTACCACCATTTCAATTGAGCCGTTTGTGTCGGCACTGCTAGCCAGAGCACTCGAGCCGTTGAGACTAGACATTTCTAAAAAAGTTTTTTATTCATCTAATCTGCGCTATTAAACAAATTTTACTCATGATTTTAGAAAAACAGCAATTTTTACATAGCCCTCTTACCCATAATAAAAATAAACCACTCCGAAAGAGTGTTGAGAGTTTCTTCCACCCATTTACAACTTCATGCCATTTTTCGCATGGGGGTGGACAAGTTCCACAGGCTTCCCGAAAGTTTAACACAGTTAAGTACCACTGGTCATTTATTTGGGCTCCAGGGAGCGTCAGTCTTTGCGGCTATACAGCACCCCTCCCCTCCCAGAATGTACTGAATATAGACAGATGCAGTGGCCTTTGGCCAAAAAGGCGCTACAACATGGGGGGTAGCACATGCTCAAGACCCAGAGACAGTGAGACAGTGACATGGTGAAAACGTACGTGGATACAAAAACGCAAAATTGCACCGGGTGATCGCGCACATGGCCTATAGGTAGAAGCTCTTGCACATTTTTGTACTATTTTCACAAATATTTCAACACAATTTGTAAGCATCTAAAAATTACATACATTTACAGATCGGATGCACCCTAGCTAGTGCCTGCCCAATGGTCTGTGCCCTACCTCATGGTCCCTTTGCCTCGGAAAGAGCTGATGTTGATCACCCACTTCTCCCCAACTGACTTTTAATGGGGACTCTACTATTAGCAATGCAACGTTTCTCGCTTACACTGGGGAGCTTATCAGTAATGCAAAGTACCACGTACGAATGAGAGTCACACAACAACAACAAAAAACGCGATTGCAAGTACCAGCAGCGTTTGCAATGACACCGTAGCACGTACCTGTTGACCCCCATGAGCATGAGTCATGTGACTAAATAGGTACTACGCCGTAAATGAAAGCCAGTTAACGCTTCCCCAAATCAGCACTTATCTAACGATACATTTCGCTACTTGACTTCACCTCTTATTATTGGTTCTGCTCAGCTTAAAGCACTTGCCTCATTATTTCCTCTTACTTTCCCCTCCGTCATCGTATCAAACAGCCAACACCATATCAAACTCCGAGAATAAAACACCGAGAACAGCGTTACCAAACACCGGTTCCAGTCTCAGCCACGAACAATCACACCACAGCAGTAGATAACAGGTCGTAAACTACCATTCAGAGAGCACTGACGGCGCCGCCGTACACACGCCAGGCGGTCACGCGCCGTCGCGCGCCGGAAGGGACTGACGACGGGGGCCGGCGCCTCCACGGCGGGCGGCCAGGACAACCAGTTTGGCGACAAATAATGGCATACATCGACCGCTCGGCATGGCTGATCAGCCGCTATGCAGAACACAGCGGTGTGTACGGGTCGCCAGGGCAGACCGGACGAACGCCGTCCGCTGAACCGAGCCACCGGGCATAGTGAGTCGCAACACCTCCCAGCGTGGTCAATGGCCATACATTAACGGAGCCGTCCACTCACCAGCTACCTCCACTCTCGATCAAGGATCCAGCTGACCACTAGCCCGCGACTTGGCTCCGCGAATGCCGGTGTGGCCCATCCCTCCCCCTCCCCCAACATACACACCACTGGGGGTTGGTAGCCGCGCGGGGGCGGGCTGGTCGAGGGGGGTACACGGCTGAACGGCGCTGGCCTTGGTAGGACGCGGCCGGCGTGTATGCCGCCCACTCGCGGCCGGCCAGGTGCCGACAGTGGGAGGGGTAGTCCTGTACCGATAGCACGGCAGTTACCCACACTGCGCAGGTGGCTGTGTGAGGTGCGGCCGACCGCTCACTCCTCGCTGGGCTCGCCCACGGGTGTCTGCTTTGTATACGGCCCGCGGTACAGAAAGGCACATCATCTCACAACCGACGCGATACAAGTTCTTGATCCAACGGTGGGATGAGTTTTATAAGGCAGCTTCTCTTCGGAAGAGCCTGATTCTCTTTTAAAACAAAGCTCATGCAAGGTCCAAAAATGGCATTCTATCGGTTTTACACGTGCCTTCATCGCTATAACATCACATATGTGCAAGCTGCCCTTCCACCTAGGCATTTAATTCCCACAGCGTTCAGACTCGGTGCAGTGGCGTGTCGGCCCTTCCACTCAGAGTGGAAGCAGCTTCACATTCCAGGCCAGAGAAGCAAGCCATACCACTAGCCACAGGAGCCCAGACCGGAAAACAACCTCACTGAACCTGAATGCACAGTCCTGGGCTATGGCAGAGACTAAATTCCGGCCCTACCCTTCAAGGCCGTAACTCTTTTAATAATTTCCACTTGTGAATTCACTGCAAGACTAAGGTAAGTTTGGTCCGACATTTGGGAAAGGTTTAACGGCCCCAGGGTGAGGTGATATCCTGATTTCGATTGTGATCAACAGCTCGGGCCTGTAAGCTCTCAGACAGATGGCATTAAAAACACTCCATATAACCATCTCGCAAAATGTTAATTCTTCCTTCACTGAATGACCGACGATATTTGTCAGAAAAAAACGACTTATTCGGATCGGTCGCATTAAAGCGATGTGCCGCAATGACAGCTTATAATCTATCGGACGGCCCAGAAACGCCCGAAAACATCACGAGAATATGGCGGAAACCACGAGAACCCACGCCTCCGGGTTGCAACGGTCTAGCAATAGCCAACCACCGCCCCTGAGCGAGACAGCTTCGGGCGCACAACGCTAAAAAGGCAGCGCCCTCACGCCCCGCTGATGCATTCAGCGCATTCGACTGGACAATGCCGTTTACTGATGAGCCTTCCATAACCGACTACACTGCAGCCGCCCTGCTGAGCAGACAGTGCTATCGGCCACAAGGCCCAGCCAGGCCGCGGGCACCGTCCGCACCACTTCTGCTGCCGATGAAGCCAACTGCGACTCCCCACACAGCGGGACACTACACAAAACTAGCCCGTGTACTTATGCGGTTGAAACAAAAAAGGAAAACGCCCCTTGGTTGCTATCCGTTACGAAAAACATAACTGCCAAATCTTGTGACGTAATCCTCACAGTCCGGTCAGAAACTCCGTTCGTTCCAAATGCAGCTGTGGTTAATCCGCCACAACGTTCAGGCGTCAGCACCGATTCTCTGTTCAGATGACTTGAAAACACCTGCGGCGGTATCCCCACTGACGGGAAACCGAACATCACCTCTGTTGCCCGAAGCATCCCGTTTTTCGCACGCGCTTAATCTAAATAACGCCCAATCGTAACCGAAAGCGAGGGGAGGCACACAAACGCACACACGCACGATACATATGTCACACGAAGTTAATCCACTGATATACCATACTGCCCATTCGCCTCGAAATCACCAGCCGGGTGGAACCACGCCGCTGCCCGACCATCTTAGATACTCTCTGCGAGTGTGTGTGTGTGTCGGCGGCGTGGGACCGGGCGGCAGCCTGAGTGGAACAACAGGCGAGCCCTGCACCGATGACTCACCTTCCGGGCGTACACAGAGCGGACGAGGCCAGCACGCGCCGCGCTTTTTGGCGGGTCAGCGAGGTATGTGTACCGGCGGCACACTAACACCGGGGCGCGACAGAACACCGGCCTAAACTGCTTACTTTTAGATGATATTGCCGGCCTCCAGTCATCCTTTCTTTCTCTCTCTGTTTCTAATGGCTTTGGGCTATCATTTTGTGAGTAAATGCGGAGCCCCATCGTGAGCTAGCTTCTCTATAATACCATGATTAATTTAATAAAAACAGCAGACACTAGTTTTTGCATTGAGGACCTACAAAAAGTCACAGATGCCGCAGCTTTTTTTACCAGACATGGCGACCGGGTACACCGGCCGACCTCGCGGCCGGGTGCATCGTCACACATCGTGGCAAGGTACACTGGCAGACATCACACCACAGCCGACCTCGCGGCCGGGTACATTGACAGACGCCGGAGCCGAAGCCCGGGTCCAGTGTCGGAGGCGCCGACACTCCCGCGCGCTGCACGGTTGTCGGAGGCGCCGACACTCCCGCGCGCGCTGTGCGCTCAGCTGGCAGTGAGTCACACGGCGGCGGCCACCCCCGCACCCACCGAGACCGCAGCGGCATACCTGAGAGCCGGCCAGAGGGCAGAGCTGGCGCGGCGCAGCTGCTGCTGGGCGGCGTGCCGAGATGGCGCGGTCCGACAATGCCGCCTGCCGCGAGGCCTTGAACGCACGCGATACTACTCCAATTTGTCAACAAGCTGTATTGTGGTGCAGGCGACAACGACGCCGTCTGCAGACGCTGGTATAGCCACTTATCCTCTCAGAGGCCGCTCATGAAGCCAACGAATCGCACCACTGTCCCAGCTGGGCAGTGAAACTGATCCCGCAACTCCCCGATCAAAGCTCTGTAGCGTGACGCCGTCTGCAGGGAGGGTGGGAAGCACCATCGTACTTCTCTGCACGCTTTAATACGCCTCACGCTCACCACCAGCGGCCGGCCGCAGCAAGGTGGGGGAGGCCTCACACCAGAGTACAGGGTAGAGCAGCGCCCCCAGGCACCGCACTGCAGCACACAGCACTGCAGCGCCCACAGCATAACGTCCACATTTCACACCCTCCCACAGAATAGGACCGCGCTCACATCACCCACAGAACCGCTCAGCCACACAGACCCAAAGGAACAGCACACCAGTTCACACACAATGCCAACAAAACAGCACACCAGAACACACAGCACCTACAGAATAGCACGGCAGTCCGCAGCACACAGCGCGCCGGCAGCGGCCGGGCCGGGCGCGAGATGGGCTGACCTGGTTTGACGCTGATGACGCTGACGGGGGTGTCGCCGGAAACGGTGAAGCCGTAGCCGGAGATGTCGCGGTGCACGATGACGTCGCGATGCTGCTGCTGGGACGGCACCACCTCCCCGGACTGCGCGGACTGGCAGCAGGGTCGTCCGCTCCCAGCCGGCCACCCGAGGACCTGCACCACCGCACCTGCACCGTCAGAATTACAGCCCGAGGACCCGCACCAAAACAACCTCAGATCCATATCTAGAACCCGAGAACGTACGCCACAACACATGTAGCGCTGTAACTATAACCCAGGGACCTCCGCCACAACACCAGTAGAAATATAGCAATAACCCGGGGACCTCCGCCACAACACCAGTAGAAATGTCGTAGTAACCCAGGGACCTCCGCCACAACACCAGTAGAAATGTCGTAGTAACCCAGGGACCTCCGCCACAACACTCGTAGCGTTGTAGCTATTGCATCTGCACCACAACATTCATACCCATACCACCCACCCACGAACCTACGCCAAAACACCCGCACCGTCATAAGGTAACTGTTGGGAGTAAGCGACTGGAGGGGTCATCCGGCGGCGCCCCTCTTTTTGTGTTGGAAGCGATCGCAGTGCCCCAAATTACACTGCGCTCTGACAATTAACCGGGACTTAAGCCCGGATTGGTCACTCATGAGCCTTTGTGTTAATCATTCGGTACGCTCCCCAAATTACACAGGGATCGACGGAGGACTAAAATAGCAGATATAAGATTCAGCGACTGCAATGGTTACCCAGTGCAATGATTACGCTCCTACAGAGCTGACGCGAGATACAGAACCATGCTGGCGGTCAGCCTCTACAAGAATCTTTACCGCATGGACAGAGAACAAGAGTGCGCGCCTGGCGTTTATGCCGCCGTGGTGACCACACAGCAGCGCGCGGGGTGGCGCTGATGCCAATGGATGGAATTCCAATCAGCAGTCTACGGCAGGCACGGATCCAAAGGAGAGGGGCGGGCCCCCCCCCATTCCTCCTGTGGACGCCGCGCGCCCTGAACGCCAATAAATGCGAAACTGCGCGGTACAGACATCTTGAATTGACTTTTAGAAGGTGATCCTAACAGAAGCGCCCTGTCTTCTGGGGTCCCACAGTATTCGTTACCCCTCCACAGACACTCGTATGCTTGAAGTTCACCCCTTTTTTGGCCCCCCTCCACACATCGCGGCATTTCGCCCAAATTTGTTCCGCTACTTCCTGGTAATGCTCTTGGAACCACTAACTCCTAAAGAACGGAAAAAGACGTCGGGAGGTGGCCATCGGGTATTTACAAAAGATGCCCTCCCCTTGGCGGTCAAAAGGCACCTCCTGATGGTACACGCCACCCATCCGCTTTCACCCCCTCCCCCTTGCCGAAATCTTAGATCGGTCATTGGTCTACAGCATGATCTTCAAACACGTTCCACTAAAGGAAACCGATCGAGAATCGAAAGAAATTAACTATCGCATTGCTTTGGGGCATGTTCGAATTATGTTCCGTGGAAAAAAAAACGTTGAAAGCTCAAGATGACATTAGAAACAAAAACCATGCTTATGCATCCAGAAAAAGTTATCTCAAAGCGAGTCAGCGATAGTTCTCAACTCGGATCGGAAGGCTACCATCTGAGACACACATCTTACAATGGTTTTGCCGTTGAAGACGGCGCCATCCCGCGACGGATACTGTCGAAGTCCACGATTGCCCCAGCTCACAACACCAGGTCACATGGAGTCCCCCACAACACCGCGTCTCACCCGCGCCGCCACCGTTCACCCAGAGCTCGTGACAAAGCACACGTAGGTACGCTCCACCGTATCACGGACACTTCCTGCGTTAATTCCATCGGCGCTGCAGCCGTGCAGAGGCGGCGAGCCCTCAACACGCCGCACAACAGCTGCAGCGCGGCCGCCGACTCCGCGGAGGCGGGCCGGCGTGACGTCACAGCACAGGTGACGTCACACTGTCGCGCCAAACACCGCGTGCCGTCTCACTGGCGTTGGGGGAAGCGTAATGATGGTTGTGATTGCCGAGCGGAGATTCTACGGGGGAATGGTGGGCAAGCGACAATGGGTGATTTTCATGATGTGCCAGGCATAAAGATTGGTTCACCAAACCTCCGATTTTGCTAAGAAAAATTAGTAGTGCACCAAACGTAATCGGTTCCGTTTCATTGTAACGATTTCGTGGTAAGTCTTCCAAGATGAACAGTTCAGAGGTTAGAATAGGTGTCAAGTCACCGACACCAACGGCTTTCAGGATTGCCAACACCCAGTCACGCCATAAAATTTTGGAACATGGTACTATAATTCCATTTGAAAACCTCCCGTTTCATTCACTGTTAGAGCCAGGTAGCACCTCTGAAAGACATACAAACAAACCAAGTCACCCTCCTAAAAATCTGAACAGATCCAGAGAAAGTAAAACACAAGTCCGAAAACGTTACGCTGAAATCTTTAAGTCGCTTAAATACAAGGCAATATTACAAGCGGCACGATCTCAAGCGTTTTCGGCGAATGACGTTACCGTCAGAGCTGTTAAATGAGAGGAGATATTCAAGGTATACATGTTAGGACCCATAACAATATTTGTGTAAAGATATGTTTCAATAAAATATATTCTTTGGTTTGCTCACTATTGAAAATAAAGGTGAAGTCTTCAATACCAATGAATCCGAATCTAAGGCCTCGCCTTGGTGATACAGGTGACCGGTCGGTACGGGGGGGTAACCATCTCGACAAGAGGGGAGACTGGCGATACAGGTAAACCCCACCAACGAGTACCGGTCGGGACGGAGGCGTAATCACCCCAATAGGATAGGAGACCGGGGTCAGTCTGGAGGGGGAGGGGGAAGAGTACAGGCCCTGTATGGAGCACAGGAGCGCCGGCGGGCTGGTCTTCTCTTTCCACGAAACATTCCTCAATGCAGAACCCAGACGTGCAAGCTGCAATCGCGACACACTGGGACCTGGACAACACAGCCAAACAGGACTCGACAAGGCAAACTGATAAGTCGGTCAGAAGTTGGCGTACATGCCGTCCGACCGGTAAAACGAAAGTAAAAACCGTGTCTCTAAAATATTTTTGGCGTGCACAACATATCAATACATTTTTTCAGCCCAATCAAAGGGAAAGGGTATCTTCTTAGTGTTAAACTGAGCTACTAGTCACGTAGAAAATTCGTATAAATTTCTAGTCTCATATTTCACTTCCTGCAAAACTCGCACTTTCAAGGGCCACGGCGCGTCCTAAGCCCGTTGCTTTAAGCACACGGATACCAAGCTTCCCCCTGGAAGGACTGGTGGCTGCCGGCGACCGCTCAGCGATGGCGGGACCTGGGCGGGGCTACACTCTGCTCTAAACACTATGTCACTAATACTATTTCACTGCAAATCAGTAGTGGAAGAAACAATATCCAAGGATTTTTCGCTATGCTCCATTGCATGGTTGTCTTAGTGCACAGCCCAAGGTAAAATTGCCGCATTCCCTGCAGAATGCCTTTAAAAAAATATTGCTCTCCTTATGCATTCTGGCCATTGCAGATCAAAACTTAAATTGCGCACAAAATGAAATTGTCAAAAATATGCCACCACGGTGATAATGCAAAGATCTTAATGCAAACATAAGCGCCCAATGTGTTATACTCAGCGCAAACAATTAGATACGAAACAGCGCACCCTGAGGCCTCTAGTAGCGCGCAGGATCAACAGTCAGGACTCAAGCTCTCCTAGTCCGAAGATGTGTAAGGATATAACCACCGCTAACAAAATACACATTTTGTATTTCCTAATAGCGTAGAAGGTTTCTGAAGCAGCCTGACCGACCAACAATGTTCCTCAAGAAACATTATCACATCTAAATTACTTTTCCAGGTAAAGCAATGAACGGAACTAGCCAAACTAGTAACAAACACCAATAAACAAAGTCAAAGGCCACTCTTGTCACACCGAAAGGCAAGCATCCTATCCAAGAGCCAAATAAGCCGCAGGCCCGTGGCCGGCGGCTCACGCCATTACCCACCTCCGGTTCATGTCGGACCCAGTCTAGCCACCACAACCAGGTTAGCCTCTTGGCAAGCGCCAGTCCCGAAGCATGCGTGAGCGCGCTCGTCCCCACAGCCCAGCAGTTAGTCCAAGCAAGGCTAACCCAATACACTGTAAACAAACCGAACAGCACGTCATAAGCATGCACATCGGCCAAATAAATAAAAAAAACACGGAGAGCAACGAAGGTCAATGGTACGGTCATTCACATCAGCAGCCCTGAACATGCAGTATGACAGGAAAAATAAGTCAGAGCAGAAAACAGACTGTCTGAAACCACCTTTGCCCCCTGACGCATTTCGCACCGGAAAAAGTTATCCGGTCATGCCAGCGCCGTCGCTGAAAGGCAGAGAGCCGTGAATACAAAAACCAGATTTTAAGGAGCAAAAATATGTGAAATATGAAATAACGTAGGTCGTCTTAGGCCTAGATTGAATATTGCAATGTCGTTTCACTCATTGTACAGTTGGGCAAAAAGTCGTTATTCCTGATTTCATTCATTTCGCAATACGAACAGTTTGTATGAAGGCCTAACAATAAGTCGGAGCAATTTACAGTTTAAGTTTACATGTAACACTTTCAGCATAAGGTAGAGTTTTAGGAAGGTTTTCGACGACACCAAAAAACAAAAGCGACAATTTTGGATCTACGGCCTTTTGTCTTCTCACGTTGCAACTTTTGGTTATAACTTACGTAAGGGCAAAACAAGGCATGAAAATAAAAAGTCACGATGCAAATAGCCCATCCCCCCTCCCTCATCCCTCCCTATAAAGAACCATTCAATAAAAACAAAACTGAAGGTGAGGCAGTACTACTACTTAGTGTGGCAGAAATCAGGCACACAAATGAGAACTTTGCCCCCGTCGCAGGACCGAGCAAAAAACATCAGAGATCAAACAGCGTGCACTGGAAGCAGACAGCCATTATGTGACTCATCAAGTCATATAGATTTTGAGCTGCATATTCTGATCACTCCATGTTTAACTGGGCATTTATATCCGTTGATGATATGTCAAAGAAATAAAACTGAGCAGGTAATTTTGGTACACCAATCTATTGAGGCAAATCGAGACGGCGAGAGAGACAGAGCAATGACTGGGAAACATGTTTTTGGTTGGCTTTTTTAACTGTATCAGAGAAAAAATTAGAATTAGCAGGTAATTATTCGAGGAAAATGTCAGTGATTTATGTATTTAAAAATGCATTAAGCATTTTCCTTGTTTCCTAACACGGCCGAAAAACTACACAAATAGAGCCTATCCCTTAATTTTCAAACTCAGGTGCTTAATTGGGCGTTTGACCTCACGATTCTACTGAGGTTTGGAAATATTCTTGCGCTCTCAGATCACGTTTAAACACAATTAGAAAGCGAAACAGAAGGTAGCATTTAAAGCATGCTGAAGACGCCATCGTCTCGCTTCTCAAGTAATTTCCAGGCCTAAAAATTGAATTAAAATCGAAATTAAACTTTTGATTGACCCCCTAAGATTCTGAAACAATACCTGTAAGCAGTTGTCCCGGTTTATAAATACATCATCTGTAAATTACAAGATAAAAGAAGACATCGCAAAGGTTGTTGGGATTATCAGGATTACACTTCATAACGTCAAAAAAGATTCAAATGCACACTTACCTTGATTTCTTCGTGGTTAGTTCCTTTGAGATAACGGAATGTGGCACCCTTTTCTTGCATTGGCAGACTTATCAATTATCTGAAAAATACCAAATTCGTTAAGTTTAGGATTAACACGCTAATGTTTCCATTCAGTAGAAGGTAAAGAAGGTAAGGCATTGTCCGGGCACGATTGCTCCCAGAGAAGGAGGAGAAATCGCCTCATTCAGAAAAGTGAGATTTAGTTTCTGGCAAGCAAACACCTTGTCCCAAACAACAAAATAGTTTACCATCGACATTACCCACAGGCCCATAAAACCAAGACCAGCGCGAACTGGACGTAGCCGTTGGAGAGACAATACTCTTTGAGGAAAGGCAGCACTCCAAACCCTAGCAGCCATCATTGTGACAGAAAGCCAACAAAAGGGACCGAGAGACCCCTGCTACATCCGGGGAGCACCGACGCTTGATGGGGAGACACAGGTGTCTTCTTTGCCCGCGCTGGAATCGCCCATGACTGCACGCAGTGGGAGGCCGGGGATCGTTGGACGATGCTGGTTTGAGCACAATGCTGCAGCGGCGGTGGCTACGACAGTTGCTAGCCGAAGGATGACTCTGTCGGGGTTTAGCACAGCGTTTCAAGGGCGATATCGTAAGTATTGGACCACGGAGTAAGTATTAAACAACGGTAGATACACCGGGAGAGTGTCACGCCTCAGACGGCAAGGGGGACCGGAGAGCTGCTCTGCAGTGGCCCCGTCACTCCTCCAGGTACTCCAGGTACTCCAGTATCGGACAAGCTTGTGACACACATACGTCGGCAGTCGTTCCCAGCTCCCACGATGCAGTCTCGCAATTCTCGGGAAATTCTCTAACCCGGACTTGAGAAAGAAAATACCGCTCCTTGTGTGGATACCACTTGGCGCGACACATCACGCATGCTGCACGACCTTTCCGTGAGTGAGATCACAAGTCGACAGCTCACCTTACCTCTACGCATCAAAATGTCGGAGCTCAAAGGCCTCGTAAACTCACTCCTTTGCTACCTCTTCTACGAAATGCTCCGGCTCTACCCTGAAGATTAAAAAGCACCTAGGGTAGCCCAGTAACCAATATACATGTCCCACAACAACTATACTGCCAAACGAGAAACGAAAAACTCTCAATGTTGAGTTGTGCATCATCCGCTTGAAAGCATGACAGTGCAGAACCTTTCCTACCAAGCAAAAACAAGACCTGGATCCTGGTTTCCTACTGTATTGTGACGCACACGATAAAACACTCAACTACAACGGTAAAACAATAAAAAAGAGTTGGTCGACGCCGTCATAAAACAGCTGGAAGAGTTCGACAAAATCTCCCCTATGTCTGCAAGAATATAGACAGTACACCTAGGTAGCACAAACGCCCCGGGTAAAACAAATCCTCAGGCAGCTTATCTCATCGTTTGTGTGGCACACAGTTCCCCTTTTCCAACAGCTTTTGGTCCTTTCTATCCACTAGATCCCAAGAAGCCATTCCACATTCCAAATGAGGACGGACGAGGGGATTGGGCAGCAATTACATATGACAATCTTCACAAAACATTTACTGATTACTGCCCCAAACCTCAGTGTGCTTATCATGCTTTCATTCGCTGTGAGGGACGCAGCGGGACGCCGACAGGTGACCATGAGGCTGGAGGCAGAGATGCGGAGAGAATGAAAGGCCCAGTGGATGGCCTCCCTACATGGTCCATGGTGGGCAAGACAGGGCAACTGTCACTCAGTGCTGTAATATTCTGACTGCCTTTTGTCGCCTTGCTGCTCCCCAATCATGTAGGCCTGTCCTGGGGTTGCCCCAACAAATTTCTTCAAAACCTGTCATGTTCTTCAGACTGCCTTGCATTACAACTTTCATACCCAAAAGCCCACAAGGACAAACAAATCATGCATTTACAAAGCTTCATGCAGCCTTCAGAAACTTGGACACCTGCTTCAACCTTTGTTCATAGGTGCTAAATGTAATGTTAAAGTTATATAAAAAAATCCTGGGACTGATATGTTTTCCCCATTTCATCTATGGCAGATTGCGGAGACCAAAACATCTGTGCAACCTAAATGGCCCCAAACATGGCCAGACTACCTACCTCATATTACTCCATTGAGGCCTGTGTAATTATGAGCCTGATATTGTTTTTGCTTTCTTTTCAGGAACCTCATCATTATCTTCAATGCAACATATTTAGCAAAGGCATAGTTTCCAGGGCCAGAATACAATCCAGATTCAGCTGCCACTCAGGCATGCCTTATGGCTGTCATGCCCATCCATTGCTATTCTCCAGCACAACAGCAAGGTCTGTGCTTAGGTGCTTGTGAACTGGCACTTAGTGAACCTAATGACTCCAATGTGTATCCTGATTGGTGGTGTGGTGGTCAAGACCACATTTTGTCAATAGAAACTAAGGCCTTGGCTCCATAGCCGAGATTTGACCTGAATCTGGCTGCCAATTGAATCCTTTAGGTGCTTTTCCCTGAGCGCTAAAACAAGTTTATGCTAATGAGCTGAGGAAAATAGCTCTTGATAAACTTAACAAATCCAAAATGTATCCAGATGACCAGTATGATACAGATCACATTTTGACCATGGAAACTAAGTTTAAATAAAACAAATGTTACTTAGTTCAGAATTCATAAAAAAGGTGGAATAAATAGGCTTGTTTTTATTCCTAAGACTTTCTCACATTATATCTCACAGTGTAGAATTTCAGTGTTAAGTGTTTCACTGTTTCCCATACCCAGGTTTTTTTACAGCATATCAAATTCCTTATGCCTTCCAAGGTCATGATGTTAGAGTCATCAACCTACCTGAGAGCCATCCAGACTGTCCATTGAATTGCAGGTGGAGTTGCCTGCTTGGCCCACGCCCCATTGGTCCCCAGACTGTGCATGTCCAGGCCTATTGCTGGTGTTTACAGGTGAGTCAATATTAGACTCTAAAGACACTAGATATTTTTATCTTTGATAAGAACTCACTTGACCATGTCCCAGCTTGTACCTGGCTCAAGCATTGGGCTATACCAGAGGTAGCTTTGGTGACCACAGGCGTCACTGGTCGCCCCTTTGGCAGTCTGATCCCGATCGCATTTCAACAATGGAGCCTGGGTCTATGTAGGAATGTTGGGTATGAACCAGTGTTCAAAGTAAGGCACTTTTAATGAGATCTCATTGTGTGAGAGCCCTCGGAGACAGGAGAGAGTGGTGCAAATTCTATTAACCCAGGTGAGAATTTGCAAGACTGGTGTGAGGTGGGCAACACTGAAAACCAAACATGTAATGGATGAATTGTTATAAAGACACAGGACGGGGCCTTATAAAACAAGCTAACTAATAAGAGGTATCATTGTATCATGTGGGTAGGGATGGGCCAGTGTGCATAGTATGGCATTTCTGACGATATCTTGTTGGTGTGAGTGCCCTTGGAGACAGGAGCAAGTGGTGCTAATTTAATCAACTTGGTGAAAATTTGTGAAACTGGTGTGGGGAAGATGACATTTAAGCCAAACAAATAATGGCTGAATCATAATGGTTATTAAGACACAGGAGGGGCCTTATAAAAAGTCCTTACCTAATAATAGAGGTAGCATTGCATCATATGGGTAGGAATGGGCGCATTTTTCTCCCTGGGAAATGGCAGATTGGTGTGAATTTTTGGAGGCTGGTGGTGCTAGAATTTTAGATGGCTGGTGCGACTTGTCTGGCCTGCTGCCATACTTTGCATACTGGGGGATGGGTGTGTTCTACTCTGTTATATTGCCGATTGGTGAAAATTTTAGCTGCCTGTCCATGCGAATTTGTGTGGAAATTTTAAATGTCTGGTGCAACTTGTTTGGCCTGCTGCCATACTTTGCATACAGGGGATGAGTCCCTTCACTTGCATTTCATCTGCACTGATACTGAGTAATTGGAACTACACACACACGCATAAGGCAAACTATTGTGGTACATTCATTAAGAAACCCCAAAAATTAATAAAACCTAAAATTCCAAGCATAGACAAATGAATGAGAAAGTGGTCTAGGTATTCGTATCCTTGACGGCACACAAGATCCGTCACAGTCCGACTCCAGAATAGAATCATACCAGTGCTCGAAGGCAACCATCGGTAACGAATCCATAAGCGTTGCTTTGCTAGGGCAGTAGCCTATCAACACTTCACGACATCCCCTTCACTACGCACCAACGAAAATTAATAACATAATTGGCTAACACTCATCAGCGCTGACCTTTCTCCCTTATTTTTTCCATTCAGAATCTACACCATAACATACAGTCGCGCCAGAATTGCCATCATTTTGTTTCAATGAAATGAAAGAATGACTATACGCTTAAATGTAGTTTCAAGGTTTAAAGTACTCACAAGTTTAGTTATCATTGAAAAAGATCGTTTTATATTTAAAAAACATATTGAGCTCTTACTTTATTGAATTAAAAGCTTTCAATGCATGAAAAGCTCACATTTCTTAAAGCCCTGCGGAGGATTTGTATCAATCCAATCAACCATGTTTGTTTACATTCGCAGGATCCAAACTAGTTCAAGACACTAAATAGTACAATTCGTCCCAATTTAGCAGAATCGCCGAAAACAATTAGCACGATTCATTTCCAACAAATTATGGATAACTAATTATGTCATACCATTGAACGAGTTCCATCTCCCCTCGACGTATGGAAAATAAAATTCCGCTTTCAACAGACAGCTGCCGGATGTTTTCGATGCGCGGTTGCAGGCACGGTTAGTAGGTTGCAGGGTAAATAGAGCACGGCGGTAGGGCCGACGGACAGAACTATGGCCTCCATGAGAAGTCGTTTTTCACCAACCGTACGCCACGAGAAGTGGCGCCCCCTGACCGCACCGCGCATCGAAAACGCTGGCCCCTCATGCAAATGGAGCCTTGCCACTGTCCGGTGCAGAGGTGGATCTAGTCGTTACGGGACAACTAGTAATATCGTAAAAATGTTTTTTTAGACAATAGTCCAAAATTAGGTACCAATTTGATTTTTTATCGCTTGACCAGATGGCCCCCTTTTCAACCGCCCCTGCTCCGGCGGGCCGCCGGCCATGGAGTCACCTGGCGGATTACGGCAAGATTAATTTTTGGGGTGCTAAACGGCCGAAATCGTGAAAGTTCTTACAAACCCATTGAAAAATAATCAGATGGCGTTAAAAGAAAGCGTTGCCCCCCCAGCAAGGGCAATTAGTCCCGTCTCTGGGGGCACCGGGCAAAATCGTGGACAATTTTTCTTAGAAACGCTGCCAAAATCGGCTACGACCGAGCAAAATTTGGCCACTTTCGGGGCGTGTGTCGAATCGCCCAACTGCCTTTCGCTCCCGCATTTAGACCGCTTGTGTGCCCTTTATGCCCTATATCCCGGGCTCACAAAGCGTTCCCCGATGTTTCGTTTCCTCTGCAGAAGCATCCTTGGTAGTCCAATATCACGCCCCGATTTACGACAATCGGCGTAGCTGGTGGGCCGGCCTTGTCCTGGCGAGGGATTTGAACCAAGCTTTATTGGGCACAATGTATCTGCTGACAGATCTGCGGATCTGCTGCAGATCTGCTGAAACAGATCCGAGAGGGTCTGTTTCAGCGGCGGGTGGCACTTCATAGGCGGATCCAGGATTGCCGATCGAACGTTCTACCACTGAGTTATGCACCCCCTTCCCGTTCCGCATGCCTATTATCGAGCGAATGTGAGGAAAATTTCTAAAAATGTAATTGTAATTAACGTACAGTATTACTGTAAACTCAATGGTGTGTTGCTAGGCGGATCCGGGCGGGGACGTGCCCCGATCGACCTCGGCCCCCCTGAGGTCATGGCGCCCCCGAAATGTCGCTTCCCCCCCCGGATGCGAAGTGGCGCCCACCGATAGGATTGGCGCCCACCTGATAGCTTTGCCGGTCATAAGTGGCGCCCCCGAAGGTCCCCCCGATGGCAATCCTGATCCTATGTGTAGTTGTACTGAATTCAACTGCAAAAGTCATTCCTGCAGCTCCCAAGGCATGGGCAGAACTCTCATATATGACACCTAAGTATTTTCTCAGACCGAGCGGGCTTCAATTTTGAATATTTTTGCTCTTAATTCGAATGCCTCAAAATCAAATCACAACGCGCTGAGTATATTCAAAACTCTTTTCATCAAAACCAAAAGAATATCCATTCATTGTGGGATCAAAAAAGCAACAGTCTCAGCATAACAGACTTATTCGTTCAGATACGCGCCCGCTATTTCGGCTGGTAGAAATCCCTTGGAAGATTTCATTAGCACTTGTTTCAGGTGAGTGAATGTACCAGATTAATACTTGACTGGAGAACAAATGAATCTCATAAGGTTGCGGGCAGCAGGAAACTCCTCAGAACACTAACTAAACAGAGCCAAAACAAAAGGGATCGCACGAGGTAAATAGCACCACAGGCTCCCGCTGTGTTCACATAATGCCTCGTGGCGAGGATACACATCCTTTCGTCTCAACTGGCATCATCAAAATACAATGTCACCCACCCTCACACATCAAGGTCACGTGAGCCAGCTCGGTCGGGCAGAGACGCGGCAGACACAGCCTGGGGCATCCCCAGGACGGACGGCACCCAGCTGCCAAATCACGTGGCCCGACCAATATCGAGACCAAAATGACTAAGGATGGTCAGCACCACGCGTCCGAACTGGCAGCCACGCGGCGGCGGGGTCACGCCACGACTGGGAGATCCGGCTGTCTCGCGTCAGGACGGACCGCGGCACTGTCTCAGGCTGCAATCAAGTTGTAGATCATCCTGCGGAGGGCAGAGACAATTCAGCACACAGGGAAGTTGCTATCAACGACACGGTAAAAAGACAGATGAAAAGAACAGTAATGCCGGATTGTTCACATAGACGCTACAACCGAAGGGAGAGAGGTCTGTCATTGTCTGACTTTTGTTGACGAGGGGGGAGAGGGGGGCTGGCTTTTACCGATGATTGCTGACGGGGAGGAGGGCGGGACATCGGTGGAGCAGCATTCAAACATGTTCTTTCTTCAACGGCTAAATTCGTATTAGTGTCAATTTTGCTACTAGATCACATTACATGCTATATGATGAGCAATGCAAGAGTGCAAAGTTTCCAACCAAGAACAAAGTGAAGGATTAAGCGGTTTAAGATCGGGGGACATATTATTGGTCGGCCGAAACAGTCGGTACTCATTACTGCAGTAACATATCCTGTGCGGGATCTAGGCCTATGGTGGAGGGGGGGGGCAGCTATGCACATGGTCGTGAAAAAGCATTTTTAAGTAACCAGAAAAAATTCCAGGACTTGTGGAGGAATGTTTTTTCTCACTGGACCCGCACCTGAATGTTTCACGGAAAGATACGGTACCGCCAAAATTCGAAGTTGAAATTTTCGCTCTTTTTTTACTGTTTGTTTGCTGCACCTTTGGCACTTTTCATTATCCTTTGAGGTGGAGATAAGTTTTGCTAAGGAATGAGCGCCTGGTCATTGCTAACGATTTCGACGAAGGGGCTAGGAGGGGTTGCCATTTACTGACGATTGCTGACAAGAGAGGGGAAGGGGCCCGGACACCTCCAAATTGTGTTGACCTCATATGCTACCAGACCTTAAATAAACACACATAATGGTAAGCACGCACATATTCTATCATATTTCCAGTAAATTTCGTCATTAGAAATCTACCAAAAACATTGCCATTAACCCTGAAAAATGATGAGATGAAACATACCATTTTCCAGTTTACGCACGGAATTCACCTGGAAAGTCTTTTCTTGGGATGGGAGAAAATCATTGATTGCAACATTCACCTCAGCGAGATCAATGAGAAACTTTTTATTTTCCTCAAGTTTTGCAGGTCAAAGCGTCTTTTGGGATCAAAGCGTCTCGAAGTCCTAAGGGAATCGTCACGGAAACTCCGACCCCATGGTAAGAACGAGCGATTTTCGCAATGACTGGTTAATTTAGCAGCCAAAGTTTAAAGGAAATGTAGCACCTTGGTGCAATTACGGACGGTGGAGATTTTAGGGACAGTCTATGTTGAAAACAATGGATTTGGCCTTATTTCTGCTGAAAAAGTGGCAAATAAGCCTAACATTTCGTTTTACTTAACTTTATTCTCCGAGTTGGCGTGGCCTCAAATCGTACTATGAGCTGGTAAGGCTTTGTGCCAGATTGAACCTGTTTGTTTTGCGCCAAAAATGAATACGAATACAATTGAAGCGCTTATAGCTAAAACGATTACCATTAGGAACCAGTGACATTGATCAATTTCTTATATTTTTATCGACATATTCAAACATATTTCACGTTTCAAACCAGTCAATAAAGCGAATAATACGCATTGACAATCGACATTACCAAAGCAATGTTTAGCACGCGGGTTTTAAAGACGTCCAAGCAAAGAAAGTTTGCTCCGCGCAGCGGGGCTTGAGCATGACGTCACTTCCGTTTTATCGCCTCATAACACGTTAACGTCTCCAGGGAGGACGGGTTCGGTAGGGGGTGAATTCTTACATGTTTTTCTGCGGGTAACCACCCGCAGTTCTGGGACACGTGAAATACCGATTAGGTGTTTTTCGACATGCTCTATTGTATGACTATCCCAGTTCAAATCCCATTATGAAGGTGTCATATTTTTTACATAATAAATTTTGCCCAAGTTGTTCCCAGTTCGACTGTTGGAGTCTGAGTCTCACTAAAGTCATGAAGGGACTTGTCACGGAGACCCCGACCCCACCACCTGAACGAGCAACTCCCACAATGAAGGGTTAATTTAGAAGCCAAAGTTTAACGTCCCACAAAGCACAGAGACGGCCGCCCCGCTCAGGTCACCCTCTCACCAGTCAGTTGCCAGCCGACCTCCGTCGGGTAAACTATTGAGCGCCGGAGCGTCTCAGAGGAACCGATCCCAAGCCTGGACATGCACTGCCACTGCACGCTTCTGAGCAGCGGACCGGAGCCCAACGCTCTACCAACTGAGCTACCGGAGCGGCATTTGCTCACCACTGTTCGACATCCACCAAATCACGCAACCGCGCGGTTTTATATTCTATATATCTCCTCTAGCGTCCCAGAAAGCACAGAAGCGGCCGCCTCACCAAGGTAGCCCTGAGCCAGTTGCCAAGCGACCAACGTGGGGAAAATATTGAGTACGGGAGCGTCTCAGGCGAACCGATCCCAAACTTCCGCCGGTGGCTGCCACTGCATGCTTCTGAGCAGCGGGCCGGAGCCCAACGCTCTACCAACTGAGCTACCGGAGCGGCATTTGTTCATCACTGTTCGACATCCACTAAATCACGTAACCGCGCGGTTTTATATTCTATAGATCGCTCACCCGTATAGGTAGTAGAAAAACGAGATGAGGTAAAAGGCCATTTTGATCCAGCCCTCCCGCTGACACTTGTTAAGCGTGTCGGCGTTCATGATGCTGGTGGGATCATACAGGCCTGCCGTGCTCATCACAGGCCGCGTCCGGTACCTGGTGATGGAGAACACTCATCAGGGACCGCGTCCTAGTAAGGGAGAACACTCATCATGGAACATGTCCTAACAAGAGAGGACACTCGTCACGGGCCACGCCCTGTACCTGGCGAGGGAGAACGTTCATCATAGACCACGTCCTATGCCTGGCGAGGGAGAACACTCATCACGGACTACGTCCTGTATCTGGCGAGGGAGAACACTCATCACGGACTATGTTCTGTACCTGGAGAGGGAGAACACTCATCATGGACTACGACCTGTACCTGGCGAGGGAGAACACTCATCACGGACTACGTCCTGTATCTGGCGAGGGAGAACACTCATCACGGACTAAGTCCTGTATCTGGCGAGGGAGAACACTCATCACGGACTAAGTCCTGTATCTGGCGAGGGAGAACACTCCTCACGGACTAAGTCCTGTATCTGGCGAGGGAGAACACTCATCGCGGACTACGTCCTGTATCTGGCGAGGGAGAACACTCATCACGGACTACGACCTGTACCTGGCGAGGGAGAACACTCATCACGGACTAAGTCCTGTATCTGGCGAGGGAGAACACTCATCACGGACTAAGTCCTGTATCTGGCGAGGGAGAACACTCCTCACGGACTAAGTCCTGTATCTGGCGAGGGAGAACACACATCGCGGACTACGTCCTGTACCTGGCGAGGGAGAACACTCATCACGGACTACGACCTGTACCTGGCGAGGGAGAACACTCCTCACGGACTACGTCCTGTATCTGGCGAAGGAGAACACTGATCATGGACTACGTCCAGTACCTGGCGAGGGAGAACACTCATCACGGACTACGTCCTGTATCTGGCGAGGGAGAACACTCATCGCGGACTACGTCCTGTACCTGGCGAGGGAGAACACTCATCACGGACTACGTCCTGTACCTGGCGATGGAGAACACTCATCATGGACTACGTCCTGTATCTGGCGAGGGAGAACACTCATCACGGACTAAGTCCTGTATCTGGCGAGGGAGAACACTCATCGCGGACTACGTCCTGTATCTGGCGAGGGAGAACACTCATCACGGACTACGACCTGTACCTGGCGAGGGAGAACACTCATCACGGACTAAGTCCTGTATCTGGCGAGGGAGAACACTCATCACGGACTAAGTCCTGTATCTGGCGAGGGAGAACACTCCTCACGGACTAAGTCCTGTATCTGGCGAGGGAGAACACACATCGCGGACTACGTCCTGTACCTGGCGAGGGAGAACACTCATCATGGACTACGTCCAGTACCTGGCGAGGGAGAACACTCATCACGGACTACGACCTGTACCTGGCGAGGGAGAACACTCCTCACGGACTACGTCCTGTATCTGGCGAAGGAGAACACTGATCATGGACTACGTCCAGTACCTGGCGAGGGAGAACACTCATCACGGACTACGTCCTGTATCTGGCGAGGGAGAACACTCATCGCGGACTACGTCCTGTACCTGGCGAGGGAGAACACTCATCACGGACTACGTCCTGTACCTGGCGATGGAGAACACTCATCATGGACTACGTCCTGTATCTGGCGAGGGAGAACACTCATCACGGACTAAGTCCTGTACCTGGCGAGGGAGAACACTCATCACGGACTACGTCCTGTATCTGGCGAGGGAGAACACTCATCACGGACTACGTCCTGTATCTGGCGAGGGAGAACACTCATCACGGACTACGTCCTGTACCTGGCGAGGGAGAACACTCATCACGGACTACGTCCTGTATCTGACGAGGAGAACACTCATCACGGACTACGTCCTGTACCTGGAGAGGGAGAACACTCATCATGGACTACGACCTGTACCGGGCGAGGGAGAACACTCATCACGGACTACATCCTGTACCTGGCGAGGGAGAACACTCATCACAGACTACGACCTGTACCTGGCGAGGGAGAACACTCATCACGGACTAAGTCCTGTATCTGGCGAGGGAGAACACTCCTCACGGACTACGTCCTGTATCTGGCGAGGGAGAACACTCATCATGGACTAAGTCCTGTATCTGGCGAGGGAGAACACTCCTCACGGACTACGTCCTGTATCTGGCGAGGGAGAACACTCATCACGGACTACGTCCTGTATCTGGCGAGGGAGAACACTCCTCACGGACTACGTCCTGTATCTGGCGAGGGAGAACACTCATCACGGACTACGTCCTGTACCTGGCGAGGGAGAACACTCATCGCGGACTACGTCCTGTACCTGGCGAGAGAGAACACTCATCACGGACTACGTCCTGTATCTGGCGAGGGAGAACACTCATCGCGGACTACGTCCTGTATCTGGCGAGGGGGAACACTCATCACGGACTACGTCCTGTATCTGGCGAGGGAGAACACTCATCACGGACTACGTCCTGTACCTGGCGAGGGAGAACACTCATCACGGACTACGTCCTGTATCTGGCGAGGGGGAACACTCATCACGGACTACGTCCTGTATCTGGCGAGGAGAACACTCATCACGGACTACGTCCTGTATCTGGCGAGGGAGAACACTCATCACGGACTACGTCCTGTATCTGGCGAGGGAGAACACTCCTCACGGACTACGCCCTGTACCTCCTCATGTAACGCTCCTCCTCAAGAACGCCCCTCACGTAGCACGCTCCGTACCTGATCAGGGAGAACACTCTCACGGACCAGTCTGCAGAACGTGGCGGGCTTTTTGACAAGGTATTTGGGCCAGCTCAAATCCTGCCCCAATCGTGACATAAATTTGGTTGCTGGGGCAGACTTTTCTTTCTACCGGGGCATACATTTTCATTGCATCTGTAGAAAGGCCACTAACAAACAATGATTGCCATTTTTTATATATGTTTCCCATTTTGGGGCTTCTGTGTCCGCCTCAGTGTGTCAGTGCTGCTCCAAGTGTCAGGTTTTTGCCCCAAGGCTACCTTCCCTGCCCCAAAGATGGACAAAAGCTGCCCCAAAGTGGCAGATCTGCCCTGAGGCTGTCCCAACGAGATCTCGTCGAAACCTGCCACCTTCTGCAGACTGGATCACGAACCATATCCTATGGAGGGATAACACTCATCACAGAACTGTGGATGGGCTGAAACACGGTCAAAGCAGGCGGCCTTACCCGTCTTCACTCTTCAAACATCATTCCATAACCAGTATCGGCAAACAACGGATGGACAAGCCCCAGAAACCTGACGCTGAAGGTTTCTGGGGCTTCTGGGGCTTATTTTGAAATAAAGACTATGTCATAATAAGGAAGAACTCTTATCACGGACCACATCCTTGGAGGGAGAACACACAACACGGATCATGTCCTAGCAGGGGAGAACACTAATCACAGACCACATACGACGCACTTGTGCATAAATCCTGTGGAAAAAGGTTATATGTACGCTAAAATGCATGAGTATTTCGTGACAACTATCAACACAGTAAATCACGGCACGAAAATGGTTGTGAAAATAGTTACGGGTCTAGAAAGAAGCAGATGAGGTCATGGCTCCCTCAGATTACATACTAAATGGTAAGTTATTCAATCTAGGCATGGCATGGTAAAAATTTAGAAAACCTTACCTTTGCCTCCATCATGTTTCGGACATTCCGACATCTATAACGGGATATGGCCGCATTCTCAACCGTGAATCGTGATGGAGGCATGATATAGATTTATTCAGGGCGGGTATTTGAAATGAGGAGCTCGCCCGAACTTGAGCAAAACAACACTGAACGGATGTGTGCATTGGTCAGCTGACGAACATTAGTGACTTGTTCCTGCGTCCGGGCAAAACATAGTGGGCATGCACGAGTATAGAGAAGTCGTTATGGTATTTGCGTATGTTTACAGAATGATACAAGTTCTGACAACCAACGGAATATAAAAACGCGTCCAGAAAAGGTGAGCGCTCGGCAGCCGATGCTGACTCTGTATACGGACAATGGGAAAGCAACAGCCGGCCCCGCGGCCGGTTTTCAAACTTGATTGGAAAAGCGCGTGGGTGAGATAGGCTTTCGACTCG
This sequence comes from Lepas anatifera, assembly GCA_034440635.1. NCBI lineage: Eukaryota > Metazoa > Arthropoda > Thecostraca > Lepadidae > Lepas > Lepas anatifera. The sequence continues at coordinate 665,086 of JAOTON010001356.1, forward strand.
ATAATTTTTGTAATGCAATCTACCGCTAAAAATGCACACACGAAATTATTTTACAGTCAAACCAGGATTTTGAACAAGTCGGCCACTTTTGGACCACTCGTGACACCTCCGACATCGGACATTACTGACATTACTGAGAGATCGTGACATTACTGACAGTGCATGGGACCACAGTCTACGACGCCGTAAAGGAGTAGCGCGACGTCCTCGCCTCTAACGATACACCAATCGGACAAATAGTGGCATCGTCCAGGAATGCGAGCCGCCTGAGTACTTCCAAAACGAGGAGGGTACCGGAATTTCTTCAGCGACCTCACCTTGAGGAACACCAAGGTGAATCACAGGGTGTACGAGAAAGCAATGAGTCCCGAGATCGATAGCATGGCTAAATGTACAGCATACATCTTCCAAGAGGAAAGTTCTGCACTGGCCCTCAATGCCACAAAAACCCGACACTGGTGTACAGCAGTCTTTGACAAGGCGAGTCTGTAGGTTTCCCGGTCTCCTAGCTGCCGAACCCCAACCCACTAGGCTGTCATGTGCCGGGTGAATTCGAGGAAATTTCGAAGAAGCGTGCCCTCAGTGCGAATCAGTGCCATCGGGGAGGTGATGGGAACATAGAGACGGAGGTCATCGAGCGTGCCTGCGACAGTTCCCACGCCAGGAGGGAGAAGGTGGCTGGAGCCGAAGACGGAATCAGAGAGCAGGTGGTTATGTGCCGATCAGAGCGGGCGCATTCAGAGCTCAGTTCTGTTTATTCTGAGGTGGGGCTGAGAGTGCGACGTCGCTTTTATTTGGATTTGGTTCGCGCTCCCTGTAATACTACAAACTGTGCCGAAATGTAATCTACAGCCCACGAGCTGCGCATGATGCATAGAACGGTGTAGGATTGTGTCGGATAGCTAGTCAGATATGTTTGCGTACAAAATTTGCATGATGTTTTAGAGGTTTAAGGGCAAAGGATTCGTCGAAAACGTGGTTATGCTTACAGGTATACACAACGATATTATTAATAGAACAGATTGTAGTTCCTTCACGAAACACAGGTTCTCAACCTCATCAAATTCGATACTCATTGTATCTAAGACCATTAATGTTCCCGTATTTTTCAAGGGGATAAGCGCACACTGTCCAACTGTAAATACACATCATTGTTGGTCAACGCTCTGTTGGTGGGGAGCGGGGCTGACCTGTTGATGTGGTAGGCGATCAAAGGAACGTTGAGTAGCAGTGTGAACCACTCTCCGGCAGCCAGAAACAGCAGGTTCACCAGAAGATGGACAAAATACTCCGGTAAAACTAGCTGCAAAAGGTCGTCCATATCATTACTTCACTGGCAACGGAATATGAACACGTGAACAAGGGACGTTTTCATACGGACAAGCATCAAGCGGCTTTGGTTAGTGTTCGTGTCAACTCTTTCATTTCCATTCACAATGAATTGCACTATATTTTTGCTTTAACAGCTACAGACTTACTCTTAATTTTGTAACATCAAAGATTGTAAAAACCCTTTGAATAGCTCCCCAACACTTATACCCATCAAAAACTACGATACCGCATTTAAGTATGAAATTACCGGATTTAAGCTGTTGCACTGGTCTATGGGGTTCTTGTAGTCTGTCTTCAATTCGTCGAACGCGATGATCTGAAACGCACAGACAACGCGGTAAGTCTTTCCAACCACGGAAGCGTAGCATCGCTGAGACATTCCACCTCGGCCAACAATGCATTCTCCTATATAGGTAGGAAAATTCGGACCGCAGCTTTAATACGAACTTCTCTACGAAAAAGGGAGAATCTTTGCCATTTCAACACACCAAAAGCACGAAGCCCAATTTGAAGAACCTAAGATAACAGAACGAAGAATGCAATAAAAGAAGAGCCATTGAGCGTTAACACCACTCTTCGCCCGCCAGCACGTTAGCCAGAGAGTCATCCCGCGCAGCCATCAGAACATCAGAACACCAGCAGCGGCAGTAGAAAAACCCGTCCCACGGCACTGTCAAACAGTGCACCAGCACTGCCAAGTAAGTCGGACGAGTTGAACTAAGCATGTCTGAACAAAGCTTCTACCGCTTTAGGTAAGAATGTTCCTTAATTAGTATCCTCCGTCCAGTGCGGAGCCGAGTTCGCTTTCTGCAGTGAGATGCATGCCGTCTCCATCCCGCGTGAGCCTGGGGAACTCAGTGCGAGAAGACAAACCAGCAGCCACTGCTGCACTGCTGCTCACATTCAGTGATTCAGCGAACACAACAGATCACACGGTGGGGAAAAGTCGACCGGCTTCCCGCGGCCCTGTAATGACGCTCGGCCGCGCCTCTAGTGTAAACCTGTCACGTGTGGGGACAGGAGATGAATGGAAGAGGGCGCAAGGACGCTGTATCGCAGGTAGTACCTATTATCGCCGCTCTGCGTTACTTGAGAGGAGGGGGTGTCCCTGTTTTTAAGTCCTAACTTTAACGGAGCCTAATAATCCCCTTCCCTCGCAAGTGTTGCTACACTTCGCGATCCATTCCTTGAAATAAGATTCGTCCCTTTGTTCTGCGACATTAAAGTAAACACCCCTCCCGGAAAATTCTCCCCCACACTTTAGAGGCGGGCAAAGGTGCTTTGCACAGAACGCCTTATAAAAAGCCCTTAACTAACTAACGGAGCCTAATAACTTTTGGATGTAGCTTTCCCTTGCCACTGAAGCTACTCTCTGAAACAGTCTCAGATCGTGCACACCCATACTTTCCAGCTAACACTTGTCTTGTTTAGCTTTTTCACATTTCCACCAAGATTCAGAGCTCTACACGGCGACTTTTCATTTCAAGAGAATGCCTTTTCACCTTTTAAGCGGAAAATTGTGCCTTAAAGGGAATGTGGAACCTTGGTTGAATCCTGAAATTTAGCGTAATTAGGCTTACTTTTAGCCGAAAATAATGAAACCACTCATTATTTCTGTGAAAAATGTACAATAAGCTCAATATTTTGATTTTTAAAATACTCCTCTAGGAAAAGAAATAAATATCTGCCAATGGATGATGTCATGATCTGGCAACCACTACCATACTCGAACCGCTTCAAGGGCTTCGATTGGCTGATGCTTATCGTGACGTCAGTATATGTCGTCACACCAGCAGCTCACAACAATGACCGCCTGGCGAGAGGTACATTTGAGGTATATTTGAGAGGTATACATGATAGGTACATTTCGGGTAGGTTTTAGCTTTTTTCTATGGAAATATCGAGTTCCAAGACAAATGATATATAGAGTACGGGGCTTTCCGACTTGCTTTACAACTTGGCTATCTCAGTTAAAATCACCTTATAAAGGTGCCACATTCCCTTTAAACTTTGCTTCGATTTCTCCAATTTCGTGCCCCGCGGAGCCAGCTGAACGGATTTCAATTACATGTTTTCTCGGTGATAAAAAGCGTACCTGAAGACGAAAATCATGCAATGTAGCCTGTCATTCAAATATGTTCAATGAAGAGATGAATCGTTAAAATGAGACTCAGACCCATGGTTGACTCGGTGTTGATGTCAAACTTTCCTGCCTCAGGTAAGATTTATGTAAGACAGCTAGTCAAGTTCAAAACCGCACTGAATTCTGAACAGTGAATGTTTGATGGCTATTTTCCATACCAATGCGAGTTCTAACTTTATTGTTTTCACATTTTTACATGAATTTTGTGGTGTTTCACATTGAATCTGCTGCCCTGGTGGATATGCTACAGTGCTTATCGGCGCAGGACACACGATCAAGAAATATATGGTTCGATATCGTTACCCCACGATCGAGCATTCTGCGTCCCGCGATTGCGACTACGCGATCGCGAGGTATCACGTATCGTAGAAAAGGTAAGTACCTTTTCTAAGATGCAATACACACAACGAAATAAACATCAAAGCTCTACTAACGGGCAAGGATATCCAAAAGTCATTGGTGGTGCTTGAATTTGATATCAATAGCAACCACCTTGAAGGGAATGTGGCACCTTTATAACGTGATTTTAACTGAGATAGCCATGTTGTAAAACAAGTCGGAAAACCCGGTACTCTATATATCATTTGTCTTGGAACTCGATATTTCCGTAGAAAAAAGCTAAAAACTACCCGAAATGTACCTCTCATGTACCTCTCGCCAGGCGGTCATTGTTGTGAGCTTCTGGTGTGACGACATATGCTGACGTCACGATGAGCATCAGCCAATCGAAGCCCTTGAAGCGTTTTGTGTATGGTATTGGTGGCCAGATCGTGACATCATCCACAGGCAAATATTTATTTATTTTCCTACAGGAGCATTTTAAAAATCAAAATATTGAGCTTATTATACATTTTTCAGAGAAATCACGAGTGGTTTCTTTATTTTCGGCCAAAAGTAGGCCTAATTACAATAAATTCCAGGATTTGACCAAGGTGCCACATTCCCTTTAAGGGAAATAGCATGGTAAAAACTTCTTTGGCCCTCACACAGCTGTATTAAACTAGGTATAATCAATTTCAAGTTCAGAGAATCTAAAAATAATAAAATTTGAAGTATTTTCAACACTTCAGTTAACAAGATGTTAAATAGCCTGCCTCCTCGAATAATGGAAGCAAAATGGAGCTCATAAACTGAGATTATATATTTGTGCACATCCACTCATCAGAATCGTCATATCGATGCCATGCGATCGGTAATTACTGGCCATAGTGTAGCAGGGGCGGATGCAGGAGCACAGTTTGAGGGGGGCAACTCGGGAGAAATCGTAAAAAGTTTTTTAGAAAATCGGTCAAAATTTTGCCATTTTGAGGGGGCCATGGCCCCCTCCTCAATGCAATGGAGCAATGTCTTCAATTCTCTTCTTTGCAGAAGGGGTTTTCCATGTATATCTCTCTGCCAACAAGAGTGACTGCAACAACAAGGTCATTGAATGAAAACTTTTTCAGAAATGAAATTTCCATGGTAAGCAGCATTAAAGTAGTTTGTGCCCAAGCACCCCTGAATAGATATAGATATAAATCCGCATCCCTGGCTCTATCACTATACATAGCAAATTCATTGCTCTAGGTATAAAATTCTTACTAATGTGAAATCCAATGATCTCTCAGAGGTCATGGTTTTAAATTTGAGTTTCTAACCTCAAAAGTGGCTCAATATACAGGCTATCAGGATTTCTGAGGAACTTTGGGCAATACTTACTAAGATAGAGCTAAGTCCCATTTCTCCTGGAATTACCATTGAGAGGTACTCAAATTGACCTGATCTAATGTCATCAAATGAAAAGTCCTTGATATAAAACTTCTTAAAACCATTCACACATTTAACACTTACATTTATTTTACATTCCTATACTCAAAATCAAGGGTCCATTTGTATGATTTATTGTAGATTTGAAATTGGTAGGAGTGTCTCTTTGACAGATCCCATTTCACACTGCTAACAATGGCATCAAATTAAAAATTTGAAATTAAGATCAAAATTTAGGAAAAAGCATTAGGGCAGCACCAAATATTCTGGAAAAAAATCATGCCCCACTTAAAAGGAAATTCTGTCCCAGCCACTAGATTTATTTCCCAGTTGGACAGGATTTGAGCTGCTCCATTCAGCTCATTGAATCATCTGTCACATTCTGTGGACTGTACAATCTCTGATACTGCATCACTTGTTTGATAGGTACACCTTTAGTTTACACTAGGTGTACATCTCTTAGCCGCCCTGGTAGCTCACTTGGTAGAGCGTTTGGCTCTGACCCGCTGCTCAGAAGCATGCAGTGGCAGTGCATGTCCAGGCTTGGGATCGGTTCCCCTGAGGCGCTACGGCGCTCAATAGTTTACCCGACGTACAGGTCAGCTGGCAACTGACTGGTGAGAGGGTGAACTGAGCGGGGCGGCCATCCCTGTGCTTTGTGGGATTTTAAGCTTTGGCTTCTAAATCAACCCTTCATTGTGGGAGTTGAATGTTCGGGTGATGGGGTCGGGGTCTCTGTGACAAGTCCCTTGATGACTTTAGTGAGACTCTGACTCCAACAGTCGAACTCAGAACTTAGACAAAATTTATAAAAACTTACCCAGATCATTCAATTGCCAAATATGATGTTTTTGAAACAAATACAAGCAAAGGCTTGATTATTCCTAATCTAGTAATTCCCAGCTAGTGGTATGCGATGTCCCCTCCATGGCAGATTCTGCTCAGTTTCTGCAATCACTTTGGGCTCTTTTAATAAGCAGCTAAGAAAGGGTATAATATAGACTTCTGCCCCAGTGGAAAAAACCTGCCCCAGAAACCAGATTTCTGCCTGCCCCGATTGGGACAGGATTGAATCTGTCCTGAACTCCTGCCATATGAATGTTGGGCAGGCTGGCCTGTAATCTTGCACAAACAGTAATGTTAAAAAACTATGGGGATGGTCCAGGCCCTCTTGCAAAAATCTGAGAGCTTTTGGTGCCAGGTGCTTTGTAAAAAAATTACCTAAGACAAAGGATGAAAGGAATTGAAATATGTGAGTCATAATTGTTATAACAAGGAATAAGGCAATAACAGTGCATTCATTACATTTCTTAACGTCATCTATCTTGGGTATTTTTTCCAAGGCCAGTAGGTATTTCCTGAAAAAATGTCTGTCACCAAAAGCTCTCGGATTTTTGCAAGAGGGCCTACACCATCCCCCATAAGAAAATTTCGAATAAAAAAATTCAAACAACAGATATGAAAATTACGATCATGTTCCAGCGTGCACAAATATTCCACTTACGTGAAAAATTGAGAAGAATATCAGAACAGCATCCAGGATCAGCGCAAAAATGTATGAAACGGCAGCGAATGTAAGCGACATTTCTTGGATATAGCTCAGCAGCACACAAATCAGGTCACGCTTGAGTAGATCACAGACTTATTTCTCAGAATACCAAAGCCTATCGATTAGCAGTCACAGAGAACATTTACTTCAATAGATATTAGAATGCAATTTTTGTCGTCCCGTTCCCTTTTCTCTCAGCTTCCTATTTGTTATCGGTTGTGTACGGCCGGTTGACGCAGCAGCGCCACCTTAGCCACTGCTGACATTTTACTTTTGAAAAGTTAATAACTCTCTAGAAAGTCGTAAAAAATATGAACCCTCTAAATCACTCGTAAGTTTTCTACGTTGGCGGAATGTGGACAAATGTTCGTTGGTGCTATTGTTCGTAACCATGAGCGTCGAAAGCGGGGGAGGCGTCCCTCTGTTGGCTAAATAGGGGACATCCCCCAAATTTTTGGTCCATCGTCAATAATGCTGTCAGGTACTGAATATGCTCAAAATTCGTCTTCCCTGGTCCGCACCAGCCCGGGGTCCGTCCCCCTGTAAAAATTCTGTGGCAGCACCCCTGTTTGTAACGCATGTGTTCGTCACCAGATGTTAGTACGCAATCATTCATAGAGCTAAACGGTGTGCTCATGTTCGTAAGAGGAAGCGTTCGCTGGATTAGTACCAGACCAAGGGCTTGTTCAAGTTATTGCAAAAACCTCGGGTTTGCCCGATTTACTACCTCCTCCGGATCCGTCAGGCATTGTTAGTATGCATTAACCCGCGCCCTGCCGGCGGTGCTTTTTTTCCTCCTCTCGCCGTTTCAATGCGAATATCTACATCCGACTAACCGTCCCGATGATAATGCTCGGGATAGCTGTTCCTATGTCAATTCTGCATCATTCCCGGCAAACAGAAAGAAGATACCTTTTCAAATTTTTGCGTAAAGCGAAAGTTATTGAGATGATGTTCGCGCTTTACACTCAGGTCTGGCAGTGGCGGCCCGTGCCACGGCCCGCTGGGACCCGCGACAGCCTCTGCCAGACGTCAGCGCAGGCGGCAGGTAGAAGGGTGACAGTGTTCGTGGTTTGGTCAGCTGATTGCGATCGAGGGGACGATAAGGACACGCGTGAAAATACGGAACAATGGCCCAGCCAGCATCTCTAACGCTTGCTTCCTGGGAAACGTCCCCAGACGGCATGGCGACAGCGGCAGAGGGCTCGACAACATCAGCAGGGGCTAATGGGGTGAGAGGGGTGGTCGCAGGCCACCTCCTTGTATCGTGGTTACGCAGGGGAGATTTCCACGCCAAACTTGACATTGTGCCAGGTTCACAGCTGGATGGCAAAGGGACAATTTGCCGTGTAAAAGGGTAGCCAACGGATGGGGATGTAAAAGATCCATTGGTAGGAATGGTGCAATTATCCTATCCTTTTAGTTCCTTGAATTTTCCTGTACATTTTATTGAATACTCAGGTGATTAAAAAAAGGAATGACAAAAAACATACACACCCTCTCTCCATGCATGTCTAGATTATGACATTTCCTCTTTATTTAGCTATTTCTGACACCACGTCACACTGTGAAAACGCTGTGTCCGAATCCCCGAAAACATCCATTTCCTATGGATGCCATTTTCTTTCATCTACAGCGGTAGAGCGCATGTCAGTACGGCTAGTTTAGCGAACCGAGTGCGATCTTTCCGTCAGTATTCAAGACGAGACTATGCACGAACAATCTGAATATGTCAAATTAATTCCCCGAAAATTTATTTTCACAATGTGTAAAAGCACAATGTAGAGGGGGCTACGTCAGTTGTTTTTGCTAGGATATATCCGACAAGTGACTAGTGGTTTATGCAGATGGCATATCAAACGTCAAAAGTTTCTTTTCCGCTTTTGAAATGGTCCCATATAATTGTTTCGCTGTTGGGGCGCCATCCCACAGCGAATACGTGCTCGCTGGCGCGGCCGCCACTCTCAGCGCTCAGGCACCGGCGCCAGGTGCCGGCACCTCCTGTCTGAGGCTGTACCCGGGACACGGGGCAAGCGGCAGCGCGCCGCGGGTGGCGGCCGCTGTGGTCGGGATGAAACTGCAAGGTTTTGGTTAAAAGAACTAATTTAGGCACATTTGATAGGAATTCATTGTGAAACATATACCAACAAGGTGAAAAATGATTGAGGTTCCTTTTGAGTCCCTATAAGGCACATACGACCGCCTACAATTCAAGTTCTCTATCAGTAAACCAGGGGTTTTTTCAGCCATGCCGGCAGGCGCGTAACTCCCGGGGTGCCGGCAGAGCGAGGGTTAACGTTCATAGACTATAATGCTCGTACGCGTTAGTGTTGATAAATACTAAAATGTTCGACACAAGCATAGGATCCTATGCTCGAGGCACAACGGAGGGGGGGGGGCGGTGGCCGAAGCGGGGGACTAGGGGACTGAAAACCCCCCGTCCCCAGAAATAGTAGAATACCTATAGTAAACGCCTAGCCGGAGGCTGATCCGAGGCTTGAGCCCCCAGCTCCCCCTCGAAAGGAGGTCTTTTTAACACGCGCCCCGATGGGGTCCCTTGCAGGACGCGACCCGCTGGGGGGGCTTCCCCCCCTCCGTATCTTGTTCCCCACGAAAGCTAAAGGAAAATTACCTGCAGAGTTCTTGACAAGACGAAGCGGCGGCGAAAGCTCTTGACAAGACGAAGAGAGTTCATAATAAGAATTTTTATGTCAGGTCAATATTGAGGTCAGCATAGGTCAAAGAATGCTCCATAGGCTTACAACAGAGCAGTGTACGTGATCGGCCCCCAGGGGAGCTAGAGCAAATATTTATGTATCATTGGATTCCTCTTATCGCGGCGAATCGAATGATGTATAATATGACCTTGCTAGGTCAAATAGTCAAAATGACCTGACCTCGATCTAGGTCGCGGCCACAGAGTGACCTGGTATGGTCATGTTGCATATCAATCGACTCCCCGTGACAATATAAACACAATGCAAGCAAAATGGGAGCTTTATCTCAATTCAGTGAGAAGTTATTGGCAAAACAATTACTCTCTGCTCCCGCGACCTGATATGACCTTTGAGAGGTCAGATGCTCAAAAACTCAACTTTATGGTCAAGATCGTGTTAAGAATAGACAGTTTGAGGATTTTCAGCCTTATCTATCCAGTATTTCTTGAGAACGAGTCCATTCTATTTTTCCCCATAGACTTATGATGGGCCGACCAAAAAATTGGACCCCATCTTAGGTCACCAATATCAAAATTCCGAGATAACAGATTTGTACACCCTAATGACCTTATCATATTGTGGAAGTTTCAAACTGATCAGTTTGCTAACGTTCCCTGGGCGCTGCTTCAAACTCGTAATTTTAGGTTTTGAGGTCGGGTCACTTGACCCTGAATAGCTCCTTGACCTGACATGACCTTAACTCAAAAATTTGGTCAGATGTGTAAAATTAATCAGGGATAAGGTACCGTAACTTTCGTTTTTCTACGTCTCTTCGTTTCTGAGCTATCTGGGAAAAACCAGGAGGAGGAGGAGGAGTCACCAGAGTTCAAAAGCAGCATTTTAACAATAACTTTTGACCTAATTAAGCTAGAGCACTGAATCAAACATCATCGTGTATGCCTTGTTACTGGCTTTCATTTTATATACGGCAAGGTCACTTTCTGACCTTTCGTGATCTCAGGTCATATTAGGTTACAAGGTGACGTCTGGAGGTCAAACCACTGGCGGGAGGTCATTACGTTTCACATAGCAGAAAAAGGTCTGGCATTTTCCTGTCAAATTTACTTTACCAGATCTCAATAGCTCTAATGGCATAAACGTTATGCCCCGTTTGCCTAAGCATTGCGCATTTGAGCGCTGGGGTGTCCGTCATCGGTTATCTTCTGCGTATCACCCTCAATCGAACGGCCGGGCTGAGGTCGCCGTCAAAGCCATGAAACGGCTTCTCGCTTCACCCACTGCTGATGCAGGTGCCATCGATACCGAGAGCGTAGCTGCGGGGCTTCTACAGTTCCGGAACACCCCAGACCCGGAGACCGGCCTGCCTCCAGCGCAGATCGTGTTCGGGCGCAGCTTGCGGGATCTCCTACCCGTCACTCCGGTGACGCCTGTCTTCAATCACCCTTCAGTTCATCCGGCGTGGCGTGAGACGTGGGCATGCCAGGAACAAGCCCTGAAACTCCGCTTTGCAAGGCAGGTTGACGTTCTCGGCCGGCATGCCCATTCCCTGCCGCCGCTAGCCCCCGGAACAACCGTACTGGTCCAAAACCAGACCGGCCCCCACCCGACACGGTGGGATCGCACAGGCATAGTGTCCGAAGTTCGGCCCCACGACCAATATCTCGTCAAGGTTCACGGCTCGGGTCGCGTCACCCTGCGTAACCGGCGATACCTGCGCCCCATACAAGCCCTGGCACCATTTGAGAAGCGGCCGGTGGCACTACCACTGCCGACACCAACTGCGGCTGACGAAGGGGCCGCCGCACCACAGGCGCAGGAGAGCACCACCGCCCCGGACCACCGACAGGACGATGTCGTTCCCGCGGGTGCTTGTACCACGCCGCCGAGTACCCCCATTGCAATGCAGGAGGGGCTCGCTAACCAAGATGCTAGACCTTCGGAGTCTCTACCCGATCCCCGATCACCTGGCGCTCGGGAGTCGCAGGTGACACCTTCCCCGTCTACCGCACCTGGTCCAACCTCCCAGGATCCTGTTGGGGACTCCGGCCTCAGGCGCAGTCAGAGGGTCCACAGGCGCCCCCGGTACCTCGACGACTTCACTGTGTAATGTGTTGGCCTGTTCTGGCTACCCGTTTCAGATTGCGTTCCTGTACGTAATACCGTGCCAAGAGGCGGAAGGTGTCGCCCGTTACGTTACGTGTTGCACGTCCTCTTTGACCGACCCGGGATCTGTCGATATCAGCACATTAAGTTTTTGTATCGGTCTTAAAAAACTGGGGGGATGTAGGAGTGTGATATTCTGCTGAGGTAATGACATCGTTTCCTGCCCTTTCCAGATGCTGGGAGCATTCTGTTTTGATTCTTAATAAAGTAAGGAGTCAGGCACAGAAGGTCTTTGATCAGATGTGATACAGTACCTAATATAGAGACCTATTTTCCTCGTCAAGGCCTTTCCAATGATATGTGATTTAACATGAGTCGGCTTACAGGACCGAATTTCGTTCTGTTGACCTACGGGTACCAAAAATTTTACGTTGGGTTCAACAGCCTCTGGAGCCTGAACTGAGCTGTGCACCGCAGGAAGCCGTGACCTGGATTTGTATTTTACGTTTTCTGGCTTGTGTTCTTATCTTAACCATTGCCCCGGTGGGGGTGTTTGAACACCCCCTCCGGTTTTTTCCGGCAGCAAGAAAAAAACAGCGGCGCGAAGCGCTGCCGTACTTGGCACACCTTATCCTTGTTTACTTCCACAACTTTCCCCAAAATTTTAAGGTTGGGTCATCCCAGGTCAGGTTACCAGTGCGGGTCAAGTGACCTCACCCTAAACTAAAACATAAAAAAGCCCACTGAGTGCTACAACATATATTACGGGATTTTTCATATCGATAACCTAAGGTCAAGTACGGACCATGATCTCTCCATTAGAAATACATGGGAAAAGAACAGAAATTGGGCTGTGTTTGTGCAGATACAGCTGAGAATACCCTCATATTCCCCAAATTTTGAGGAGTTCGGCCAAAACTGATAATTTTTTCGACACCTTTTGTGCTCTATCTAAGAACAGGATGTGATAGAGCAATATAAAGACCTCTTTCGGATTGGTCTCGTCAAGAGATGTGCAATGATGTATGATTTGACGTGGTTATAGAAATCCCAAATATTGTATTTTTTATAAATGTCCAAGTTGTTGCAAGCTCGGTTCATGGAGTCGGAATCTCACTAAAGTCATCAGTGGACTTGCCGTCACGGAGACCCCGACGCCACCATCCAAACGGGCAACTCCCAAAATGAAGGATCAATTTAGAAGTCAAATTTTACCGTCCCACAAAGCACAGGGACGGCTACGCCGCTCAGGTCACCCTCTCGCCAGTCAGTTGCCAACCGACCTACGTCGGCTAAATATTGGGCACGGGAGTGTCTCATGGAAACCGATCCCAAATCTGGACATGCACTACTACTGCATGTTTCTGAGCAGCGGGCGGGAGTCCTACGCTCTACCAACTTAGCTACCGGGGCGTCTCAATCAGTCTGTCAGTCAGCCCCATATCAATCTGAATATCGAATATCGACCTCCTGCTGTTTTCGCAGACATGACGGTGTGTCGGTGGCAGCGACCCACGTCTTTGGAGGGTTACTGCAGCCGGTTGCCCGTTATTTTTGGGGTCAGGTGCTGCGGGTACTGGTCGGGATTGGGCCCCACCCATGGTTCTGGAAGGCTGTGTGCCGGGTCTCTATTTCGATCCTGAGGGGCATGTGGAGGATTCAAACATAAATTTGAGGGGATGAGTTCCGTATCGTAGAGATAACTCCCCTTAATTGCTGTTCTGCCAGCGAATGGCAAATGGAAATTTCGATGCGGGGTAAAACGCGGCCCCTCAATCTGGGGCTCAAGAAAGGGGCGTCGTCGCGGCATTTTTACTGGGGGATTGACCTCAGATTAGCGATGACCGGGGGGTCCGAATTTTGATCATATAAGCCGTATAGGCCCTTGAAAACACTATAAATGATGAGGCACTTTACACATTTACATGCAGATGAATCACGTTTACATGCACATTTACATGCCGTTCCTGTGCCTATGCTTTTATGAGCGCAAAATGACCTTGGTAATCGGCAGTCCAAAAATCATGATGAACCGGGATTCCAGGGCCTGAGATGAACCCAGGGTAGAAAGGGATGAACCCAAGGCCCTAGAATCCCAGGTTGGTTCAAGTTTCCTACTAGTAAAATTTTGGTTGTGTTCTTGGTATCTACTAGGAAAGGAAACATCTCCTTATTTTGAGGGTTAAAATTTAAGCTTTGTGGATAAATCAAGTTTAAACATTGAAGAAAAGAGCCATGGAATAGACTTTTTTGCACTTTAATGTCTGCAATGTGAAATATGTTGACAAACCTAATAGCATTTGGTATGTTATACTAAAAAGTATACTAGTCTGGCAATCCTTCTACGGTTTTTACTGATCCGCAATACTGTAAAAGAGAAACATGACAGGACCGAGAGAGAATAAAAACCAATGAAACGACATACGGGGTGAAAGGATTGAGTTTTGGCAAATACGGGAATAGTAACGATAGTAGGAAATATCGCACCTCAGAGCCCGATTATAGCCGCTGCTCAAGGCCTAAATGCAACACGCGCCGATCGCTCTAACAGTTGCAGTCATGGGCGTCGAAAAGCGGCATGGACGTGGAATGTGCTCCCCATTGGCTATTGGAGGACCAAGTGCCTTCTTGTCTCCTACATCCGCCAAGTGCCAATTTTCCCCCTCCCATGTCATCATTGCCGAACCACTCTGTCCCCCCGTAAAAATTCCCTGGCTACGCCTCTGACTCACCCCAATGAAACCCGTAAGTGTGATTAAATTTTACCCAAAGTTATTGTAATTGGGCTGTTTATATATACAGGGCACTAGTCATAGGCGGATCCAGGATTACCAGTCGGGGGGGGGCATTCTTCCCGGGAGGGGATGTCATCCAGACCAGGGGGGTTCATTCGGACCAGGGGGTACCATTTTTGGCTGGCAAAACCTATCAGGTGGGCGCCAAATCCTATCGGTGGGCGCAGCTCTCCGCATCCTGTGGAGGGGAGGGGGGGGGTGGGAAGCGACATTTCAGGTGGCTCCATCGACCTTTCAGGAGGCGCTGTGACCATTTCAGGAGTGACCTCGAGGGCACATCGGAGGACACCCGCCCGGGCTTTGTCCCCTGGATCCGCCTGTAGTACCAGTGGCGGATATAAGATGGTTATGGGGCTCACGAGCCTCCTAAATTTCGAGGGGACCCCTCCGAGATGTCTACTAATATCTGTATAAGCAAAGGCTGTTCGGAGGCTATGGCGGGGGGACAGTGGCGGGTACAGGACTTTTGGGGTATGGGCAAGGGGGTTCGAGCCTCCTCGCCATTGCCTCACATCAGCATCGATAAAAGTTTTGAAACTTTTTTCTAACACGTCCTTACCATGAAGTGGGCATTCAAATAGACTCTGTCTAACCTCAGCCCATAATACCTAACCTTAACCTTAACCTTAACCTCACATCAGCATCGGCCTATGCATTTACTAGACACTAACATGGGGGGCTCGAGCCCTAGTCCCCTTGTATCCGCCACTGGCAGTGGGGAGGTTTGAGTTTTCTAGCCTCCCCAAAATAAGTCCTGGACCCGTGACCGCGCGGTACCTCAAACAATTTGTTCGTCTCGCTAAAAAACCTCCATCGGAAGAACCCGTACTTCGTATTTTCATCTAAGCAACGATAACGTGAAGGATGAAATTGCAATGCTATTACACTGATAATGACTCTTAAGAGCAACGGAACATCACTGCGAGAAAAGCCCCTGAAGTCCCTGCAGGCCGGTCTTAGGGCTGCAGAAACTCTGTACTGGCTAGAAATATGAGTAAACTTGTCAACTAAGCCATTTTTGACGTCTTTCAGTCATTTGCAAGCTTTACTAACCACGTCAAATATACCCAGTTTGCCGATACTTCAAGCCGCAAAACGCCTGCGGCATCGCGGCGATGACGTCACCGCCGCAAAATGCCAGGCAACTTGAACGGGGGCTGGATGAACCCATCTCTAAAATAGAAGCAGAGGAGCAAGGAGGAGCGTGAAGGTAAGGCTACTAATGAAGGAAAGCCTTACGTTGAGCTGTAATATGGTAGCAGTTCTCCAACACATCAAACACAGACATGGAGCGAAGATGGGACGTTGCTGCGATATTTTGGGCATTATTAGTGAATTGTGGGTGCGTTATCAAAGCCGAGCTTTCCAGCCACAGGTTGTGTGCAAATACGAAGTGTGATGGTGAGTAATTTGTGAAAAATACTTCGATATCCTCTTCCAAAGACCAAAATCTGTGCGCTGGAAATGTCGCATCATCAACACTTGCATCATTTGCTTAAATAAGATGATATGTTTGGTTGTTCCAATGTGCAGTCCAAATAGATTGAATGTAGTATTTTTGTCACATTTAGTGACTTTCATTAAGTGATCTCATTGCATGTAAGAATTTTTGGTTTCATGGATAGAAGATACCAGATTGCTACAGCTGCTTGTGAGTGAAATGTGACACAGGTTGGCATGTTTGCTGAAGTATTGAGGCTGTTCCAGCTCTCCTGAATGGTTGAATTGAGGATGTCAGATGTCTTGGCCAAGGGAGACAATAATTGAATCTGATAAATTGTAATTGCTTTACATTCAACTCAGGTTTTAGGTCCTTTTGACAGTTCTTGGCTTTTTAAGTCAATATGGATATTTTGGGGCATCCTTAGGCAAATTTTAAGTGATCTCCTTCATTTAACTGTTATAATAAAGCTTTCTGAAGCAGCTCCATGTGTTTATCATCACATATGTTCTGTTATTCTTGTATGATTGGTTTGTCAGGCAGGCAATTACTTTTTGTCTTGGGTCACAAGGGTGACCAAAAAGTTCTTGCTTGTGACAAAAAAATCAAGCCTTATAACCTGCATGGTAAGTGCTGTGATTATTGCAGCCTTTAAGTATAATTTTTTCTTTCTAATTTTGGCCCTATGACTACTCCAAGCTTCTCCACCCTCCTCCCGTCTCATGGAATTCTACAGATTTGTTCTGCTCAATGGAAGGCTTGAGTAGAGATCCATACTCTCCCTGATGGAGAGCCACTAAATTAAGTTTGCTCTGTCTTGCTCTTTAACTTTTAATGGCAATCATAGCTAGATAATTTTTGCTGAAAAACACTTTTGTTAAATCATGCAAAATTAATAAGGATTGCTAGTTGAAGAGCCAAATTCCAACCAGGTAGTAAGAATGTTAGTAAATTCCTGGGTTTAGAATGTTGCCTGCGATCAGAATGGGACAGAATGGATTAACATGGGTTCAATCCTGGCGGTAGGAGACTGCCCTCCGCGTCCCATCTGGCCCAGTGGAGATGGTCCTTAAACATCCAAACCAATATGATCTGTAATTGGGCTAGTGTGCCTGTTGCGAGTATAAAAACACCCAGTATGCTGCTTCTATGATAAGAAGTTCAGATTCTAAGGTTATTTTAAGGTTAAAAATTGTATGGCAAATACAAAGAAGGATGCATATAAACAGAACCCATTTATTTCTGGGATGTGTTCTTCCAAAATGCGTCCTGCACTGTGAACCCAAGCAAAAAAGACAATTGCATGCTTGCCCATTTTCCCGTCCTCTGTATGTGACATCTTTGAATTGTCCACGTGAGTCACTGCATTTTTCCGTTCAGCACATCTGATGCAATACGACAGTCGATATCCGACACCATCTGAGCTCCTGAGAGAGCCGCTACGGATCCCCCGCTGTTTCTGAGACACATCATGCTGATCAGTCAGCCTCTCCCCACCTACAGAGTCCCTGTCTCTGAACTCCCGCGTTTTCCCATGCTCCGGTGCGTGACTCTGCACGCCCCACTGCTGCCGGCCGTGACGTCACACGGGCGATGGCACCCACCCTCATCAGTCCAAACTCCACAGG